>JANAVB010024800.1:1296115-1896115 GCA_029216955.1 Iris pallida | reverse complement strand
AAGCAGAGACGATATACAATCAACTGCTCTTGCATCAGCTATATCTTGTGTATCATCACCAAGTTCTTGAATCGGTAGCGCTAGCAATCCCTCATCCATTATTTCCAACACCCGTTCAGGAAATGCACGTTCCACAAACATAGGAAGGGTTAGGCCTTCCTTGAAAGTACCGTCTGTAGGTCTCTTTCCAGTAAACAACTCTAGTAGAAGTACTCCGTAGCTATATACATCTCCATGAGTAGAAACTTTGTTGCCAATCCCATATTCTGCGTATCAACCAAAAGTATAAAACTTAATCACATATGTAAACAAATTAATGTGCTATGAGCTATAACAAGGCTCCATGGTAGTAAACACCTGATCTAATTGAAAGCAATATTATATAAATTACGGCACTAGTTCTCACCTGGAGCAATGTATCCGATAGTTCCTCTCATTCCCAAGGAGCTTGTGGAACTTCTTGATGAGTCCCCTAGAAACCTAGCTAACCCAAAGTCGCATATGAGGGCTGTCATGTCATCATCAAGAAGAACGTTGCTTGGTTTAATGTCAGAATGAACTAGAGGACTCTGGCCATGGTGGTGGAGATATTCCAATGCAGACGCCACATCGATAGCTATATTTATCCTCTGTGAAAGGTTCAACTTCTGCAGTCGAGAAGGATCATTTGCTTCTGGATGCAACCAGCTCTCTAAACTTCCATTAGCCATGAACTTGAAAACCATAGCCTTGAAATCATTCCCTTCGGAATCAACACTAGAACATACAGTAAGTGCTTTCATGATGTTCCGATGTCGGATATTTCTAATGGCGTCACATTCAGCTATAAAACTCTTCAAAGCTCCTAGTTTTTGTAGGGTGAATACCTTCACAGCTATAACCTTCGCTCCATGCTCCTGATCATCCAATTCCCCCTTGTACACATGACCAAAATTTCCAGAACTGATTAGGTTCGCCTCAGAAAATCCATCGGTTGCTTTGATAAGTTTAGCACATGAGATGTTTATATATTGTTCTGTAACTGTATGATCTGCGACTCTCGGCTTCCTTCTTGACTTCCGTTTCATCCAGTAACAGGTAGCAACAATAAAGAAGATGAGGAACAAGCACACAACTATAGTAACAATTGAAATGATCACCACTTTAAGCGAAGGAGAGATTTGCTGCTTCTTCCTCGGACTAGTTGGAAATGTGCAAGTTGGCAAATGTAACATCGGATTCCCTCCACATAGCTTGTCATTCCCCAGGACCGAAACTGCACTAGCATTGGCAAAGACCCCTTCTGTTGGAACTTCACCCTCAAGGTTGTTGAAAGAGATGTTCAGATGGTGCAGCTTACGGAATTCCTCAAGGAAAACCGGAATTCTTCCAGACAAGTTATTTTCTGAAAGATCCAGCTCTTCAAGGCCTCGTAAGGTGCTTAATGATGCGGGAATACTTCCACGAAAGAAGTTCCTCTCAAGTGACAGGACCTGCAGAACCTGACATTTGCCAAGGCTTTCCGGTATTTCCCCAGACAAGTTGTTCCCGGACATGTAAAGTTTACCTAAATTTACTAAGCTCCCTACTTCCGAAGGTATGGAGCCTGTTAACAAGTTTTCCTCAAAGGATAGATAGATGGATAGGGAAGAGATGTTGAGCACTTGTTTAGGTATGGTGCCTGTGAGCTTATTGTATCCAAGGTCTAAGAATGTCAAAGATTGGCAATTGGCAAGGCTAGCTGGGATACTTCCACTAAAGCTATCACCAGATAAGTAAAGACCATTAAGTTGCGAGAGGTTGCTCATTGTGGACGGGATTTCTCCTGAAAAATGGTTGAGGCTCAAATCTAATGCGTACAAGTTCTGCAGCAAGCCAATAGATCCCGGAATAGGACCTGTAAGCAGATTTGGTCCCGCATCAAACCATTCTAGCCCAACAAGGTTCCCGATATCTGGGGGTAAGCTTCCTTGTATGTGATTTTGTCCTAATACCATAAACCATAGATGGGTGGAAAGGTTTGCAACTGTTTTCGGTAGGAAGCCACCGAGGTGGTTATTTGCTAGTTGTAGCACCTCTAACATGGTACAATTGGTTAAAGAGGTAAGGAAGTCCCAATCCCCGCGTTCTTTAGCTTCCAACTGATTTTTGTACACGTCGAAGGTGAGCAAATGTGCTAAGCTCCCTAGGTTTGGTGGAATCGTGCCGCTGAAATTGTTCCCTTGGAGCTGAACGAGACCAAGGCGAGAAGCGTTGGGCAAAGACATTGGAATTTCGCCTTGCAGTCTGTTGTTGGCAAGGGATAGAAATTCACTGTTTGGAAGTGCTTGGCCTAGATCTGGTGGAAGTGAGCCGTTTAGCTGGTTGTTGTCCAGATAAAGAACTTTAAGAGAGGAGATGTTCCACACCGCAGTTGGGATTTCTCCCTCGAGATTATTGAATGCCAGCTGAACAACTGTGAGTTTGGAGAGTTGGCCTAGAGATGGTGGGATGCCTCCCGAAAGCTGGTTGTCTGTCAACTCGAGACGAGAAAGTGATGAAATATTGGCCAAAGAAGTCGGTATTTGCCCTGTAATACTGTTATTTGATAGAGTGAGATTGATCAAGGAATGAAGAGAGCCAAACTCACTAGGGATATGCCCTACAAGCATGTTGTACTGTAATGCTATGGCCCGGAGGCGTTTGCAACGGCAGAGTTCCCGTGGAACTACCCCATCGAGAGAATTGTTGGCCAGGTGAAGATTCTCGAGTCGCGACAGACTACCCAGTTCTTGTGGTATCTGCCCATGGAAGTGATTGGAGATGAGGTTGAGCACGGTGAGGAATGTGAGGTTGGCTAACGCAGGTGAAATCATACCAACCAAGTCGAGAGATGGCAGCTGAAGTGCCACCACTCTCTCTGGATGTCCATGACCACATATGACACCATTCCACCTGCAGAAATGAACAGAGTCATTCCACTGGATCAAGGATCCGCGTGGATCGAGGGAGATCCCGGACCTGAAGATTAGGAGAGAAGATCGATCGGTCGCGTTGTTGTTGAGTTTTGGTATTAACATTGCAGCACTCACATGTTGGTTGGCATGGTAACTGAAGAGAAGTAGTGCGATGGAAGAAATTAGAAAGGAGGGGTTTAGTGTTGTTACAGGAATTGTGAGGAAGAACATAATTCCCATTGGAAAAAAAATTATGCTGCTAGCTCTACTACTAAGGTTATTTGATTGTACTCTGATTTATACATTCTGAAGAAGAGCCACCGTTCTTGACTTCTGCGAATGTTGGTTTTATTTGAAAATAATAGATTTTACTAACATAATGATTTAAAAATGCAGTGTGTGATGATGCACTCACAATCTACCAGTTGATTATAAAAACTACAAACTTTAGTATAAGACATTAAACAAAAAAGTATTCGAAAGAGAGACTCAATTGGGAAAGCCCTGCTTGACTTTGCTAAGTTGGTTTATTTTCCTTTGGCATATCAGCTCTGGAACTGGAAGGAAAATCTAAGGTACATGATGGGCAATTCTAACTTCTAAGTTTTACATTCTAGTATATGGAGGCTAGAATGTTACATGAACTTCTTCTCTTCTTGTTACTATGTTAACCCAATAAAGCAATTAGAGTAGAATCCGACAGATTTAAGGAGTTGACAAGTAAAAAAAAAAAATACGTTGATGATTGTTTTGTTGGGATAATATCCTTTTAGGGAGCTAGAGGTAGTGCACATCGTAGGTATATCAATTAGTAGGTATGAGTTAGATTAATGTTGGATCCCCAAGGACAACTGATTAATGTAACCATTCAAAGCACAGGAAGGATTTTCTATGACAAAATATATAATTTCCTACTAAGGAGCCCTCAAAGAAGTCATGGATACTGTTGTATGTCCGAACTTCCGACTAATGATTTCGAGCTTGATGATGAACCTTTCATTTTCCTTGTGAACGTATAGTTTCACTAGCCATGGCTAACTGCCAAGGATGGACCATCACAAAATAACTATCTTCGACAATACGTTCGCAAGGTTTATGAGCCGGTGATCTCTAATTTTCTTTCCCGTGCAAGGATAAATAATTTGATCTCTAATTTTCTTTCCCGTGCAAGGATAAATAATTTTTATGTACGAAAGAAACGGTTGGACAAGCCAATGGTTGGAGAAGCTTTGTACAGGGAGGTCCTGGGACTGAATTGCAGGGTTAGTCAAAGGCTGACCTTTCTTCTAAAAATGAAAGAAACTCTCAGGTGCTATGAACAAGATTGGAATCAAAATATAGAGGGACCTTAACATAACATTTTCCATATAGTAGGCCAATGATTAAATGAAAATTGTTTCTGTTAGGAAGTCAAATTTGATTGATTAGGCTGTAGTTTTCATGTGGCATACTAATGACAACTACTGATGTAGAGTACTTTAAAAAAGTCAGATTAAGATAAATTGGTTAACTAGTAGTTTTAAATGGACACCAAAGAAGGGTTCTAGAATTGATATTTATTATAGTTTATTTCGTTACAACTTAGCACTCTGACTCAGTATTATTTTATTCACATATCAGTAACAAAATCTTTCAGAACATTACTATCATTCTTCTGTATCAAGAATCAAGAACCCTGGACAGGAATATCTATTAGTTTAATTGTAACTAAATACCCTCAACTATCCTAATTTTGTAACTTAATATAGTATACTTTCATACTATACCAGTAAATACCTCAACTATAATTAGACAACTTACTACCACGATCAAGTTAACGAAAAAGTTAAAATGATTCCCCCCCCCCCCCCCCCCCCACCCCACCCCACCCCAAAAAAAAAAAAAATCCTCTTTTTTAAACCCCTTACAGAAGGGGAAAAAACTGACCAAAAGAAAAATCCCTAAATTCCAAGAAGAAGAACGATTCCATCTTCCTCTCTTTCTTCTCTTCCCCTTTTTCGTTGTAGACATCTTTCATAGTTATTCTCCATTACAAGAAGAAAATTTATTCCAATGCATAATTTTTGAACTCATGTAGGTTTTTACTTTTTGTGTATTGTTTTATGTTAATCCATGATGACATATCCACTGACAGTCCCTTTTTGGCTAATTTATGATTTATTTGATTATTTTTACTATTTTGCATATGGGTTAGGTTTTTGCTAGGTTATATTTGTGTGGGTTTTGTTTTCTGTATTTGGATGTATGGATTTTGATAGGTTGTAGTGTTGTTTCTTTGGTACTCCATGTGAGTACAAACTGATAAACTTCAATTTGAAAAGAATAATAGATTTTAAACCATTGATGTTGATTGTTTACGAGTTGGGGACCACAATTCACATGTGATATTGTGTTAATGTCTAGGTAGGCTAACAGAGAGTAGATGTTGTGTCAATGTAGATGGAGATCGTATGCAGTGTTAATGTTCTTTTTTAACACAAATCAGTTGGGGGACCAAATTTAGTGTTTGTTTTATCAATTTGGGACCACATGAACATATAGTGTATGTTTTTATGTCTAAAGAATACTTCTAATACTTGTTTAATAACACAAACACTTGTTTAACGATTGTTTTCTCTCTTTATTCTGCAGTAAATATTGAACTGTTCTTTGAGACTACACCATGATGGTCACTTTACTATTGATACAAGGAGGAGATATGCCGGTGGAGATAAGAATATAGAGAACACTGACTTGGATGGAATGTCTCTCTAAGAATATGAGATATTGAGAGACTATGTCGCAACTATATTTCAAAAGAATCCTGGGAGTGTTGTGAAGATAAAGACATAAAGGTCAATAATTAAAGAACCCAATCTTTGATGGAATTTTTATCAAAAAAAATTATATTGAAAAGTATATTTGTAACAAAATTATACATATAAAATAAGAAGTTTGTAATAAGTATAACGAGAGAAAGATTCCGGCAGATGGTTTGGCGGAGGCGAAAATTCACAAAATTGAAAAAATAAAAAAAATTGGCGGACAAAATTCTTAAATATAGTTTTGTTTTTTAAAAAATCAAATCAAAATTTATTATTATCCACATGCAAACTTAATTTGCTTTATATAGATAATTTTATAGATATTTTATTATTTAAAGAGAAATCAAATAAATAATTATATATATACAAATTTTAAATAGATATTATATGGATAATAAATAAATAATTTGTCTATTAGTTTAATTTAAATTTTAGAATATATATATATATATATATATATATATATATATATATATATATATATAATAAAAAAAAGTCAAATATGATATTATATATACAAATTGTATATAGTTGTTTAATATAAATTTGACAAATAGATAATTTTGGTATTTTTTTATTTCTAAAATGAGGAATAGATAATTTGGATGATAACAAAATAACTATTTGTTATCTATGTAATATCTATTTAAAATTATATATAAATTATTTGTTTGATTTCCTTTTAAAGAACAAATTATCTATATAGATAATAATATATATTTTGGATGATACCAAAATAACTATTTATTATCTATATAATATATACTTAAATTTTGTATATATAAATTATTTATTTTTCAAATTAAATATATTTTGTTTATGGATAATAACAAATTATCTATTAGTGATATCACAAAAAATGTACTATGGATAATAACAAATCAAAAATATTTATTTAAAATTTAAAATTAAAGAAATTTAAATGATGACCAAAATATTCAAAAAAATAATATTCTTCCACCACTTTTTGGGTATGATATTTTGGATGATAAAAATGTGATATTATCTATTTCTTGTTTTTTTTAAATATTTGATACCAAAATTATATTTGTCAAATTTAAATTAAACAAATATACAAAATTATATATTTGTTATATATATTTCTATAGATGATATCAAAATATCTACACATAATAATAAAATTATCAAAAAATTTATATATATATAATTTATTTAAAATCTTATACAGAGAATTATTTATTTGATTTCCCTTTAAAGTAACAAAATGCCTTTTAAATTATCTATGTTATTTAAATCAAATATATTTTGTTTATGGATAATAAAGTTTGATTATATATCCTGAGTTTTAATAGTACGGCCAAACAGTCCATGCAGCGTGCTACGTTAGTATATGGAAAATCTCAGTTAAGATGCAACAAGGATTCATTAATCGTGAACTGTGTAAAGAGGGTCGGCCAAGCCTAAATAATAACAATTAGTAAGAGTTCATTGTTCCCCCTAGGAGGGCTACCAGGTCGGTGTTATGGAATATGATATATCTCATTATTGCTATAGGACAGACATTGGGCCATTACTATGAATATAATAGATACAGCGCTGCAAAAATATAAGGATAAGCCATAATATCTAGGGGCTTGCCAGTAAGAAAAATACAAAATCGGGATCATTTTCCTCCCAATGATCTATGTGATTTAACTAGTTAATTATCCATACCGTGACGTGGACACACAACCATCCATCTTTGATGTCTTACCGAAGTACGTCTACGTTGGGCATGGATCCGGATTGATTCTTGAGGGTTCCAACTTAGATTCATCCTGAGCGTAGATACAACAATAAATACACAATCATATCTCTAATTCACGCTACGTACGCTGACCTACTACAAAGATATTCACATATGCAGTAATATATAATAACTAGGGCAGGAATAAGACATCTTAGTTCACAAGTAAACATGAGCACCTCAATGCAATAAATAAACTAATACCTCAAAGGGTATCCTGGTAGTAAATAGAACAGACACAATGTAGTCATGTCAACGGGGTCGGCCCTGGCCTAGGGCGACTACCCAGGGGCCACGAATCATGAGGGACCATAATAAATTAGTTTCAAAATAAATATGTTAATAATTTTGTATCTCAAATAGAACTAGTATGTACCATGGGCCTTTTAGATATAAAGTTATTATAGTGTAGTGGTCAGTACTTTAGACTTATATACTAAAGGTCCTAAGTTCAATCCTTGGTTACCTTTTTAAAAAAATATTTTTTACATTATGTATAGGGGCCTTATTTTGAAAGTTCGTGCTGGCCCCCATGAGCTCAGGGCCAGCTATGCATGACAAGAACAAGAACAATTAGGAAATCAATCAATCATGAATTCAACCTCTTCAATAATTCATCGATCCACTGCGTATCATGTGTATCAAAGTCTGGGATACGACCATTAGACATTACACCAACCCAAACTTGATTTTTTAGAGCATACTATATCACACAAAATCCATAAGTTAATCCATGGATTCTAGCAATCAATTAATCCTTAACACCAGAGTGACGAAGGTTCTACTATCCGGTCAGCGGACGGGGGTCGAAGGGACAGCGCTCCTCGTGAGGGTTCTGGGGCGAAATCTCCGAAAGCTAATCAAACTTTTGGGTACTAGGATAAAAGACGGTGGGTAGACACTAGAAAATGTTCCGGAGAAGGCCAGATGCCCACGTTACGTAACGACACTCAAACCATGAGCTATCCTGAAGAATCAGCAAGCAAGCGATATACCGACGTCCGACGGGCTGTTGCCACATTCTACCTACGGTATATTGCCTGCACAGAAACAGTGCAAACAACAGGTCGGGATGGGTTTCTAAGGGCCCAAATCAAGTCAAATCTCTTTCAATTCATTTCCAGCAACAAAGGATATATAACAACAAATTCCTACAGCACTTATGGACCTATGTTCGAGATCAAAACCTCCCTATCATCTAAATATCAAGGATTCATCCATAGAATTGTAGAATTTATCCAAAATCCCAAACGTAGCTCCAAGCCCAGGCTAAAACCCACAACCACCAGAAAATACTCTTCACAAATCAAGAGGAAACTGAAACAAAAAAATACAAAACTAAGCAAAAACATTTCATTTGAAGAAAACACATCAGAATCACCATTTATTCACAAGCGCAAGATAACATAATCTAATAATATATTAACGAAATTTATGAGTAATCATAATTATAAGTAATCTACAAAAAAGAATTGAATATTGATATTAAGGTTAAGGCTAGGGTTTATACCAAAATGGGCTCCAAGAACAGGGGGTCGGCCGGAACGTTGTCTGGCTCGGACCGGGCTCGGCAGAGGGGGAGGGGGGGGGGGGGGGGGGGGGGGGGGGGGGGGGGGGGGGGTGTCGTCGCTTGAGAGTTCGCTGAGAGCGGGCCCTAACCCTAACCGGCAGTGGGTCCGGGTCGAGTAGGAGCTAGGGGACAGCGGCAGTGGGTCAAGGTGGACGGGGAGCCGATTGGCGGGGAATCACCGGAGAGGAGAGGTCTCCGGGCACTAGAGAGGAGGGGGTGGTCGCCGAGAAAGGAGAGGAGCGGTTTGACGAGTTCGCCCGGCGCGGGAGGAAGCCGGGACAGGAGAGGTGGCGTTTCGATTTAGGGGCGTTTTCATAATTAATCACCATCGTAATTGCAAGTGAGTGTTGAATACTCTAGTTACTATATTTTTATAATTATGGCCTTCATTTGGTACATTTGTAGGCCTCGTTTGGTAAATAAAAAAAAATATATTTTTATTTGATTATATTGCGATTACATTACAGTATACCAATCGAGATCGTAATATAATCGAGATCGTAATTGTAATATAATAAAAATATATTAACTAGAGTATCGGTGCTGTTACATTGAGATTACGATTAAATTATTATGGTGAACCAAACGGAGTAGGAGTAAAGTGTATAATTTAAAGTGGTGATGTTTATTTTTTTTTGATCATTTTAAAATATATTATAAATATATAAATTAACTATTTTGTCCTCAAATATATGATACATTTTAAATACAAATTTGAAAATATTTAGTTCACCCTCAAATACTTTTATGAGCCCAATAT
This sequence comes from Iris pallida, assembly GCA_029216955.1. Taxonomy (NCBI): domain Eukaryota; kingdom Viridiplantae; phylum Streptophyta; class Magnoliopsida; order Asparagales; family Iridaceae; genus Iris; species Iris pallida. The sequence goes on along the minus strand of JANAVB010024800.1, from coordinate 1,886,319 downwards.
AAACTATGTCATCCTCAAATTCACCTTCAAGTAACAATAATTAAAAAATTATTTAATAAGTATTTTTAGTATAAAAAAAAATTTAATTTTACTTTTCAAACTACATTTCCATTTTGGACACAATAAATTATTTGATAATTTGAAAGGAAAAAAAAAATCAAACTAGTTTTGTTTTTTTATCTAGAACTAAAGAAAACCGAAAAAAAAAAAAAAGAATTAGGATAGTTTGGACATGTTTTGCAATATCAAATTTTTTTCACTTACAAGTGATAACTCATAAGCTCAAAATTTAAGCTTATAATTTATCACTTGGGCCTCGTTTGGTTTGCGGAATGGAAGGGAAAGAAAATCAATTCCTTGTCATTTTTTTACCTTTGAAAAATTTTGTTTTTTATTGATTTTTCTTTCCGATGTTTGGAAATGACAAGGAATTTGGAAATGAAAGTGATTACTTCAATGTGGGAAAGTGATTTCTTGCTTGGATGGATGGAATTACTTTTTTTCCATAATTTTTCTTCCATTGGAAATCACTTTCCTTTCCTCCTCAATTCCTTTGGCACCCAAATATAGAAAAGTAATCACTTTCCTTTCCTAACCCAGAGATTCTGCGAACTAAACGAGACCTTATAAGAAAATCACTATACAGTACTTAGTACTTTAAAATGCAAAAACAAACACCTTAGGTTAACGGATTCGGTAATTGTTTGAGCACTTTAAAGTGCTTGACTTTAATTAGCAAGCAAAAAAGAAAAAACACATCTAAGTTGGTGTCAATTTTTTTAAAAATAAATAGGTTCCAACTCTTTCCTATTTATTTTTTCCATTTTTGCAAGACCTAACTGAAATCTGTAAACTCCCAAATAACCCTCTGGGTCACCTGACAATTCTGTCCTATATTCACATATTCTCAGAAAGTTTCAACGTAGTTGCATTTTGTAATTCTTTGTTAATAAACAGTGAGTCGTATGCAAATCACATAACTTTTCTTAAGAGTAGAAAGAAAGGTGCATCAATGTCAAGTCCTATATTCACATATTCTTAGGAGTACTTCTGTTTGGACTTGAAATGAACAGGTGCCAGTTTGAGTATATTGAGTGAAGGTGAATCTCCCAACCATCTACAGAGTAGAAAGAAAGGTGCATCAATGTCAAGTCATTTGGCCCAAAAAAGGAGCATTATATTTTGCACGGAAACAGGTAAGGGCACATACATGATACTAAATTTTTTGGATAAGTACAGTATAACCATTGATGTGGAGGATAACAACCAGTATTCTAAATGACAGCCGTCTAGACGGCACCTAGGCGGTAGGCAGCCTCTCTCCGTACCGCTTTTCGGTAGGCGGTGGAGTAGGTAGCCTCTCTCTGTTGGCCGCATAGACGGAGGTGAGGCAGCGTAAGCAGACGTCTAGGCAGAGCAATACCTAATAAGATATTTTGGAAAAAAAAAAATTTGTAAGCATTATAGGCCTATAGTTGACTTTTGCAAAACTAAAACTTTATAAATATTTGTTCTATTACTTCGTTATGCATGTGACACCCTTAAGATATGCATATTATGCAAAAAAAAAAAAAGTGATAAAATTGTAAATATGTTCAAAATATATCGACATGCACCCGCCTACCGCCGTTTAGAACCTTAATAACAACAATATAATCATATTTTTTGCACGATCACCGACACACTGGTTGAGACATCATTTTCATGTTTCCGTGCAACATTAGAGTGCAACCTCGTGGTGTTTTCGGGCCGGTCCGGGCCGGCCCACGGTCCAAAGGCTGCGGGCCTGACCGGGTTCGGGCCGGTCCAGGACCGGCCCAGTGAGATTTTCGGTCCGGGCTAAGCCCGGCCCGGTTTTGCTACAATCGGCCCAGCCCGGCCCAGTGGACCGGCAAGAAATAGGGTCGGGCCGGTCCGGGCTTGGGCGGTTCGGTCCGGTTCGGGCCGGGTTAACCGGACCGGCCCGGTTTTTGAATTATATATATATATATATATTTTTAACAGTTTTTTTTTATTTGGTTTTTTAATCATTTTCTTTTGTATTTTAATTTTAAAAATTTGTAACTTAAATGTTTATAAAATGTTTATACAAAATATTTATAAAATGTTTATAATTTTATGTTTATACAAATGTTTATAAAATGTTTATAAAATGTTTATACAAAATATGTTTATAAAATGTTTATAAAATGTTTTCTTTTTAAAACAAATGTTTATAAAATGTTTTCTTTTTAATACAAATGTTTATAAAATGTTTATACAAAATATGTATATAAATGTTTATAATTTAGTAATACAAAAATGTTTATAATTTAGTAATAGTTTGTAATACAAATGTTTATACAAATATATACAAATGTTTATACAAAAATGTTATACAAATATTACAAATATTTATAAAAATTTATAAAAATTTAAAAAAAACATTTCTCCCTCTTCCTTTATCCGGGCTTGGGACCGGCAAATGCTTGTTTGGCATAGGCGGAGTTAAAAAATATTTTTTTTAAAGTAAAAAATAGTTTTTGAAAGTATAAGTTAAAAAATTTGAATAGTATAAGTTAAAATTAAAAATTTGAATAGTATAAGTAAAAAAAAAAATAGTTTTTGAATGTATAAGTTAAAATTTAAAATTGAAATGTATAAGTTTAAATGTACATACCTAATACCTTGCACCGTAGCCTCATTGTTGTTCGCCTTCATGCAATGAAAGCGATTCCAAATCCAGCTCGTGGATGTCATGATCTTCTTCATCTTTCTGGTTTTGTGTTCTTTTATCGGCAGCCATCCAATCTTGTAAGCACACGATTGCTTCCAAAATATCGGGCTTCAAGCGGCTCCTCCTATCGCTCAACATCCTCGAACTTGCACTAAAACAGGACTCCGATGCTACCGTCGACACCGGAACCATCAGTAGATCACGTGCTATGTTAGAAAGCACAGAAAATCTCTTGTCGTATCTCTTCCACCATTCTAGAACGGCGAAGTGATCTGGAGTCTCATCTTCGTCTTGATAAGAGTTAAGGTAAGCAGACAACTCTTGAGTAGGTTGGGAAGATTGCTTTTGTTTCTTCCTTTGTAGTATGCGACCGGCTGCTGATAGCTTAGACGCCAAGCCGGAGCTACTACTAGCCCCCCCTTGAGTTGGTCGGGTCGACGTTGCTCCTTCTTCGTACAGTATAACTAACCTGTCCAAAGCCACTTTAACTTCTGCCTTCATGTCAGTAACGTCTATACCCATATATTCTCCATATCCTTCTAATAAAACCTCTACGCCATCCAATTTGATTGTAGGATCAAATATGGAAGCCAAACAATATAAAAGAGGTACTTCACCCCAATATTTCCTGAATTTGGCTTCTATATTTCTCACCGCAATTTCAAAATTTGGATAATCTCTATATTTAGAAAATAAATAAGACATGTTACAAAGTTCACGTAAAGCTAAGCAAGATGTGGGATAATAAACACCAGAAAGAGTTAATGTAGCATTGTAAAAAACTTCTAAAAATTCACAGACACTTTCAGCTGCTACCCAATCATCATCAGTAACCTGATAGTCAAAGGTGACATCCGAAGTACAATAATATGAAATAGCACTCTTAAAAGGAATTGCAGATTTCAACATCAAGTAGGTGGAGTTCCACCTAGTTGGTATATCCTTCACAAATCTTCTAAAAGTCATACCAAAATGTGCGCAAGCGCATGCAAAACTTTGTTGTCTACTTGGAGACGAGTTTAGGTGGAGCAAGCATTGTCGCAGAGTGTCTAAATGGGGTTCAAAAAAATTTAAACATTCTTTAACAACTAAGTTAATTATATGGCAAGCACACCTAACATGCATAAGTCTACCTTCTAAAATAGGCTTAAAAATTACTGACAAAGAAGACATAGCAGCATTGTTGTTTGATGCATTGTCCAAAGAGACAGAAAAAATTTTAGCGTGAATATCATATTCACGCACGTGTCTTGAAATCTCACTTGAAATTACAGCGCCCGTGTGTGGACATTCTATAAGTTTAAGAGAGATGATGCATTTTTGCAACATCCATTGTGCATCTATATAGTGTGCAGTAATACAAATATAAGCATAACTCCATTTAGTAGTCCAAATATCAGAAGTAATAGCCAACTTACTAACATTTTGAAAATCCGCTTTCAAAGCGGCTTTCTGCTCGTTGAAGAGACGAATAGCCTCCTTTCGAGTTTGTTGCCTACTCACTTTAGTAAAGGAGGGGTTTAGAGAAAGTGATACATAATCTCGTAAAGATTCGCTTTCACCCGTCGTGAAAGGAAGTTCGTCACGAATAATATGTTTAGTTAACTCGGTTTTATGCCGAGCAGCTGAGTAAGTAAAGTTACCAATTGAAGAACCGGTGGCGCCAAAGCTTATTTGGGTTTGGGACGCTTGAAGTGTGTCCTTCCCGTAGCAAGTGTCGTAGTGTCTGGATATGGTCCCGGTGCCACCGCCCTTCTTCCATGCGTACTGGTTGCAACATTTCTTGCATTGCGCCTTGTACGGTTTCGGTTCCCCCTTGGCATCTAAAACCAAAGAACCATCAGGATTAGTTTCAAAAATTAAAGTAAAATAATCCCAATACTTAGACCTTTTTTTCTTTTCAGGACGTTGGGTTGTACTAGCGACTTCCGGAGGAGATTGTTGGCACCCCTCCGGAATCGGATTAGTCGCTACTTGCTCAGGTGGAATTTCAGTACCGTCAAAAAAAGAACTAAAATAGTGGTATGTCTGTCCAGCAAGATCAGGTGGGTTTGAACCTTCACCAGCCATATATAAAATAAAATAAAGTAAACTACGCTAGAAGAAAGTAAGGGATTGAGAGGAAGATCGGGAAGCCATAGAGCCGGAATGGAGTTGGGAGGGAGATCGGGAAGCCGCAGAGCACCGGGGAGGGAAAGCAGTAGAACACCAGAGCACCGTAGAAAATGTAGAGAATTTGTGAGGAATAAGTTTTGTTTGAAAAATAGGATTTTTGGCCTATTTATAGAAATTTTTTGGGATTATTTTGGTAATTTTAGGCCAAAAATGACCAAAATACCCCTTCCAACGTTTTAATAACGGCTATATGGGAGGGGTATTTTGGTAAAAGAAACCCCCCCCCCCTCCCCCCCCCCCCCCCCCCCCCCCCCCCCCCAAACGGTCAAATGACTCAAAAAAAAAAAAAAAAAAAAAAAGACCTCCAACGGTCGGCTGCAGCTGGACCGGTCCCAGCGGGCCGGGCCGGGCCGGTCCAACCGGGCCGGGCCTACTTTAAAAAAAAAAAAAAAAAGATAGAACGGGCCGGGCCGGGCCGGTCCCGGGCTGGAGGGGGGGGGGCCCGACCCGAACCGGATGGGAGGGGGGGCCGGGCCGGTTCGGGCCAACAGCGGGCCGGTCCGGGCTTTTAGGGGGGCGGGCCGGTCCGGTCCACGGGCGGGCCCGGGCTAGACCGGCCCAGGTAACACCACGAGTGCAACCTCAAATAATACCGAAATTTATGGGAATCAAGACACAATAGTAAGATATACAGCATCTAGCTGACCATGAATCTGAACAGAGTTGCATCTGATGTCTACAGCTAGTTTGATTCCATTTGAAACAGAAAAGGGCAAACACCGTCCATATATTCCCGCTAGTTTGGTACCATTTGAAACAGAAAAGAGCAACCACAACCACTGGAGGAACCAAACAAGATTCACTTTTCCATTCTTAGGCCTCATTTGATTTGGTTCGCAGAAAGGAAAGGAAAGGAAATCGATTCCTTGGTAAATCCTTTCCTTTGAGAAATTACAATTCCTATCGATTTTTTTTTTCTTTTCCGGTGTTTGGAAATGTTAAGAAAATTAGAAGATAAAGTGAATAATTCAAGGTGGAAAAATGATTCCTTGCTTGGATGTAATTATTTTTTTCCTAATTTTCCTTCCATTTTGGGAATCACTTTCCTTTCCTTTTCAATTCCTTTGGCTCCCAAATATAAGAAAGTAATGACTTTTCTTTCCCAACTCAATCATTCCGCGAACCAAAGGAGGCCTTACTGCCAAAATGCCAATGGAAAACACACATGCTCCAGCTGAAACGGAACCAAACTAACCCCTGGAGACAAAACAAGGCTCTCTTTCCTTTCAGGAGAAACATAGAAACTTTAGAACTGGCATTACTTATATTGTCAGCAAACATTTTCAGCAGGCCAACGATGGATTTCATACAACAAAAATTAAACACATCAGCAAACAAGAGAAGACCGAAGGGACGGTGCACAGGAGAGATGTGTGCACGATGCCCAGCGTACGACCGACTCCGAGACCATGAGATCAAGCTGCTCACCGAGTCCAATGGTGTGGTTTCTCTTGCTCCGCATGCCATTAGTGTCTCTGGCAGCGGTGGCAACCGTCCCTCTTCTGGACTCGCTCTCTTTATGCTCAAAGATGTCGTGGCCTGGATCTGGAGACACGAAGCCAGTGTGCAGCGATGCGTATCAGATTCTTGTGTCTAGTAGAGCAACAGAAACAAACTCTGGAGCGAAACATAGGTTGGTTGATTTACCTACGCAGATTGTATTTGCATTTGAACTATCAGTTCTATGAACCAATAGATTTTCATGCACATCTGAAGGAGGGCGGCCGAAAAATGAAAAGCTAGGCATTGTCGGGACTGGAGATAAGAGCCCCATTCTACTAGATTCACAACTGCTCTCACAGGAGAAGCCAGTGATAGGGCGGAAAGGGCTGGCATCATTATAAACAGTGGAAAATGATAACCGGCAAGTGTATGTTAGGGAAGACGGATCAGGCTGGCTAATGCAAGAATCAGGCGAAGCAAAACCAAAGGGAACATCATCACTTGTGGATATATGCATCATAGAGAAGGAGCATGATCCTGAGTTCTCTCCTCGACCAAAATTTACTATATTTCCATGCCCATACGAAGCTTGGGATTGACAAGAGAAGCTCTCTATCCAGGAATGTTCTGTGGAAAGAAACAAGAACAAGCTCAACGAAATGCAAATGTCATCCTTGACTACCGATCTAAGTTGCAATAAAAGGATCCTCAAACTTAGGGAAGTGCCAAGTGAAATATATTATCTACGCGAATAGTTGGATATAGTCAAGTAAAACAACAAACAATCAGGCCTTGACAAAAAAAAAAAAAAAAAAAACTCAATATTGCTTTGGCATCAGACGAAACAATACACTATGTTGAAGCCAAAAATTATAAGGGAAATTACAGATCATGCATCGAAACACTGTTCTGGCCCTTTCAATGTTGCAGTAATGCAAAATACCAGAAATGTTTATTCTTTCGAAGAAATAGGCATATGGAAAGGTAGACTTACCTAAAACCTGCTTTGCTGTCAGTCTCTGAGCAGGATCCCTACATAGCATCCCTGTGACCAATTCCTTGGCGGACTGTGACACACCATCCCATGGATCAGAAAGAAACTGGAGCTCGGCAGACCTAACTGATTCGAAGATCCTCGACTTAGTTTTCCCCCAAAAGGGAGGCATCCCACTAAGAAGAATGTACAGAATGACCCCGGCACTCCACACATCAGCTGCTTCATTGTATCCACCTGCCAATACCTCCGGTGCTATGTAGAAAGGACTCCCCACGGTACCATTCAAGCTTTGACCTGTCCTCTCAAGCCAGAAACCCGAATCATTCAGCAAGTTTATAGCACATAATATAGAATTGTATTAAGGAATCCAACTTGGGTACTATTTGTGCAAACATTCTAACAAAAGTGAGTGTGCAACAGTGAGGCCGGGCAGTGAAAGTTGTATATACAAAATGACAATCCGCATCCATAATCACAAGTCAGCTCTTTCAGATGCTTATATACCATGAATATCACTAATATGTTTACCCATCTTAAAATCCTTCATCATTTAGACAACTAATAAATAGCATATGAAATCTTAATATTCGTATTTTAGCAGATAACTGGGAAATGTACATGTCTGCTTTTGTGTGGGTGATGTGGCAAGGGAGAAATTTGAGAATGTTTGAACTTTGAACTTAAATATAATACTGTGGAAACATTGCTGTCTAGTACTAATGTTGTTTTTTCTTTATGGGCAGGATCAATTTCGAAAAGGATAATAACAGTTTGATTATGCAGATGATAACAAGGATTGGCATCAGAGAGCTAAGTTCTGATCTAGTAATAACAATTTCTGTGATTCTCTTGGAGATTGTGGTAGTAGATGAATTTATGGGGTTGTAATCATTTCAAGACTTGTGTGGCTAGGGACGTAAACATGGTAGTTAAGGTTTGTGATTGTAATATGTTTTGGACAGGTTATTAATTTTAAGAAAATTATCATGGTTAGGTGCTTAATCCTGGTGACCAGGTTAAGTGTACGTTGTTCTGAAGAAAAATTCACAAATACCCATAATCCAGCTGATATTCAGCTCAAATAATGTTTAATTTCAATCTAGATATGCATCGTGTTTCTTCAAATCCAACTAATGTGACCAATGTGAATTGTAAGACACCTTTAGTCATTATTTCTGGAACATGAAAGTCTTCCATTATCTTGTTCATCAATCACACTCATATACATACTGTTGAGATTGATGAATTTCATTGATAATCTCATAGGCTTTATATACCCTTTACATGATAGAATATCCAATGGAATATCCTGTGGCATATTCTGGCATCCCAAATATGTCCTCAGGATATTCTCATACTAAATATAACATATTCTCATACTAAATATATCAACACTCCCCCTCAAGATGGGCGAAAGATATTCACTAAGTCCATCTTGTCACATCCTCTCATCATGCTGATAGGGTTAAGCCCCTTGGTCAATCCGTCTGCTACCTGATATTTGGTTGGAACATAGTCCAGCTCTAGTAGTCCACCATCCAGCATTTCTTTGATGAAGAATCTGTCAATATCGATATGCTTGGTCTTGTCATGCTGTAATGGATTGTTGACAATACTAATAGCTGACTGGTTGTCACACCATAGCTTCATCGTGGCTCCCTGGTCCAGCTTCAGCTCCATCAGCATATTCTTCAACCACAATAGCTCTGTGACTCCCAAGCCCATAGCTCTATACTCTGCTTCAACTGTTGATCTGGCAACCACTGACTGCTTCTTACTCCTCCAAGAGACCAAGTTGCCTCCTACAAATATGCAGTATCCCGATGAAGATCTCATGTCGTCAGCACAGCTAGTCCAGTCAGAATCACAATAGCCCTTGATGCTCACATGATTATTTCTTCTGAAAATTAGTCCCTTTCCGGGGGCTCCCTTCAAGTACCTCAGAATCTGGTACACTGCGTCCATATGACCCTTCCGGGGGTCATGCATATAGCGGCTCACTACACTGACCACAAAGCTGATATCAGGTCGAGTGTGGCTCAAATAGATCAACTTGCCCACAAATCTCTGATATCTATTCCGGTCAACTGGTTCTCCAGCTTCATCATCCAGTTTGAACTTCTGGTCTATCGGTGTCGTAGCTGGTTTGCATCCCATTATCCATGTTTCCGTAAGCAGGTCCAGTGCGTACTTCCTCTGAGAAAGAATAATTCCCTCTGTATCTCGAGCAATCTCAATCCCGAGAAAGTATCGAAGAGGGCCAAGATCCTTCACCTCGAACTCCTTGCCAAGCTTCCCTTTGAGTTGGACGATCTCCTGCTCATCATCGCCTGTAATAATCATATCATCTACATACACTGCAAGCATGGTGATGTGGCCTCCACTTCGTCTGAAGAATACAGTATGATCAGCATTAATCTGCTGATATCCCATCCCTATCATTGCTCTCCTGAACCTGTCAAACCATGCTCGAGGAGATTGCTTCAGTCCATAGAGGGACTTCTTCAGTCTGCAGATCTTGCCTTCTGTCTGATTGGTGCCGAATCCTGGTGGTATCTCCATGTACACCTCCTCCACTAGATCCCCATGAAGAAATGCATTCTTCACATCCAGTAGGTGTAGCTTCCATCCTCCATTGGCTGCCAGAGAGATCAAGGTCCTGACAGTGCTCATCTTTGTCACTGGTGCAAAGGTCTCGTCATAGTCAATGCCGTACGTCTGACTGTATCCTTTTGCCACCAATCGAGCTTTGTAGCGCTCAACCTGTCCATCTGGGTTCTGCTTCACCGTGAAAACTCATTTGCATCCGACTGCTCTCTTCCCTTCTGACAGTCTCACCAGCTCTCAAGTGTGGTTCTTCTCAAGAGCTCCCAACTCCTCGTGCATCGCCGCTTTCCACTTTGGATCGTTCTTGGCAACCTGCCAATTGTTAGGTACAGTAATACTATTCAAAGATGCTATAAATGCTCCATGAGAATAAGAGATATGGTCATAAGAAACAAACTTAGCAAGATCCCAACCATATCTGTCCGGAGGATTTTCCGTATTACTGCGAGTAGTCCTTCGTGTAGATAGTGGTGTGTAAGATGTAGGAGGAATGATATCACCTGAGGAGGATGGTGGTGTAGATGAGGAGGATGGCGGTGTAGGTGTCTCAGGAGTTGGGACAGACGCAGGGAGGGGACTTAGCACTGGCGCTGTAGGTACTGGTCCTGCAGTTTGCTTCTCTCTTCTGCTATAGGTAAGTAACCCCCCTGAGCCGTAGGCCTAACACTTCCCATCTCCTCCCCTTGTTCCGCTTCATGTTTCTCTTCAACCGTGCCTCTGTGTCAAACTTCTAAATCGGTTACCACCAAGTTCTCTATCTCCCCCTTTCGCCTTATACTGGTAGTATTAGACGTGTTGTGTGAAGTTCCCTCCTGGCGGTAATATGGCTCATGCTCCCGGAAGTGAACATCCATACTAACCAACTTCTTCTCTACTGGACTCCAGCACACATACCCTTTTTGAGTTGTTGAATAGCCCACAAATATGCACTTGACCGCTCTAGGGTCAAGTTTTCCAACTGATGGTCTGTTGTCTTTCACAAAATACACACATCCGAACACCTTCAGTGGAAGTATCCCACTATTATTGCCTCACAATACTTCACATGGGGACTTCCATCCCAGGATTTTTGAAGGCATCCTTTTGATAAGTTGAGCTGCTGTAACACTGCATGCCCCCATAGATTTTGTGGGACATTCATGTCGATCATCATACTTCTTGCGGTCTCCAGAAGGTGTCGGTTCTTCCTTTCTGCTACTCCATTTTGTGCTGGTGTGTATGCACAAGTGGTCTGATGCTGTATTCCGTGTGCTGACAAGTACTCTGCAAGTGTCTTGTTAGTATACTCCATTCCATTGTCAGACCTCAGTATCTTCACCACTGCATTGTACTGAGTCTGGACATGCTTATGAAAATTCCGAAAAAAGGCAGATACATCTCTTATTTTTCATCAGATACAGCCAGGTGACACGAGATGCACAATCAATAAAGAAAACAAAGTACTTATACCCATTCATAGTGTTAGTAGCATATGGACCCCAAACATCAGAATTTACTACCTCAAAAGCAAAAGAGCTCTTATGACAAGTACCGACATATGAGCTTCTAGTAAGTTTTCCTAACTCGCATGCATCACATACTAATTTTTGTTTATTTGTTTTTGCATAAATCTCTAGATACAGCTTACTTAGAGTATCAAAAGAAGAATGTCCCATCCTCCTATGATGAAGTATCAAAGTATCTCCAGTCCTCTGCTGCAGCTCTTCCATTCCAACCTTCTCTGCCATAGATACCAATGCTGAGTCCAGTCCTTCTCGATTTAGGTATCACAGTCCCTCATGCCAAGTGCCAGTCCCAAGTCTTCGTTCTGTCCCTTTCTCCTGGAAGATCACCTTAGGAATATCAAAAGAAACAATGCATTTAAGTTAAAAAATTATAGAACTAATATACAGAAGACTGACTGGAAAGGATGGAACATGTAAAACATTGGATAATCTTACTGAACATGTACAATTAACAGTACCCTTACCGACCACTGGCTGGAAAGTGCCGTCTGCAGTCTGAATGGTGTCTGCTGATGCTAGGTGAGTGTATGAAGAAAACTCACTAGCATTTTCGGTCATATGCCGAGATGCTCCTGAGTCGATAATCCAGTCTGACGTTTTAAGGGAAGACATAGATGCAGGAGCAAGTGACTCGTCAGTACCTTCTGATGGGTGGGCATACATAGCGGCGCTGCCTCCAACGAAGAATGGGGTGAATGCCTCCTCTGTTCCACTCCCTCCGTCTCCCTCGGCTGACGCTCTCTGCTTTCTCTCCAGCATGTCCAGCAGTGTCTGATCCTCCTCAGTAAAGGTGTTAGCAGCTCCTCCATTTCCTTCTGTTACTAGCAGGTTTGTCCGATACCCTCCACGGCAGCCTCGTTGACCCCCTCGACCACGACCATGTCCAATATATCCTCGTCTACCACCTGAGTCTCCCTCCTTAGGTGGTTTAGTACAAGCATACCGATGATGGCCCATCTACCCGCAGTTGTAGCACTGCCGATTGTATTGTCAGGACTCTCCCTTGGATCCTGTGTCGCCCGAGCTAGTAACCGCTAGTGCTGACTTTGCTTCAGGGGGACCACCTGTCCCCGCATGTAGTCTGAAGCGCGTCTCCTCCTAGATCATGGCTGAGATAGTCTCCTCGAGACTAGGAATCTCTGGTTGGACGAGGAGTAAGGTTGTCCTTTGTGCGAATGCTGTAGTCAGCCCTTTGAGAAATTTCATCGTCCTCTTCTGCAGACACTCATGTCGCTCCTTGCACTTTGGGTCCCCGCAGCTTGTCCGTTTTGAGGAGTGATCGTAATCCAGCCAGAGACGCTCCAACTCTGTGGCGTACTCCTGCACCGTCTTCTCTCCCTGTACGGTGTCGTCGATCTCCCCTTTTAGATGGAAGATTCGTAAGTTGTTCCCCACACCATCATAGGTTCTCCTCAACTTCTCCCACACGTCTTTCACCATCTCAATGCCATCTACTTTGGAGACAACAGACTGGACTAAGGAATTGAAAAGCCAGATGTAAATCACCATATAAGTGGATTTCCACTCGTCGCGTCCTGTCGAGCCCTCGTCCGGCTCTGTCTTCTCGCCCGTCAAGAATCCCTCCAGGTTCTTTCCTGAAAGGGTTCTTCTCACCCGCCGTGACCAACTTAGATAGGTGGCTGGTCCGTCCAGCTTCAGATCGATGGAGGAAAGTTCCAACTTTGGCGACATTCGTGTCGTGCTCTCACCAGCCGACATCTTCATCAACTTCATCAACGTCGCAACATCTGTAGCATCCAGCTTCTTGAGGATCGCCTCCATCGATGCTTCTTCTCCGATCATGTCACGCTTGCTCCAAGACTCACGCTCGTTCTCGTCGTCCTCTCCTAGATCCGAACATGTCTGATTTTATCAGATCTAGGCATCGGCGTCTCCTTCGTCCTCGTCGTCCTCTCCTACGTGCGGGGAGAGAGGGGGTGGCGCGCACAGCGGCAGCCACGGCAGCAGCAGTAGCCGCAGCAGCAGCAGCGGCAGCAGCGGCAGCAGTAGCTGCAGCGGCAGCGAGGAGGGAGAGAATGAGGGAGAAGGGGGAAAGGTTATGTTAGAGTTTTGGTGGCGGTTAGGGTTAGAATTTGTGGAAAGGTGGCTATGATACCATATTGAGATTGATTGATGAATTTCATTGATAATCTCATAGGCTTTATATAGCCTTTACATGATAGAATATCCAATGGAATATCCTGTGGCATATTCTGGCATCCCAAATATGTCCTCAGGATATTCTCATACTAAATATAACATATTCTCATACTAAATATATCAACACATACGTCAGTAGCAATCGAATTGGGTTATTCTAAAATAAAGTGTGCAAAATTATCACTCTTGCATCGCACGAACTACAAGTCTAAGAATTTAAACCAGATTTGAATTGAAAATATACCTGGCTTAATATAAGTCGCGAGCCCAAAATCCGCAAGCTTGATGGGAGATGACGACGACTTGTTAGCCAGCAGAATATTCTCAGGCTTAAGATCCCTATGAACAATCCCATTATCATGACAATACAAGACAACCTCCATAAGGTGGCGAAAAAGAACGGCAGCATCCGGCTCGGGAAATTGCCCGTGTTTCTCGAGCTGGTGAAACAGCTCCCCGCCGGCACACAACTCCATGACCAGGTGCACGCACTCCTCCTCCTCGTAGACAGCCTTGAGGTCGACGATGTTCGGGTGGCCGGAGAGGCGGGCCATGACCTCGATCTCCAGCTTAACGCTGCAGACGTCCTCGGGGGAGACGAGGCGGTCCTTGGCGATCGACTTGCAGGCCAGGGTCTCGCCGGTGACCGTATCGTTGCAAATCCGAATGACGCCAAACTGGCCACATCCGAGCTGGTCCCCGAGAACATATCTGTCTTCCAAGTATGATATATTGTCGGTGTCTAAGATCGGATCTATGAGACCAGGGACCTTGAAGCAATTCTTTATGCTGCTGTTGCCATTGGCAACAACAGCCATTAACCTATACTTCTCGCTACGGTTTGTTCCAAATTTGGGTAAAAAAAACCTTAAGTTCCTAGTCGAAACCCTAATCCTCCAAATGGATCTACTTACAAATTACCAATGCTCAAGGAGAAAGTGGAATTCACAACTACTTTTTTTTCCAAAATTTGAAAGAATTCGTGTAATTCCTGAAATGGGTTTGATCTTTGATCTAGAATCAGCGAAAATCCAAATTCCCTGATCAAAACCATAACTCTCCAAATGGGTTTACTTAAATTCTCGACAAATACCAATGCTCGAGGAGAATAGGAAAATTCACATTTTTTTTCCCAAAATTTGAAGGAATTACAGCAATTCCTGAAATGGGTTTGATCTAGAATCCGCGAAACCCCAAATTTCCTGATCAAAACCCTAACGGCTCAAATGGGTTTAGTCGGAGTCTGGCGAAAACCAATGGTAAAAAGATAAAATAACCAAACTTTTCCATGGGGAAAATGGAAATTTTAACGGAACTTTCAGAAATTTGAAGGAATTCTTCTGATTCCTGAGATGGGTTTGTTCTAAATTCAGCAAAGATCAAAAATCCGGGATCAAAACCCTAACTTTCCAAGTGGGTCTGATTCTGGTTCGGCGGAAACCCAGAATCGAGGATAAAGATTGAAACTTTTCCAATGGGAGGACTATACTGGTCCAAAGTATTGATGAAGAGTAGAACTTGACTTGAGAAAGCAACGAAATTTTGAAAGAAAGAAAGAGAAGAAGAAGAAGAAGAAGAAGAAAGTCAACGGTGTTGCTTTGCTGCCAGAGAGTGGAGCTTCACTTTTCCTTCTTTCCAGTGGTGGAAACATTTTGTTGTGGGTTTTTTTAAAATATATATAGTCCCCAAATCATAGAGATTTCGATATAAGCCCCTCAAATCATATTGTAAAGAGGACCTCGAATCATATTGTTTGGAAAGAGATCCCCAAATCATATTCTTTCCAGTTTCCACACACGGGTGCGTTTGAACGCATCAACTTTTTTTTTTCTGCTTTTTCCAAAAAAAAAAAAAAATTAGGATACTGTTGTGGACAATTAGCTCAACCTCTCTTTATATCAATATATGTCAATATCCTTCTACAAGCCATCCCAACCTCTCTTTATATAGGAAGAGAGAGGTTGGGAGTTACAAAATAAAAAGTCACTTGGGAGTTACAAAGGTGAAGAGTCACCATGATGATGAATTACAACACTCCCCCTTGGCTCTTCACAAACTCTGCTTGTAAACACCTCTGAGCTTCTTTGTCGGTCTGTAGCTTGCAGATTCAAAAATGACCACCTACTTGTGCCTCGTTAAAACCTTGCCAAAGAAAACCCAGTGGGAAAAAAACTTTGGTCGAAGGACAAAAGAGTACACACAGGTCAGTGTGATG
Organism: Iris pallida; assembly: GCA_029216955.1. Classification (NCBI taxonomy): domain Eukaryota; kingdom Viridiplantae; phylum Streptophyta; class Magnoliopsida; order Asparagales; family Iridaceae; genus Iris; species Iris pallida. The sequence continues at coordinate 1,870,501 of JANAVB010024800.1, read as the reverse complement.
GGGTAAACTTAACCATTGCAAAGGTGCCTCGTCAAAACCTTGTCAGGAAAAACCCAGTGGGAAAAACCGCTGATCGAAGGACAAAAGAGTACACGATGGTTTAGAAGTATACAACTGGATACTCCCCCTGATTATAATAATCCTTAGTAAATAAGGGATTTGAACTGTGTCTCGTTAAAAACCTTGCCAAAGAAAACCCAGTGGAAAAAACTTTGGTCGAAGGGAAAAAGAGTACACGAGCATACATCAGGATGCTTCCCTTTTCACTCGCACTCAACAGGGTGCGGGATATACGCACAACAGGGCGTTGGAAGGCGCTTGTTGGGGCGCTCCCCCTCACATGCACACAACAGGGTGCAGGAAACATGTTCCACTTAGGCTAGCTCTGAAAGCTTCCTAAGTCCAATCGCTCTGACATGTTTCTGGAACGAGTGTTTTGGCAGTGACTTGGTGAACAAGTCTGCACGGTTATTCTCCGATCCAATGTGTTGCACTTCAATCTTTTGAAGTGCTTGTTGTTCATGTGTAAAGAACAACTTGGGCGATATGTGCTTGGTAGCATCCCCTTTGATGTAACCATGTTTCGCTTGATCAATAACAGCGGTATTGTCCTCATAGATGACAACAGGTTCATCTGGGTCATATGGAAGATCACATGTACTTCGAATATGGCCAATAACAGCTCGAAGCCATACACACTCTCTAGTCGCCTCATAAAGCGCGAGTAGCTCAGAGTGGTTCGTTGAAGTAGCCACTAAGGTCTGTTTGCGAGACCTCCAAGAAATTGCCGTGTTCCCAATGGTAAAGACGTAACCAGATTGGGAACGCCCCTTGTGCGGATCAGATAAGTATCCCGCATCGGCGTAGCCAACAAGGGTCGCGTTGCTTTGAGTGCCAAGAGCGTTGGACTCACTCAAAACTGCGTAGGGATAGAACAAGCCCAAGTCCGTAGTACCCTTAAGGTAGCGGAAAATGTCTTTTATGCCATTCCAATGGCGGCGTGTTGGCACGGTGCTGTGTCGAGCTAGACAATTCACAGCAAACGAGATATCCGGTCTAGTACATTGGGCCAAGTACAATAAAGCGCCTATTGCACCCAGATAAGAGCACTCAGGACTCAATATCTCTTCGTCGTCCTCCTTTGGACGGAATGGGTCCTTAGTAATGTCTAGAGAGCGGACGATCATGGGAGTAGCGGACGGCTTAACGTCAAAATGACTAAAGCGTCTCAACACCTTTTGGGTGTAGTTTGCTTGATGGACAAGAATTCCATCTTTACGGTGCTCGATCTGCAGGCCGAGGCAAAACCGTGTCTTCCCAAGATCCTTCATCTCGAATTCCCTCTTCAGGATATCAGCAGTTTCTGACAAGTCTTTTTCGGTTCCTATGAGATTCATGTCATCTACATAGACCGCGATGATTGCGTATCCTGAAGTGGATTTCTTTATGAACACGCATGGGCAAAGTTCGTTATTAACGTATCCCAAACCGATCAAGTATTCGCTTAGGCGGTTATACCACATTCGCCCGGATTGTTTCAATCCATATAGCTAACGTCTCAGTCTAATCGAGAACGCGTTCCGTGGTCGGGAACTACTTGATTCAGGCATCTTTAGTCCTTCAGGGACTTTCATATATATCTCTGTGTCTAGATCCCCGTAGAGATAGGCTGTGACCACATCCATGAGCTGCATATTCAGTTTTTCGGAAACTACTAAACTGATTAAGTAGCGGAACGTTATGATGTCCATTACGGGAGAATACGTCTCCTCGTAATCAATTCCAGGGCGTTGTGAGAAGCCTTGCGCCACAAGGCGAGCCTTGTATCGCACAATCTCATTTCTCTCATTACGCTTCCTTAGGAAAACCCATTTGTGACCAACTGGTTTAACATTGGGTGGTGTTGGAGCAACAGGTCCAAACACGCTTCTTTTCGCTAAGGAGTCTAGTTCAGCCTGGATTGCTTGTTTCCATTGTGACCAGTCCGTTCGTCGTTGACACTCGGCAACACTACGAGGTTCCATGTCATCATTGTTCATAATGTCAGTGGCCACTGAGTATATGAACACATCATCGATGACAGTTTCGTTTCGCTTCAAAATATCGTCTAAGCTAGCATACTCGACGGATATTTCGAGGTTATCGGCATGATTAGGAATAGGCGTTTCATCTGGAACGCGCTCTTCTAATACATCGCCGTGATCCTTAATGATCTCATGTGGCAAAACGCTTTTAACAAGATTTCTCCGCTTCTGGGGCAGAACATCTTTGGAACCAACCGGTCTTCCCTTCTTCTTGGGAATAGCGGCGGACTGGACGGCCGATGGCAGCGTCCTTTGCTCGGCGGGTTCGACCGGAGCAACATGTTTCACAGGAACATGGCGTCTCTCAGGGACGTCTATCCTTGCAGGCACATTTGCAGCAGGTATAATTGATCTCGTGACTTTTGCTAGGTCGCTAAATGCATCTGGCATTTGATTTGCAATATCTTGCAGACCTAGAATCCTCTGCACTTCCTTATCACTATGTGCAGAGGGGGGATCATGATGAGCAAAAGCGGGCACATGCCACGCTAATTCACGTCGTTCCTCATCAACGTTAGCGTGCATTTCTCCCCCTAACGACGGGAAGATTGCCTCATCAAAGTCACAATCCGCGTGTCTCGCGGTAAAGAGATCGCCTGTCAAGGGCTCTAAATAGCGAATGATGGACGGGGAGTTATAACCGACATATATTCCCCGTCGCTTCTGAGGTCCAAATTTTGAACGCCTTATCGGCTCAATTGGAACATTGACTAGGCACCCAAACACGCGTAAATGTGAGATATCAGGCTCACATCCAGTAACCAGCTGGTACGCAGAAAGTGGTTGGGTGGCCATGGGCCTCAGACGGACCAAATTTGCAGCGTGCAAAATTGCGTAGCCCCATGCAGATAGTGGGAGTTTGGTGCGCATAACCAAGGTCCTCGCTATCACTTGCAGTCGCTTTATAAAAGCTTCCGCTAGGCCATTTTGGGTATGAACATACGCAACAGGATGTTCAAGATTTATTCCCAAAGTCATGCAATAGTCATCGAAAGTCTTCGATGTAAACTCCGCGGCATTATCAAGTCTAATAGACTTTATCGGATAATCCGGATGGTGAGCCCTTAACTTAATGATCTGGGCAAGGAGTTTAGGAAACGCTGCATTTCGGGTGGACAACAACACTACGTGTGACCATCTAGTCGATGCATCAACCAAAACCATGAAGTATTTAAATGGTCCGCATGTTGGTTGGATTGGTCCACAAATATCTCCATGAATTCTCTCAAGGAATTGGGAAACCAATCTCGTAGGTTTCACATGGAGTGGCTTGAGATTCGTCTTCCCAATCGAGCAAGCTTGGCATAGGCTTTTCGGATTTATAACGAAATTCTTTCCTCCAAGAGGATGCCCATGTGATGCATTCATAGTACGAAGCATCGTATTTTGACCCGGATGACCCAGCCGGTCATGCCATAGCATAAAAGTCCTCTCATCAACTGGCGCTCGGCGAATGATGAGATTACTCTCGATGTGTTGTATCGTAGTGAGATACAAACCACTTGAAAGACATTTCAACTTCTCCAAGATACGCTTTTGGCCGTACTGAGTGAAGGTAATGAAAAGATACTCGAAGCCATGTTCTCGAGCAGTTTCAACATGAAATCCGTTTTCTCGAATATCCTTAAAACTCAGTAAGGTACGACTGGACCTTGGAGAATATAAGGCCTCTGATACTTCAACGGGAGTACCATTGGACAACGAAAAACGGGCTTTGCCAAAACCTTGAACAAGGGTTAAGGGTCCCGAAATGGTTGTCACTGAGGTTACTTTAGGCGTATAGGAGATAAAGTATGATTTATCTCTCAAGATAGTATGAGTTGTTCCACTATCAACCAGACAATCCACTGCCCCGTGGTCCATGCCTATAAGTAAAAAAAAATTAAAGTTTGTCACACGTTTGAGGAAAGTGCTCGAAATAGAACTTTAATTTTATCGAGAAAACAGAAAATACAAACCACCAAAAGTTTCATGACTTAAATCAAACATAGATAGAAAGTGAAGATTTATTCTTCCATTTCTGCTACAAAATCGGGGGTCTCAAGATTTAGATTTTCGCATTCGTTGACCAGATTTGCTTCGGCCCGGCGCCCCTTGTGATAGTTATTAACTTCTTGGGGGGTCGCCCTGCAAGTCCGTTGCATATGACCATAAGCACCACATTTATAGCAGAGAGTAGGCGCTTGGCCTTCCACTCTCGCTTTGGGACGACTGGCCCGTTGGTTCTTACCATGAGACTGCCTAGGAGTCAAAGGTCATTGGTTCTTGTTAGAACCTCGCTTTGGATGGCGAGACTTAAACTCGCCTCTGTTCCTTGGCTGGGACGACTGGCCCTTGTCTCGTTTCCACCGTGGATTTGGTCCACGGAGAGCGTTTGCATCAGGCATTGGAATTGCCTTTGTTCCAGCAGGACGAGAATTGTTGTTTCTCATTAAAATGAGACTGTTCTTCTCGTCTAGTAAAAGCTGGGTGATGAGCTCGGGAAACTTGGTGAACTTAGACTGACGGTATTGCTTCTGGAGCAAGTTGTCAGTGGAAGGAAATGTGGTGTATGTTTTCTCCAATAGATCACTGTCGGTTAATATCTCACCGCAGTATTGGAGAAGTGATCGAATCCTGCAGACTTCATTGTTGTAATCAGTTACACTTTTGAAGTCTTGAAAGCGCAGGTTCAACCAGTCATGGCGTGCTTCAGGTAGCCATATGGTCTTCTGGTGGTCGAAGCGCTCTTTCAGAGAGTCCCATAGCGTCTTCGGCGAGGAGATTTCAATGAACTCCGCCTTCATGGCGTCAGATAAATGCCTGCGGAATAGAATCATCGCTTTGGCGTTCATTGAGCGAGTGACTTCCACTTCACGCTCTTCCTCGTTATAGATGACGTCCAAGAGGCCCTGCGCATCTAGATGGTTCTGGATGTCTTGCGTCCAGTCCAAGTAGTTCTTGCCAGAGGCTTCAAGGATGGGAAAATCAATCTTGATCGACATTTTTCTACAACAGGAGAAAAAATCTTGATCAGGCAACATATAAAACGACAGGTTTATATGGATTTGGTTTGTATAAGCAACAACAAACAATCGTAAATAAAAACAACGGTTTTGAAAAAACGATTTTTGTTTAAAAATTATCTTATATCGATCGACGGGCCGATATAGAGAGGTCAATAAGTTTCTTGCAAAAATGCATAATTATAAATACAATTTGAGCAAAAAATAATATTCGGTCAACCCCTTTCAGTAGCTCTACGTGAATATGACCAGGCGGGAAAATGGGGGAGGAGGGTCACCGGGGACCTCTTAAGAACCAAGCCCCAAGTTCTTTCTGACATCATACCCAAGTAGGTGAGCCTATTCGGAGAGACTTCGTAAAATTTTTGTCAAATGTAAGAATAAATAAGATTTTTCAAGAAATTCACGCTATTTGCGAACTGTGCAAAATAGGTGACAATTTAGTGCGTGCTCAAAATGAGCGTTGCCTTTGAAAAATTATTAACCAAAAAAGTTATTTTTGGGAGGCCCAAATTTGGCGGTGCCAGAATTTGTTTATATAGCCAAAACCAATTTTTCAATTTTTACGCCATTACGCTAAAAAAAAACGTACAACATAAGTAGGCAACAACACACAAAAGAATTGGTGCCTAAGCAAGCGGCACCAAAAAAATATCAACTATTTTTCCGACGTCTAATGAAGCGACGCCGAAAAAATAGCGAGAAAAAAAATTACAATTTTTACTACCCATCTGTTACAATAATTCACTAAGTAACATAAATAAAATTGCTACTGAGTTGCTTGTCGGGACGCAGACGCTCGCCGGGGCGCTCCAAATCCATCATTACCAAAAAAAAGTTAGCATCTAAATTCTCTTTTTCAACATGAAAATTTGCTATCAAAAATTTATTTTCTCAGAAATTAACTAACAAATATGTTTTTTTTTTTTAAAAAAACTAGTATGCTAAAGGTTAGATTATAGCAAAATTATACATAAAAACCTACAACCCACTCCCAACATTGGGCTTGAACTCAGGAAGTGTTCTTTTGTGTTCTGGTTAGATAGAATAAGTCAAAACCAATTTTAAGAGTTTAAATAAAACAAAATCAAAACCAGAAGCTAAATGTAATACTAAACTGTAATTAAATGGCTTTCATAACACAAATAGAATAATATGCATTTGATATTGGCTCCTGTTACTTCTTAATAACAGACACAACATTACCAGGAAGTTTGACTCTGAAACACAAATAGAATAACATGCATTTGATATTGGCTTTTATAACAAAAATAGAATAATACTAAACCATATTATAATATGGTATGAAAAAAAAAATCTATGTGCAATTTGACTCTGAAACAAACAGAGCAGAAACAAACAGAGCAGAAAAAAATCTAGTCTAAGAGATTGTAACAATTTATTATTATTTTTTTTCTTTTCCGTAGTAAAGAAAACAGCACATAGATTTCAGAGTTGTGAAAAAATTCAAAAATCTTTCTATTGTAATGTCTATACTGGAATGGTACAGAGTGTGAAAAATAAATTCAAAAGAATAAGCAAATTTTTTTTTTTTTTTTTTTTTTTTTTTTTTTTTTTTTTTTTTTTTACCGTACGGTTGAAGAAAGTGGGAAGACGATTGCGGATACGCGGGATCGGCGACGAGCGACGGGGTGCGCGCGGGGCAACGGTAGGCGGACGTCGAGGCGAGCGGTACGTCGGGTCTCCGGCGTTGCACGAGCAAAGTGCTGATAACGTGTTGTGGACAATTAGCTCAACCTCTCTTTATATCAATATATGTCAATATCCTTCTACAAGCCATCCCAACCTCTCTTTATATAGGAAGAAAGAGGTTGGGAGTTACAAAATGAAAAGTCACTTGGGAGTTACAAAGGTGAAGAGTCACCATGATGATGAATTACAACAGATACAAATTTATTAGGCTTAATTGCTAATTGCTACCCTCAACTATCACACTTTTTCAAGTTGATACCCTAAACTTTTTTTTGTAACAACTTGATACCCGGATATTATTTTGGACAAAAATGCCCCTACCCCTAACCCCCCTCCCCCGTGCTAGCTTCGCCGCCCCCCCCCTGCTAGCTCCGGCCGCAGCTCCCCCCCCCCCACCCCCCCTGCTCGCTTCAGGCCATCCCCCCCCCTCTCGCTCCGGCCGTCCGCCCGCTCCCGCCTCTCCCTAGAGCTCGGCAGCGGGAGGAGGGGGGCTGGGAAGGGGGGTGCGGAGCGGGAGGCGGGGGCAGGAGGTGGCCCGGAAGCGAAGGGGGGGAGGTCGGCCGGAAGCGAGGAGGGGGGGGGGGGGGGGGGGGGTCGGCCGGAGCTAGCAGGGGGGTGGCCGGAGTGGAGGAGGGGGTGGAGGGAGGGAAGGGATAAGGGCATTTTGGGGTTTTTTAAAATGTTAGGTATTAAGTTGAAAAAAAAAATAGTTGAGGTATCAATCTGTTACAAAAAAAAAGTTTATGATATCAACTTGAAAAAGTGTGATAGTTGAGGGTAGCAATTAGCAATTAAGCCAATTTATTACCATGGTTGATTTGAGTTATAAAACTAGTTTATAGAAATTTTATATGTCCAAAAAATAATATTCTTATGAATTATGGAAACATTTTCTCCAAAATAGTTGAATATATTAATTCTTCATGAAAATAAATCGGATCTGGCTATCCGAATTCCATCGAATTTGAACCATGTTATTTTGAGTAGGAGCATATCACCCTAACCAACTAAGCTATAAAAAATTACAAACAAAGAGTAATAATTATTAAATATATTTAATCATCAATAAAAAATTATTATATTTTATATGAATATTATATATTAACAAAAATATTTATATATTCACCAAATATAGAAATATAATTTGTTCACAAATTTAAATTCTAAAAATATTAAATTCCATGTTATATAGTATTTCCCTTCACATTGAGTTAATAGTGATGTTAAGGTTGAGGTTTGTGATATATATGATTGCTATATTTCTCCTTCTAGCCCACCCAAATTTGTAGAAAGTAATAGTTATTTCTTTCATTTCTCTTTTTATTCTTTAAACCTAACAAACATTTCATCTTTTCCATCCAAACACAACTTGTTTGTTATTATATACTTTTTATGTTTCTTCTGATATTCTTTAAACGTTTATTCTCTCCACATGTCTTTCGTTGTTTTTCTCCAATTTTCACATAAGCTGACTTTTCTAATTAAGTAAAAGTTCAATTGAATTAGACAATTTTGATGAACCAAAAATCTTAAATGATATGAAAAAATTGTATCAAAATAGGAAGTTTTTTTTTTTTTTTTTTTGAAGGAAAAATTGTATTTATTCATCAGAGGCAACAACCTCGTTAGCAACTAACTGAGCAATACAAGGAGGAGTCCCCATCTCATCACAGCCGATGAGATTGCTCAAAGAGAATGCAGCTAGACCATGAGCTACCATGTTACCAGCTCTACGAGTAAACCCAAATTCCACCGAAACCCGCAACTCTCGAAGCAGCTCGCGGATAGATCTGATCAGATCTCTGAGTCTCCACGGGATCCGATCGTCTTCCCCTTTGAAAATCCTCTGCACAATATATGAGTCACCCTCAATAGTCATTTGCTCGGCTCGAATCTGACTAGCTAGTATAATTCCCTGGCGAACAGCAAGTATCTCCGAAAGGAGAGGACGCTCAACACCGAAGGTGGTAATATCCTCCATAACCTCCGATCTGACTGCAAGACAAATACCCCGCCCATCTCTAGCCACGGCAGCAGCAGCAACAGAAGATGATGAGACTGCCCCGTCAATGTTAATTTTAACGCATCCAACAGAAGGAGGTGACCAACAATTAAGCATACGTAGCTGATTGATCTCCTCCAGATGTTGTATTTGAGGGTTTGGAGCACCTCCATAGTCATTGTACATGCTATTTGCTTCTTGGACTATCTTCACAGCAGCCGGATGGGTGTTATTGAACACACAGTTGCACCGCGCCTTCCAAATAGCCCAAAGGATATACGCTCCTCTCCTCGCCACATCTTCACATTCCTTGTTCATCAACCAATCCCTCAAGATGGATTTAATATTCGCGGAGCTGTCAACTCGTAAGCCAATGCTACTCGCGAACTAAACTGCTCTAGCCAAATGACAATGTAGGAATAGGTGATTATCATCTTCATCTTGCAAGAGGCAGAGCGGGCAATTTGTATCAATACTGGGGATACGTCTGCTAATGACAGAGCGCAAAGGGAGCGAATTATGAAGGAGTCGCCATATGAAGATGCGTACCCTGGGTGCCACGTTACCCAAGTTCCAGAGCTTGTGCCAAGTTTCTTTGTTAGTCTCCGTATGGGACGCGCCTGGCTCTCGCCTTCGTAGCTCCTCATAGAGAGATTTGGGAGTGAATTTCCCATTACAAGCTTTAGTCCAGAGGAGTTCATCCTGACCGCCGTCACCTGATAGCGGAATCCTAGAGATAGCAGCCGCCTCCAAAGGACTAAACAAGCTCTGGATCAGAGTTGTGTTCCAGGTGTTAGTACTTGGACAAATGAGATCCCGCACAAGCGAGGGCCCATTGATCGGGATGCTGCTCTCAGATATTCGGAAACCCGGCAATGACGGGATCCATGGCTCATCTATAATCTTGATCCATCCTCCATTAATTCTCCAACATATCCCGTCCTTCATAACATGTCGAAGATCCAGCATACTAGCCCACGTCGGTGACGCTCGTCTCGTCTTCTTGGCACACCAAATGGATCGCTCTTGAATGTACAATCCCCTTAGCAGCCGAACCCAAAGGAGATCGGGGTACGCAAGAAACCTCCAAAGAAGTTTTCCCACCAAAGAGGAGTTCACCCATTGGATATTTCGGATACCCAGGCCGCCCTCTCTGGTTGGAGCGGCAATCTTCCTCCAGCTGATGAAGTGCATCTTCCTCTCTTCCGTATCGTGTCCCCACCAAAAGTTCCTCTGCTGTTTAGTGAGTTTGCTACACATAGTGCTTGAAAGCAAGTTGGTGGACATATAATAAATCGGTATGGACCCCAGAGTCGCCTTTATGAGGGTGGTACGACCGGCATGAGAGAGTAACTTGGACTTCCATCCTTTGAGTTGAGTCGAACACTTATCCATGATGGAGTCATTGGACTCGCCTCTTTATTTCGACGTAAAGAGCTTTTGTCCCAGGTACGTGTCCCCCTCCTTCATGATGGATAAATGCATCGAGGAAGCTAAAAGCTCCCTGTCATTTGCAGAGACCAAGTTGCTAAAATGGATGTTTGATTTATCATAGTTCACTGATTGCCCCGACCACTTTGAGTATGTATGGAGAATGTTACGCACAGCTTCTAATGATCCGAGCGTAGCATAACCAAAAATCAAAATATCATCAGCAAATAGCAAATGAGAGACAGCGGGTACATACCTGTTAAGTCGAACACCTTCGAAAAGATTGTCCCTTTCATATTTTTTGAATAAACTGGATAGGACTTCAGAGCATAGAACATAAATGAAAGGAGAGAGCGGACATCCCTGGCGAATTCCTCTCACAGTTTTAATGAATCCCTCCGGAGACCCATTTACGAAAACAGAGTAAGTAGGTGATTCAATACAGCTCATAATCAGTTCATTTGATCTCCTTCGAATACCTATGCCAAGAAGAACTTGTTTGATGAAAGACCATGAGAGACGGTCATAGGCCTTCGACATATCTAATTTCAATGCATACGAATTTTTCCTCCTTGGTAGAAATTTCATGTTGTGAAAAATTTCATGTGCGATGATAATGTTGTCTGTTATTTGTCTTCCAGGGAGGAAAGCATTTTGGTTGGGCGAAATAATCCTGGACAACACCGGTTTGATTCTGTTTGTCAGGATTTTGGCGATAACTTTGTACGCCACATTGCAGAGAGCAATAGGCCGATAATCCGTCAGTGAGGAGGGGTGGTTCTTCTTTGGGATCAGAGTAACATGAGTCATCATTGGGGGAAGTTTAGACTCCTTGAAGAAACTGTGGACAGTTTGGATCAGATCCTCCCCGATAACTGACCAGAATCTTTGATAAACAATTGCTGGGTAACCATCAGGTCTTGGGGCCTTTAGAGCACCCATATTATGAATGGTTGTCTTGATCTCCTCTATGTCAGGGATGGAGTTGATATATGAATTCTCTTCTTTTGTAATAAGTTCGGAAGCAACAGGGAACGATGGGTCCATGGCCGTGGATTCGTCAACACACAGAATGGCTTTGAAGTGGTTGACAAGAGTGTTTGCAATGGAAACATGGTCATACACCCATCTGCCATCGGAACATTTGATCGCGCTGATATCATTCCGTCTCCTCCTCAAAGTGGCTCTTGAATGGAAGTATTTAGTATTGCTATCGCCTTCTTTGATCCATTGGCATCTGGATCTCTGTCGCCAGTAGGCTTCTTCGATAGCATGTAATTCGTTAATTTCAGCAATAAGCTTCCACTCCTCAGTTAGCGACTCCGCCGAAACCTGTTTAGATTGAATAATACTAAGACGTTTATGAATTTCAGTAATACGGGTTTTAATATTACCAAACTTCAATCGGCCCCATTTGTGCATCGTCGACAGAGTAAATCTCAATTTGTGCCCCAATGACGGATCCTCGTGGGCGCTGGTCTCATGCCAAGTACGTTTAAGTAATTCAGGGAATGAGTGGTCTGACATCCAGTGAGATTCGAACCTTAACGGACGCTTAGTCCTTGTTTGCTTCTTACAGGTGTTGAGTAGGATGGGTGCATGATCACTATTAATACAAGGGAGAGAGGTTACCGATGTATTAGGGAAGGAGCAACACCATTGCGCAGTAGCCATGGCTCTATCCAGCCTTTCTCTGATGTGGTGTCTCACCCCACGTCGGTTGGACCATGTGTATGCAGGTCCTACACACCCAAGATCAATCAAACCACAGTGGTCTAGCATCTGCCTGAATGCATTGGCTGCTCGGTGGTCAAAACCGCTTCCTCCTTGCTTTTCCTCTGGCGTTAGTGTAGCATTAAAATCACCAATGCAGCACCACGGGACGACGAAGCTCTCAGTCATTTCAACAATCTGTTTCCAGAGTTTGATTCTCTCTTTCTTCTTAGGGTTCCCATAAGTGCAGAGGAGGTTCCATGCTGGTTGACCATTTATGGCTTCAATACAAAGGAGGATGAGATTCTGAGAGTGGTACGAGACTTTTGCGGAGATGGTGGAGTCCCAACCAAGCCATAAGCCTCCTGCATGGCCGATTGGGTGTACGGGGAAGAAATTTGCATATCCTAAAAGAGGGAGGATACGCTCTGAGTACGAGGGTGGTGAGATGGTTTCTGAGATGAAGAAGATGGATGGGCGTGTGGCGGAGAGGAATGAGCGCAGAGTATGGACTGTCGAGGCATTCCTCGCCCCTCGACAGTTCCAAGATAGGATTAACATGGCCCTTGCGGCTGTTTGAGGTCAGCCGCCACAACCTTATCGGTGTATGATTGATCAGTAAGAGAGGTTCAAAATTTCTTGTTGCTGGTACTCGACAGTGTAGGAGCCGCACTGCGCTTCTTTGAGGTGGGTGATGCATGTGGATTCGTAGATGTAGCTTTACGGGCTCGACGTTTCCATGAGTGTTTACTGAGGTGAGCCCGTCTATAAACGGCCCCCGTGTCGAGCTCTGTGGAGGCGTTTTCGTATTCGGCTTCATGAAGTGCACACCTTTGTTGAGAGAGAGAGCAATCCGTAGTATGATCCTCCATAGCTTGAACTGGATTGACTAGGAGCATGTCTTGATCCCCTGAACCCATATATGATAATGGTTGAGAGCCTTTGCTGCTGGCATCATTGGTCTCTCCTTCCAAATTATTCAGATGTGTAGTCTCTGAGCAGGACTCAGGATGAGTCTTCTTCTGATGACGTGACCACATGGTCTGCGCCATATCCATTGTGATATAAGATTGGTCGTTCATCATATGCCTGATGGGGATCGGAGTCAACACTCGAAACCTGGAAGTATTACGAGTATTCTCATCGCAGTCTATCCTGACATCAATACCATCATCCTGTCGATACTGAGGCTCTTTAGGTAGTTGTGATTCGTTCCCTGATCCAGTACCTGAAGACTCTTGTCCATCCGCTACATCATTGTGATAGGGCATAGCATTAGTATTTCTTCTGTGTGGCGGCGTATATTTGACCACTTGATTTGAAGTGTGTGGTGCATGAGGGGACGAGTTTCTGTGCCTGGGTATATTATCTTCAGTAGGGGATTTCTCTTTGCTAATGTTCGTTGCACCTTCAGAACCTGAAGAGACACCCATACGGATACAAACTCTAAGGGCTTCTGCTCGGAAGTCGCTCTCCTTGACTCTGGGTCGAAGGAGTTCTTTAAGTCTGTTCTTCTCCTCATCTGACCAGTCTTTCCCTATAAGGGTTTCGAAATTACGACTCCGAACAGAAGTCGTAAGCATGACCCAATCTAGCACAGAAAGTACATAAGCGGGAGAGTCTTTCATATCTAACTTCCACCATGCTCTTATCACCCCCATCTATCATCATCGGGATGATTTTCTTCAATGGTTTTTTGATGTCGATGATAATTTTGATGCGAGCAAAAGTAGTCCATTGGATCTCTTCTGCATCAGAAATACGCCTTGGCACTACCAAAATACACTCATTTAGCGACGGATTATTAGCGACGGACTTATTCCGTCGGTATTAGCGACGGTTTCGTGGCCGCTCAGCGACTGCTTACCGACTACAATCCTTTGTCATTTTTATTTTAATTTTAGGGGGAAGAAAGGTCGCACATCCGTCGCTAGAGTGTCGGTGTTTAGCGACGGAGTTTTAGTCGTCGCTACACAGTCGATTATTTTGGCCGGAATTGTGTAGAAAATTGGCGGGTCATATTTTCGACGCCTTAGCGACGGATGTGCAGTCGACACTTATCCAAAAAGGCGACCGATTGGCGACGGTGTTTTACCAGTCGCTCGTCCGTCGCTAAATAAACGTTCCAGACTTTAAATGGAACGGCGGGAGAAACTTTTTGCATTCCCCCCAAATTCACTCTCTCTCCTCTCTCTCTCTCTCTCTCTCTCTCTCTCGCCGGTGTCGGCTTCGGTGATCGGCGTCGGTGTCGTCGTCGGCGTCGGCATCCTCTCCTCTATCTCTTCCGAAGGTAACCCCCCTCTCTCTCTCTCGATCTCTCTCTCTCTCCTCTCTCTCTCTCTCTCTCTCGGTTATAGGGTATGTTCGTCGCGATTGGGGCTGGGCCGTCCATGGCTTGGCGGCTGGCTTGGGTCGGGGGCTGGGCGGTAGGCTTGGGGCGGAGGCGTCGGGGTCTGGGAGGCGGGCTTGGGGTTGGGGCGTCGGGGGCTGGACGGGGGCGTCGGGGTCTGGGAGGCTGGCTTGGGGTTGGGGCGTCGGGGGCTGGGCGGCTGGCTTGGGTCGGGGTCTGGGCGGTGGGCTTGGGGCGGGGGCGTCGGGGTCTGGGAGGCGGGTGGGCTTGGGGCGGCGGGCTGGGCGGTGGGCTTGGGGTTAGGGCATCGGGGGCTGGGCGGCTGGCTTGGGTCGGGGGCTGGGCGGCTGGCTTGGGGCGGGGGCGTCGGGGGCTGGGCGGCTGGCTTGGGGCGGGGGCGTCGGGGGCTGGACGGCTGGCTTGGGGCGGGGGCGTCGGGGGCTGGACGGCTGGCTTGGGTTGGGGGCTGGGCGGCTGGCTTGGGGCGGCGGCGTCGGGGGCTGGGCGGCTGGCTTGGGACGGGTGCGTCGGGGCTATTTGCAACCGACGCACACCCATAAGCACTCTTCATATATATATGCAACTGAACTACTGGGCGGCAGGCTTGGGGCGGCGGGCTTTGGTCAGGGGCGGCGGGTGGCTTTGCTTCTCAAATTCATCTGAGTTTATATATTGGCTAAATAATGTGTTATCCATATTGGGTGTTCCATTAATTTGGTGGTGTTTGGATTAGTAAATGTGAATATATATGGGGTTTGGATTCATGGTGTATATGTTCACTGTCTCAAGGACAGTACGAGTTCTATCAGTTGTGTGCTTCTGTATAGATGTATATATCTATACATCTAGCTGTGATATACATATGTGTATGTGACAATCTCAGTTAGCGACGGACTAGTTACCGGTTAGCGACGGATATTTCCAGCTCCATTAATTGTATTAATCTACGGTACGACATGGTGACGGATATTCCCTGCAGCCATTCGACTGGCGAGGCAGAAACTATGTTACCGTAGATAAAGTTGCCTGTCCTCCGACCCTCATCCCTCGGCAATGATGATACGACGACCTATCACTATATCTTATATAGTAGTAGATGATGTCTTAGTATTACATTAGTGAGTTCATCTTGATTCTGTTACTGTAGTGCCCCGTCCCGCAAAGTCAATCGGAGGAATCGAAACACCGACGCCGTTCGGCCTTAGCCTTGCAACGGCTTGCTCGGAGACATCGCTCAGGTGGGGTAGTTTCGGTGAACTCTCCTCATCTTTGCCTTCACATAATAAATCGTGTTTTCAACTTGCACAAGTTAGGCTTGATAATAAAAGCTACGCATCCACATAGCTAAGGGAATACTCCCGACGGTTTGAATCGAGTTAGAACATGGAAAACGTCCCACGGTCGGCTTAGAGTTGGTGCACGGCGTGCTTTGAAAATGACACTCGGTCCTTCGTCCCGTGGCTTGGGAGAAGGAAAGTTGGTCTTCGGTGCAAAAGCTGAGAGTTAGCCTAAGTCATAGGCGTCGTCCGCACAAATGCTTGCTAAAGCATGCTCGGTCCTGTCCCGCAAGGCTTGGCATAGCCTTTGCTCGTCCCTTGGGTTAAGTTGTAGGCTTAAGTGAGTTAGGCAAAAGTTATGCTGGTCGACCTAAGTTATTCTACGTGCTGTCCCGCTCATTCTGCGGTTGTCAAGATAAGTAGTCCCACGATCCTAAGGCCCGTCATATGGAGTATGACTTGGACGACAGCGTTGCGTCGAACACGAGTCGGTTTAGAGGCACGAGCCACGGTTGGTTCAGTGGAAAGTTATCCACGGTCGGTCGATACTTAAGGAAACACGTTATGTTCAAGTTAAGTTGGAAGGCTATGCAGTAGCCGTTCCCTGAGTTCAAAGAATGTTAAGTCTAAGCGATGGATAGCCGTCGAGGCAACCCAGGTTAGGGGCTCTGCAAAGGAAGTACGAAAATGGAAGGAGTAAAACAACCAAGTAAATGAATTGATCACATAACAAGCCCCAAACTGTATCCTAAAATACTCCATGTAACCCTTATGAACTTGGACAACTTGTCGACAAGGGGTGGTTTCTTCGAGCGGCACCCCGGGGCCACGGGACCGACTCGGCCTAGGAAGAAACTGGTTGTAGCCGAGCTGGGTAATAGGCAACGCTGGTAAGGCGATCGGTAAGGCGGGGACTTTCATCGGGGCTCGCTACCTGCGTTGAAAGGGTCTCGTACTGCCAGGCTACGTCCAAGGCGGATGGTTAGGCCAATCCCATAACAAACACTTAATAATAATTGTTGTTTTCAACTAATATGGTAAGTTTTGTGTCGGCACGGGCGGCAATCCGTGTGCGTGTCTTTGGATTGAGTTGAATATGTATGACTAAAAAGAGACACAATGTCCGGGCCTAAGATTTGGCTACGGCAAAGGCGACGTGCTTCGGCACGAGATGTGGCATCGACTGTTAAGTTGCGAGTTAAGTCAAAAAGGGCCGTAGGGCATGTTGTGTGAAGTTACGTTGAGGTATGAGGCACGGTCGCGTTGTCACTACACAAGTATAGGCAAGACTAAGCAAGGAGGCGTTGCCTCAGAGTTATCGATGCACGAATCGAGTTCATGGCACGACCGAGTCGTTACGTCCCAGAGTTTGGCACGAAAGATAAGTATAAGTCGGTGCGTCGACAATGCAAGCACGAGAAAGGTCTAGAGGCAAGGAAATGGAGTCCTTCGTGTAGTTGCGTCTCTGATTATGGCCGTAAGGCGAACACGACTTGATAGGTTAACGTTGTTGGCACAAGGGTGGTCTTGTAACAAGTATGAGTTAACGTTGACATTGCAAGCACGGGATGGTTCCGATACACAAGTTGCGCTAAGGCGCCGGTCCTAAAACTGATCCTAAGGCAAGAATAGAAAGACAATCGAAAAAGGGTTTATGTTGCACAAAGTAAATAAAACGTGTTGGTTTTGTATGGGTGGGCGAGAAGCTCACTCCACCAGTACAGTGGTACTGACACCCACACAGTGTTTATGTGCAGGCACAGGTAGAAGCTCGTGGCGCGGAGCTCGCTTGGATGCGTCGAGGCACGGAGTTCCTTGGCGAGTCGAAGCGTACAGCTGCGTGATCTGAAGACTTATACAGGACATAATGTATGGACATTGCCTTCCGAAGCTTCCGCTGGATCCAAGTATTGTATCGAAAGATGAGAGAGAGCAGAGTGAATTGTAAATGAGTGAAAAGTGAGCCTGAGAGACTTGTAATTGGCCTTGCGCCCACAAATGTAATCTTGTACTCAATATCAATAAAGAGATTGTTTTGAATGTCTTGTGTTCATGTGTTCTTCTTTAAATTCCGCTGCAATGTATTCAAAGTTTCTGCTTGGGACTTCTGTGCGACGACCCCGTCGCCGCCGGTGTAATCGGCCGTTATGGAACTGCCTTGCACGAGCGCAATCTATGCTCGTGCGGCATCACGCCTTAGCGAGGACGATCGCTCCTACGGGAGCGGGGCGTGACAGTTACGTACGTCCTTCAGATACTAGATACGATAAGGTTAACATATACTACATGATATGTATACAGAATATAGATGATTCACACTAATGTATGCTAGAATGAATCTTGGGTTGTGTTCTGAGCCATCCGTTCTCACACTTAAAACACATAGGGATTAGAAGTGTGAGAGCGCCAGAGAGGGTGAGAGCGCCGAAGGAGGGGAGGAGGAGAGAGTAAAATGGTACAACATGGTGAAGTAGTACTGTATTTTGGCTCCAGTTCCAGCTCCATTTGATCTACGGTACGACATGGTGATCAGGACATAGTACCTGCAGCCATTCGACTGGCGAGGCAGAAACTATGTAGCCGTAGATAAAGTTGACTGTCTTTCGACCCTCATCCCTCGGCAATGATGATACGACAACCTATCACTATATCTTATATAGTAGTAGATGATGTCTTAGTATTACATTATGTGAGTTCATCTTGATTCTGTTACGTACGTCCTTCAGATACTAGATACGATAAGAACATATACTACACCATATGTACAGAACATAGATGATTCACACTAATGTATGCTTGAATGAATCTTGGGTTGTCTTCTGAGCCATCTGTTCTCACACTTGGCAAAAAATCAAATTTTTTATACTTTATCGGCTTTCGAAAATGTACTCAAATTACATGATGGTTCCTTTAGTTAGCTTGCTTATGTTACAATTATATTATTTGTGACTATCGATCTTACCAGATGGCACCCATGACCCGAGGAGCGGCACGTCGTTTGAGAAAAACAGTGAATGCTGAGGTGGCTCCTCCTACAGTTAAGGAGGAAGTGGCACCGGTTGCTAGTGAGATCGGGAGTTCTATTCATCCAGCACCGGTAGCTAGTGAGACCGAGAGGACTCTTCATGCAGTCCTTGCAAGGGACGACAGCTCTCCTCGTGCCAAAAATCTCGTTTTTTTGAGGTGGTTGCGTGAACGTATCACTGAGCGTTTGCGTGAGCAGCGTGGTTCTCATTAGCTATTAGTACTTATTTGTATTGGACTATTTGTATTGGGTTGTTTTTGTATTAGACTATTTGTATTGGACTACATATTGAGTTATTTTTGTATTAGACTATTTGTACTGTCCTCCGACCCTCATCCCTCGGCAATGATAATACGACAACCAACAAGAGAGAATACTAGATCCATCTCAGTATGACGTATACTCTGATAGATCACAATTACAAGAATGATATCAGTAGTGGGATTAAGTGCTGGAGGAGATATTATCATAGAATACGTCCTACTCAGATGGGTCATATCCGATATGTATCGGCTGTGTTGGATTATTATATACCATTTCGGATTAGTTTCGTAGAAGATTTAGTAACAACTGTACTTGGATTTCTCTCTTCTAGAGCTAGATTACCATTGCAAGAGAGTCACGAGAGCGTAAATGGCCAGTTACAGAACATACATACTTCCTTTTCAATCTCACTTTTCCTGATGGAAAAGGAAGTATGTATGTTACTGTAACTGGCCAATCACGATCTGGTGATTCTCTTGCAATGGTATTCTAGCTCGAGAAGAGAGAAATCCAAGTACAGTTGTTACTAAACCTTCCATGAAACTAATCCGAAATGGTATATAATAATCCAACACGGCCGATACATATCGGATATGACCGATACCAAATCGATAAGGCCAATATGAATCCTAGCTATACGGCCGATATATGTACATATCGGATATAGGACGATACCAATATGTTAAGGCCAATACCAATATGATACGTCCTATACCAATCCGATAGACCGATACAGGCTTGATACACTAGATACTAAGTACATCTGGCCTATACCAGCGGATCCACAAATTACTGCACGATAGGCCCAACGACTCCAGTTACATCCGGTTATTGGTGAGTACATGATTACATAGTAATTTTGTTAGTCTTGTGATACAGATTTTTACTCATGCTACCAACGTCACAACTTTTCCAGTGCTGCTCCCTCTAATGATGATGAACGCAAAAAACCAACGTCACAACTTTTATAACTTGAGTAAATTTCTTTACCCTATATGAAAATTTTTGTTGTCAGAAAGATGGCTCCTAGGACTCGTCGAGGTGGTGCTGCTAGTCGAGGAAGGGGTCGAGGCAAGAAACCCTTGGAGGTCGACACGGAGGAAGTCTCCGTCGTCAAACAAGAGCCGGTGACTGTTAAGGAGAAGGTGTTACCAAAGGTCGAGGTCAAGGAAGAACCGATGACTATCAGGGAAGAGATTGCTCCCAAGCTTGAAGCTAAGGAGGAGCCACCGTCAGAGAGTAGTAGCATCGGGACCGACCCTCCTGTCCCTACAGAAGACCTCAACCAGATTGAGCCTTCGTATGCAAAGTGGCTGATAGAATGGTACATGCCTCAACGCAACTATCATCCCTGGCTGTGAGAATTTATCGTCTGACTTGTGGTCATTGTTGAGGCGAAAGTCGATTTTCCTATGTGTTTTGGAATATTTGTGAAAATTTTGGAATATTTGTGTTATGATCGGTCGCCAGGATTGGATATTAGGTTACTGTAACTGGCCAACTCTTTCCTATGTGTTTTGGAATATTTGTGAAAAATTTGGAATATTTGTGCAATGATCGGATTATAACGATGGATATTAGGTTACTCTTCCGGATAATTGATGTCTATTTTATATTAATTTGGTTTGGTCTATATGATTCTTGGATAATTGGTGTGCATTAAATTCGTATGTGCATTACTTGGTCTATGTGATTCTTGGATAATGTGACTGCATTATATATTTGGTCTGTGTGATTGTTGGATAATTGGTGTGCATTATATATTGGTTTGGTTTATGCATATATTTGTGAACAGGGAAAGTGCTGCAATTTTTTTTCCTAAAAAACCCAGTTAGCGACGGACTAGTGACCGTGTAGCGACGGATACTCCCAGTTTTCGACGTGTTGTCGACGGGTAATCCGTCGCTATCTGGAGTTTTTAAAATGTTTCCAGGCAGCGACGGGTTATCGACGGATTATCCGTCGGTAACGTTCTGGTGGTATAAGCTTCGACGGACTAGCGACGGAAAGGCCGTCGCCAGGGCGACTGGTAGACAGCCGCTAATCAGTCGCTCTAAATAGTGACGGCGTAGCGACGGCAAATCCGTCGACATGGTTCTGGAAATGCATGACAATTTCAGAACCATGGTGACGAATAATCAGTCAGAACTCCGTCGCTGTGGCGTCGCCGTAGCGACGGGTTAGCGACTACGATTCTGTCGCCATGGTGCTAGAAATGCCAAGCTTTTCCAGAACCTGCTCGACGGATAGTCCGTTAGGAATCCGTCGAAAAGCGGTCGTTAATTACCGACGCCTTGCGACGCATTAGCGACGGAATGATACAATCTGATACGCTGTTACGACGGGTTACCGACGAAAATGTACGTCGCTATAGCGTACACAGTTCAGTACTTAAAAGCTGAAGTGGACGACAGTCCGTCGGACATCCGTCGCTAAGGCTTCGTATTGTAACGTCGAGTATCCGTCGCTAGTCCGTCATGTGACGACAACTTAGCGACGGAAGGTTATTAGCGACGAGCTGATTGCCGACGGATATTTTTGACCAATATCCGTCGGTACTCGGTCGCTAATTGTATTTACCGTCGTCTTAGCGACGGATGTGGCCGTCGCTAAAACGATAAATTTTGGTAGTGTGGGGATCCAATGGCCTCCGCGATCCTGGTGATCGCCTTGCGGTTTAAAAATTTCGGGGGAATCTTGTGGAGTTGGACCCAGAGATCTGCCATGTTGAATTTGTATTCCTCCGGTAGTTTTCCTGGGTCACACTTCTCGATTGCAAGAAGATCATCGTTAATGCTCCATGGGGCTTCCAGAATAATACGGTTGACTTCTTCAGGCGAGTCTACTCTTGCCAGAAAAGACCCTGTTTCGATATCGAGGTCTGAGATGTGCACCGGCTCCTTCGCTTTCCATATCTTGGCAAGAATAGATGCTAGGGTAGATCTTTGAAAACTCCTTTGAGAATAAGGTTTAACGGCCAAAGTAGAGGCCCAATGAATGGGGACAGAACTCTCTCTAGCCGTTAATGATATCGCTTCAGCAGGTCCTTGCATGTTGAACAGGGAAGCCATCTTTTCCCCTACTTCTCGATAGGAAGCCATGGAATATAACGCGTGGAGACGAAGACGGCGGCCAGGACGATTGCAGATGAGAGGGGAGTTAGGATGAGAAACGAGGGCACAGGGAAGGATATGGGTGGGCGGAGGAAGGTGGAGGGGGAGACAGTAATGGGGATCGCAAGCCCTAGGGTTTTGCAATCGGCAAAATCCTAGGGTTTGGAGGAGATCGCAAGCCCTAGGGTTTGACAATGATGATTAGCTTAGAAAAGTATATTAGTAACCAAATAGCAATTGTACCATGTCGATAAACTCAACCAAACCCTAATAAAATTGGTATTATAACAATCATACCCGTATTCAAATTACATATCCAAATTATAACAATCATACCCGTATCCAAATTACATATCCTTGTAAATTTTGTCGATAACAAAATATTTTTCTTCTTTTACAACAAGAACAAAACCCTAAACAATATAATTTTGATTTTTAGATATCATCAAAGCCATTTAAACATCATAAAATCAAACACGAAAAGAATTTACCTTTAATATCTCTTTTCTTCGAGATATAATTTTGTCCCAACAAATATAGAAGTAGATGAAATTATGATTAAATGGAGAACATGAGTTTTTTTTTTTTGAAAGGATGGTATTTGGTTTGTTGTTCTTTTTTACTTGAACTAGGAGTAAAACAGACATTTGACATGCTTGGTTAATATTGAACATGGTTTTAGTCTATTTAAATCCAAACAGAGGCTAACAGTGACTTTAGTGGTGCAATTGTTGTTGACATTATTTGAGGAGTTTTGTTTGTTTCAAATAATATAATTTGGGAGACTTATATCTAAATGTCTATTATTTGGAGGGCTTATACCCATTTATTTTTTTGGATTTCTACGAACAAAAAATTTCAGTGGAAGTGCTGTTGGAGTTTATTGGTGATGTTTTCATTTAAAATGCATGACATTTTAGTACTAGTAGGTAGTGACTATATACCATATTTACTAACTACTAGTACAACATTTTTTAAGTATTATGCTCTCACATAATAGTGAATATTAGAATGTAAGTCTCGAAATTGTCCAATATTTAAATTTGAGTATATTTACTTAGACTAATGAACAATAATTTTGAAATTCAAATTTTAACATTAAAAAAATTCTAGATATAAATTCTAATATCCACTATTATATATAACTTTCATACTAAATAACACTTTTATTTATTATTTATTTATTATTATTTTTTGGTCATGGAATAATTGGACAGACACCTGTGGTTTAGAAAACTAGAGTTCGGGAACCCCATGTAAAGTAGGAGATGCTATCATGGGTGGACACGGGACACTACTTGTTTGGAATCCTTCCTCTATCAGCTCAATTGTTTTTGGATGAAAATCTAGAAATTAACACAAAATGTGTAAAAACTAAAATAAAAAATAGATCTATTTTTTATTTTTGCATTTTTCAGAAAAACTTTTTTTTAGCAACTAGAACACTATATTCTAGTTTACAACTCTCTATACTACTAATTGTTATTGGCAAAGGTGAAACCTTGGAAAAAGAGGACCCAATTTCCTTCCTAGCGAGTGAAAAGCTATTAACTTTTTCAATTAATATTTTTATGATATTTTCATTGAGGTTGTTTCTCATGACTTAGAAACACTTAGATGGTTGACTTCCTTAATGACAAACATGTTTTTGTTTCTAAATATTAGTCCATGCATGACTAAAAATTTTAAGACACTAATTTTATACGAGAACTTGCGAAAAAATTCTAAATTTAATTCCACAAGATTAATAAATTTGTGGGAGTGTAGTAGTTGGATACACCGGAGGGTCCTATGAAGATGAGTACGTTCCAAATTCTCGACGTTGTTCGTAGGCACGGAGAAAAGAACACCTAAAAAAATTGACCGCAAGAGAGGAGATCCAGTGGTAACACTAGTATTAGACATGAATTCTAATTTAGCACGGACTTTAACAATTGGATATAATTTTGGTATAGTAGCCATTGACGAACGGTCTCTAATAACGACTATATATAAAAATAAAACTCTATAAATTGTATTAATTTACTTAACAGAATGCACTACTGCATTGTCAAAAAAAAATTGTTTGGAAGTTTGGATTTTGAATAGTTGAGATGATTTAGTGTTTTCCCAATATTAGATGGAAGGAAATGAATATTTAAATTTGTTAAAATTAAATATGGGATCAAATTGGGAAGGCCCATTTTTTTTGTTTCTAAACAAATGCATCAACCTTTTCTTTTTGAATAAATAAACCTTTTTATTCCTTGCAATAAACTTTACAATATGGAAACAACAATGTATAAATATCCCCACTTAATTAAAAAGTAAATTTGGACTTGCAGTATCTGTATCTATTTTGCATGGATCTTATGCTTAGATATGAAATGTTAATAAATAAGACAACATTGAGATTGAACTTATATATATATATATATATATATATATATATATATATATATATATATATATATTCTCCAATCAAAACTGAAATGAAAGTATTGAGGCCACGTTTGGTTCCCAGAATCTCCGGGTTAGAAAAGAAAAGTGATTACTTTTCCTATTTTTGGGTGCCATAGGAATTGAGGAGGAAAGAAAAGTGATTTCCAATGGAAAGAAAATTAGGGAGGAAAGTGATTCTATCCATCCAAGCAAGGAATCACTTTCCCACATTTAAGTATCCACTTTCTTTTTCAAATTTTTTGGTATTGCCAAACATCGAAAAGAAAATCAATAGGAATTAAAGTTTTCCAAAGGAAAGAAAATGACAAGGAATCGATTTTCTTTCTCTTCCATTCCGCGAACCAAACGAGGCCTGAGAGAAGTTTTGGGAGAGCTGAGAAACTTGTTCAAAACATAAAAAACTTTAATATCGGGTAATTTAAAATTTTAAATTATAAAATTATATATTATATGAGATTCTACTACTAAATAATCTAAAATTTAAATAATATAATTACAAGCTTACAGAAGTATGACAGCAATCACATAGACTTCCAGCTGTTGCTGCAATTGAAAAAATATATTATAGTTTGTAGTCCAGCTAGCAAAGAATAATAAAATACTTCATACTTATGTTGGTCGGAAACTCGGAATTAATTGTTCCCGAATCCCAAGTGGGTGACTGATGTAAATTCTTGGTAAGTAACCGAATATCTGTGGTGAATAGTAGGGGTGAGCATTATTTGATTTTGGACCGAAAATCGAATTGAACCGAATAAGAGGTTCGGTTCGGTTTTAAAAAAATTCGGTTCGATTTCGGTTTTGAAAATACTAATTTTTTTTATTCGGTTTTGGTTTCGATTTTGGGTTTCGGTTTCGGTCCAAAACCGAAAACCGAATAAGAAAATTTAATTAATTAATATATATATATATATGTGTGTGTGTGTGTGTGTGTGTGCGCGCGCGTGTGTGTGTACTATGTATATAAGTATTAATATATATAGGTATATATTAAATATATATATAGGTATATACTAAATATGTCTATGTATATTTAGTTACTATATATATTAACAAAAAAAGCTCAAAAACATCAAAAATATATGAATAAACCGAATAAACCGAAAACCGAACCGATTTAATTCGGTTCGGTTTGATTCGGTTTTGGGCCAATTCGGTTCGGTTTCGGTTTTGCTTATTCGGTTTCGGTCCAATTCGGTTTTGGGTTATTCGGTTCGGTTTAAACCGAATAAACCGAATGCTCACCCCTAGTGAATAGGGGTGACTATGACCGAAAATTGAACTGAATCGGACCCAATAAGAATTTGATTTCGTTTGAAAAAAAAAATTAGTTTTGGTATTAGTTTTAAAAATATTGAAAAAAATTATTCGAGATTTCGGTTCAAAATTGAAAATCGAATAAGATTTATAAAATTATGTAAATATTTTCAGTTCTATGTATATTTTTATGATTAAAAATATGTATATTTTAAAAACAACAATTCTATGTATGTGTTTTGATTTTAACTTTGGTAATTTAATAACTAGTTCAACTTTGAAAATAATTTTAAAAAATAACAAATGTGTATAAATTTTATGATTTTTAATATAATTTAATTATGATTCCAACTTTAAACCATATTCATTCAACAATAGAAATACCTCAAAACTGAATTGATTATTGGATTCAATTCGGTTTTGGCTAATTTCAATTCGGTTTCAGTTTTAAATTTTTAGAATGTGGGTTTTGACTATTTTGATAAGGCTGAAAACGAATAAACCGAATGCTCACCCCTAATGATGAGTGATGAATTTGTTTAATGATATACCGACTCATGATAATATCAAAAGTAAAAAAAAAAAAACTAATCAAACAATTGTCAATTTTTATCAAGATAGGATTACCAATAGTAAAACATTATTGTGTTAGTATACCATTGGACGGACTCATAATTTATCAATGTCATGTGATGAGTCCGTTCTACTGAATAATTTTATGAAAGCGAGAATCCAAATCCATCTACCTAGTTGGCTATTTGGTTGAAATTTTGTAAATAATTAAATTACAATACCAAATGCTACAAGCATTTTTCAAATACAACAATTTTGTTACGTTAAAATTTGTCAAAACACAACTTAAGACACAATTATTACAATTTTTTTTTTTCCATTTTTTCCTCTTTGATTAAATTTGATAAAGTCACAACCAACAATAAATTTCTACTTTTTTTTTGAGGGACAATTTATGAAATGCCCAAAAACTAAAAAAGTTTTATGTAAAACCCACCGCTTAAAAAACTTTCATCGCGTGCCCAGAATTAGAGAAACTTATCCAAAGCGGATTCCAAATGACCATTTTGCCCTTCCTTTTAATTTATTGAAAACACGCACGAAACTGCTCTTAAAAAAACGTTTCGATACTTCATCTTCTTCCATACGCTGCTCCATACGCTGCTCACTTTTCTCCTCAAAAATCTTCAAAAACTCGTTGAAAAATTTCGAAAAGACCGGAACAAACGGCAAAAGTGCTAAAACGGAGGTCCAAACATCATTTTTTTGCGATTCTAAAATTTCGGAAGGCCGTCTAATGGTGAAGCTGTTACGTTCAGTCTCCTCGACGATACGCTCACTTTGCGACAAACGGGACCTCCTTTCGACCTCCCAGTCAAAAGTTATGGCCCTCCAAAGTTTCAGCTGACCATCAAATGCAGGAGAATGGCCATTCTCCGTGTTAGAACACGAAAAATGTTAATTTCGCATGAGGGTGGTCATTCTCCGTGTTAGTAACACGGAGAATGTCATTCTCCGTCTTAATTTACACGGAGAATAGTCATTCTCTGTGTTAGTAACACGGAGAATGACATTCTCCGTCTTAATTTACACGGAGAATGACCATTCTCCGTGCTAAATTACACGGAGAATGACTATTCTCCATCTTAATTTACACGGAGAATGCCATTCTCCGTATAGTTTATCACGGAGAATGGTCATTCCTGTGTTAAAACACAGGAGAATGGCCATTCTCCGTGTTAGAAACACGGAGAATGACCATTCTCCGTGTTAAATAAAACGGAGAATGACGTTCTCCGTGTTAATCAAAACGGAGAATGGTCATTCTCCGTGTTAAATAAAACGGAGAATGGTCATTCTCCGTGTAATGTAGCACGGAGAATGGTCATTTCAGTGTTAAAACGCAGGAGAATGGCCATTCCCCGTGTTAAATAAAACAGAGAATTGCCATTCTCCGTGTAATTTAGCACGGAGAATGACCATTCCAGTGTTAAAACGTAGGAGATGGTCATTCTCCGTGTTAGAAACACGGAGAATGGCATTCTCCGTGTTAATTTACACGGAGAATGGTCATTTCCAGTGTTAACACGTAGTTCTCCGTGTAATTTAGTTTTTTTCAGGAATAAAGAGTTTCGTTCTTCTTTCAAAGCGATGATAATTCTTATAGAAAAGAAGAAAAAAGATCTCATCTCCACAATTAACCTAATCGTCGAAAAACTTCAAATGTCTCCACGATGAAGATGATGATGATGATGACGAGCGATGATCTGAGTTCGACCGAAGAAAAGCACACCGAACTACGAACGATCTTTGCGATCTCTGCTGAAGATGAGAGCAATGGAATTCAGATTTTCCGTGAAGAAGAAGAAGACGAAAATCGCAATCCAGATCTGAGTTTTTCGAATTCAAATACATATAGATGACCAATTCGCGCGGAGGGGTAGTTTCGGTATTAAAAAAATAGCAGTTTCCAGCGGGTGGCATCTAAAAGGGAATCTTGGAATATTTAACGTGAAAATACTTAATTCTGAGTATTTCATAAAACTCTTCCAGCGGGTGGGCATTTCATAAAAGCCCACCCCGAAATTGGGTTTCTCAGCAATTTTCAGTTTTTTTGAAGGGGAAAAAACACTTTTATTAATAATGAAGAACAGCATTTCCTACTTGGGAAAAGTCGTCTTCCAAGAATTGAGTAATACAATCAGGGGGATTGGAAAATGAAGTGTTCAACTTATGTTGGAGAGCAAAACCAGCTAAGGCGTCAGCCACTTTGTTCCCAATTTTCCTAACGAACAGAAACTCGAGGCTTGGAGACGATTGGATGTCCTCCCGAATAGAGTGAACCAGACTTGATATTTAGATATAGTTGTCAATTATTTAGATATAGTTGTCAATTATTTTAGTGGTCCTTTGATAGATTCACAAATATTTATTCGAATTAGATTGTCTTGAGCAAGAAGTAAATATTTAATAAGCTTAAAGTGCATATATTGAAAATTTTAAAGTTGGTAAGACAGATCTATGGTAGGTCGAGATATAAATTCGCTTGAGCCTTGTACAAGAGGTCTTATATTTTCTTTATTCAATAAATAAATTGTGGTTTAGTTGGTCAAGTGACTAATCTCTACTATTATAAAGGGTTTCAAAACGGTTCAGCTAAGTCGTGTATATCATCAACCATTAAAAAAATAAAAAATTTTGTAAAAAAATTGTTAAAAAAAGTTTAAATTTGTTATATATATATATATATATATATATATATATATATATATATATATATATATATATATATATATATATATATATATATATATTCAAAATGAAAAATCGAACTCAACCAAATAAGAAAAAAATCTCCCATCTTAATCACATGAAGTAGAAAATATATTTGACTTTAATTAGATAATATTTTGATTATACGTTATCACACGTGCAAAACAGGTACATTTACTAGTTTTGTATTTAAGAGGCGTCTTTAGATGGAAACATAAAAAATCCTAGCCATGAGTTCTTAAATTTAAAACCTCGACTATTGATAGTCGCACGCATTTTATTTTTTGATTATTTTTAAGAATCTAATCAAAAAAAATCAAAGGTCTAAATAAAAAAATATTACCACGTGTCATAATCATATTTGAGATCATATACCTCCATTTAACTCCTAAGCTACTGTGCTGTTGCTCCTGTAATTTGTTGAGGGGTTTTACATAATACTGCCCCCAAATCCTACATATTTACATTTAGCTACTAAAATTACATTAATCGTAGAGTAACTTTTTCAGATATACTACATTGTTAATTACTTAAGAGTCACTCTTGGTTGGTTGGCTCAATTAAGAGAGAAGAGGAATATTCCATTTTATTTATGTCTTTATTGATGTATGTAATGGCTAGTTTCACCTACCTTTCTATAAAAGCTCTTCATTCATTTCAATTTTTTCTTGTCTCTCAGTTAAGGCCAACTTTATTAAAAATGAGATCATATACGGTCCTAAAAATGGAACGTCCTATATAAAATTTTGAAGTCTTTGGGGACATTTGTAAATATTTTGGAAAAATATTAGGGTTTGTGTAATTTCTTAATATGATTTGGGTTAGTTAACTTAGGAAAAATATGCAAGATTTGGAAGAATAATATCTATAAAAACAACCTAAGATTTTAAACGAGTGTATTTTCGGTCGTCCTATAAAACTTTAAGTTGGGTCTCATATAATATATAATATTAAAATTTGAATCTTTAAATTGTCGGATATTAAAATATGAACCTCCACATAGATTAAAATCAGTAACGTAAACAGTAAAAATAAGACCCAAATTTAAATATCGGATAATTTGAAGGTTCAAATCCTAATATCATATATTATATGATATCCTATTAGTAAATAACCCTAAAACTTTCATGCTTCGCCGGTGTAAGTACACATGCTTTATTTTGGTTGGTAGAGATGCAAATAAACAAATGCTTGTGAGTCACACTTTTTCTTAGGGACTGTTTGGATGGCAGAAAGTGGGCTGCAAGTCCCACTTTCTGCTGCAACTGGTAGATAAAATTCACACTTTCAGCGTTTGGTTGGCAATGCATTTATACTGAAAGTGAAGAATCTCTGACACGTTTTCAGTTGTTGTCCCCCCTCTTTCTTTCCATTTCGACTGAAGCAAAGAAGAGGAGGAAGTGCAGCGAAAGTGGGATTTTCCTTTACAATCCATATTTTTTCTCTGGTGGAATAGAAGAGAAATTTTGGAGAAGAAGACTAAAAAGTCCCTTGCAGCAAATTTTTTTGGGAAAAAAGACTAAAGAAAATTTGGCTGCAGATCGGGTCAGCGTCTTCGTGAGGGAGCACCGACGCCGCCACCGCCTTTGCACCTAGCCGAACCGTGGAGGAGAAATCGACGTTTCTGTCGAGCACCGTCGGACTTGGACGGTGGCACATGACACGAGACGGGGGAAAGAGAGAGGAGGGGGGGTTCTGAAGACGTAGAGGGAGTGTCATGACCCGATCCCAATAATCTGGGTCTAGTCGGATCATGCCCAGCCTGCACCGTTGTTGAGACGGCGGCAGTAAGCTGTTCAGTAGCAGGTAACCATACAACAACACTATATTTGTCACAACTCAACTTCGGAAATAAACTTTATTTAAACTGAAATTTAAATACAATGAAAATTGTTCTGAAAGGAAATACAGAATTTGAAATAAACAAAATGCAGAAAAGAGAAAATCTATCTATCAGCCTCAGTTCCATCGTCCTCCTACGGGGACTCTGGCAGCACAACGGAGTACAACTCAGGGTCGTAATAGCTGTTGTAACACAGCTCAGCATCCTCAACATCGCCTAAAAATATATCTCCAGTCAGGAGGGAGCAAAGTACAATTCATGCTAATTTTTAAATAGTTAAATAAGTAATAGAATCATGCAGTTCTAAACAGTTTTAAAACAGGTTTGTTACAGTATAAAACAGTGATTTGAACAGGTAATGACATATGACCGGCTTGGGTTTGTTACAGGAGGGATAATGGGTTTTGTTACAGTAGTGGTCATAATCATTACGCTATTCCCCAGTCCCCAGTAGTTACAGTACAGTACTCTCGGAGAGAGTTTCGTGTTTGAGTCGTGGTTTAGACATGCAGTAAAGCGATTAAATAAATAACTGTAAACTAACACAAACTATACTTGTCTCAGGAAAAATGACTGGAGAGGTGGACGACTCCGAGACGGGAAGTTTAGAGTTGTCCTCGAATTCCTACATACGAGAGATAGACTCAGCTTTCAGGTTAACCAACTTAACTATACTAGTTGTAATCTCTATTTGCGTCATAGTCCAAATTTTAGTTATTTAATTAACTAAACACAGGAAAACACGATTATTAAGTGCGTTGATTTAATACGAGGGAAAATATCATTTTAACTTTGAATTCGAAAAAAACTCGTCGTTGCCAGATTATTTATGAAAACTCGATATTTTCTATAAATATAAATATAAAACTAATTTTTCTTATTTTAGTGAGAAATACGTGACTTTTTAATTATTAACAAACTCGTCAATTTTTAAGTGAAAAAAATATTAATTAATTTTATACGAAAATACTTTTAAGTCAATTTAATCGTTAAATAATAAAAACACGAAAAACCAGAAAAGACAGGAAATCTAAACTATTACAGTCACAGACCAGCCAGCTGGGCTTATGTCCATTACAATTTATTTACATAAATTGAAATAAGATAAACTGTCGTTAGTCCTAAACTGAAATAGAAATTAAATATAAACAGAATTTAAACAGAAAATAAATAATAAAAATAAAGATAAATAGTAAGTCTCAGATAATGGTCCAATCCTCATCTTGGCTAATTGCCTCAACGTCCGGGCGGGGCCAGTTTCATTTGCACTTAGCCGGGTCCATTAACCGATACGGTCGTCACCCAAAATCAAATATCGTATAAAATTCTGAAAATCATTTTAAATTCATTTTGAAAATAATTCAGGATTTACGGAAAAATCGGGCAGCATCTCCTCTGTTTTTGGTCAACCCAAAAACTGGGAAAATGGCGCCGATAATTCCTGCAAGTCCCAAACCAGGGAAAAACCCGAATTTATATATCTAAAATATCCACAACCAATCTACAGAATAATCGGGACGACCCGAAATAATTTCGGAAGTCCGATTCCAATCCACAAATCACAGAACGTTTTCGGAAAATTCCGGGAAACTAAACATACCACAAATCAATTCCCGAAATATTCCGGGAATCCAAAATAGTTCACAGGACCTTTCCGAAAGTCCCGGAAAATTACGACGTCGCTAAAACCGAGTTCCCAAAGGGAATCGGGGACCATTTCATCATCGACAAAATAATAAAATGAGCGGGACAGGGGGTTATACCTCGGATTGCTCGGCTAGAGCTCTCAGATGAATAAATAGAAGGAAAAAGCTCCGAATCAGCGAACGTATTCCCAGGAACAGCGCTGAAATAGCAACGTCGACGAAGAACGTCGAAGAACGCCGAAGCTAGGTCACGGCCAGGGAAACAGCAGGGGAAAACTCGCCAAAGGGAACTGACCAGGGGCGGATCCGCGGGGCTGACGCGGGTCAGCAGGGAGCGACAGCGGCCAGGGGCACGCTGGGCGGTTGCCGAGGGAAGCTCGGCAGGGTGTGGGCCGTACGGGGGCGCGGGCCAGAGGGCTCGGCCGCGAGGGGCGTTCGCGGGGTGGTCGGCCGGGACGTCGACGGAGCGCGAAGGGGCGCTGGTCGGCGGCGCTGTCGGGGGAAGCGCGGCCAGGGGCGCGGGGTTAGAGGCGGTCGGCGGAGAACAGCCGCGGCTAGGGCGGTGATGGCCGGCAGGGGCGGTCGGCCAACGCTGGCCGGAGGGAGAGGGCTCGGCCGAGAGCTAGGGTTCGGTTGGCGAGAGGGGCGCGTGGGGGCTCGCGCGCGCTGGAGTGGTGCTGTCGCACGGGGCGGACACGCTCTCGCGGGGGAGCGCTGAAGGGGAGACGAACGGCCGCGGGGAAAGGTGTTGCCGGCAGCGACCGAAGAAGGTCGGGGGCGCGAGCGTGGTCGTCGAGGATGGTCGGCCAGGGTTTGGGGAAGTAGTTGGGAGAGGGGCTCTGGTGTGAGGGTTTGAAGAGTGGAGTAGGAAAAGAGTGAAGAGTTTGTTCTTCTGAATGAGAGGAGTGGGAAAAATAACTCGTTGGTTTTTAAGAAGGAGAAGAAGAAGAAGTAGTCAGGGGGTTATAGATATGTGGTGGTGGTGAGTAGTGGGGAGAGAAAATGGGAATGGGGAGAACGGTTACACGTGAGTGAGAGAGAGTTGGGTGCTGGTCCTATGGGACCAGCTATTAAATATTTATTCATTTTTTTATATATTTTTTTTATTTATAACAATTAAGCCAAGTCAAAATCAGATTAAAAATGAAGGGTAAACGAAATTGGGTTCGGGCTCAGGCCTGGGTCTGGGTTCGGACTCGGGTCTGGGTTCAACTCAAAAACCATGTTATTAATTTTGAAATAATTTGCACCCAAGAATATATAATAATAATAATAATAATAATTTTTGAAATACTAATAATAAATTCTAACACTAATATTAATTAATCACAAACATGGGTTTCACAATCTTCCCTCCTTAGAAAATTTCGTCCTCGAAATTAAAGGCAGGGTCAGGGATTTAATCATGCAATCATGCCTGAAATCAGTTTGGACATCTTCCTTAACAGTTTTATGTCCAAGTGGGTTAACAATCCCGAAACTCATCTAATGCTATATAATCATCAATTTTATCCACTGTTTTAATTTACATTCTTCCCTCCTTTAGAAATAAGACTCCATGATTACTAAATTCCCGATTCCATTCCTAAATTGCCAATCACCCTAAAAAAAATTTGTCTTCTATATTTTCAATCTTGAACACATCCCATATTCATGCAATATGTATTTCTCCCAACTTGCTAATATATTCAATTTAATTCTATGATTTGATACTCCTAGTCTTTAATTCTTCAATGTCAAGCCTTGATGCCCAATATCATATCTAAAATCCTACACCACGTTTCAATATTCTGATTTGTCACGATCCATAAAGTTTTATCATTTCTTTCTCCTAGATGATCATTACTGTGATTTTAGGCTATCATGTATATATCTTCATTTTTTCGGTTTGATCTCGAACTCTCTATGAAATCATGATTAAGCTCACATCCTTTATTTGACTAAACCTTCTCAAAAATAAATCTTATTATATCTTTCCAACCAATCTTTCCAAAATTCGTCATCCTCAATTATTTATATTTTAAGTCCAATCTTTCTTGTTTCGATTATCCTTTATAGTTAATTCACCATGCACCTTCCTAGAGTGCATCTCTATGCCTAACATTGACAACCTTTAACCTTCTATGTCAAATTATTCACAAGCTTTCCTCGATACTAATCACCATTGTACATTTTAACTCATATATATATCCTATATATCATGCACTCTAAAAATCCAAGTTATAAAATGTTCTAGGTTCACTTCATAAGACAAAATCAGATTCGAGGCATGATTGCTAAATATAAAGATAAAAGTGTAAACATATCTAGAAAATTTAAAATATTTTGTTGATCAAAAATCACAAGTAAACATCGGGGTATGATTTAAATAATCATGACGAGTTTAAAGTTTTAAATATGAAATCAAATAAAAACAGAAAGGTCAAAAGAATACGACATCAATAATTTATTTGAGGAACAAAGATAATATAATTTCCGGAATGAGAGACAACTTTCAATTCAAATTGGGATGAGGTATAAGGGTTTGGGACTCAGGAAAGAAATCAACAAGTTGTATGATAGTAGGATAGAGACAGTGATTTGAATATCTGTGATGGGAACATAATCAGATAAAATATTTCTGAATATAGAGGCAGTTGCTAGGAATACCAATCCTTTAATCGGATCAATAGTCAGAATAATTGATGGTGCAAAAGACAACCATGGTACGAATATAGTCTGAATAATATTCGGGAACCAAATATATTTGAAGTTACTTTGTCTCAAATTCATGCCTCGCCAGTGTGCACCAGACTGCAATAAATTTTTGACTCCATAACTTGAATAATTTAGTTTTACCGAGTAGTCTTCCAACTTTATCCATTTTATGGCTAAGCAAACATAGATCAAAGTCTCAATAGTATTTGGAAACCTAACGATTACCTGTCATTATTTCAACTTAAAATTTATGCCTCGCCAGTGCACAACTAGCTGCAGTAAACTTGCAGTTTTTCATAATTCAGGTAAATGACTGTCACATAAATGTGCGGAGTCATGTTAGGTTGCTAAATATTTTCTCAGCTTTGTCCGTGTGAATTTCAGAGGAATTCCAAAAATTCAAACGAGTTTAAGGTTCTAAACAGGATATAAATGTAGATGACTGTTCTTCCGAGATCAAGGGTTTTATCAAAATATATGTTTGAGATTCAAGAGACTGGAGCAAAAATCAAGAGGAGCATCTGTCCTCCTATTTTCTTTTCCAAAGATGAAATGATCAACCTTGATTTGAATAATTGAGTCAAATACTAGATAAGATAGTAGAATCACCACTTCGGATTAAGTAAGAAAAACCAATGATAATATTCCCGACAAATCACTCAGGAAATACAAGAAATTATTTTGAGAATAATAATTTCATAACTAAGGAAAGTTGAAAATTTGAAAGAAGGTAAGTCCCATTGATTCAAGGAAATCAAATTTGAAATTTGTCTAGTAACGCCAAGAAATTTAAATAGCTTTGGGACATCTCAAAATTTCCATGACTAAAGGAAATTCAAATAATATAATGGATTCAAAATGTGATCAATTTTCTGACCGTTCCTGCTTCATGATCATAGAAGCTTCCTAGGCCTTGATTTGATCAAGAATTTGCATAGAGAGAGTAGGGTTTTAAGATGAGTGGGGGAAGTCACATATGAAAATATTCTCGGTTTTTGGAAAAACATAGGAGGGTACAATATTGAAATTGAACATAATTCCTTCAGGAGGATCATGAACTAACTAAGCTGAACCAATTCTTTTGGTAATAGATAACCCTTGAGGCTTTATGGTTCCCAAAGAATTTGGTTCGGGATTAGTTCCGAGAAGGTCAGTTGGATTGAGGTCAAGGCAAATGATCAGATATGCTAGTCGTAAAAATACTTGGGGTAGATAAGTGTTAGTTAGATTTGCTAAAGGGAAATTGAAACTCTAAATAGCGAACGAATCTGGATTCCGAATAAAAATAGAGAAGTAAGGTTTGATCAACAAATTGAGGAGGTGAAAATAGGTTTGCTGAAGAAGAAGATTGAAGAGTTCCAATATTAGTCCATTAATAGCGAAAAAATAAAGATCCTAAGGGATGCTAGAATCTGATAAAAATATAGGCAGAAAACAATCTCGAAAACCAGGGGACACTAAAAGATACCAAAAATCTAAAAATAAAACATGTAATAACATATACCATTATACAGGCGGCCTCAACTGGTTAGGGTAGCGTAAACGGGTCGGGGTGCCGGTGCAGCATGAGGACGGTTTGTCTGCAAGGGAGGTGGGTCCCGGCGTGCTTGAGGAGGGGTGTGATCAGTTGATGACACCTTATCTTCAGCAGGGCCGGATCTAGTGGTCTTTCCTTAGGCCATGATCTGGAAGGTTTAGGGTACAAACATAAGCAAGGTATCCTACCAGTCTATAATCAAACAAAATATTTATTTATATAATTCGGTCCTATGTCGTGACAAATCAATGTTCTAGTGTTCTAATTGTTTCTAGGTATGTTTTCCTAAGTTGTTGTAGGAACTGCATGGGCCACAACTGAAAATATGTCACGATCCGATCCCAATAATCTGGGTCTAGTCGGATCATGCCCAGCCTGCACCGTTGTTGAGACGACGACAGTAAGCTGTTCAGTAGCAGGTAACCATACAACAACACTATATTTGTCACAACTCAACTTCGGAAATAAACTTTATTTAAACTGAAATTTAAATACAATAAAAATTGTTCTGAAAGGAAATACAGAATTTGAAATAAACAAAATGCAGAAAAGAGAAAATCTATCTATCAGCCTCAGTTCCATCGTCCTCCTGCGGGGACTCTGGCAGCACAACGGGGTACAACTCAGGGTCGTAATAGCTGTTGTAACACAGCTCAGCATCCTCAACATCGCCTAAAAATATATCTCCAGTCAGGAGGGAGCAAAGTACAATTCATGCTAATTTTTAAACAGTTAAATAAGTAATAGAATCATGCAGTTCTAAACAGTTTTAAAACAGGTTTGTTACAGTATAAAACAGTGATTTGAACAGGTAATGACATATGACCGGCTTGGGTTTGTTACAGGAGGGATAATGGGTTTTGTTACAGTAGTGGTCATAATCATTACGCTATTCCCCAGTCCCCAGTAGTTACAGTACAGTACTCTCGGAGAGAGTTTCGTATTTGAGTCGTGGTTTAGACATGCAGTAAAGCGATTAAATAAATAACTGTAAACTAACACAAACTATACTTGCCTCAGGAAAAATGACTGGAGAGGTGGACGACTCCGAGACGGGAAGTTTAGAGTTGTCCTCGAATTCCTACATACGAGAGATAGACTCAGCTTTCAGGTTAACCAACTTAACTATACTAGTTGTAATCTCTATTTGCGTCATAGTCCAAAATTTAGTTATTTAATTAACTAAACACAGAAAAACACGATTATTAAGTGCGTTGATTTAATAAGAGGGAAAATATCATTTTAACTTTGAATTCGGAGAAAACTCGTCGTTGCCAGATTATTTATGAAAACTCGATATTTTCTATAAATATAAATATAAAACTAATTTTTTTTTATTTTAGTGAGAAATACGTGACTTTTTAATTATTAACAAACTCGTCAATTTTTAAGTAAGAAAAATATTAATTAATTTTATACGAAAATACTTTTAAGTCAATTTAATCGTTAAATAATAAAAACACGAAAAACCAGAAAAGACAGAAAATCTAAGCTATTACAGTCACAGACCAGCCAGCTGGGCTTATGTCCATTACAATTTATTTACATAAATTGAAATAAGATAAACTGTCGTTAGTCCTAAACTGAAATAGAAATTAAATATAAACAAAATTTAAACAGAAAATAAATAATAAAAATAAAGATAAATAGTAAGTCTCAGATAATGGTCCAATCCTCATCTTGGCTAATTGCCTCAACGTCCGGGCGGGGCCGGTTTCGTTTGCACTTAGCCGGGTCCATTAACCGATACGGTCGTCACCCAAAATCAAATATCGTATAAAATTCCGAAATTATTTTAAATTCATTTTGAAAATAATTCAGGATTTACGGAAAAATCGGGCAGCATCTCCTCTGTTTTTGGTTAACCCAAAAACTGGGAAAATGGCGCCGATAATTCCTGCAAGTCCCAAACCAGGAAAAAACCCGAATTTATATATCTAAAATATCCACAACCAATCCACAGAATAATCGGGACGACCCGAAATAATTTTGGAAGTCCGATTCCAATCCACAAATCACAGAACGTTTTCGGAAAATTCCGGGAAACTAAACATACCACAAATCAATTCCCGAAATATTCCGGGAATCCAAAATAGTTCACATGACCTTTCCGAAAGTCCCGAAAAATTACGACGTCGCTAAAACCGAGTTCCCAAAGGGAATCGGGGACCATTTCATCATCGACAAAATAATAAAATGAGCGGGACATGGGGTTATACCTTGGATTGCTCGGCTAGAGCTCTCAGATGAATAAATAGAAGGAAAAAGCTCCGAATCAGCGAATGTATTCCCAGGAACAGTGCTGAAATAGCAACGTCCACGAAGAACGTCGAAGAACGCCAAAGCTAGGTCACGGCCAGGGAAACAGCAGGGGAAAACTCGCCAAAGGAAACTGACCAGGGACGGATCCGCGGGGCTGACGCGGGTCGGCAGGGAGCGACAGCGGCCAGGGGCACGCTGGGCGGTTGCCGAGGGAAGCTCGGCAGGGTGTGGGCCGTACGGGGGCGCGGGCCAGAGGGCTCGGCCGCGAGGGGCGTTCGCGGGGTGGTCGGCCGGGACGTCGACGGAGCGCGAAGGGGCGCTGGTCGGCGGCGCTGTCGGGGGAAGCGCGGCCAGGGGCGCGGGGTTAGAGGCGGTCGGCGGAGAACAGCCGCGGCTAGGGCGGGGATGGCCGGCAGGGGCGGTCGGCCAACGCTGGCCGGAGGGAGAGGGCTAGGCCGAGAGCTAGGGTTCGGTTGGCGAGAGGGGCGCGTGGGGGCGCGCGCGCGCTGGAGTGGTGCTGTCGCACGGGGCGGACACGCGCTCGCGGGGGAGCGCTGAAGGGGAGACGGGCGACCGCGGGGAGAGGTGTTGCCGGCAGCGACCGGAGAAGGTCGGGGGCGCGAGCGTGGTCGCCGAGGATGTTCGGCCAGGGTTTGGGGAAGTAGTTGGGAGAGGGGCTCTGGTGTGAGGGTTTGAAGAGTGGAATAGGGAAAGAGTGAAGAGTTTGTTCTTCTGAATGAGAGGAGTGGGAAAAATAACTCGTTGGTTTTTAAGAAGGAGAAGAAGAAGTAGTCAGGGGGTTATAGATATGTGGTGGTGGTGAATAGTGGGGAGAGAAAATGGGAATGGGGAGAACGGTTACACGTGAGTGAGAGAGTATTTATTCATTTTTTATATTTTTTTTTTATTTATAACAATCAAGCCAAGTCAAAATCAGATTAAAAATGAAGGGTAAACGAAATTGGGTTCGGGCTCAGGCCTGGGTCTGGGTTCGGACTCGGGTCTGGGTTCAACTCAAAAACCATGT
Organism: Iris pallida; assembly: GCA_029216955.1. Taxonomy (NCBI): domain Eukaryota; kingdom Viridiplantae; phylum Streptophyta; class Magnoliopsida; order Asparagales; family Iridaceae; genus Iris; species Iris pallida. The sequence continues at coordinate 1,830,528 of JANAVB010024800.1, read as the reverse complement.
TATTAATTTTGAAATAATTTGCACCCAAGAATATATAATAATAATAATAATAATAATAATAATAATAATAATAATAATAATAATTTTAGAAATACTAATAATAAATTCTAACACTAATATTAATTAATCACAAACATGGGTTTCACAGGGAGAAAGAGAGAGATTAGAGCATCTCCAACCCTATTGTCTTGTTAAGTGTTGTGAGTCTTAGGTGGCTCCTATGGGGCATGAGCCACAAGATATTGTTTTATTTATGTGGCAAAATTATATCTCAAAAGACAATGAGATAGAAAAACTCTCTCCAATGCAAAAGTATTGAGGAGACAATAAAAAGTATTTTTTTCCAACTTCCAAGGCAACTCCTCCACTTCTTCAACTTTTTTATAAATATTTCTATTCATAATTGATGATGTGGAGACAAAGTCATTGTGAATTGCATTGTCTACATCTTGACAACCAACTTCACATTCTCTTTGCTATGTCATTGACATGTTAACTTCATGTGTTTATTCTACATTTGCATTGGAAAAAAAATTTTGGAATAAAAGTTTGTCATTCCTATGTGGCAACCATTTTTTCTAAACTCACAATAGGGTTGGAGATGCTCTTAGACGGAAGAGAGAGGAGGGAGTCTTGGAATATGGAGTCTCATAACAAGGAATATGAGAACTCCAACTACAATTTGGAATGCAATTAAGAATATGATTCTTTGCAATTTAATTTAATAAAATCTAACTATAATTTAGTTTGATCTGTTTAATTCGATAAATTAATTTAATCAAAGTTGTTAAAAATTTATATCAAAGTTTTTAAAATTTTGCGATAATTAATTTTATTATGATAATTAATTAATTTAGAATAATAATATTAATATTAATATTAATATTAATATTAATATTATTATTATTATTATTCTTCCTTTAGTTATGATAATTAATTTAATTATGGGTTACCATATCTCCAATTCCAACATCCACTTTCAACAATAATCCAAACAACCAAACTCATTTTTTTCCACTTTCAACAACCATCCAAACAACAAACTCATTTTTCTTCCATTTTCACCGACAGAAAGTACTCCATCCAAACACATTTTGGAAGGTGTCACTTGCTGCAAGTCCACTGAAACTCAACTTGCTGCAAGTGCCACTTTCACACTTTCAAAAAGTTACCTCTATCCAAACAGCCCCTTACTAGAGGACTGCAACTTTTCTACGAGTCTATGACTATCAAGGAGCAGATCTGATGAGTTCTTTGTGTTTTAATTCTGTTCCGTTAAGTATCTCTATATTTAGAGATTTTTTACACTAACTATTCCTACTTTAAAACTAATTATACGGACCATCATATATTTTATATTTTCTACAAAAAAATAATAACATTAACACTAACCATTCATGTTTTATGTTTTAAAATAAAACATAAAACAACATATGAGTGCTCCATGTAATTATTTTCAAACTAGCGGTAGTCCATGTAGTATTCATGAAAATGGGTGAGTGTATTTTTTCTTTTTCTTTTTTTTAGGTATCCTTTTCTTCCGGTCGGCGAACAACATCGAGAACCATGTGGATCTCTGTTGTACCCAACGGATTACTTGGATTACATCTCACGAACAAAATATAACATATCTATTAAAATATTAATATAATTTTTAAATAAAAATTAAATAATTATGAATACCAAAAGTCAGAGGTTGGGGGCGAACTTAGAAGTTTCTCTTTTTTATATGAAAAGGTATATGATAAAGGAACATAACTTTTTTCGTTGGTTATGAGAGCAACATAAGGTAGGAAATAACTCACGATATTTATAATTTTGTTTAATTAGAACAACACTTATGTTTCCACAGAATTGTCAAAAATTTGACAATCCTCTAAATATTGTGAGAACGACCAAAATTTTAACATTCCTAATAACAATAGTCATAGTCAAAATTTTGGCCTTTCTAGTTAAAAAAAAAAACCTAACATATTATTTTAAACGAATCATATCATATCTCTCCGTTTACAAAAGATATTTTTCTTACAAATATGTCAAGATAAAATTAATATTGTAATAAAGGTGTGGTTAGTCACATCTTTACTAAATATATCATTGTAAATAAATAAAATATTATATCTTTACTTAATATATCCTGCTAAATATATCTATCTCATAATTTTTTCTAACAAATATTGGCTTTACTAATTGTTTCAACTTAATCATATAGTTTTAAACATATTTATATTATAATCATATCTTTTGTATCAAAATATTCCTACACTTAAGCTGTTAAAATTAAATTTTTGACGACTGTCAAACTTTTGGAAATTCTATAAATATTGACTGTCAAAATTTAGACAATCTTTCTCGTCTCAAACATGACTATTTCGATTCAAAAGTTTGGAAATTCTATTAATAGAGTTTGAAACTTCAAAAGCAGTCCCAAATAGATATCTACTATAAAACTATGCCAAAAAATATATAGATAAAGGTTTACAAATTTAGGAAGGAAAATAATCCCATTTTTTTTATATATATATACTTAAAAATTAGGCTAAATTGTACTTTGATACCCTCAACTATTCCCGTTTTTCAACTTCATACCCTAAACTATTTTACTCAACAACTTAATACCTCAACTATTATTTTTTTTCAACTTCATACCTAAAATTTTAAAAAACCCAAAAATGCCCTTATCCCTTCCCTCTCCCCTTCTCCCCTCCCCCCCTGCCCCACTCCGGCCACCCCTCCTCCCGCACAGCCCCAGCCCCCCTCCCTCCCACCCTGCCCCCCTCCGGCCACCCCCCTCTCCCGCTTTCGGCCACCCCCCCTCCCGCTTCCGGCCGCCTCGCCCCCCTCCCGCTTTCGGTCGTCTCCCCCCCGCCCTCCCGCTCCGTCCACCCTCCCCCAGCCCCCCCTCCTCCCACGCTGCCGTGCCCTAGGAGGAGAGGCGGGTGGCCGGAAGCAGGAGAGGGGGGGGGGGGGGGGGGAGGCGGCCGGAAGCGGGAGGGGGGGGGGGGGGGGGGGCGCTGGAAGGTGGTGGGGTGGTGGGGGGTAATTTTTAAGTTTGACCAAGGGTATTTTCGTCCAAAAAAAATTTCGGATATCAACTTGTTACAAAAAAAAGTTTAGGGTATCAAGTTGAAAAACAGGAATAGTTGAGGGTATCAAATTGCAATTAAGCCTAAAAATTATGATGTTTCTTAACACATTGAAATATGATAAATTTTGTAAGAGAAATTTTGAGTTGCACCTTACTTTACCCAAATTCAAGGTGCACCTCATCCAATTACCATAATGTAAGAAATCTTTTACTTTTTGACGGAACTCGTCTATGGGCGATGGTCAACTCATTTGACCAATATTTTATGATCAAAATACCCTCCTCCTCCTCTTCCTTCTAATTCTTTCCCGCATGCCCCCGCTACCCCCTTTCCACCGTGCAACTCCCACTGCCCTCTCGTCGCACGCACCCCCGTCGTCCCTCTCCCCATCACGAGTCGGCAAGTCGCTGCTGATGCCGGTACTGCCGCCGCTTCTGCTGAGGGGGGCACGGGATGGTGCATGCGCAGCGGTGGGCGTACGCGCGGCTGGGAGGGGGTAGCCGGCGAAGACGCACGCGGGGAAGAAGACAATAGAGTAAAATATTTTTGTCAAAAAAATTGGTCAAAGGAGTTGTCCGTCAGTAGGAGACGGTTTCTGTCAAAAAGTGAAGCTACCGTACATTATGGTAACTGGTGAGCTGCACCTTAACTTTGGATAAAAAAATTGGAAGGAGACTCAAATTTCAGTTTATAATGCCTTTCTTAACAAGTCCATTTTGTTCATCCACCAAAATTATGGTGTTTGTTCATCCTCCACTAAAAAATAACACATGTCAATTCAGCTAATATAAAATTATTTTGGGAGTGATTTTGTTCACCCACCAAAATTTTATAATAATAGTTTTTGTAGGCAAGTTTTACAATAATTTCGATTCTTATTGTATCCTTTTAATTTTTCTTGTAAATAATAGTAATACTAATAGGCTTTTAAGAACCACAGTATAATATTATTAATATTGAAGACAATCTAAGCCGGGTCCCCGTCCAATCTAGCTACAAAGTTTGTAGTGTTAACTATAGGTAACAATTTTTATTGTTTGTGTTCGTTAGCTGGATAGCAATGCTACAAATTGTGTCATTCTTTGTTTTTCGATCTCTTTTTATAGGCTATCTAGTTAGGGGTACAACACTACAACTTGGGTGGACTAAGTCCGAGTGGATCGGATAAATTCGTTAATGGGTTAGAATAGGATTGAAGATTCTTGGATTCGGGTTCGAACTTGGGTTAAAATATTTGAACCCGATCAAAACCGGATTGGGCTTGGGTTCATGTGTTGGGTTATCCGAAGAACCCGAACCCGACTTATATATATATATACATATATATATATATATATATATATATATATATATATATATATATATATATATATATAATAGGAAAACTTGATGGTGAAACTTTTGAATTCCAAAAATATCCTTACATGTCTATACTAATTAAAAATGGTTCATTAATTTTAATAAGGACAACTTAATAATTATGAAGACTACTCTTTGATCTTTCTAAAAAGTTTTCCTAAATTAACTAAAAGAATATTAAAATACGTGCAAGGCACGTGCACATATGCTAGTATATATATATATATATATATATATATATATATATATATATATATATATATATATATATATATATATATATATATATATATAAACAAATTTAAATCCTAAATTTCTCCACCCAAACTCTTCAACTCTTTGTCATAAATCTTATTTTAGTTTGTATTTTGTAATGATCAAGGCTTGATTGCTATTTCTTTATGTGTTTAATATTACTTTTGTTTAAAATTATTTTAAATATTATATTAGAGTCCGATAAACCCGACCAGACCCGAGCCCAATCCGATCCTCCGGGCTTGGTCTTGGGTTTCATATGTTGAACCCGATGTCTGGTCGGGCTTGGGCTCGAGTTAGGCTTATGATTCCTCGGATTGGGCTCGGGTTGACCTCAAGTCCGACCCAACCTGTCCGAGTTGCACCCCTATATCTAGTTAAGAAAGAGTCCATTTTTATTCACACATCAAAATTATGTTGTTTGTTCCTCCACTAAAAAAATGACATATATTAAATTAAAAGTGAAAAATATTTTTGTGGGTGAACAAAATCATTTTCAAAGTAATTTTATATTGACTAAATTGACATATATTGTTGGTGCTTTCTTTACATGGAGAGAGCTTGCTCTCAACATGCCTTGTAAAATTATAGTCCCACATCGGAAATGCACCATGAGTTATCTCAACATATATACTTGGTTGTGTTGTTGAGAGATGCACATGGGGTGGTGACCCTAAGGAGGGAACCATGTGGGTGATTTTACTAGGAGGTAAGAATAAGGCTCCAAGGATTAAGCATTAATGCTTTTGTCATTCTCTTGGATTAATTCCATTTGGAGCTAAGCCCCAACGGGGCTTAGCGACTCGGACTCGAGCTCGGGCTCAGACTCATGAGGCGTAATGTGACGTTTTGTTGGCGCACTTAGCACGTCAGCAGTCATGCGGCTCATGCGGCTCATGCGGCTCATGCGGTCCATGCGGTCCATGCGGCCAGGCTGCTGCTGCTGCCGCATGGAGGGCTACGCTGACTGTGCAGATTACAAATCGGTTATGGAAAGGATGAATCAATGCGATTAATCCAGATCCTATCTTTGTGGGATTTGAATTAATTTCGTTCCTATCTTTATGGGATTTGAATTAATTCAGATCCTATCTTTGTGGATTAGAATTAATTCGTTGCTATCTTTTTGTGATTTGATTTAATCTTTCCATAACTGAAGAGGCGGCTAGGGTTTCCACCCTCTCTCTATAAATACTCTCTTCTGGCCTCCTTTTGGTTATTGCGAAAAACAGAAGTCAGAAAAGGAGAAAGAGAGAGATAGTTGCTGCCGCCATTGCAAGTCCATCCGAGGAGTCAGAACAGAGGTGACTTCGAGCGTTCCACAAGTTCTTCAAACTTGCTGGTTCCTGGAAGCAGATCGTGTGGGGCGAATCTTGCTTTGAGCAACGGTGTTTTGACACCCCAGCAACTGTTCTTCATCTAATCTTTCTCTAGTTTATTGTAACTCGTTCTGTCCCAATTGCAACACGTTTGCAAGGAAGAACGAGAGATCTTCTCTTCTCTATTTCCCTCCTTCAGATTGTAATTTGGCTATTTGGTTTTTTGTACCATCGTAGATCTTGAGTTTGATCACCGTAAAGTTTTGTGTGACATCTCAGATCTCGATTGCATCAGTTTTTCATCTTTGATCAAGCCCCGGGACTAACAATCTCAAAGCAAGATCCGTGTAGATGGAAAACATTAATGCTTCGCTCCTCCAATCGGACTTCTGCAAGTTGGAAAAGTTCGATGGAGAGCACTAACAAGTCTGGAAGAGAAAGGTGTACCTAACTCTTCAACTAAAAGACGTTGATCATGTTCTGTTGGAGGAAGAACCCTCTGTTCCAGACACTGGATCTACTGCCGCCATTAACGCGGCTACCAAACTCCAGGCCAAGTGGAGAAGGGAAAATAGCATCTGCAGGCTTTTCATCCTGAATGCTATGGAGGATTCCCTGGCAGAATCCTACTCAAAGAAGGAACTTGCCAGAGACATATGGGAGTCTGTGGAAAGTTTGTATGAAGAAGACAGGAACAGGAGCAAGATGTTTGTGGTTGAAAAATATCATAAATTGCTCTTTGAGGACGAAAAGTCCATGTTGCCACAGGTGAAGGAATTTCTGAAGCTGCGTCAGAAACTGGAAGACGAAGAGATGCCCCTTCCCGACAAGTTTGTCGTCGGAGGGATCGTCTCAAAACTTCATGCTGGATGGAGTACCTTCTATGCAAGGATGCACAGAAAGAAGCTAGACATTAGCTTGGGAGATCTACTTCAAGAGATCCATGTTGAGGACGAGATGCGTTCTCAACAGAAGGTGGACACTCTGTCCAAACAGTTGGCTAAAGCCAATCTTGTGCAGACGAGAGATCCCAAGGGGAAGCAGGCGGCTTCTCATCCCAAGAAGAAGGACTTCACTAATCTGAAAGTGAAGGGTCCTTCATTCAAGCAACAGAAGACTAAGTCCCACGTGACTTGTTACAATTGTGGCAAGAAAGGACACTACAAGAGTGAATGCAGATCTAAGCCTAAACAATCAGAGAAAGGTGACCCTAATAAGGTTTCATTGGTTTCTAACATTGTTGCTATGATCGGACAACAGGTCACAATTGTGGGGGTTGACTCTGACTGGTGGATAAATACTGGTGCGACTTGCCATGTCTGTTCTGGCAAGGAATGGTTCGTCATGTACCAGCCGATATCTGAGAAGGTTGCCATGGAGAACTAGGCCCAAGCTGAAGTCCTGGGGATCGGGACCGTGGAACTGGAACTCACTTCTGGGAACACTCTGACGCTTCAAGGTGTAAAGCATGTTCCTGCGATTGCCAAGAACCTGATCTCTGGGAGCCTGCTCTGCAACGCAGGCTTGAGGATGGACATCAATGCTGGTCAGATGGTGATGTCCAAGAAGGGAACATACTTCGGGAAGGCTTATCAAACCGAAGGAATGTTTAAAATTCAGCTTGTCAACCAGTTTGATGACATTAATGCAGTTGTATTTTCTGATTATTCTCTTGAGTTGTGGCATAATAGACTAGGACATGTTCATTGTAAAAGAATTAACAAAATGTCTAGTCTAGGACTTATCTCCAAATGTGGGGATAAGGTGGAGCAGTGTGAAGTATGTGCTCAGACGAAGATCATAAGAAAACCCTTTCATTGGGTCAATCGAAGCACAGATCTTTTGGAGTTGGTGCACTCCGATATCTGTGACTTCAAACATTTCTCCACGAAGGCCAGGATGAAGTATTTTATAACCTTCATCGACGACTTCTCAAAATACGTGTTCGTCTACTTGCTCAAGTCTAAAGACGAAGCCTTCGAGAAGTTCAGAGAGTTCAGGGCCGAAGCTGAACGGCAGACTGGACAACAACTCAAGAGGTTAAGAAGTGATCGAGGTGGGGAGTACAGGTCTCATGAATTCGCATCGTTCTGCAAAGAACATGGAATCATATGCGAGACTACTGCTCCATATTCTCCTCAATCCAACGGAGTAGCAGAAAGGAAGAACCGGACATTAACAGAAATGATGAATTCTATGCTGCTCACTGCAGGTCTTCCAAAATGCTACTGGGGAGAAGATGCATTAACAGCCACTTTCATTCTGAATAGAGTGCCATATGCAACTTCGGACGTAACTCCTCATGAACTCTGGTTCAAAGTCAGACCTAACTTGAATGTCATTCGAGTGTGGGGGTGTCTGGCGTATGTGAAGCTTCTAGATTTGAAGATTCAGAAGCTGGGGACAAGGACTACGAAGGCGATCTTCTTGGGGTATGCCAAGAAGAGTGATGCTCGAAGATTTCTTGATATTGAGTCAAATCATATCATCGAATCTCGCGATGCTGAATACTTTGAAGACAAGTTTGCAAAAGACAAAAATATTGTTCTTTCGAACATTCCGGAAAATGATATAGGTGCAAATGAGACTGAAATCTCATACGAGCCAGTAGTCCAAGAAGAAGCTGTTGTTGATGAAACAACTTTTGTACCAGAACTCGCAGAGCCGTCAGCTAAGCGAGCGAGGAGACCGAAAGATTTCGGAGATGACTTTGTCACCTATCATGTGGAAGCAGATCCGCTTACCTATGATGAGGCGATGAAGACCAGAGATGCTATCTTCTGGAAGGAGGCAGTGAATGACGAGTTTGACTCTATCACCTCCAATAACACATGAGTGTTGGTAGATCTACCTGAAGGAGAAAAGCCCATCGGATGTAAATGTATCTTCAAGAAGAAGATGAAGGCAGATGGAACTATTGACAAGTTTAAGGCCAGGCTGGTAGCCAAGGGATTTTCTCAGAAATAGGGGATAGACTACTTTGACACGTACGCTCCAGTAGTTCGGATGACCACCATCAGGATGTTAATCGCTCTAGCAGCTATACATAAGTTGGTGATACATCAGATGGATGTTATGACAGCATTTCTGAATGGGGAGCTGACCGAAGAGATTTACATGTAACAGCCAGATGGATTTGTCGTCAAAGGTCTTGAAGACAAAGTCTGCAAGTTGGGGAAATCATTATATGGTTTGAAGCAAGCTCCCAAGATGTGGCATGAGAAGTTTGACAAAGTTATCAGGTCAAACGGCTACAGGGTCAGCGAGACGGACAAATGTGTTTACACAAAGCTCGCTGATGGAAGAGGAGTCATCGTTTGTCTGTACGTGGACGACATGCAAATCCTAGGCACGGATATAGGCCGTGTCACAGAGACAAAGAAGTTCCTCTCAACCAAGTTCAGTATGAAGGACTTGGGGGATGCAGATGTCATCTTGGGCATAAAGATCATCCGGACGGACACTGGAGTAGCGCTGTCACAATCTCACTATATTGAGAAGATGCTCACACGCTATGGGTATAAGGATCTTCCAGGGATCGATACGCCATACAGGTGTGATCAGAAGCTGAAGCCAAACTCGAGAAAAAGCGTCAGGCAGCTGGAGTATGCAAGCGTAATCGAAAGTTTGATGTATGCTACTACTGCCACAAGACCTGTGTCACGCTCCAGTACCGAAATACGGAGACGGACTAGGCCAGCTACTCCATATGAGGTACATAACGTCATACGGCGATCGTGGCTGTCGAGAGACTAGGGGGTACGTGCTACAATCAAGTCTCTTATGGTCCCACAGAGTTCTATGTCTCAATCAATCAAGGCATATCAGCAATTAAATGAACATTAAAGATAAAGCAGTAAGGCGTCCCCGACGCTTCATCAAAATGGTCATGAGAGACTAGCTTTATAATTTAGCTATCTCAGAGAGTCAGGAGTACAAAATTATACACAGCTGCAGTCTGTTTAATTACAATTATGTACTGACACAAAATATCAAGTAATCCGGCTAACAGGTGCCGGTGGCTAAACGCCGCAAAAGTATATGCAGGAGTGGTGGAGAAGAAACCCACTCGAGTCCCCGGACCGCCATGCTCCTAGTATGCACCATGGATGTCAGGGAGGAAGACCGTGTCCTCCGGCTTCGCTACGAGATCTGGCCAAACAAAACCAGCGGGGTCAGCCCCGAATAGCAAGTACCGCCAAAAGGGCACAAGAGTTAAGATTAAAAACCCAGCTAATAGAATGATTGATAATAATAATACTTATGCTATTATTATAGGGTAGCGCAACATCTCCGAACCCATATGGCTCCCTTACAACCAAACAAGGACAAAATGTGCCGCATGGAGTCGGGACATTTCGTACTCTATAACTTTCACATAAGTTAAAAGGTATAAACAAGAAAATCTCCTGATCGTGACTTTGGTCGATAGCCTATCGCAGCACAATAACCAACCCAACAATCAAATAAGAACATGGGTTGGATCTTGTACCATGATAGACCATGTTCCTCAGTCATTCACAGAAGTAACACTTCACAACCATAATAAGACTTTCGTTCATAACTTCGGTCCACAGCCTGTCATAGTACGATAACCAACCCAACAATCAAACAAGAACATGGGTTGGATCACGCACCATAACAGTCCGCTTCCCTCAGTTATTCTTGGAAGGAAATAGGATACAAGCAAGTCGTTTTTACGGCCAATCAAGTCTACGAGTTTCTAGTGGGACGAGGTTATCCTCGCGTCATGTTATTAGAAAATCCTCAGATCGTATCTTTCCAGCAAGGCTAGCCAACCCAGGGGTTCGCGTAGACAGGTGTTATTGAGCTCAGGTCCCTCGTAAGGCCACATTGCCAAAACATATAATATATAGCAGGAATTAATCGGATACAGTCATCCACTCGTTGCAGATGACACAGTATCCGTGGAGACCAGCCGGCGCGTCAAGACAATATCTCAAGGCGGCTGGTGTAACACGATCTCGGGATTCTGCCCTCCCCATGCATCTAGTATATTTAGTTGCCTAGTTTAACCCTAGATGAAATCTTGGACTCACATGCTGTGGCCTGCATGATTATCCTCCTAAAAGGTCGTACTATAGTACGAGTACCCTAAGTGAGGATCCATGTCAATCAATATGTCAACATGTTCTATCCTCCTTAGTGTAATGCATCATTGCAATTACGCCACGTGGAGTTACGAGTCATTTGTCGAGCATGAACAAGAACTGGGGCATTCAGGTACATGTATCAGGTGGGAACACTTGTTCACCGAGATCTCATTAGTGCTCGTATCATGCTCGGGACAAAAGGCGTAAGGATATAAAATGGGCATATAATATTTGATAAAATCTCAAAATACAGGGCTATAGAAGAGCGTACGCACAAAAGCACGCACGCTCAAGGGGAGCTGCGTACGCGATAAAGCACGCACGCAGGAGAGCAGCATGCGTGAAAAGTCACGCAGGCTTCACTCAAGTCAGCGTGCGTGAAAAGTCACGCAGGCTTCACTCAAGTCAGCGTGCGTGAAAAGTCACGCCGGCTTCACTCAAGTCAGCGTGCGTGAAAAGTCACGCCGGCTTTACTCAAGTCAGCGTACGTGAAAAGTCACGCAGGCTTCACTCAAGTCAGCGTGCGTGAAAAGTCACGCAGGCTTCACTCAAGTCAGCGTGCGTGAAAAGTCACGCAGGCTTCACTCAAGTCGGCGTGCGTGAAAAGTCACGCAGGCTTTACTGAAGTCAGCGTGCGTGAAAAGTCACGCAGGCTTAGGGAGTCATGCTTCCAACAGGAAGCGTACTCAAGGCTGCATGCGTAAGCTAAGAAGCTCAGCACACTGCTCACTGTCTTCTCCAAAACAGCAAGAACTCCATGGTTGACCCAAGCTTCAAAAGTTCATAACTTGGCCATCCGAACTCCAAATCCGGATTTCCAAAGTTCCATCTTGGGTGAAATAGAATTCTCTTCCACATGGAAGCATCAAAACCCACCAAACCCCAACAAAAATAGATCAAAACCAAGGAAATTCGAAAATGATTACAACTTAGATCTACAAAAATCAAAACTTCAAAATGGAAATTTCCAAGTTCTAAACTAGTATAGATTGAGGAGAAGAACATGTTTTGGCAAATAGTTTTGTAAGAAATCATTGAAAAAATTATGGATCCATCTCTTGAGCAAGTTGGTACTTGCCTTGGTTGGTGGAGGAAATAAATGAGTGGAGGAAAATAAATGAGAGGAAAGAGAATGAGATGAGAGAAGTTTTATTTATAATCTTGAACCCGAGGGTTCATGATGAACCAAAGGGTTCATGATGAACCATGGGTGAACCAAAATAGGTTTCCCGAATGAACCAAAACTGTAGGCCAAAATGCAGAAAATAAACTATGAAATATTATTTTGGAAAATGCATGAAGAAATACAGCATAATAAGTATAGTATAAATACAAGGTAAATGCAATTTATCGGATTACGTATTAAAATACGTATTCCAGGATCGGGGAGTGACATCTCTACCCTTCTTAGAAAAATTCTGTCCTCGGAATTCCGGCCAAGACAGGATAGTGAAATCAGGACAAGCAAGGCACAATCATATACACGTTTACTATCATAGCAGTTATTATTATACATCACAAAGTGCAAAACAAGCAGGTGCAGAAAAGCATGGAACCGTGTTAATAAGGCGTAAAAGTATACCTCATTAGTCAAACAAATACGGATACCGAGATCTGATCTCGTCCTCGCGCTCCCAGGTTGACTCTCCCGAAGAGTGATGGTTCCAAGAAACACGGACAAAGCTTATCGTCCGATTCTTGAGTACCTTCTCTCGCCGGTCTAAAATAGATACGGGTTGTTCCTCGTAAGTTAGGTCGGTACCAACGACTAACTCAGAATGATCGAGGACATGACTCGGATCCGGGACATACCCACGTAATTGGGACACATAAAACACATCATGTATGCCAGTTAACGAAAGCGGAAGGGCAAGTCGATAAGACACATCGCCTACCCGAACGAGAATCTTGAAAGGACCAACGTATCTAGGACTAAGCTTTCCTCGGGTTCTAAATCTGATGATGCCCCGAGTAGGTGAAATTCGCAGAAATACTTGGTTGCCAACTCTGAACTCTAGAGGCCTACGATGCTGATCTGTCCAATGACGATGTCGGTCCTGGGCAACTCGAAGGCGCTCTCTGACCAACTTAACTATCTCTACAGTCTGCGTGATCATCTCTGGCCCCAACAACTTCCGTTCCCCGACGTCATCCCATGCCAAAGGGGACCTGCACTTCCTTCCGTACAATGCTTCGAACGGGCCATCTGAATGCTAGCCTGATAGCTGTTGTTATAGGAGAACTCCACTAGATGAAGGTGATCCTCCCAAGATCTGCCGAAATCTAAGGTACACGCCCGTAGCATATCTTCTAACGTCTGGATGGTTCTTTCTGATTGCCCGTCGGTTTGTGGATGATAAGCAGTACTGAATCTTAACTTGGTTCCCAAACTTTGGTGCAAGCTCCGCCAAAAATGGGAAGTAAACCGCGTATCCTGATCTGATACTATACTAACTGGAACACCATGCTGCCTTACTATCTGCTTCATGTACATTTCTGCTAACTGCTCAGTGGTCTGTCCAACTCGAAAGGGAAGGAAATGAGCGACCTTCGTGAGTCGATCTACTATTACCCAAACTGCATTCTTACCAGTCGAGGATCTAGGTAAACCGGTCACAAAATCTATCGTGATGTGCTTCCATTTCCATTCTGGAATAGGAAGCGGCTGTAGCAATCCTGCTGGTCTCTGCTGCTCGGCTTTCACCTGCTGACATACCAGACACTTGGATACAAATCTCGCTATTTCTCTTTTCATGCCATTCTACCAAAAGTACTGCCTGATATCTCGATACATCTTCGTTCCTCCTGGATGAATGGAATAAATAGAACTATGAGCTTCGGACATGACTTCTTGCCGAAGGTCTCCACTCGGTACACAAAGTCTGTTTCCAAACCTGAGCGTACCATCTTCATGAATCACTAACTCCTTCCTACGGCCTGATTCACACTCCGACCGCAACTTCTGAATCTGTGGATCTCCTGCTTGTGCTGCCCTTATCCTCTCCACTAAAGTTGACTGAACTTGTATACTGGTCATTCTCCCCATATCCCTTGGCAAAACTACTTCGATTCCCATACTCTGAAGGTCTTCTAAAATATGCTTCTGCGATGTCAAGATATAGGCACTGCCTCTCCTACTCAGTGCATCTGCAACTATATTCGCCTTGCCTGGATGATACTGAAGATCTAGGTCAAAATTCTTCAGTAGTTCTAACCATCTTCTTTGCCTCATGTTCAAATCTCGCTGCGTGAATACGTATTTCAAACTCTTATGATCAGTATAGATCTCCACCCGATCTCCGTATAAATAATGCCTCCACAACTTGAGTGAGAACACCACAGCTGCTAACTCCAAATCGTGAGTCAGGTAATTCTTCTCATGGTCTCGAAGCTGCCGAGACGCATATGCTATCACTTTTCCGTGCTGCATCAATACACATCCAAGGCCCTTCCCTGATGCGTCACAATATACTGTAAAGCCTCCCGCTCCTACTGGAAGCGTCAAGATCGGGGCTGAGATCAATCTCTTCTTCAATTCTTCAAATGATGCCTGACAGCTAGCTGACCAAACAAACTCTACGTCCTTGTGCGTCAAACGCGTTAAAGGCGCTGAGATCCTGGCAAAGTCCGCCACGAACCTTCTGTAGTAACCGGCTAATCCTAAGAAACTTTACACTTCTGTAACCGTTCTCGGGACTGACCAATGCTCTACGGCCTCAATCTTCTTTGGATCCACTGACACTCCTGCCCCAGAAATTACATGCCCCAGGAATGAAATATGATCTAACCAGAATTCACACTTGTTACGCTTCGCATAAAGTTGATGTTCCCTCAATGTCTGCAAGACAGTCCGAAGATGTTTCTCATGCTCCTCTTTACTGCTGGAATAGACAAGAATGTCATCTAAGAACACCACCACAAATTTATCCAAATACGGCAGAAAGATGCGGTTCATTAAATCCATGAATACTGCGGGGGCATTGGTTAGTCCAAAGGGCATTACTAAAAACTCATAATGCCCATATCTAGATCTGAATGCTGTCTTCGGTATGTCTTGCTCCCGGACTCTTACTTGATAGTATCCCGACCGAAGATCGATCTTGGAAAAAACGTTGGCCTCACTCAACTGGTCAAACAGGTCATCAATCCTTGATAGTGGGTACTTATTCTTCATTGTTACTGCATTCAGCTTGCGGTAGTCGATGCACATCCTCGTCGACCCATCCTTCTTGGGAACTAGAATCACTGGCGCGGCCCAGGACGATTTGCTGTCTCGGATGAATCCCTTAGACTTCAACTCTTCTTCATGTTGATACAACTTATCCTGTTCTGACGACGACATCCGGTAAACTCTGTCGGCAATAGGCCTCGTTCCAAGGTTCAACTCAATGCTAAATTCTACCTCTCTGACTGGAGGTATCCCTGGGAGCTCTTCAGGGAAGACGTCGAGAAAATCTTCGACCACTCTCGGAATCTGTCCTGGCTCTGACACTGCTGCTGAGATGACACCTCCGGCCTGATTCTTCAAGGTTCGAGTAAAGATGAACTGTTCCATCCCAGGAACGCTGAATATGACCCTACCTCCTCTACAATCAATTGTCGCATGACTGTCTCTCAACCAGTCCATGCCAAGAACAACATCAAAATTCTCCATAGGGAATTCAATCAATGATGCGGGCAGTAAATGCCCACACACCTCTACCAGACATGAAAAGTGCACTCTGCTAACTTCTACGAGCCCATTGCCGGTGAGTATATCCATCCTCTCCGGCAATGCCTCAAACTCTAATCCAATCCGTGTAGCATATTGTGCAGAGATGAATGAATGAGTAGCGCCTGAATCAAATAATGCTATAGCGGGAAATGAGGTGACGAGAATTTTATCTGCCACCACGTCACTAGACGCTAGAGCCTCTCCCAAGGATAATGTGAGAGCCTAGCCCTGGCCCCGCTGAGCTCCTGGTTGCGGCCTTCCTCGGCCATGTTGTTGCTGCCTCTGAGGGCCTTCGGCTTCTTGTGCCTGGCGGAACATCTGAGCCTGCGTTGGTAGACGCTGGGCTAGGGGCCTTACTGCTAATACTGGCCCTCCACTCGGGGTTGCCACTGGAGCTGGCAATGCTGGAAACTGCTGAGCTGGCTCTCCTGGCCTCTGCATCATAGGACAAGTGGAAATACGGTGGTCTGTACGACCACACCTCAAACATAAGCCATTCGCTGACCGACATACCTCCCTTGTGTGCCCTGCCTTCCCATAGAAGGTACAGCCCTGGGGTGCTCTCTGACGCTGCTGCTGGTTTCTGGGCTGATGATGCTGAACTGGTGCTGTATTAGTCGACATAGCCGTCCTCCGCGGCGCTCCTACCTCATGAATACGAACACCGGGTGCTGGTGCTGGTGCCGATGTTCGCTGCGTTGCTCCTCCTTCAACCTGGGAATGAGATCTCTTCTGACCTCCTGTCCTTGATGCCAACCTCTGCTGGGTAAGCTCGTGCCTCCGGGCTGCTGTCAAAACAGCGTCAAACGTCTGGTAGTCGTGTTCTTCCACAAGCTGTAATAGTTCCAAATGAAGTCCCTGCTGGAACCTCATAGCATTCTCTGGCTCCGTTGCCACCATTGCTGGTACGAAACGGCACAATCTGCAGAACTCTGCTGCGTACCCATCTACGGTCTTGCCTGCTTGCTTGAGACTGATAAACTTTTGCTGGAGCTCATATCGAGCCACTACGCCAAAATACTTGGCCTTGAATCTGTCACTGAAGGTGGTTCAATGAACAGGACATCTTGTACCAACTTCTTCTGACGCCCACCAGTCGCGAGCAAGATCCTGAAGTATCAGTTTGACCTGATCAACCTTCTCATCATCTGGAACCTTGGCTGTCACAAGAATGGCTTCGATGTCTTGAATCCAGGCATTCGCAGTGATGGCATCCTCCGTGCCATCAAAATACCTCGGGTTCAAGCGACGAAACCTTCCTGATGCTCCCGAGTCAGCCCCGACACTCCTCTCAAGAGCTAACTGAATCCCTTGGTTCAGCAACACGTTCTGCTCCTGCTGCCGAGTCTGTTGCTGTTGGTTAGTGACAAGAAACCTCCGGATGATCTCCAGGAGTGCTACGGCGTCTGGTACTGCCGTCGCTGCTGGTGCTGCAGGAGCCTCAGTAACCCGCGGCTCTACTGTCTCTGGTCCCACTTCTGCTTGTGCCTGCCCTGGGGAAGGTTCTCTCCCCTGTTGCTGCCCAGTCGAGCCATGCTCTTGCTGCTCTTCCTCATGGGCCTCACCCGCTACTGAGAATGAAGCACCCCTATAGAGAAGGATATAAGATTATCAAGTCCGGACGAGGAAGATTTCGAGGATGCAAGTTAGGTTAGAGATCAAGGCAAGGACAGAGAATTCGAAACAGAATTTCAAGGGGAACAAGTTTTGATTGAGACTCCTAATAATTCGCAATACCCCACAAGTCTAAAAATCAGACCTGCATGGGCCACCACTAAAACCTTGTCACGCCCCAGTACCGAAATACGAAGACGGACTAGGCCAGCTACTCCATATAAGGTACGTAATGTCATACGACGATCGTGGCTGTCGAGAGACTAGGGGGTACGTGCTACAATAAAGTCTCCTATGGTCCCACAGAGTTCTATGTCTCAATCAATCAAAGCATATCAGCAATTAAATAAACATTAAAGATAAAGCAGTAAGGCGTCCCCGACGCTTCATCAAAATGCTCATGAGAGACTAGCTTTATAATTTAGCTATCTCAGAGAATCAGGAGTACAAAATTATACACAGCTGCAGTCTGTTTAATTACAATTATGTACTGACACAAAATATCAAGTAATCCGGCTAACAGGTGCCGGTGGCTAAATGCCGCAAAAGTATAAGCAGGAGTGGTGGAGAAGAAACCCACTCGAGTCCCCGGACCGCCATGCTCCTAGTATGCACCATGGATGTCGGGGAGGAAGATCGTGTCCTCCGACTTCGCTACGAGATCTGGCCAAACAAAACCAGCGGGGTCAGCCCCGAATAGCAAGTACCGCCAAAAGGGCACAAGAGTTAAGATTAAAAATCCAGCTAATAGAATGATTGATAATAATAATACTTATGCTACTATTATATGGTAGCGCAACATCTTCGAACCCATATGGCACCCTTACAACCAAACAAGGACAAAAGGTGCCGCATGGAGTCGGGACGTTTCGTACTCTATAACTTTCACATAAGTTAAAAGGTATAAACAAGAAAATCTCCTGATCGTGACTTTGGTCGATAGCCTATCGCAGCACAATAACCAACCCAACAATCAAACAAAAACATGGGTTGGATCTTGTACCATGATAGACCATGTTCCTCAGTCATTCACAGAAGTAACACTTCACAACCATAATAAGACTTCCGTTCATAACTTCGGTCCACAGCCTGTCATAGTACGATAACCAATCCAACAATCAAACAAGAACATGGGTTGGATCACGCACCATAACAGTCCGCTTCCCTCAGTTATTCGCGGAAGGAAATAGGATACAAGCAAGTCGTTTTCACGGCCAATCAAGTCTACGAGTTTCTAGTGGGACGAGGTTATCCTCGCGTCATGTTATTAGAAAATTCTCAGATCGTATCTTTCCAGCAATGCTAGCCAACCCAGGGGTTCGCGTAGACAGGTGTTATTGAGCTCAGGTCCCTCGTAAGGCCACCTTGCCAAAACATATAATATATAGCAGAAATTAATCGGATACAGTCATCCACTCGTTGCAGATGACACAGTATCCGTGGAGACCAGCCGGCGCGTCAAGACAATATCTCAAGGCGGCTGGTGTAACACGATCTCGGGATTCTGCCCTCCCCATGCATCTAGTATATTTAGTTGCCTAGTTTAACCCTAGGTGAAATCTTGGACTCACATTCTGTGGCCTGCATGATTATCCTCCTAAAAGGTCGTACTATAGTACGAGTACCCTAAGTGAGGATCCATGTCAATCAATATGTCAACATGTTCTATCCTCCTTAGTGTAATGCATCATTGCAATTACGCCACGTGGAGTTACGAGTCATTTGTCGAGCATGAACAAGAACTGGGACATTCAGGTACATGTATCAGGTGGGAACACTTGTTCACCGAGATCTTATTAGTGCTCGTATCATGCTCGGGACAAAAGGCGTAAGAATATAAAATAGGCATATAATATCTGATAAAATCTCAAAATACAGGGCTATAGAAGAGCGTACGCACAAAAGCACGCACGCTCAAGGGGAGCTGCGTACGCGATAAAGCACGCACGCAGGAGAGCAGCATGCGTGAAAAGTCACGCAGGCTTCACCCAAGTCAGCGTGCGTGAAAAGTCACGCAGGCTTCACTCAAGTCAGCGTGCGTGAAAAGTCACGCAGGCTTCACTCAAGTCAGCGTGCGTGAAAAGTCACGCCGGCTTCACTCAAGTCAGCGTGCGTGAAAAGTCACGCAGGCTTCACTCAAGTCAGCATGCGTGAAAAGTCACGCAGGCTTCACTCAAGTCAGCGTGCGTGAAAAGTCACGCTGGCTTCACTCAAGTCAGCGTGCGTGAAAAGTCACGCAGGCTTCACTCAAGTCAGCGTGCGTGAAAAGTCACGCAGGCTTAGGGAGTCATGCTTCCAACAGGAAGCGTACTCAAGGCTGCGTGCGTAAGCTAAGAAGCTCAGCACACTGCTCACTGTCTTCTCCAAAACAGCAAGAACTCCATGGTTGACCCAAGCTTCAAAAGTTCATAACTTGGCCATCCGAACTCCAAATCCGGATTTCCAAAGTTCCATCTTGGGTGAAATGGAATTCTCTTCCACATGGAAGCATCAAAACCCACCAAACCCCAACGAAAATAGATCAAAACCAAGGAAATCCAAAAATGAATACAACTTAGATCTACAAAAATCAAAGCTTCAAAATGGAAATTTTCAAGTTCTAAACTAGTATAGATTGAGGAGAAGAACATGTTTTGGCAAATAGTTTTGTAAGAAATTATTGAAAAAATTATGGATCCATCTCTTGAGCAAGTTGGTACTTGCCTTGGTTGGTGGAGGAAATAAATGAGTGGAGGAAAATAAATGAGAGGAGAGAGAATGAGATGAGAGGAGTTATATTTATAATCTTGAACCCGAGGGTTCATGATGAACCAAAGGGTTCATGATGAACCATGGGTGAACCAAAATAGGTTTCCCGAATGAGCCAAAACTGTAGGCCAAAATGCAGAAATAAACTACGAAATATTATTTTAGGAAATGCATGAAGAAATACATCATAATAAGTATAGTATAAATACAAGGTAAATGCAATTTATCGGTTTACGTATTAAAATACGTATTCCAGGATCGGGGAGTGACAACCTGACATAGCTTTCGTCGAGGGAATGCTGAGTCGTTTCACGAGCAATCCAGGCATTGAGCACTGGAAAGCTGTGAAACGGGTTATGAGATATCTCAAGAAGACTCAGACATATGCACTGCACTACAACGGGTATCCGACAGTAGTGGAAGGCTACAGTGATGCTAGCTGGTGTTCAGAGGTGGAAAGCGAGAGATCCACAGGTGGATATATCTTTTCCTTGGATGGAGCTGCTATATCGTGGAAGTCGAAGAAGCAGACTATACTCTCTCGTTCCTCCATGGAATCTGAATTCTATGCACTTGAAACTGCAGCAGATGAAGCAGAATGGCTTCGGGAGCTCATGTATGATCTTCCAGTGGTTGGGGCTCAGATACAGGCGATTCCGATATACTGTGACAACCAGGCGACTGCGGCGGTGGCATCAAATGACCTCTTCAACGGAAAGAAGAGGACTGTGCGGTTGAAGCACAGGGCAGTACACGATCTTATCAAAAGAGGTGTAATTGCAGTGGTTGATGTTCGGAGTCAGGAGAACCTGGCAGATCCGTTCACTAAGGGCCTCAAGCGCCAGTTGGTCGATGACACAGCTTGTAAAATGGGCTTGAAGGCATTCTGATAGTGTGTCTTTGTAATCCTACCATAAAGTTTTATGATATTAGTTCAAAGAGAAATCTACTAGGCATCTAACTTTTGGTTCAAAGGAGGATCACTGACTGGAAAACTATCAGGTAACAGTGGGTACTTGTTCTCAGGAACATGGAAGGGATACGGACCCATAACCACTGTTGTCTACTATGTATTTTTCTGCGAAAAAAATAGATCCTGTGGAAGGTTGGCTTAAACACCTTAATGAGTTCTCAGGCAGAGTGAATGCCTGGTGTGCTTTACAGGAAGCACGGTAGAGCAGCACAACAAGGAGTGAAACTCTATGCTACAGTGGGATGACTCCACCATGAGGTTCCCAGGTAGGGATAATGCCTCGGCTTTGCAGGCCAAGTCATAGCGGCGTAGCACCGCAAATAGGCAGGTAGCCTAATGCTGTATGACGTAATTAAAGAGTTGTAGACAGCACTACAAAGGGGAGGATGGCCCCATGTTACAATGGCACGACACCACGATGAGGTACCCAGGTAGGGGTAAAGCCTCGGCATTGTAAGCCATGTCGTTGCGGCGTAACACCGCAAGGAAGCCTTAGGCTTCATGCTGGGTAGTTTGGCACTACAAAGAGGCTTGTGACCTCATGCTACAGTAGTATGACACTACGATGAGGTTTCCAGGTAGGGGTAATGCCTCGACTTCAGGCCATGTCATAGCGGCGTAGCACCGCAAGGAAGCGCAAGGCTTCATGCCATATCTCTTTAATAAAGAACTTACCTATAGTATATGGAAAGAGATATCAGGCCGTCTCTTGAAGGTAAACTTGTAGACGCCCAAAATTATACACTGAAACCAGGCTGGCACAGAGCCTTTAATGTGCAGCCAGAAGCACACGTAACTACACTTTGTGAGTGGAAAGAATTACAATTGTGGTGCAGAATTCAAGGCGTAGTCCATTCTTGTATCACATTGTTATTTAACCCATGCGGGAATATTCAAGTCGTCTGCGACATCTATCCTAATACAAAATGGACAGTTACTGTGGGGAACGCTCAACCCTGGACACATATATATATATGTTGTGATATGTGGGAGATTGTTGGTGCTTTCTTTACATGGAGAGAGCTTGCTCTCAACATGCCTTGTAAAATTATAGTCCCACATCGGAAATGCACCATGAGTTATCTCAACATATATACTTGGTTGTGTTGTTGAGAGATGCACATGGGGTGGTGACCCTAAGGAGGGAACCATGTGGGTGATTTTACTAGGAGGTAAGAATAAGGCTCCAAGGATTAAGCATTAATGCTTTTGTCATTCTCTTGGATTAATTCCATTTGGAGCTAAGCCCCAACGGGGCTTAGCGACTCAGACTCGGACTCGGGTTCGGACTCGTGGGCTCATGAGGCGTAATGTGGCATTTTGTTGGCGCACTTTGCACTTAGCACGTCAGCAGTCATGCGGCTCATATAGGGTCTTATGCGGCATGCGGTCCATGCGGCTCATGCGGCCATGCGGCTATGCGGCTCATACGACCATGCGGTCCATACGGTCCATGCGGCTCATGCAGTCCATGCGGCCCATGCGGTCCATGCGGCTCATGTGGTCCATGCGGCCCATGCGGCTCATACGGCCATGCGGTCCATGCGGTCCATGCGGCTCATGCGGCTCATGCGGTCCATGCGGCCCATGCGGTCCATGCGGCTCATGCGGCTCATGTGGTCCATGCGGCCGAAGCGGTCCATGCGGCCAGGCTGCTGCTGCTGCTGCCGCATGGAGGGCTACGCTGACTGTGCAGATTACAAATCGGTTATGGAAAGGATGAATCAATGCGATTAATTCAGATCCTATCTTTGTGGGATTTGAATTAATTTCGTTCCTATCTTTGTGGGATTTGAATTAATTCAGATCCTATCTTTGTGGGATTAGAATTAATTCGTTGCTATCTTTTTGTGATTTGATTCAATCTTTTCATAACTGAAGAGGCGGCTAGGGTTTCCACCCTCTCTCTATAAATACTCTCTTCTGGCCTCCTTTTGGTTATTGCGAAAAACAGAAGTCAGAAAAGGAGAAAGAGAGAGAGAGAGAGTTGCTGCCGCCATTACAAGTCCATCCGAGGAGTCAGAACAGAGGTGACTTCGAGCGTTCCACAAGTTCTTCAAACTTGCTGGTTCCTGGAAGCAGATCGTGTGGGGCGAATCTTGCTTTGAGCAACGGTGTTTTGACACCCCAGCAACTGTTCTTCATCTAATCTTTCTCTAGTTTATTGTAACTCGTTCTGTCTCAATTGCAACACGTTTGCAAGGAAGAACGAGAGATCTTCTCTTCTCTATTTTCCTCCTTCAGATTGTAATTTGGCTATTTGGTTTTTTGTACCATCGTAGATCTTGAGTTTGATCACCGCAAAGTTTTGTGTGACATCTCAGATCTCGATTGCATCAGTTTTTCATCGTTGATCAAGTCCTGGGACTAACATATATTATTATTATTTTAGTGGAGAATGAACAAATATCTTAGTTTTGATAGGTGAAAAAAAAATGAACTCGAGTAACCACTAGAGCTCGTCTAGCTTGATTCTTGAGATTTAGTGTGAAGAAGAATTCTCGTCTTCTCCACGTTGTAAGCTGTAACCTTAGTTGGCACTCGACAAAAGAAACGTTTGGAAACTTGAAAAATAGGGAAGTGGTGGTGTAAACTTCATGGCACAGTCCAGCTAGGAGCTAGCAAAATAAATAAGATAAAATAACTCGACGTGTGACGTTGGCCAAATTTAAATAAAATCCTAACAGGAAGTCTTAAATAGATTAGATTAGATTAGATTAAACACAACTTAGATTCTCTTTAAGTTCAATAATACAAAAATGTCTTTTATTAAAGTTTAATTTAAAAAAAATCAAGGGTGCACCTGTCGAAAGTACACGGGATGAAAGTGCTGTACTACTTGGCTTTTGACACTATAGTCACTGCATTAACACTTTAAAATATTTCTATACTAAGAGCACTACATAGTGTTAGTTACTGTCACTATTTTCTACAATTTTGCGTATAATCAGAACTGACAAAGATTGTCAAAAAATTTACAAACTAGGGCTACAAAAAATATGACAGTGTAAAAAATAGGCGTTGATATTTAAAAATAAGATGAGAAACGAGAATACTAGTTACAAGTGAGAACGATGGACGATTTGTGACAGTATTATTGATCTGCTTTCAATATGTCACATCGTAAATTCAAAAATTAGATTGTGAGAGTATTATTGATCTGCTTTGAACACATCACATTTTAAATTTAAAAATGATTAATTATACTGACCTCCCCTATGTTTTATGATTAATCCATGAACTACTCCTATTCCGAAAATAATTACACTGACCATCCCTCTCCTTTGGTCCGTATAATAAGTGTAAAACATACGAGTAGTTAATGCAATTAACCCATTCAAAAACTATATTGAGCCTCCAAGTAAAACTAAAATTCTGCTGCACTTTGTTCAGAGTTCAATCTCAAATCACAGGACTATACCTGTATATAGTTCTTCATGGACTTTACTATATCTTACAAGGAGAATAAATTGCAAACCAGAAATGAGAAATGCATCATTACAACAGTTGTGACGAATTCTTGATAATAATGGTTTTACTTATTTCTACAGCAAACCACCTAGCCATACTCAACCATTACAAACGCAATTAGCCTCCACATGTACCGAGTCCTTACAAAGCAACGGTCTCATTATTCCTGCAGCAAAGCAGCCGACGCAGGGTTAGAGACGTCTCCTGCAGCAAAGCATCCGGACACGGCAATACAGATGTAAAATCCACCTAGGACACGAGACACCAATAAATCGATATCTAAATAACCGTGTCAACATATTCTTTGCACAAGCGTGTTGTCGATGTCTTGGAATAACTCTCAACACCTCGATAAATTAGCTGCACAATGCGACCACGAAACTGTTCTGTGCCTCTCTTTTTTCCTGGAATGCCAGGAGCTCATCAGCAATTTCTATATATATTTTTCTTCAAGCATATCAATGCTGATAATTATCCTTCAGCATCATAACCCCCCATAGTATTTACAGTGCATGGTTGCTCTTTAAAACAGTATGGGCAAGGTTCGGTTGCAACCGTCCGATGCTAGGTTGATCTACAAGAGAAATAATAATTACTTTTGCTTGCTTATAAAGAAAAGACGAGAGGAGTAAAAACAGGTTAATCAACAAATCCCGGGGGACCTATGCACTCACAAGCAGTTTGCAGGATCTGGATTGAACTTCAAGGTCTCCCTCCATATAAGCTCCTTGATATTTTCTTCGGTGAATGATGGTTGCTCAAAATCAAAATTGAAAGGGTGCGAGCACACGGGCTCATCATTAATGTTGTGAAGAGATGCCAAAAATGGGTGACACAGAGCCTCATCAACTGCAAGAAACAGAACTTTCAGAAGCAAGAACGGTGGCAAGGGCTTCAAATCCCATTTGAATAAAAGGAATGCACATGATAACGACAAAGTTGTGATTGTCAAAAGAACAACGAACCTGTAATACGCTTGCTTGGATCAAACACAAGCATTCTCTCTAGCAGATCAACAGCTCCAGGCGACATGTTAGGAAACCTTACAGAGAAATTTTGCTTCGGGTACTGAGGAAGCTGCCTTACGTATCTTCTTGCATTATCACTTCGCAGGAAACCAAGGCTCGTGTCACCCGGAGAACCTATTAGCTTTGGGAGGTAATTGAAAAGAAAGAGGTCATACATTAGATAAGGTATAAAAAAAGAAAAACTAATCCACCTGTAATGGAAAAAAAAGTTTGGTAGAAGTAACTACTAAAAGCTTAACTCTTAATCAGTCAAGAATTAACTCTTAATCAGTCAAGATTTTCCGGCTATAGAAAAATAAATACCTACAGGAATCAAAAGGATGGGAATAGCTACAGGTTCTTGCATAATATGGAATTTTCAGGTCCTAAGTTTCTAGAAAATGCAAATTGGTTGTTTCACTCTGACCATTCCTGCACTACCCTTTTTTAATCTGAAAAAAGGTAGCGAATGTCTAAGTCATCGACAGTGACCATGACGCTATGGAGTCTTTCACGAGTTGCATCGCGTGGAAAGAGAACAACGGATCCTAACAGGCTTCAAGATAATCTGTCACAT
This sequence comes from Iris pallida, assembly GCA_029216955.1. Taxonomy (NCBI): domain Eukaryota; kingdom Viridiplantae; phylum Streptophyta; class Magnoliopsida; order Asparagales; family Iridaceae; genus Iris; species Iris pallida. Next base: position 1,804,288 of record JANAVB010024800.1, on the reverse strand, counting down.
TCCAAGGGAAGTACATGAATGATCATCCTGCACTTCCCTTATTTCTTGTAATGAAAGGTAGTAAATTCCTGAGTTACCAAACAATCATTATTGACACTGACCGTGACATTAAGGACTATTTTTCATGGAGTTGCGTTTCATGGAAGGAGCACAAGACATCCTAATAAGCTACAAGATATTTTGTTCTATTCTAAGCATGAAATTGATGCTCATTACCCTGCCGTGGTCCACTTTGATGTGTCGAAGTGTTCAACACAATATGGGAAGGCCGAGATACAAATGGACTCACTATCCCTATCTGTGCCCCCGCATACATGTGTCATGTTATCTTCATATCCATGCAAGAAGGGGAAAAGTTTACCACAGTAGATTATAAAATTTTAGCTATACCTTAATTAGTTTATCAATCTACAGTCCCAATGAACTCGCTATATAAATAGGACTACACAGAAACCTACTTGTCAGAACATGAATCCTTCCCCAAAATCATCCTACTGCTTCCACCCCCTTGAAAACACCGACAATGCCGCATCTGAGACTGGAAAAGCAGCTATTTGTCCAATTCTGCCTACTCTCAGGGTATTCTCTGCTTCTGAAAACAAACGGCCAAGAGTGCATTCTCGGATGCTATTAGATAGATGGCAAGTACCTATTAGTCCTAGTCCTAAGGCGCAATCGCCTATATAATTTATACTCAAGCATTTCGAGGACGCCATTCCTTTACGCTTTTTGGCTTAAGGTGTTAATCTGCTGTATTTCTTTCATTTGTATTTTCTTTCCTAGAAGGAATTCAATTTATAATTGGACTCCTGAACTTATCCAGCCCTGCAGGCTGCAGAAAAGTGCATATGAGAGCTCTGCCAAAGTAAGGGAGTTGAACTTACAAAAAGTACCCATATGACACTATTTATTTCTAAAGAACATGTAGTACATGACTAACTTATTTAATTACTAAAATGCAATATTTCATGCCCAACTTAGAACCCATAGCAAACATAACTTTGGCTCAGAAAAATTATAACATACCCAAGAAGGAAAGTACTTACAGAACTTCAGAATATAACATTTAAATACAGAATCCTAATATTATAGAAAGATGTGTCCTTATTTGAGGCTTAAATACCCTTCATTACAGGAAAATAAAAGATAAAATTGCTGGCTGAATTAGAACCTTAAATGATAAATTAATTGTTAGAAGATCAAACCTCAGTAATCAACCTAAGCTGATGAACATAGTCCTTTCCTGGAAAAAGAGGTTTTCGAGCACCAATTTCACCAAGAATACACCCTACTGACCAGATGTCTATGGCAGCAGTATACTCCGAACAATTAAGGAGCAACTCGGGGGCCCGGTACCATCGAGTTACAACATATTCCGTCATGAAATCCGTTTCGGAGGTTGTTCTTGCCAGTCCAAAGTCTGCAATCTTAAGGTCACAATTTGCGTTTAGAAGCAAATTGCTGGGTTTAAGATCACGATGCAAGACATGTGCTGAGTGCACATACTTTAGTCCTCGCAATAATTGATATAGAAAATACTGCATTTGACATTGCGCAAGATTACATCAGAAGATACTAATCAAAGATCAGGCTGAAAAGGATAGAAGCTAAAGTATATTAATGGACTAACACTGAAAATTCTGAGTCCAAATGTACAAGAAATGCATGCAGATATAATAAGAACTTCAAACGAGATTCAAGAAAAGCATCGCTCTTGGGATCATAAATAGATGATTCCGCCAGAGATGGAGAGTATTTACAGAAGAAATCCACCGGCTGTATTATAAAAAAACTATAATTAAGAAGATTCAACAGCTACAATGTAATGAATTTTGACCTCAAGATCATAGTGTGAACCAAGGTTTAAATGCACTTTCTGTATCGCTTTGGAACCCTATCTATGAGAACCGGTATCAGCAATTTTAGCAATTTTATGGATAAGTACCCAGTTTTTAGTTTTGGCACTTTATGAAATTCGTTTACAATGTTAAAATCAATAAAAATATAGGAAGTGAAAGGTTGATGTTTAAATTTTCTATCAATGAGATCATGCAGTTTTAGGTCGGTTGTGGTAACTGCACAGTTACATGATTGCTATGAAATAATAACATGATAATAATTAACAGCCGACTTATTCATATATGGGCTTGAAAAAGTTTTCTCAAAAGCTTAAAACAAAATTAAACATAATTTAACTCTTAGGGGGATTTTTGGATTTTTGGCGGGTCTGCCGCTTTCAAAAAATTCATTAAATTAAGGCCAATTATGGCAAAAAAGTTACAGTTTCAGTGAAGTCCTGGCCAATTTCAATCAGTTTTAGGCCATAACATACACAAACAGAAACTTTCCAATCTTCCAGCACTAGCCCATACCAATGTTATCTTGCAGTTCTGAATTTGTTCGACTCAAATACAATCCAATATGATACAGCCATTTGTGGGTATTGCCTGATTCTATTACACCTTTGTGTGAAACATAGCACACATAATCACACATGCAGTTTAGGCAAAACTTAGAAAAAGCCAGTCTACAGTCTTCACCATTTGATCAGGAGTTCAATTAAACGAGAAATTTGTTTACCATAGATTTCGTATAATTTTGAAAAAAATGGGAGAGCCAGCAAAATAAAATTGAACATGTTAGCATATTAGTATAAGTGCAATAAGCCTTAGGAGCCTAAGGCTAGTCTTGTCATTGTATATATACTCTCCATGACAATCAATTGAAGTTAGGTTGGATATTTCCCAACACATGGTATCACAGCCTACAAACCCCTAGGTCCAATCTCCTTCTCAGACGGGTAATTTTTCTCGGCTTTGCTTGCTTCTGCAGTCCTTTCTGCCACCACAGTATCTGCTCTTCAGTGGCATTAGTGTATTGACCATCTTCCTCTGGAGAAGTTTAAAAAACCTTTGTCACTAGAGCATTTGTTTCACAACTTCAGTGTGAGGCTTGCGAATTGGGAAAAGATCATCGTGCATCTTTTCCTCCTAGAGTTGACAACAGATGTTTGGCTTCATTTTATTTGGGTCATTCTAATATTTGGGGTCCTAGTCCAATTTCGTCTGTTACTGGTCTTCCTTACTTTACAACATTCCTTGATAATTATTTACAGCTTACATGGGTTTATTTGATGAAGACTCAGTCTGAGGCTTTCAACATGTTTCATCTCTTTGATCAAGGACTCAAAATTTCTTGTGTTGTTAAAGTTATTCGCACAAACAATGTCTTAGAGTATATGAGACGCAATCTACTTATTGTGCGTCCCGTGATATCAATTATAAGACTTCTTGTGCTCCTACCTCTCAGCAGAACGGAGTCGCGGAGCGAAAAAACATCATCTACGGGATATTGCCAGCACTATGATGTTTCATATGAATATCTCCAAGTATATTTGGCATCATGCAATCATTAATGCGACCTATCCGGAGAACCATGTCCTTTTTCCATTCTTGATGGACCGGCTCCATTATAATGCCTTTATCTATATAAGACTATATTTTCCATGACGTCTCGTGTTTTGGTTTGTGTTACTTTTGTTCATAACTTGATACCTGGTCGTGACAAGCTTTCCCCTCGGTAGATCAAGTGTAATTTTCTTGGATATCCTCATATCTGGAAAGGGTACCGTTGTTATAATCATGTGGTGCGCCGCTAATATGCGCCAGATGATGTTACGTTCTTTGAGGATGCATCATATTTTACTACGACCGCTTGTCCTCTCTTCCTACTCTCTTGTGGAGGTTCTCCTACCTACCTCGATCGTTCATGCTCCTTCACTGCAGACTACTATCTTGACGGTTCATTTACCTACCTCGTTTTTTTTCCTTTCATCCACTACATACTACCACCTCACGAGTTCTTCTTAGAGATCCTATGTGTATTCCTACTACATCACCGCCTTCTGTCCCTCCTACTTCGGCTCTACCCACTAGTAAATCTTCACCCTTGAGGTTTTATGCTCGTAGACCTGCACCTAGTCTTTCACCTCTTGCTACTGTATCTACTATTACTCCACAAATTACTATCATTCTACCTCCAGTTGCTGACCCTCCACCTTCCTCCTCCGATTTGGATATCCCTATTACTCTACGAAAAGGCAAGCGTACTCCTTGACTTTATCCTATAGATGGCATATGCTCGCCTTGGCCCTTTCTTTTCATCGAATGGTCATGTCACTATCTATTGTTTCTATCACTCGGATACCATAAGAGGCACTTGCTATACCCGCCTAGAAACTAGCAATGATGGAGGAGATAAATGGCCTATTATCTTGTGGTACCTAGGAGCTAGTTAAGACTCATGTTGATTGTGATTGTTTCTTGCTGATGGGTCTTTATTCTGAAGTATCTGCCTGGTGGCTCTACTAACCCCTACAAGTAGGGGTGGACATACGGTTCCAAGACCTATGGTTCCGACCCGGTCCGAACTATAAAATGTCCAAACAAGCCGGTTCCTAAAATTTGAAATTTAAACGGGACAGGGAGGGTCCTATTTTCAAAATAAATGGGACCCCGGAACGACCCGTTTTTAGGGATATGTATTTTTTAATCAATTTTGGAAATTTTGCTATTATAGTTTATAGATAATAGAACAAGTTATTGTTAAGTAAACAAATTCTAGAAATTTAGGAAGACATAAGACTTGTTTTGTTCTTATAGATAATAGAACATATGTAAATGTTTACTATTCTAGATTTTTTTTTAACTTTTTTTTGGACCCGTTCGGACCAGCGGGTCGGTCCGGTTCGGACCCATTTCGAACGGGTCGTGTAGCGCCCCGCTTTCGATAGGCGACGGAACTTCATAATATGCTACCGCCGAGTCAGATCGGCCGGGAACTTAGATGGCCATCTAACTCAATCGCTAAGCTTGGTAAACGAATAACGCCTTGCGGCATCGATTCAAATCGATTTGGACGGAAGTTACGAGAATCGATCCAACTAATGGAACGACTTCTGTTGGAATAAGTCCTAGATGCAGCGGGCTGTGTCTCGGCGAGTGAGCTCTCTATAAGAGTCCCTTCGACGGGACCGGACCGCTGTATGATTTTCTTGGAGCTTTGCCGCTGGGCTTGATGAAGTGCTTTCGCGTCGTTTTCATGGATGCAATTACAATTTCGATGCAAGGGAAAAAGAAGGAATTCTAACAAAGCGTTGGTGCCATTGCAGGAGCTCGCGTAACTAAGGATTGACGTTGCGTAGCGCTTGGACGATCGGCACGAAGCAAAGTAATCGGTGGGTGATTCGACCCTTCTTTTCTACTCTGTCCCGCAAACTTATTCCTTGCTTCGAATTCATTCAAATCGAACGATGCCAAGTTAATTGCATGCCAATCCACTAAGTCAAGAACTCGGGAAAAACGTATCGATTTTGAGTAATCTACTCGAAAATATACAAGTTTCTCACATAACTGAAAAAGTTTAAGGTTCTAGTAAAAAGATAGACTATTTCATGTGTTGCAAAATAATGTGAAACGTCGATCATGGGTTATGATGCCTCGGACAATTTGGTGCCCACGGGACGCTAAATCGGTGTACGGCTTTGGGAAAAATGAATCGTTGCATGAGTTGCGAGAAATGATAATGTCGTTCGATACTATCCGCACTATACAAAACTGTTTGCATATTGAAACTGTTTGCACATAGGCATGGTCATGGACAGCTTGTGCACAAGTTCGTTTTCCTCGAAACGGTATCCGGGACATCGGAACCGATTCGTCCTAGGGGAAATAATTCATCGTGCTTCGGCGCGAGGCATGCGGGACCTTCGGTAAGGCTTGCAACCTACGCTGAAAGGGTAGCGTCGCATGCCAACTTGGATTAAGTCCCTAGTGGTGCATAGCACCAATGACCGCATATAAGATAGTTGCATGCTCACCTATTGTCTTATGCAGGTGTAAATATTATCTCTGTTTTCATGCAGGGACGAGCACGGCCGTGGTAAGAAATATGATAAACTGCGATGTTATGTTGTATGCTTTAATACTCAAAGACGGCTATCGAATATGAACTGAATTCATTTAGTTCTAATAGAAAGACAACTCTAAAGCATGCCTACCCTAACAATCAGAGTCGGTTTAGACGAGTTGGTTCGTCTCGTCCACTTAGCAAGTGTAATCCCCTCCCCCAATTTTCCCAGGTGCGGCGGGCGCTCCAACCTAAAACGAAGCTGAAGTACGGAGAGGTGTTTTGAAGCTCTTTCTATGCTGAAGTATTTTGAAGCCAATTCAAGTCGACGGCTTATGTATAAAGGGGCGAATGTATGGGACGGCAAGCGTAGTTCAGGCAACTTGTCGAATGTATTTTCTTTCTGTTTTCAATCAATGTAGCCGCAACGGCATCCAATGTAATTACGACTTGCACTTCGTTGCAAGCTATGAATGAATAGCATTTCTATCTTCCTATACTGCGTCTTAAATTCTGATGTGATTTGTGAAGTTTCAACTTGGCGTATTTATATCAAATGCAACGTAACGTTCTGCCTTGTACGAGTGCAATTCCAGACTCATACGGCATCACGCCTTAGCGAGGACGATCGAATCGGCAAAAATTTACATCGGGGACGAACGTTGCCGACTCGGGGCGTGACAAATTGGTATCAGAGCACAGTTATGTTTCCTCGGATTTTCGAAATGTCTCATTGTTGAAATGTCCGTTGCGATGGCTCGATTGAAAGCTTGTCAGCATGCTGCGTGAAATACAAGTTCCATACAGGTAAGCCCGTAGATATTTTTGAAAAATACTAACGGGTTTACACTGTTTGTAGGAATGACTAAGCAGATAAGAAAATCGCCGGCGCGACAACCCAAACCGTGGATAGTACGTCGAGCACAAAAAGCACTGGCCCTAGCGAGACGACTATGGAGAAGATGCTACAGTTGATGGAACTGCAGCAGCAACAGCTTCAGATGCAATTCAAAGCCCAATTTGATGCGCAGCACAAGCAGATGGCCGCCCTGACTCAGATAGTGAGCAGGATGGCTGTAATGCCTGTGGTTCGTATTACGTATTCTGGAATACGTGTACGTATTTATTCCTGTATTGCATGATTTCCTTGCTTAGTTTCCTCCCTGGCTTGGTTTATTCTTGGTTCGGGTTGGCTTGGTTCGGTTTGGGATTGCTATTGGTTCATCATGAACCAAGGGGTGAACCCCCTACCTACCACCACCACTACCATTTATTAACCCCACTTCCTTCTCTCTTCATTACTCTCTTCTTTCCTCCATTAATTCTTCACCTACCAGAGAGAGGGAGAGAGAGGTCTAGGCAAGTGCAACTTGCTTCATGGAGGAACTCCAATTTTATTGCTTCATTTTCTTCCTTACAACATTCTAACTTACTTTAGAACTTGGCATTTTTACTTTCCATGGCTAGATTATTGTAGATCTACATTTATATTATTTTCGGATTTCTTGGGTTTTGATCTACTTAATCTTGTTATTATCAAGTTTTGATAGTTCCATGTTGTAGAGAATTTCGTTCTACCCCATTTTGACCTATGGAAGTTCGGATTTGGGCTCCGGATGATGGAGTTATGGAGCTTGAGAACTTGGCTCTCATGGTGTTCTTCTTCTCGGAATTTTGGAGAAGATGAACTGTGCTTGACTTGACCGCATGAATAATTCATGCGGCAAGTGTTCTCTTCAGCCGCATGGCTGGAAGTACTTGAGCCGCATGAGGGCCGAACTCATCTGGCCGCATAACTCGCTCAATTTCCAGCCGCATAAGTTCTGAACTCCCTGAGCCGCATGCGCCGTTCCCGCTGGCCGCATGGGAACCCCGCTTCTTCCAGACAGCATGAATGCTCTGACTTAGCTTCATGCGCCCTTTTTCCCGAACCGCATGGGACTTTACTTGACCCGGCCGCATGAGAACTTCTTCCCGAGCCGCATGGGACTTTACTTGACCCAGCCGCATGAGGACCTCTCCCTGAGCCGCATGCAAGCCACTTGCTCTCAGCCGCAGGAACCTTTCCCCCTGCAGCCGCATAATACCCCTCTCTTCTCGCTGGCCGCATATGCCTCCTTCTCCTCAGCCGCATGAGCTTTGGACCCTCAGCCGCATGAGCTGCTGCCGCATGGATTCTCCCCTTTAGCCGCATGCGCCTGATCCTATTCAGCCGCATGGACTGTTCTCCATTCAGCCGCATGAGATCATTCCTGGCCGCATATGCCTTAGCCGCATGGCTCTTCATGAACTTGATAATCTCGAATTCATTTAATATGTTTGGAAATGATAATTGAGCATGACATGACAGTGACCCGTGGTGGTGCACTCCTGACATGACTAACCTGACATGACCTGATAGTGGCCCGTCGTGGCGCACTCTTGACCAGTAAACTTGACATGATAAACCTGGCATGATATATCTTGATAAGCTGTTGCGACGGCTCCATGACATGACATGACCTGTATAATTAACTCGGACACCGTGGGCGATTGTGCTTGTACAAATAAACCAGTCCTGTCTTGCATCATGTCTAGGAAGGGACTCCTGAGTACCACGGTCAGGAGTACCTATTGAAATAAACTAAGGACTAATAACTAGATTAATACATTAGTCATGAAGAGATTTTCCAGCTACAGGCAATCCCGTTACCTGGGCGCTCCTGGGATCTGTAGCCTGCCGTCGAGTAGGGCACATTTCCAACACACTGTCAGGTGTTGCCCCCTTCAAGCTACCTAAGGGTACATGCGTTTCCTGGACGATGTACCCACCTGAATTCAACCCTAATCTTTCGACCTGGGTAACCTGGATGGTCTGCAGGACTTGTGGCTGTGGAATAATCTCATTGCACATTGTTCGTAATTAGGCTTGTGACAACCCTAGTTAGTTAAAGTATGAAGTCGTAGTTCTTGTTTGGCCGTGAAATGATTGGATGGAGTCTAACCTGTCTAGCCTTGCCCTGATCTTGTTCCAGATTACTGCATGACCAGAATGCTTGTATTTATTTTACCGATAAATGGTGAGAATTCCAAGTTCTGTTCAGACGAAAGGTTACAACCCCGGTCCTTGTTTGGTTTACGGGTTGTAACCTGGTTATCTGAATAGTTCCATGGTTATCTCGTCGTATATCATCCTGATGTATTTTCTTTATTTCCAGTTTTTACCTTCTTTATACTCTTGTGCTGATTGCTGGTTTTAGTTCCTAAGTGAAGCTTCCTTTGTGGCACTTGCTCTTTCTGGGGTCTGATCCAGCTGATTTTGTGTGGCCAGATTTCGGAGCGGCTCCAGAGGATCTACCGACCTTCCAGCCAGATGGTGGCCACTAGACGGAACCCTGGCAACGAGTGAATTTATTTTTGATCTCCCACTTTATTGTAAAATATTCTTTTGAGGTGTTTAGCCGACGAGCACCTGTTTAGCTCGATTGCAATTTACTTATTGTCTGCCTACGGGCTGTAACATGATTGATAGATCCTATGGTTGATCATGTATGACTAAACTCTTGCTAGTCCTGACATTTCGTAACGACTAGCTTCATGATCAGCTGAATATGTAATGTTTGGGACGCCTTACTATTGTATATTTAAATGATCATACATCTTGTAACTTTTACTTATTTGCTTGTGATTGAGACAATAGGCTTGTTCATGACCTTAAGAGACTGCTGGCTTGTAGTTAAACCCTCATGTATCTAGACAGCCGTGACCATATAGCGAGATGGATTCCATTTCATATACGTAGCTGGCTATGTCTGCCCCCGCTCTCCAGTATTCTGGTTCTGGGGCGTGACAATGGCGGGCGATACCAAGGCGACGGACGCGGTACTCGAGGGAAAGCAAGGCGATCAAGAAGAAGACGAGGAGGAAGAAGTCTCCCCGCAAATGATAAACTCTCCTTCCATGCTCAAAGTGAAGGAGTTTCGCAAAATGAACCCGCCGAAGTTCAACGGCCGAGCAGAGCCCGACGTGATAGTAGGATGGCTCGCAGAGATGGAGGACTTGTTCGATCTCCTCTGCATCGAAGGGTCCCAGAGGGTGGCCTGTGCGGCGCTGCAGTTACAACTAAGAGCACATGACTGGTGGGCGGTGAAGAAACAAGAGATCTGTGAAACCGATTCCAACAAAAAGATTTCTTGGGAAATGTTCAAGACAGCCTTCCTTGAGCAGTACGTTCCTCGCGCCATCCGTCGACAGAAGGAGGATGAGTTCATGATGTTGAGGCAGGGGAATATGAGTGTTGAAGATTATGATGCAAGCTTCTCGAAACTTGCAAAATTTGTCGGCGCCTTCCTGCCCAACAAAGAAGAATGGTGCGAGCGTTTTCAGCAAGGCTTCAACGACGAACTGCGTAGGGACGTCATGAACCAACGATGCCAAACATATCGTGAATCCTACGAAGCCGCACTTGATAGTGAGCGATTCTTCGGCCGTATGTCACAAAGGGCCGTGTCTGTCGTTCGCAACAACTTCAACAGGCGTCCTAATGACGCTGGAGGATCGGGAGTACAAAAGCGCCCAAACACGTCTGAGAATCGTGGTCACTTTGCCGCAGTAAATTGCAACAGATGCGGCAAGCGTGGGCACCGAGCACCCGATTGTAGATTGAGAACATGCTTCAAGTGTGGCGAGCTAGGCCACTTCAGTCAATATTGCCAGGTGGGGAAGCCGAATCAACACAACCCACCAAGGAACACTCCGAATCCATATAAAGCGCCTACACTACAAGGCGCAAATGCGGTGCCTGTGAACCCGCAGAATCAACGCCACGGAGCTCAAGGCCGAGTTTATGCCTTAACTTGGGACGAGGCGTACGCGTCCGATACGATTGTAACAGGTATATTACTCTACAAAGATATACCTGCTCGAGTCCTATTCGATTCGGGTGCGACGCATAGCTTTATATCTGCTGATTTTGCGAAAGAAAATAAAATAACCATGCAATCACTAGATATAAATATTAGCGTTAGCACTCCGTCGGGAGTCGATCTGCCTGCGAACTTTATTTGTAGGGATGGCCACATTTGCGTCGGGGGAAGATATCTATCCTTGGATGCCGTCGTGCTATACATCAAAGATTACGACATAATCCTGGGCATGGATTGGTTGGGCGCTTGTCGTGCAACGATCGAGTGCGCGGAGAAGAGAGTGGTGTTTCGTCTTCCTGGCGAGACAAAGTTATCATATTCGTGCGGTATGGCCTCGAAGATGGCGATGATGGTATCGGCAATCTCGGCGAGGCGTATGCTGCGTTCCGGCTGCGCGGAATACTTGGCATCAGTTCGAGACACGCGGACGGATAATACAAACACAATGCAGACTGATGTTGTGGCAGATTTTCCCGACGTTTTTCCTGACGAGATGCCCGGGATGCCGCCGGATCGAGAAATTGAATTCAGCATCGACACCTTTCCGGATACACCGCCGATATCGAAGGCGCCTTACCGAATAGCTCCAGCAGAACTGAAGGAGCTGAAGGTGCAATTACAAGAGTTGCTAGACCGCGGATTTATTCGCCCTAACGTCTCTCCGTGGGGAGCTCCCGTACTGTTCGTGAAGAAGAAGGATGGGTCGTTGCGGCTATGCATCGACTATCGGGAACTCAACAAGGCGACCGTGCGAAACAAATATCCTTTGCCGCGAATCGACGACTTGTTTGACCAACTGCAAGGCGCGGCAATATTTTCAAAAATCGATCTTCGTTCAGGCTATCATCAATTGAAGATCAAGTCCGACGACATATCGAAGTCTGCCTTCCGCACTCGATATGGTCATTACGAATTCCTCGTCATGCCGTTCGGTTTGACGAATGCCCCAGCCGCGTTCATGGATCTGATGAACCGAGTCTTCCGACCTCAAATAGATAAATTTGTAGTCGTATTCATCGACGATATCCTTGTCTACTCAAGGAATCAGGAAGAGCATGCGGAACACTTGAAGACGGTACTGCAAATTCTGCGTGAAAACAAATTATACGCCAAGCAGAGTAAGTGCGAGTTCTGGATGAGTAGCGTGACATTCCTCGGACACGTAATCTCTGCCGAAGGTGTCGCGGTGGACCCAAAGAAGATTGATGCGGTGGTAGATTGGAAACGACCTGCCTCGGCTAGCGACATTCGGAGTTTCCTGGGCTTAGTGGGCTACTATCGTAGATTCGTGCGAAGCTTCTCAAAACTAGCGTCGCCTCTGACTCGCCTCACCCAGAAGGGAGTAGTATTTGAATGGAACGACGACTGTGAATCAAGCTTCCAAGAGTTGAAGCAACGGCTCGTCTCAGCTCCAATCCTTGCACTTCCAGACGGTCCAGAAGGCTTTCAGATATTCAGCGACGCGTCGGGAACTGGCCTCGGGTGCGTACTCATGCAGAGAGACAAAGTCATCTCCTATGCTTCACGGCAGTTGAAGCAGCACGAGAAAAACTACCCGACGCACGACCTAGAATTGGTGGCGATCGTCTTTGCGTTGAAGTTATGGCGGCACTACCTCTATGGTGTGGCATGCAGAATCTACACAGATCACAAAAGCCTGAAGTACTTATTTACGCAACGGGAACTCAACCTACGACAGCGACGTTGGCTCGAACTCTAAAAGCTTACGAGCTAACGATCGAGTATACGCCGGGCAAGGGAAACGTAGTGGCCGACGGACTCAGCAGAATGTTTATGGGAACACTGGCCATAAACAAGGAGATACAGCGAGACCTTGAAGCGATGGGTATCGAACTCGGAATTGAGTATCAACACCTGCACTCGCACCTAGCTCAACTGAAGTTAGGATCGAGCCTGCTTAGCAAGATAAAGACCGCACAGGAGGACGACTCATTCCTGAAGAAAATGCGCGAGCTGATTTCAACGGGAAGGGCGACTGACTTTGCGGAAGACGGAGACGGGACGATGCGACTAAAGGGAAGGCTCTGCATTCCTGAAACTGTCGAACTCAGAAAAGAAATTCTGACGGAGGCGTATTATGCGAAGTACTCGTTACATCCTGGAAGCACCAAGATGTACAAGGACTTGCGCACAAACTTTTGGTGGCACGACATGAAGAAAGACGTAGCTACGTTCGTATCGCAATGCATGGCGTGTCAGCAGGTGAAGGCGGAACACCAACGGCCAGGCGGCGAGCTGCAGAACATCGCCATTCCCGAGTGGAAGTGGGACAATATCTCGATGGATTTTATTGTGGGATTTCCGAAGACGCCGCAGGAGAATGACGCGATTTGGGTCATTGTTGATAGATTGACCAAGTCGGCTTCATCGCAATTAAAGTAGGATGGAGCGTCGATCGGTTAGCGCAAATCTACGTCGATAAGATTGTTCGACTGCACGGGGTACCGGTCTCAATAATTTCGGACAGAGACGGGCGATTCCTATCGCGTTTCTGGACGAGCCTCCAAGCGACGATGGGGACCAAACTGAACTTTAGTTCGGCGTACCATCCCCAAACAGACGGTCAGACAGAGAGGGTCAATCAGATCTTAGAAGATATGTTGCGTCTGTGTGCGATCGACCTAAAGACTAGTTGGGATACGCATTTGTCGCTTGCGGAGTTTGCATATAACAACAGTTATCAGTCGAGCATTCAGATGGCTCCATACGAAGCGCTCTACGGGAGGAAGTGCCGTTCACCGATATGCTGGGATGAAGTCGGAGAACGACAAGTGCTTGGACCGGAACTGATGGAGCAGGCCGTCGAAAAGGTCCGCTTGATTCGAGATAGACTCCGCATCGCGCAAAGTCGACAAAAGAGCTACGCAGGTCTTCGTCGACGACCGCTAGAGTTCTTGGTCGGGGACCATGTGTTTCTGAAAGTAACGCCCATGCGCGGTGTGATGCGGTTCGGCGTTAAGGGCAAGTTGAGCCCGAGATTTGTAGGCCCCTTCGAGATCATTGAGCGAGTTGCGACGGTTGCTTATCGGATCGCACTACCTCCTGCCTTAGCTGATGTGCACTATGTTTTCCACGTTTCACAACTTCGAAAATACGTGCACGATCCAAGTCATGTGGTTAGCTTCGATCAGTTGGAGCTACGTACTGACTTGTCTTACTCGGAGGAGCCTATTCAAATTTTGGACCGCAAGAAGAAAGTGCTACGCAATCGGTCGATGTCCTTGGTCCACGTGTTTTGGCGGAACCATTCAGTCGAGGAGTCGACGTGGGAGATGGAGGCGGAGATGAAAGAGAAGTACCCTGCGTTGTTTGTCTAAAATAAGGTCAGACCCTTGTTCTTAAGTTTCGGGACGAAACTTTTTCTTAGTGGTATATTATGTAGCGTCCCGCTTTCGATAGGCGACGGAACTTCATAATATGCTACCGCCGAGTCAGATCGACCGGAAACTTAGATGGTCATCTGACTCGATCGCTAAGCTTGGTAAACGAATAACGCCTTGCGGCATCGATTCAAATCGATTTGGACGGAAGTTACGAGAATCGATCCAACTAATGGAACGACTTCTGTTGGAATAAGTCCTAGATGCAGCGGGCTGCGTCTCGGCGAGTGAGCTCTCTATAAGAGTCCCTTCGACGGGACCGGACCGCTGTATGGTTTTCTTGGAGCTTTGCCGCTGGGCTTGATGAAGTGCTTTCGCGTCGTTTTCATGGATGCAATTACAATTTCGATGCAAAGAAAAAAGAAGGAATTCTAACAAAGCGTTGGTGCCATTGCAGGAGCTCGCGTAACTAAGGATTGAAGTTGCGTAGCGCTTGGACGATCGGCACGAAGCAAAGTAATCGGTGGGTGATTCGACCCTTCTTTTCTACTCTGTCCCGCAAACTTATTCCTTGCTTCGAATTCATTCAAATCGAACGATGCCAAGTTAATTGCATGCCAATCCACTAAGTCAAGAACTCGGAAAAAACGTATCGATTTTGAGTAATCTACTCGAAAAAATATAAGTTTCTCACATAACTGGAAAAGTTTAAGGTTCTAGTAAAAAGATAGACTATTTCATGTACTGCAAAATAATGTGAAACGTCGATCATGGGTTATGATGCCTCGGACAATTTGGTGCCCACGGGACGTTAAATCGGTGTACGGCTTTGGGGAAAATAAATCGTTGCATGAGTTGCGAGAAATGATAATGTCGTTCGATACTATCCGCGCTATACAAAACTGTTTGCATATATGAAACTGTTTGCACATAGGCATGGTCATGGACAGCTTGTGCACAAGTTCGTTTTCCTCGAAACGGTATCCGGGGCATCGGAACCGATTCGTCCTAGGGGGAATAATTCATCGTGCTTCGGCGCGAGGCATGCGGGACCTTCGGTAAGGCTTGCAACCTAGGCTGAAAGGGTAGCGTCGCATGCCAACTTCGATTAAGTCCCTAGTGGTGCATAGCACCAATGACCGCATATAAGATAGTTGCATGCTCACCTATTGTCTTATGCAGGTGTAAATATTATCTCTGTTTTCATGCAGGGATGAGCACGGCCGTGGCAAGAAATATGATACACTGCGATGTTATGTTGTATGCTTTAATACTCAAAGACGGCTATCGAATATGAACTGAATTTATTTAGTTCTAATAGAAAGCATCTCTAAAGCATGCCTACCCTAACAATCAGAGTCGGTTTAGACGAGTTGGTTCGTCTCGTCCACTTAGCGAGTGTGCTAATCCCCTCCCCCAATTTCCCCAGGTGCGGCGGGCGCTCCAACCTAAAACGAAGCTGAAGTACGGAGAGGTGTTTTGAAGCTCTTCCTATGCTGAAGTATTTTGAAGCCAATTCAAGTCGGCGGCTTATGTATAAAGGGGCGAATGTATGGGACGGCAAGCGTAGTTCAGGCAACTTGTCGAATGTATTTTCTTTCTATTTTCAATCAATGTAGCCGCAACGGCATCCAATGTAATTACGACTTGCACTTCGTTGCAAGCTATGAATGAATAGCATTTCTATCTTCCTATACTGCGTCTTAAATTCTGATGTGATTTGTGAAGTTTCAACTTGGCGTATTTATATCAAATGCAACGTAACGTTATGCCTTGTACGAGTGCAATTCCAGACTCGTACGGCATCACGCCTTAGCGAGGACGATCGAATCGGCAAAAATTTACATCGGGGACGAACGTTGCCGACTCGGGACGTGACAGGTCGAGCCCCGCCCCGCCAATTAACGGGTCCGGTCTGGGTCCATAAAATTTGGGCCCGACCTGTGCCCACCCCTAACTACAAGATAAGAATTGTGGCGAAGGGGTTTACTTAGACTTATGAAGTTGATTACTTTCGGATATTCTCTCTACTTGCTCGACTTGGTTCTATTCGGGTCTTATTCTCTCTTACGGTCAACCACGATTGGCGATATTTCAGCTAGATGTGAAGAATGTCTTCTTGTACAGTAATCTTATTGAAAAGAATCTATATGGAGCAACATCCTAGGTTTGTTGCTAATGGGAAGAATGTAGTTTGCAAACTCAAGAATGCCATCTATGGACTCAAACAGAGTCCATGTGCATGGTTTGCGAAATTTAGCCAAGTTTTCTTTGCAATCGAGTTCAGGAGGAGTCATGCAGACTATTCAATATTTATTTGGAACACCAAGCCTGGAATAGTCATCCTTATGGTGTATGTCGATGACATTCTGCTTTCAGGTTCTGACCTCGCATACATTGAGGAGACCGAGGTCCATCTTCACAAGCATTTTGTTACTAAAGACCTAGGTAGACCAAGGTACTTTCTTGGGATTGAGATAGCCACGAGCCGAAGGGAATAGTTTTCTAATAGCAGAAATATGCTACAGACCTATTACATGAAATTGGTTCACTCGGTTCTAAACCGGCTGATGCTCCTATGAAACCCAATCTGAACCTGTGGCTTGAAAATAACAAGGATAGTGAGGATTAGTCATATAGAAGACTTGTTGGAAAGTTGATCTACTTGACTCTGACTCGTCCATATATATCCTTTGTAGTAGACTTGATTAGTCACTTCATAGAACATCCCAAGCAATGTCACTGGGATGCCGCTCTTAGAATCTTAATACAGTGAAGGGATCTCCTGGAAGAAGGCTTCTATACAAACATCATGGCCATTTCCAACTATAATGGGTCAAAGAGAGATTGACATTCTATTTATGGATATCGTACCTATGTTGGGTACAATTTCGTCACTTAGCGCAGCAAAAAACATACAATTGCGGCTAGATCTAGTGCAGAGGTAGAGTATAGAGAGATGACTCACACAATATGTGAGATAATGTGGTTCAAGAACTATCGGCCGACCTCGGTGTCCAATATACCAATCCACTTCCTATGCACTTTGACAACCAAGCCGCCATCTTTATAGCAAGCAATCCGGTCCTTCATAAGAGGACCAAGCACATCGAGGTGGATTGTCATTTTGTTCGCGATGCAATGATGGGTAAATTGCTATGCACACCATTCACTCGATCTGAAAACCAGATTGCCAATCTCTTCACCAAACCAATATCTGTATCTTGTTTTATTTTCTTTGTAACACATTGGACATGATTGACATATATGCTCCAGCTTGAGGGAGAATGTCAGCATATTAGTATATAGCCCAATATGGGCTAGAGCAACTCTTGTAATTGTACGTATGCTCTACATATCAATGAATGGAAGCTAGGTTGGATATTTTCCAAAATCACAAAAAAACATTCCTATAGAAAGGATCAGTCTACTGAACTTACAAAAATATTCATAAAGAAAATGCATTGCATATGTTAGACATATAGTCTGTTGACAGAACTATAGTTATAGGACGTGTTTAGTTATCTGCATTTGTTGCAGCTGTGCATCTCTGATTCCAGTGCAGCCTCTATGCAGGTGTTTGGCTCACTGCAGTGGCAGCATCCCAGTGCAGCAGCATCTACAAAACAAACAGTTGTAGCACACACTTCTGCAAGCAAAGCTGCAATCAGAATGGCTGCAGCTTTCCTTTCAGTGCTGCAGCTAACGTACTGTGCATGTCTTGGTGTTCCAACTCACCTCGTTGCAATCTACCACATTAAAAAAATGTCAATCACTCTTGATTAGACTGCAAATGAATTCGCTGTTGCATTTACAGGTGCACTGAAACAAAATGGTTCAATACTGTGTGGTGCAATACAGCTTCAACTGCTGAAACTGGTGCTACACTGCCGCTCCCACTGAAATGTATAAAGAGCCCCCAAGTTACGCAAAATTGGAGAAGAAAACTGATGATGAAGTTGTAAGTAATGTTAAAGCTTTTAGCAAGCGAATCGAAAACCGCTGTTGCAGCTTTCAATACCATTCCATAAAAATGATCAGAGAAACACCACACATGCTCCGTAAATCTCATGTGAGGCACTTTCCAGTTGAACTTTGAAATATAAGACAGGAGCATCAACATATAAAGGAAATAGCGGAGAATCACAGTTTACTAAACATTTAGGAAACAGAAATGACACCAAACCTGGCAGTGGTCATCTGTGAGTGGCTGGTTGGAGTGGACAATTTGATGAAGATCTGTATCCATTAACTCATAAACAATGTACACATCATTGAAGGCTTCCTTCTTTGGAGGCCGTATAATGTCCTTGATTGCAATGACCTAAAATTAAGAAATAAATCCATCATCAGTCTGTGTGGATTCCGACAATCAAGGAAAGAAAATACATGGTGCCAATAAAAGCAGTAAAGTTAAGACGTACACTAGTTCGCCAAAAATTAGAATCAGCGAAGAACGGAGCAACTTCAGGAATAATTTTTTTTTAACCCAACACCATAAACTGGGAATAAAGTCGAGCAAAATCACTGATTCTTGTGCCCAAGTCCTAAGGTGGAAATTCCAAATAATTTTGTACTCAAAATTTAGTGGTGTACATGGTTAATAAAATAATAAAAATAAAATTGAGTATAGTGAAAGTCATGTTTGGAAATTCATGTGCCAAGTCAGATATATTCAAACTGATATATCAGTAAGAACTCAAGAGATGGAATAACAACGTAGCTGAAAGAAACTTATACATCTTCAACTTCTTAAGCATCCTACAGAATTCTAACCAGCCATATATTTTTTTCTTACGGTGAAGCATTAACATCTAAACTTTTATGCAAAAGTAACTTCAAGGTTGTATTTGCTACGCAAAAATGCTCAGGAATATGAAATTCCCATACAGATTCCACATTTGGCATAAAGACACAGCCTTCTTGGGAATTTCAGATTCCCGTGGGCATTGCATGCATTGCATTCACACAGATTATGGGAATATGATTCCAACCATGATAATTATGCATAGCATAAGTGCCTTAGTCTTACCCTTGTATAGACTCATAAGTCCCAAGTATTTTGTCTTTTATGCTCTTTTAGTCTCACACTGGAAAGGATGGATGGCCTCATATGTAATCCTCTTTCCAAATATCCCCTTGGCCCATATGAATGAAGCCAATCCTTTCACAAACTTTAACAGATAGATGGGATGCCATGAGAAGCAACAAAATGGTGCTCGACAAAAAGAAAAGTGAAGGGGGGTACAAGCATGTTTTCACAACTTTTCTTTATGACATTTAAGGTATTAAAGTGTTTCAAAAAGTTTGTATGGATGTGAACATAAAAAAAATTGTGGTGATAAATTGATTATAGGGAAAGGTTCATGGTATTTTACTATTTTTCCCCGCAAATTAGCCTAAATAAGTTGAATGATAATAATGCTAAAAAGAAGTTAAAGATAATAGAGCAGCAAAGGTCTATCATTAACTAAAATAATAATTACTCTAGAGAAGTTAAAATTACTACCACCAGTAAGCTGATCTCACATTTTCATGATCCATGTGACGGAGAAGCTTGATTTCTCTCAAAGTTCTTTTTGCATCAATTCGATTGTCAAACGCATTACCAATCTTCTTAATAGCAACCTCCTCATGCGTTTGTGAATTCACGGCAGCACTGCATGGGAGGAAGACATTAATGGCTGAATAAAACTAATTCTTATGAAGAAAAGAAGTTTCTATCGATGGGAACATCCAGAAAGGCCTAACACAATTGTTAAAATAATAATTTCTTAAACACTCAAGTAAATCATGCAGCTCTTCAAGTGTAACCAATGGGAACCACATTTTACCTTAGAAGGCACTATGGAGTATCAGATGTCAATTTGACCAGTAGAAACGTGGTATTGTCAGTTATCTCGCGTACTAACCTCAACTTTGTATATGACAACCTTTAAAAACTTCAGAGCAAAGTTGGAGACTACTCTCCTATTAAGAGTGATAACAATAGGACCTTAACCAAATAATCTCATTTTGAGTTTCGAATAAAGAGTATACTTATCCTTCATCATTGGGCAACATATCATTGTGACAAGAACATGGTATAAACTCGAGTTTGTGTAACAGGACAAATGCACCCAAACCTTAGTGCAACAGGCGTCTGGAGTAAGAATAGGTATCTAGATTCAAGATTAGGATAAGATTTTGATTACGAACCTTGTTTCATATTTGAAGTTTGATGTGGCTTAAGGAAGCCAAGGTATGGGAAAATTACAGAGAGGTTTCTGATGGGTTTATGACTATTTGCCTTGCTGAAAGAGGACTTACAGGATCCAATTTCGAGGTTTCATGTTATAAACGAAGCCATGAGGTAACGGTTTGGTTGGACAAAGGAATTAAAGTGGAAAGCTTTGTGTTAATAGCAGAAGGGTGGAGAGGTGTGTTGATGATTCTGGTCCTTTGCAAGGGCTTTCAGAAGTTTTTAATGTTCTGTCTTTATTTCAAGGAAATATAAGGATACTTATGATTTTCCAAGTTAGAACCATCACGGATGAAGAGGCTTTCCCCTCTTATAATCTAAGGATTAGTTTATTAATCTTGGTGGACAAAGGCATAAAGTTAATGATGGTTTTTGAACATATTTTCCTAAATTGATTAACGGATTAATGTTTACATGACTGACTTAATATGATGGTCAAGAGGAATTAGATCCATGAAAATTATGGTTGGAGTTGAGTCTAAGTGACAAGCATGCATAGAAAGTTCATTGAGCTTGACAGTTGATGAACCAAGGGGACAAGTTCGCAAGAAAAACTAAGACGATCTTTTATGACAGAACAATGTACCAGGTTATAGTGGAGAAGATGAGAAATCATCACCATGGAAGCATTAATGGGCAAATCAAGAACCCTAAAAACAAGCCAGATGTCGTTATGTATTCTTCTATAATGTGATTCCTAGGGCTGGTTATCATGAAGATGTCATGATAACCAGAATTCTGGTTTGTTCGTCATGATAGTGCAGTAGCAGGAACCGGAATCCCGGTCCAGTAGCCCTAGAGTTCCCATTTTTCATGATTTGCTGAGTTGCAGGCCTTTGATGCTGCTGTTGCTTGGTCTTCAACAACCCTCTAGTACTTCTATCAATGATAAACAAAACCCACTTGAAATTTCCCAATCACAAACAAAACCCACTCGGGATAAGAGAACAATAAGGGGGTATTCGTATAAAGATCTAAACTTTCTTTTCCAGCACCACTATAAACATCATTTTCTGATACTTTCTATCAACAGTAAACAAAAACCACTTGAAATTTCCCAACAATGACCAAAAGCCACTTGAAACCCCCAGTCGGAATGAGAGAAGAGTAAGGGCTATTTCCTCGAAAGCGGCAAACTTTTCGTACAAAGATCTCAACTTTCTTGACCTAACAACACTAGATACATCATTCTCGGCCAATGCAACCAAGAACAAATAGAATTAGAACCCAATTGGAAGAAAGAAGAAGGAGAAGAAAATCGATTGCGCACCAGACAATGCCGTAGGCGCCTCTGCCGACGGGGCGGATGGGGGGCACGTACTTGGTAGGGACCTCGAAGAGGTTCCCGTAGAGGTTGTACTGCACGTACCGACCGCCTTGGATGAGGGCCCCCTTTATTTGGTGCCCATCGCCGCCGCCGCCGCCGCCGGAAGAAGAAGAGTCCATTGGAGTGAGTTGTCGAGTGAGGAAGAAAGCTCTCCTTCTTATCCTTGCTCTTCGAAGGGGGGGTGTCGGGATCTAGAGTGATCCCAAGGAGGAGAAGTCCGTGGAGTTTTGCTACTCTTTTTCTTTTCCACTCGGTTTCTTTTGTTCCTTGTTTTAGCTTTTACTTTTTGGTACTCTCTCTCTCTCTCTCTCTCTCCTTTTCTTCCAGGCCCTTTTATTGGCT
The DNA here is from genome assembly GCA_029216955.1 of Iris pallida. Classification (NCBI taxonomy): domain Eukaryota; kingdom Viridiplantae; phylum Streptophyta; class Magnoliopsida; order Asparagales; family Iridaceae; genus Iris; species Iris pallida. The sequence continues at coordinate 1,782,226 of JANAVB010024800.1, read as the reverse complement.
GGTGAGTTGTGGACGGAATCCAAATAGTAAAAAGCAAATAGACCAAAAATTTAAAAAAATTAAAACCGAATCGTAATTAGTCATAATCTAAACGAAACCATAATTAATTCGATTTATTTAATTTGTTCGTTCATATTTTTATTATTTAATGGATCGGACCAAAAATTAGATTTATTGTTAAATTATATTAAAAGATATATAATTTTTATACATACGTTTGTTTTATTTTAAAGTTAGGACAAAATACCGAATTTAAGTGGCTCTTGTGGTTACCAAGAAAGGTATAAGATTCTGGCTGGGTGGCGGAACATCAGTGGGCCCAACATGCATAGAATGCAGTGTGCACTAAGTCCCGTGCGTATCGTCGGACATCTCAAAAAAAAAAAAGGGACAAAATTAACTTTAAAATACATACATATAATTATTGTTTTTAAAGTTTTGGACCCAAATCAAAACCCAAAATCCGAAATCGATACCGAATAAGAAATTTTAGTATTTTGAAAACCGAACCAATGCTCTTATTATGTTCGATTTTTGGTCCAAAATTAAATAATGCTCACCCCTAGAAATGAGACGGCATCTATGTTCCTCTTATAAAGTAGAAGCATAAGTAGGTCATTGAAGTAGCTTCCCTTATGCTATCGATTTATAAGGGCACGTCATTTTTTGATTAGGGCTATCCCACACTAAACATTGACTTATTTACAAGTTTGTCATTAAAAAAAAATTACTCAGGGCTATCCCATTTCTAGGTATAAAAGTCAATTCTTTTTTTTTTCCTCATCTTCTTCCTCAACCCAAGTCTCTCCAACCTTTCTCCAAATACTAGTTTCTCCAAGAAAGAAGAAAAAGAACAAGAAGAAGAAAATAAACTAATTTGTGGGAATCATGAAACTTGTGAAAAATAAACCAACTAACTCACATCTCTTTCTCCAAACCCTAATTTCTCCAAACAAGAAGAAAGAAGAACAAGAAGAAAGAAAATAAACCAACTTCCTCACATCTCTTTTTCCAAACCCTACTTTATTTTCTCCAAGCCCTAGCTTATTTTCTTTTCTTCTTCTTCTTCTTCTTCTTCTTTTTTTTTTTTTTGCTCTTGACGTATGCCAAAAATTGTGGCAGTCCTAAAATAGACTACTGTACAGGAAGTCTACTTCAGGACTGCCACAATTGCTGACAGTCCTAAATACTTCTAGGACTGCCAGAATTTATGACAGTCCTGAAATGGACTAACTGTACAACAAGACTACCACAATTTCTGACAGTCCTAGAAGTATTTGGGATTGCCAGCAACTGTGGCAGTCCTAAAGTCGACTTCGCCGAATGTTAGGGTTTATTTCGATCATAAATTTGGAATGAAATAAACATTACAATGTATGTTTCTATCATGATAATGTATACTGAAGAATAAAATTAAAATTTAGGGTTTATTTCCATGCATTCTTTGTGAGGAATAAAATATTAGGATTTGTACTTGTTTGTGAGGAGTCTTTGGGTGCCATCGAATTGGGAATGAGAGCTTAGGAAAATGGTGGAGAAGAAGATGAAGAAGAAAATGTAACTTAGGGAGGGGGAAAATGGTGGAGAAGAAGAAGAAGAAGAAGAGATGAATTAGAGTTTTGGAAGAGAGAGAGTGAAATGTGGAAATAAAATTCAAAAGGTTTTTTTTCTAAGGGCACCACCCTTTTTGCTAGGGGCTAGCCCAAAAAAGTTCTAAAATATTACAAGTTTGCCATCAAATTTTTTTACTTGGGACTAGCCCAAGCAAAGGTATAAATACCAACTTTTATTTTCATTTTCTCTCCCTCTTCTCTTTTCTTTTCTCCCTCAACTCTTTTCTTCTCTCCCTCAAATCTAGGTCAAAGAATTTAACCCAACTCTTTTCTTTTCTCCCTACATTTTTTCCAAATTGTTCTCTCCCTCAACTCTAGGTCATTGACTTCTCCCATTTATTGGTAAGTCATCGAATTAATATATGTTTAATATTTTAAACATGAATTTCACATATTAAAGTTTTAAACATGAATTATGTGTTTAATGTAGAAAAATATTGAACATGGAACAACCGGGATCATCAAATGTTCCTGCCACGTCCGAAGACCACTTTGATGCATCGGAAGTCCTCTTGGTAACTAAATTTTAACTTTTCATCGGGTTAAAATTCGTGTTGTGACACAGAGGACTGCCAACACTCTGGCAGTCCCGATCATAGACTAGGACTGCCACCACTCTGGCAGTCCTAGTCTGTTATACCTGAATGCAAAGTTTTAGTCAATACATTTAGTAAAGGTGTTTGATATTTATGGACATCAATTGCTGTACATAAGACGGTCTTGCTGTTAACACAATTTGCTATTTATGGACACCAATCTTATGCACGGTCCTAATATATGAAACCTATTTGCTTTATTTGCTAATAGGTACATGATACCTGTTGTACTTATCTCGTCGGATATTAACAATACATTCTTTCCGATGTGCGCTCCTCCGACGGACCACGGAGTGTCTAACCTATGTACTATAGGTCTGATCGGGGATCACTTCGTTATACTAAAGATGATCGCTCATTCTCCGATTCCTCCACCTTCAACAGTTTGGTACAAAAGAGCACCGGTCGAAGCCATCGCTTGGACCATACCTTTAGTTGATCAGATCAACCATTGTAAGAAGTTTTTGAAGATTGAGGAGCCAAGAGACTTACCTGCTGACCACTACGATGTCGAAATCAACTAAGTATAGATATATTTACAGTTTGATATTTTATGTATGGAGGACCACTTTTGTATATAGTGAAATATGAAGTCCACTAATATATATGGAGTAAATTTTGTGTTATATGTGTTTACTGTGTGCTACCTGTGTTATATGTGTTTACCTGTGTGCTACCTGTGTTATATGTGGTTACATGTGTGTTATCTGTGTTATATGTGTGTACCTGTGTGCAATTATGTGCGACAAAAGTAGGACTGTCACAGAGTTTCAGTTTGAAAAACTCTGTCACAGAGTTTCATAGTTAGGACTGCCACCCCCTGGCAGTCCTACACTAAAGTAGGACTGCCAGCACCCTGGCAATCCTACTTCAGTGTAGGACTGCCAGGGTGGTGGCAGTCCTACTTATCAAACTCTGTGACAGTGTTTCAGTTGAGGAGCTCCTCACAAAGTCTGATAGGTAGGACTGCCACCCCCTGGTAGTCCTACACTAAAGTCGGACTGCCAGGGTGCTGGCAGTCCTAACTCAAACTTGTTGTTACAGCAATTTTCAGTTAGGACTGCCAGCACCCTGGCAGTCCTACTTTAGTGTAGGACTGCCAGGGGGTGGCAGTCCTACCTATCAAACTCTGTGAGGAGTTTCATGTTTGAATCAGGTCATCACAGAGTATTAGAGTTAGGACTGCCACCCCCTGGCAGTCCTACACTAAAGTAGGACTGCCAGGGTGCTGGCAGTCCTAACTCAAACTTGCTGTTGCATTTAGGAATGCCAGGGGGTGGCAGTCCTACCCATGAAACTCTGTGAGGAGTTTCATGTTTGAATCAGCTCATCACAGAGTATTAGAGTTAGGACTGCCACCCCCCTGGCAGTCCTAGACTAAAGAAGGACTGCCAGGGGGTGGCAGTCCTGATACTGATACTCTGTACATAGAAAACAACAATTCATCACAAGTACATAAACAACAATAATTCATCACAACTTAAGATTCATCACAATAATTCATCACAACTACAATAATTCATCACAACTACTTAAGTTTCAAACATTCCACATCCAAATTAAGTTTCAAACAAGCAAAATATCCACAATAATTCATCACAAGTACGTAACTATTCTACATCCAACTTAAGTTTGAAACAAGAAAAATATCCAGATTCATCTATATATCATGTCGGGCCTTTGAACGAGACTTCATATTGTTCATGAAGGGGAAGTCGACCACGTCGTCGATGCGATCAAGCTCGTTGGCGACCGCGACACTAGTGTCACTTTGGCACTCTCTCCGGAGTGTCTGGGCCAATTCCTTCACCTTTTGAGAATGAAAATGAAAGAATAAATGAATTAAGTCTACAAACATGGAAATCTCAGTCTTATTACAAATACGGAACTCACCATTCTCATGACCAACCCAGCATACAAGACGTTTTTGGAAGGAAGAGCTCCAATTGCTCCGACGGCCACGGGACCCGTGTTGGTAGGGTTCGACAACTTAGGATGTCCGACCCCCAGGAAGTACGACATGTAGTCCTCGCTGCAGTCGGCCATCTGGGTGATCGGTCGTCTTTCAGATTCCCGAAGTACATGTCGTTGCCACTCGGAGTAAAAGTCGGTCACACAGTCAAAATCTGCTGGTTTGTAATTTAAAGGTTGGGTTCCGCGCGGAGGCTCCAACAGTCGTAGTGTGCGCTTCGGCACAGTTTGCACGAAACCAAACTGACGAAGTACTCTATCGGGCATGTACGGCTCCGTGATATCATAGCATGTGATCATGCCATGAAATAAAGAAACTGGTTGGATCTCACGATTCAGCTCACGTAAATCCCGGTATGGATTCCAAAAAATCTGTAGGAAAACAGTTAACAACAAAACAAAATTAACATAAAAAAGTTAGTCAAACATTAGTACCTCTTCTGACACCAAATTGTCTAATACTCATGAATGGAAGCCAGTGTTTGCCAATTTTTGGTTTTCAGCTGGGATGGCCTCCATCGACACACTCTAGGAAGATGTTCAACATACTCTGGGTTCAGGTCAGCCCGTCTGAGCATCAGAAAGTACTCGTATATCCATGCTTATTCAATTTATAAATAAATAATAAAAAATTAAACAACAAATTGAAGTATACAAGATTAAATTGTTAGAAGTTTTCTTACATGTAGCAGAGTCTGACAGTCGGCCATTGTCTTAGTCCTGACACGGGATGCGATGCCGAGCTCGCGGTAAAGATTGGCTAGGATACCGCTTCCCCAGGATATATCAATGAAGTCATCCACTTCAGATAAGTTGAGCATGTACCTAGCATGTATCGACGTTCCGGACTTGTCCGGAATGCCGACCATTCCTAGGACAAACATCATATACGCACGGGCCACCGCGTCGACCGTATCATCGTCATCGTCATCCACCTCCATATCCATGAAGTGGTCCACCAGAAATGATAGAGGAATCCCGTACGACTTCTTGAAGTCTGGTAGAGTTGTAAAACTCGTAGCCGGAACTCCAAGGTGAATTGAGACGAAGTTGACGATCTTCTCGTACCATTTCACGGATTTCTCATTGGTGTAATGTTCTTTGGTCATTACGCGCCCGGTCACTAGCAGCTCTGGTAGACGTCTTCAAGTGTAATGGTCATCTCCCCTGCTGGAAGATGAAATGTGTTGGTCTCCGGGTGCCATCTCTCCACAAAGACGGATATGAGGGCACTATCCATTGTCCGGTAGGCGTTTTGTGCCAAATTGTGCAAGCCGCTCGGTACGATTTTGCTCTGGATGGCCTCCGATAAGCTTGCAAACTGCCAGGACACGATTTTCTTTCTGTAACTCACAGCCCTAAGGATACGATATGTCCTCTGTATATCGAACAACAGAAAAACATATCAATTATGAAATACATATATATATATATATATAGTATACTAAACTGGTAGCTTACAAACGTCATGTACATACCGGGTTCTTCCATATTTCATACGCAATGTGGTTCTCAAAAGAAACCAACATTGAGCAACCGGGCGGACGGACAGGCAGCTCAGAAGGACCGACATCCTCAGAAGGACCGACCTTCTCAAATGGAGCAGAACCGTCTTGACGTGATAGGAGTCGGGCAATTGGTACATCGTCGTCGTCGTCATCGGAAGAAGGCGTAGGAGTAGGAGCTCGTTGCTTCGACCGATCTTGACGTGCCGGTGGCGACGTCCGAGATCGAGCTTGGGGCGCTGGTTCAGAAATTGTTATCGGACGCTCGAGAGGACGTCCCGCACGTTCCTTCCGCTTTGACGCGGTGGGCCGTATTCTTTTGTTAGCGGCCGGTGGACTGCATGACAACATACAGTTATTAAATAATAGAAACAGCATGCAGTTACTCACCCCTATATGTCATAACAGTAAGACTGCCAGGCATGTAGCAGTCTTAATGAAAATCAGGACTGCCACAGTCCTGGCAGTCCTCTTTCACAAGAGGACCGCCACAGTCCTCTTTCACAAGAGGACTGCCACAGTCCTCTTATGAAAGAGGACTGCCAGGACTGTGGCAGTCCTGATTTTCATTAGGACTGCCACATGCCTGGCAGTCCTACTGTTATGAGACCCGAACTGCCACAACGACATGCTAGTTTGTCATGTTCTAGGGTTAGGGTTTCAACATAAAATGTGGGTTTCTTGTGTTCAAAAATTAGGGAAGAGAACGTGAAAGAGATTCTAAACCTATTTTATCAAAACTTTTTCAAGAATTAAAAATATTCTAGGGTTTCGAAAAGAATGTACAAAATTCTCGAAGAAATTAGGGAAGAACGTACCTGGATTCCGGTTGCTTTGACTTGCGTGTCATCTCTTCGAGAAGGTTGTGGAAGAAATCTTGGTGGAGGAATTGGGAGTGGAGTGGTGGAGAAGAAGAAATTAGGGTTTTAGGAGAGGGAGAGGGAGAGAGCTCTTTTTTTCTTCTTGAGGAGAGAGAGCGTAGAATGAAAATGAAAGTAAAATGAAGGATTTGGGGGGTTGGGCCGCCCCTAGCAAATTTTGGGTGCCTCCTAGCAAATTCTCCACCTTCTTGGGCTGCCCCCAAGTAAGGGTTGCCCCCAAGCAATTTTTGTGGTGCCCTTAGAAAAAAAAAATTCAAGATTGGGGTCTTTGGGGGGGGGGGGGGGAGGTTTGGGTTGGAACAGTCCCATGAGTAAAAAAATGGACTGTCCTGATTAATTTTCTCTCAAACTTGGGCTAGCTCCAATCCGGACTAGCCCTGATCAAGTTTTAATGTGCTCTTATAAATAGCCAAGTTAATCTAAGTTAGTTATAAAGCTAAAAGAAGAAGCTAACACTACCAAACAACATTCAAAGAAATAAGCACATGCAGAGTATGAACATAGCTAAGTTTTACCAAATCTGGGCATGCTATTTTGGATTATAATTTTTTGACGTCAATATCTCGTAATATCTCGATATAGAATAATGCATAAGATATGGAGATATATTGTGGCTAATATTTCGTGTATTTTTTATATTTATTTTGCATTACAAAAAATATTTTAAGCATTCCCACATGGGAAATATTTGGTTTACAACCAAACTTTTACAACATTCTTACAACTTACACCCATTTAATGACATGTGGACCAGGCCACCACCTGGCCCACATGTCAGAAAATAGGTGAGTGGTTGTAAGAAGGTTGTAAATGTTTGGTTGTAACTGTAGCATTGCTCTTCCCACATTTGTTTGACATTAGGGGAGGCATTACGAGATATTGACACGACAAGATCCATATCCACCACCACCGACCCTTTTAAGAAAGCATGTGTAATTTTACCACTTTGACCTTGATATTAATGGTGCTTTTTCAAAAAATATAAAAAAAAAATTTAGAAGTAGTTTTAAAAATGAACTAAATTATTAAAGATATAAGCAGAAAAACAACCACCCTTCACTTTCAGAAGTAGTTTTAAAAATGAACTAATTTATTAAAGATATAAGCAGAATGAGGCTTGGGTTGGAATTGCTGCTACTTTTAAAAAAACATAGTAGAAGCAACTTTTAACATCAAGTATATGAGACTATTGTCAGAAGATGCCCTAATTTGAACGAACTTTTTAAAAGTTATATTATAAACTAACGTTACCAAACAATTTTATTGATTGGAAAATTTCAATAAAAAAAATGTATGATCGAGTTTCGAGAGAGAGATTGTGGCAGGAAATATGGTTCTAGAAGTTATACTAAAACTATTTAAAATATGAATGATAAAGTTACGATGATTATGCGAACTATAGGATGAGATAGTAATATATTTCATATTATCTTTACTTACATCGAGTACCAATGTTCATTCCATACCATTTTGCGATAGTTGTAGATAAAATTACTAAGTACATCTATGAGGAGGTCTAATAATATATGATATTTGTTGATGATATTGTGTTGCTTGATGAGAGAAGAGAAGGGTTAAATAGTGAAATAGAAGCGTGGATGGGAGACTTTGGAATCTAAGAAATTTATGATTAATAGAACAAAAATATAGTTTATGAAATATAAATTTAACCCAAAAGCGAAGGAATGTTCACATGCTCGGTTTCATCACATATGCTCGATTTCTAAGAAATTTATAATTAATAGAACAAAAACATAGTGGATGGGACACTTGTCCCATATACTCGGTTTCATCACATGCTACATATCTTGTATATTCACATGTTCACATGCTGTTGTCTTACATATTTCTAGTTTTCTTTCATATTCCTGTGGTACCTTTACATTATTCTTGTCATGCATTTACTGCTTTTACTTTAGAGTTGCTATGATTTGCATGCTGCTTTTACTTCATAGTTTGGCTTCCTTTGTGGTACTTGCTATTGGGGATCTGACCCACTGGTTTTGTTTGACCAGATATGGTAGAGATGTCCGAGGATCTTCCGTACCTTCCACTCGTTGGTGATTACCAGAGCTCCAAGTACTTAAGTGGGTTCCTTCTTTTTGCCCACTAATTATGTACATTATTCTTTTTGAGGCTTTTCGCCACCGAACATTTGTTTAGCTCATGTTTGGACTTGACATTTAACCTACGGATTTAGACATGATGTGCGTATTTTAGACTATAGCTAGAGCTTATCATGTATGACTATTATTCTTGCTAGTTCTTCATTCTGTATTACTAGCTTCATGATCATTGATATACGATGGTTTATGACACTCTACTATTTTATATTCCAAATGATCATACTTCTTGTACATTATTTATTGCCTGTGATTGAGATATTTATGATTCTTGACCTAGGAATGCATGTTGGATTGTAGTAGCGACCCCCATCTTTACATCTTATACGTTATTTTGGAGTATTGGATTATTTTGGTATACGTAACTAGCCTGGTCCGTCCCTACTTGCCAGTATTCTGGTTCTGGGACGTGACATCATGTATCGTCAAATGTCTCTCGTCCTGGTCGTATTGTTGAATGTTTGTAACTCAAGAGACCCAAAGAGTTATGTGACTGTTGAGATCAAAATTAAAAGGTAAACAACAGTGTCACAAGTCTCATTCTCGATTGATCATGACAAAACTAAATAATCCAAGTCACACAACTCTCACATATTTTCGTTTAGTTTTAGGATCTCGTATAATATTCAAAATTTGCGTTTAGATATCCATTTTGGATGATTAGTCAAGTCAACCGTTAGAACGAGATTCAAACCCTTTTTTGGACAATATGGAGACTCAAAAACAAATATTCATTATTATACAAGACCCTAAAACTAAATAACCCTTGAAAAAAGAAGGTAGGAATAGTAGGCTACAGGGTTATGCTTTCTTTTTTGCATTTTTAGATTAGTATTACTGAAAGCATGTTCTTAAAACAACTGTGTTTTCAGAAGTAGCTGTTTGCTATAAATATTTGAACATTCATAAGTATCCTAAGACTACACAGGCCAACATATTATAGCCAGCAAGCTTTCAGCAAGAAGTCTGATACTTATCACACACAATGTAGGCATGTAGCATAGACCTACAAAGGAAGTCCATTTACCTGTAGCAACCCTCTCGTGCTCTTGATGCCACTCTTACTACTACGAACTCTTGTCCCACATCTTGAAAACTGGAACGTTCATATCTTTGATAGACTAATTATAAGGACTTATCCAAAGTTGATCAGAACTAGTCCAAATTTAATTTTAATTTATTTATAAGTTTGTCATTTGAAAAATTATTTAGGACTAATCCAAATGTAAATATATAAGTCGATTTTTATTTTTTTTTGCTCGTCTCTTTCCTCAAATCTCTTTCTCCAAATTCTAGTTTAACTTTTTTCTTCTTGTTTGAGCATTATGGAAAAAGAACAAGAAGAAAGAATAACAAGAACAAGAACAAGAACAAGAATAAAGAAAATAAACCAACTTGTAAAAATCATGAAACTTTTACTTTGAAATTGTGGTCCCAACTTGTAAAAATTATCGATGAAACCTTAGTTGTAGAAGAATTGGGTTATCAAATCTATCAAATCTATTAATCAATTAATCATTTTTCTTCATTAATAGAAAAAAATGTTGGATGAAATCCTAGTTGTAGAAGAAATTATGATGAAATCATAGTTGTAGAACAAATGGACTTGATATACGGCAAGTCCATATCAGAACTGTCACAATTTCTGACAGTCTTGGTAGAGTACAACAAGTCTATATAAGGACTGTCATAATTTCTGGCAGTTCTAGAAGTATTAAAAATTGTCATAAATTATGGCAGTTCTGAAATGGACTTGCTGTACAGCAAGTCCATTTAAATGTGACAGTCCTGAAATGGACTTGTTGTACAACAAGTTTATTTCAGAACTGCCACAATTCCTGACAATTCTAGAAGTATTGAGAACTGCCAGAAATTATGGCAGTCATTAGCAAAACAAATTTATATTAGGACTACTACAATTCCTGAAAGTCCTAAAGTCGAAATTGTCGAATGAAAAAAAACATATGTTAGGATTTATTTTCATCTTGATAATTTTGTGAAATATGCATTTTAGGATTTGTACATTGTTTTTTAGAAGACTTTGGGTGCCATCGAAAATGGGAATGAGAAGTAAACTAGAATTTTGATGGAGATGATGACGATAAAAATAGTGGAGAAGAAAAAGAAGATGAGAAGAAAACTATGATTTTGATGGAAATAGTGAGGATAGAAATGGTCGAGAAGAAGGAGAAGAAAAATATGAGAGAAAAACTAAGATTTTGGAAGAGAGAGAGAGAGATAGAGAGAGAGAGTGTAAAAAGTTGAAATGAAGCTGAAAATTTGGATTGGAGGAGTGTTGGATTGGAACAGCACATAAAATAAAAAATTGAGATGTACTGAATATTTTTTCTCAAACCTGTACTAGCTCCAATCTGAATCCCCTATCAACTTTGGATGTACCCTTCTAAATAGCCACTTTGATAGCACTGCTGCCTCGAGCGCTCACTTCAAAAACTTCCTCTAGTTCCTCCTGGCGAAAGACACGTATCTGTGTGTTACCAGAGGCTTTACATCAGTCTTTCTGTGCAGGCATAAGGCCAAAGTGTCCTCGTAGCGGAAAAATGCCCATAACGTCTACCTCTCTGTTACAAAACAAAAATAAATGAATTATGCAATTATCATCGTGTGTCCTGTAATTATGTTATCCGTTCTTCCCAACATTGGTCGGGTTATTAGTAGAAGATGAAGAAATATCAAAGATATCAGTTAGCTCGCCCCAGCAGAGGACAGAGAGAACTGTCAGCTCATCGCGTTCCGTTCCTACGAGGCAAAACCTTGCCAACAGGCCGAGTAACATCCAGATCTAGTGGTTGATATCGTTTAGCTAAAGTCAGCACAATCTAAGTTCGCATCAACATCATATTTGAATTATTCAATCGAAGACAATATACAAGTCAGTCCCATGTGAAAAATGGCTGTCAGCATAATTCTCTTATACATGAAAAATCTTCTAATGCTAGTACATCTCGACATCTTTTGTCAACCAAGTAATAGGGGTGAGCATCGGTTCGGTTCGGTTCAAACCGAACCGGATATGTGAAAACCGAAATAACTGTAAACCGTATTTCTCAAAACCGAAAATCGAACCGTTTTTATAAAAACCGAACAAAACCGAACCGAATTAATTCGGTTCGGTTTTCGGTCGGTTCGGTTTCATGGGCCAATGTGCATGGCCTTCAAGTTTTTAGCAAAATGAGCCTATTTAAATAACAAACAAATTTTTAAAAAATATATGACATTATTGTATTTATGAATTGTTATATTACATAGAGTGAAAGATATTAGTATATATGGATTGATGGTAGATAGAGTGCTCAAAGAAGCACCGACATAGAATAACAGAAGAGAGTGCGCTCACTAGGGGTTAATAAACACTAGTATATGTATATTGTGGATAGTTTGATAAATTACTAAATCTAAATCGGTTTTCGGTTCGGTTCGGTTTTTCGGATGAAGAACCGAAAATCGAACCGTTATTTCAAATTTTCAAACTTTTAAACCGTAAACCGAACCGATAACCGAAAAACCGAACCGTTTATCATATTTCGGTACGGTTCGGTTCGGTTTTCGGTTTTCAACCGTTATATGCTCACCCCTACCAAGTAAAACATAACCTGATTAGCAAGAGAACCATTCCCCACGGGACATGGGGGAAGAACTTCATACCAGGGCAGAGGTGGTAGCGAAGAACTTCATACAAGGGCAGAGGTGGTTGCGTACACGTTAGCAATGCATGCAGCCGATCCAAGGTTCTAATGCCACATGAGAGAAACTTTACACCCCACCTCTTCGATCAACCCAGCACACTCGTGTCCGATCACGAGTAAAACTTTGATACAGATGGCCGTATCAAAGTTTTGATACAGCCACTGTATGACAAGTGGGCCTCCTCTCTCTCTTCGTAAATCGTGCAAGCACATGTATATGAAAACTTTGAGGTGGGACCCACTTGTCGTACGCCACCTGTATCAAAGTTTTACTCTCCAGTCACCATCATGGGTTCTTTGACGACAAAATGGGCCAACTGCATTCTCTGCAAGATTAAGAAACCAAATTCTTAATGTAATAAGGCAGCAGACGAGGATTATATACATTATAATGCCATCAGGAACTTCACTTTTTGCACTTTGTAATAATTATCAAAAGGAAAAAGAAAAAAAAAGGATTAGTATTCATCAGCTCTAGTTACTACATCTGAACTGTGATGGGGAGAAGAGAGTATGCTCCGGACTCACATCACATCACATCACATCACATCACATGGGATGCCACCATGACCACCTCTATGCTTATGCTAAGCCTTGAAGAACTGGAAAAGGCATTCCACATGGAATAGACTCACAATTTCATGAGCCAGAACCATCTTCTGCATTCAAATTAAGCCAACCCCACATGCAAAATTCGCTATAAATATGCCTCAACACCGCACCTTGACCCAAACCATCCTCGGATCATTGGCTCCATTTCTTCCAATGGCCCGTTCAGTTTCCGCTCTTCTCATCCTTCTCTGTCTTGCCGTTGCTCCCTTTGCAGCTATGGCCGATCCCAAACCGGAGAAGCCGGAAAAGCCGTGGAAGCCAGAGAAACCAGAAATGCCGGAGAGGCCAGAAAAGCCGTGGGAGAGGCCAGAAAAGCCGTGGAAGCCAGAGAAACCAGAAAAGCCGGAGAGGCCAGAAAAGCCGTGGGAGAGGCCAGAAAAGCCGTGGGAGAGGCCAGAGAAACCAGAAAAGCCGGAGAGGCCAGAAAAGCCGTGGGAGAGGCCAGAAAAGCCGTGGAAGCCGGAGAGGCCAGAAAAGCCGTGGGAGAGGCCAGAAAAGCCGTGGGAGAGGCCAGAAAAGCCGTGGAAGCCAGAGAAACCAGAGAAGCCGGAGAAACCACATACGGTGAAGTGTCATGACAAGAAAGGTTCTCAATGTGGAGGCTATGAGTTCCAGTGCCCTGCCAGTTGCCCCAAGTGCTACGTCGACTGCGACCTATGTCGTCCAGTCTGTGGTAAGTATCCCTAACCCAGGATAAATTACTACGTCCTAGCTATTTAGAGCAAGAGACCAACTGATACTCTATTCAAAATGGTATATGCGCTTGGCAATTGTAGGAGTAGCGGTTACGAGGTGTTTTTAGAGTACTGGTTATGAGGGTCCGATTTGAGTGGTTTTAAGTAGCGACTTTTAAACAAGTCCAATTCATACTTCGTAATTCACTAACCAACGGTTATGAAAGTTTTTTACACGAACAAAATTAAATAGGGAAAGATATTAGTAGTTATAATTATATATTTTTGGTGAGAATATAAATGGAAAAAAAATAATAAAACTCCTCAAATCCCATCGAAACCAACCAAAATTATGTTGCATTAATTTTGGAAGATTTATTTAGCCGACCATAACTAATGCCTCAAAAGTATAGATTTTCATAAACGGTCGGTTCAAAAATATTCCAGAACCGGTGAACACATGACCGTGACCCTTATTGTTTTGATTGGCTTGGAGTGCAGCTCAATTGATTCACCTGACTTAATGCATTTAAGCTTGTAAATGAGTACCTTATTTGAGAACACGATGATCGTATACTTACTTGCAGGTTGCGACAAGCCCGGCGGTGTGTGCCAAGATCCTCGCTTCGTAGGTGGAGACGGCATCACCTTCTACTTCCACGGAAAGAAGGATCACGACTTCTGTCTCCTCTCCGACTCCGACCTCCACATTAACGCCCACTTCATCGGCAAGCGCGATCCGTCCAGGACCAGAGACTTCACCTGGGTGCAGTCCGTGGCCATCCTCTTCGGCTACCACCACCTGTACATTGGTGCAAAGAAGACCGCGACATGGGACGATGCTATCGACCGCCTCGAACTTAGCTACGACGGTGAGTCGATAGACCTCCCCGCCAACGAAGGCAGCGTATGGCGGTCGTCGAGCACGCCCTCCCTATCCATCTCCCGGTCCAGTGGGACCAACTCGATCACGGTCGAGGCCGAGGAAAAGTTCAGGATCGAGGCTAGCGTGGTACCGATCACCGAGCAAGAGTCCCGGGCGCACAACTACGGAATGACCGGCGACGACTGCCTCGCTCACCTCGAGCTAGGGTTCAAGTTCTACTCCCTCACCAAAGACGTGCATGGCGTGCTGGGACAAACTTACCGCGAGGGATATGTCAGCAGGGTGAAGATGTCGTCCAACATGCCGATCATGGGAGGGTTCCACCAGTACAGGACGTCCGATTTGTACACACCTGATTGCTCCGTGTCGAGGTTCGGACGCACGGTGTCCGGCATCGCCATGGTCTCCCAGCCGGCCGACGTTATTTGTGCTAGTGGGATGAAAGGCCGTGGAATTGTCTGCAAGAAGTGATCTAGAGCACATTTCTAATGTGTGCTTGTGATGCTGCAATAAGAGGAAAGAAAAAAAATAATAAATGAGATCTAAATGAAGTGAAGAATAACGTCAAGATCGCGTGTATTGATTGATGTACGTTGCTACTAAAGAATGTGGGTTTCTAATAAAATTTGAATGATATTTGTCTATTAAATTATTCTCAAGGTAAACGGGAAACATTGAAACAAACATGCAGAAGGTATTGATCATGCATGCAACATGTTCAAACTCAAGTATATATGCTTGCACAATATCGTAAGTAATTTATGAAGGGTATATATATATATATATATATATATATATATATATATATATATATATATATATATATATATATATATATATATATATAGTGGCGGTGCATAAGGTGGGCTGTCCGGGCTGTAGTCCGGACTTGAAAACAAATAAATACTGGTAGGTACCATTATATTACTATATGTAAGGCCTAGCATAGTTGGTTTCATTGGGTGTTTGTATTGAAGGACCATGGTTCGATTCCTATAGGTGTCGGTTATGTATATATTTTTTAATTTTTGACCATTTATTATGGAAACTCTTATTTGCTCTAGGCTCTTATACTTTGATTATCCATGCTTTAAACATATGAGCTAGTCCCATTTTGAGTTATTTTTTCGTCATGTACACAAAGGAGTTTATATTCTCATTTTTGAATGACAAATCAAGCAGCTAAGCCTACTTAGGAAGCCCCTAGAGAAGTACCGATGTATGCCTGTGCCCTACCACAGAGCCAGGCTTGTTATGGCCAATAGCAGCAGCCTTATGCTGATGCTTATGGCAGTGGTGGGTTTTCACAGCCGCCTTCCTATTCTAGTGAGGGTGACGATGCAGTCTGTTCCAAGTAGAGTGGCCAAAGCTACTCCGTAAAGTTAATAAGGGTAAGTCGTTCTCGTGTGGTAGTTTTCCCCTGCTATGTTTTTTCTGGATTATTGTCAAACTCAAACAATAGATATGGGTGATTATTTTAAAAAGATGTGCATTTTTGTATGTCTTTGCCTACTTGAACTCTTGTTGAACTAGTAAAAGATAGTATTGTGTTTGAAAAAAACTTGTGTGTTCTGCCATATGTCTCTTCTTTTTGAATTTGAGAAAGGTTGCGAAAGGTCATTCAATTGTATTTCATTATGTCCTCGATACACCAATTATTTATTTCACTTGGTGACTAAGTTGTATTTCATTTTTGTGAAGTGACTTAAAACAGTTTCTCAAGTCTAAGTGGTCTCTTTCTAAAATCTTGCCTTTTATGTATCTACTCTATTAAATGCAATAGTTCTCTTTGTTATGTGTTATAATATAGTCTCCTATAGGCGACTGCCATTTAGAACACTGCCAATGCTAAAGTTTTTTTTTCTTTTCCAGGAGCTTTTTGTTGCATATTGTCTTGCTCATGATGAGGTCACTGCCTCTGTCTCATTGTTACTTCAATCAACCAATCAATTCCAGCATTTATCCTTTGTGACGGTTGATGCATATGCAAAGCTTGTCTTCTTGGTTCTGAAGGTACCTTAAGAAGCATCGGTGGTAGCAGCTGAGTTTCTACATGATGTAATGTTTTAATTAATAACATTATAAAAGGAGCAGCTGAGTTTCTACATGATGTAATGTTTTAATTAACAACTACAAGTTTTTTGTAAGAAGAACTAAAGGCCTTACTTTAGGTAAACTTTTATTCAGGTTCCGTCCAGGAAGGATCAAGAATACAAATGGGGGTTGACGTTCGACATGCTAATTACTATCTTGGTTCCCTCTTTTACACACTCATCAATGAAATACTGGAGTTATGACATCATCCAGGCTTCTGGTTTTTATAAGCAATGGGATTTTTACTTCTATGCTACATGGTTATATGCACTTCCAGCTTGCATATTAAAAGTCAATATTTTATGGACAGAGCCCTTTCAATGGACATCTCTCACATATTATGTCATTGGGTACAGCCCAGAGGCTTCAAGGTATGTATATCTGAAACTTAAACCTTGTTTAGAAAAATGGTTAACAATGTTCATAGCACTTATTGTTATTCAAGTTTCTTAAGTATTTTCATATAACCTGTTAGGTTCTTCCGTCAATTTATTCTACTTTTTGCTATGCACCAAATGTTACTATCCATGTTTCGTTTCATTGCCTCATATTTCTAGTCAATGGTGGCTTCTACAGTTTGTGGTAAATTGTCCTTGCTAACGATCCTATTATTTGGTGGCTTTATTCTTCCAAAATGTAAGTCATTTCATAGTTTCTAAGACTTGATTCTAATAAACCAATGCAATTAGACTTGCTTCTGCAGCTTCTATATCATCCTGGTTAAAATGGGGATTTCAGATTTCCCCAGTATCATATACAGAAATATGATCGACTTTAAGTGAATTCCTTGCATCCCGGTGGAAAAAGGTTTGCTGTGATGGCAACTTTTGGCTAAATTTAGTTACATCTCATTTTTCTTATTTTTTTGAATTCTGTAGATTTCTTCATTAAATACAACTATAGGTCAACAAGTTTTGACCAGCTGGAGGTTAAACTTAAGTGGCCACTTCTACTTGTATATCATTGGTGGCTTTTTTTGGTTATATTTTACTATTCAATCTTGGATTTACATTAGCTTTAACTTTCCAAAAACTGAAGTTCTATGAGCTAAGGTAATATTAGAATAACTCTGGTTTAATTGCTAAGGTAACATATATTGACTATTGGTTTAATTGTTTGTATATATTTCAATGTTTAGGACACTCACCTTTGATAAGTAATTCCATATCTTATATTGTACTTTCAGATCACTATATGTTAAACACTAAACACCAGACCTGATATAAATAACCTAAGATAAACATTTAGGATTCAAAAGTTTGTTGGGAACTAGATTTTTATACCCCAAAATGCTGATGATATATCATTAACTTCTTATTCCTTTGCAAATGCATGTTGATCTACTGTCTAAACATAATACACATGTGATACGAACATTTTCAAATATGTACATACATAGCCCTCTGTGAACACAAATGTGGGCATATTTTACAATCGATACCATTTTTTCGTGTCCGTGAAATACATTCAACTGTCATACAAAATTTAGTTAGTACTATTCTTTTTTGCGAACTTCGAAAACTAATCTTGAATAATAAATTTTTCAGGCAGAGATTGGTAGGCATGTTAATGGCGATAGGGAGTGGGAAGTCTACAGAGTCCTAGGCGATGACTATGAGCTATTTTTCTCTTGGAGCAAGATTGTCGACAGAGTGACGAAGATGCTAATGGGTTAGGATTGATGATAATCACTCTACCTCTTGTTTCTGAGTTTGGTGAGGGCATGGTAAAATGGATGTGTGGCACGTTGGAACAGAAAGGGGTTGATTATGTACTTGTATTTGTATTGTAATTGTAATCAATATATTTTTATTTATAAATTGTATATTTTTTAAATGGAAATACAATCAACAACGTTTAATAACTGTTGTAAGATAACATTTTAATAACGTTTTTAAACATTGTAAAAATTATTTGCAATACTTTTAAATTGTTGTTGATATTACAATTACAACATATAAATATTATTTACAACGTCTGTGAAACATAATTGAATAACATTTACAACATTTTTCAAAAGTTGTAATTTTTTTACAATGTTTGTACACTGTTGTACAAAATCTATATACAATGTTTAACAAACATGGTAGATATAGTTTCTACCACGGTTGCAGAACGTTGTTAAAATTATATTTACAATACTTATAATATGTTCTAAAATGAATTTTTACAATACATGGAAAATGTTGTATAAAGAGTTTTGTTAGATTTTATAAATTTAAACAATGTTTGTAAACTGTTGTGAAAAAATTTCTACAACGTTTTCACAATGTTCAAACGAACGTTGTGGAAGATGCCTCCCCTTTTACAACCCTGGATATAACGACCTTTTATTAAACAACCCTGGATATAACGACCTTTTATTAAACGTTGTAAAAGCTCTTTTACAATGTTTTTACAACGTTGTAAAATGGAGTTTTTCTTGTAGTGCCGCTGAGATCCAAAACCACCAAATAGAGAGAGATCAGAAACGTTGCCGTTCGTCTTCATCTCTGTTCGATAGTAGGTTGCAGATAGGTACTGCTATCTGTAACTCGTATCCTGGAGGAAAGTCGTCGTTCCAGTCTTACAGTTACGATAAGGGGCGAATGTTTTCTTGAGGACAGTGATTCACACGCCTCAACGATTCTGACTTCTGTTCTACGAAAATATTACTCCAACAAGCAGCACAAAAAATAAAACATTGGGATGTACTGAATAATTTCTCCTCAAACCTGTACTAGCTCCAATCTGGATCCCCTATCAACTTTGGATGTACCCTTCTAAATAGCCACTTTGATAGCACTGCTGCCTCGAGCGCTCACTTCAAAAGCTTCCTCTAGTTCCTCCTGGCGAAACACACGTATCTGTGTGTTACCAGAGGCTTCACATCAGTCTTTCCGCTGTGCAGGCATAAGGCCAAAGTGTCCACGTAGCGGAAAAATGCCCACGACGTCTACCTCTCTGTTACAAAACAAAAATAAATGAATTATGCGATTATCATCCTGTGTCCTGTAATTACGTTATCCGTTCTTCCCAACATTGGTCGGGTTATTAGTAGAAGATGAAGAAATATCAAAGATATCAAGTTACCTCGCCCCAGCGGAGGTCAGAGAGAACTGTCAGCTCATCGCGTTCCGTTCCTACAAGGCAAAACCTTGCCAACAGGCCGAGTAACATCCAGATCTAGCAGTTGATATCGTTTAGCTAAAGTCAGCACAATCTAAGTTCGCATCAACATCATATTTGAATTATTCAATAGAAGACAATATACAAGTCAGTCCCATGTGAAAAATGGCTGTCAGCATAATTCTCTTATACATGAAAAACTTCTAATGCTAGTACTTCTCGACATCTTTTGTCAACCAAGTAAAACATAACCTGATTAGCAAGAGAACCATTCCCCACGGGACATGGGGGAAGAACTTCATACCAGGGCAGAGGTGGTAGCGAAGAACTTCATACAAGGGCAGAGGTGGTTGCGTACACGTTAGCAATGCATGCAGCCGATCCCAGGTCCTAATGCCACACGAGAGAAACTTTACACCCCACCTCTTCGATCAACCCAGCACACTCGTGTCCGATCACGAGTAAAACTTTGATACAGATGGCCGTATCAAAGTTTTGATACAGCCACTGTATGACAAGTGGGCCTCCTCTCTCTCTTCGTAAATCGTGCAAGCACATGTATATGAAAACTTTGAGGTGGGACCCACTTGTCGTACGCCACCTGTATCAAAGTTTTACTCTCCAGTCACCATCATGGGTTCTTTGACGACAAAATGGGCCAACTGCATTCTCTGCAAGATTAAGAAACCAAATTCTTAATGTAATAAGGCAGCAGACGAGGATTATATACATTATAATGCCATCAGGAACTTCACTTTTTGCACTTTGTAATAATTATCAAAAGGAAAAAAAAAAAAAAAAAAGGATTAGTATTCATCAGCTCTAGTTACTACATCTGAACTGTGATGGGGAGAAGAGAGTATGCTCCGGACTCACATCACATCACATCACATCACATCACATGGGATGCCACCATGACCACCTCTATGCTTATGCTAAGCCTTGAAGAACTGGAAAAGGCATTCCACATGGAATAGACTCACAATTTCATGAGCCAGAACCATCTTCTGCATTCAAATTAAGCCAACCCCACATGCAAAATTCGCTATAAATATGCCTCAACACCGCACCTTGACCCAAACCATCCTCGGATCATTGGCTCCATTTCTTCCAATGGCCCGTTCAGTTTCCGCTCTTCTCATCCTTCTCTGTCTTGCCGTTGCTCCCTTTGCAGCTATGGCCGATCCCAAACCGGAGAAGCCGGAAAAGCCGTGGAAGCCAGAGAAACCAGAAATGCCGGAGAGGCCAGAAAAGCCGTGGGAGAGGCCAGAAAAGCCGTGGAAGCCAGAGAAACCAGAAAAGTCGGAGAGGCCAGAAAAGCCGTGGGAGAGGCCAGAAAAGCCGTGGGAGAGGCCAGAGAAACCAGAAAAGCCGGAGAGGCCAGAAAAGCCGTGGGAGAGGCCAGAAAAGCCGTGGGAGAGGCCAGAAAAGCCGTGGAAGCCGGAGAGGCCAGAAAAGCCGTGGGAGAGGCCAGAAAAGCCGTGGAAGCCAGAGAAACCAGAGAAGCCGGAGAAACCACATACGGTGAAGTGTCATGACAAGAAAGGTTCTCAATGTGGAGGCTATGAGTTCCAGTGCCCTGCCAGTTGCCCCAAGTGCTACGTCGACTGCGACCTATGTCGTCCAGTCTGTGGTAAGTATCCCTAACCCAGGATAAATTACTACGTCCTAGCTATTTAGAGCAAGAGACCAACTGATACTCTATTCAAAATGGTATATGCGCTTGGCAATTGTAGGAGTAGCGGTTACGAGGTGTTTTTAGAGTACTGGTTATGAGGGTCCGATTTTGAGTGGTTTTAAGTAGCGACTTTTAAACAAGTCCAATTCATACTTCGTAATTCACTAACCAACGGTTATGAAAGTTTTTTACACGAACAAAATTAAATAGGGAAGGATATTAGTAGTTATAGTTATATATTTTTGGTGAGAATATAAATGGAAAAAAAATAACAAAACTCCTCAAATCCCATCGAAACCAACCAAAATTATGTTGCATTAATTTTGGAAGATTTATTTAGCCGACCATAACTAATGCCTCAAAAGTATAGATTTTCATAAACGGTCGGTTCAAAAATATCCAGAACCGGTGAACACATGACCGTGACCCATATTGTTTTGATTGGCTTGGAGTGCAGCTCAATTGATTCACCTGACTTAATGCATTTAAGCTTGTAAATGAGTACCTTATTTGAGAACACGATGATCGTATACTTACTTGCAGGTTGCGACAAGCCCGGCGGTGTGTGCCAAGATCCTCGCTTCGTAGGTGGAGACGGCATCACCTTCTACTTCCACGGAAAGAAGGATCACTGACTTCTGTCTCCTCTCCGACTCCGACCTCCACATTAACGCCCACTTCATCGGCAAGCGCGATCCGTCCAGGACCAGAGACTTCACCTGGGTGCAGTCCGTGGCCATCCTCTTCGGCTACCACCACCTGTACATTGGTGCAAAGAAGACCGCGACATGGGACGATGCTATCGACCGCCTCGAACTTAGCTACGACTGGTGAGTCGATAGACCTCCCCGCCAACGAAGGCAGCGTATGGCGGTCGTCGAGCACGCCCTCCCTATCCATCTCCCGGTCCAGTGGGACCAACTCGATCACGGTCGAGGCCGAGGAAAAGTTCAGGATGGAGGCTAGCGTGGTACCGATCACCGAGCAAGAGTCCCGGGCGCACAACTACGGAATGACCGGCGACGACTGCCTCGCTCACCTCGAGCTAGGGTTCAAGTTCTACTCCCTCACCAAAGACGTGCATGGCGTGCTGGGACAAACTTACCGCGAGGGATATGTCAGCAGGGTGAAGATGTCGTCCAACATGCCGATCATGGGAGGGTTCCACCAGTACAGGACGTCCGATTTGTACACACCTGATTGCTCCGTGTCGAGGTTCGGACGCACGGTGTCCGGCATCGCCATGGTCTCCCAGCCGGCCGACGTTATTTGGGCTAGTGGGATGAAAGGCCGTGGAATTGTCTGCAAGAAGTGATCTAGAGCACATTTCTAATGTGTGCTTGTGATGCTGCAATAAGAGGAAAGAAAAAAATAATAAATGAGATGTAAATGAAGAGAAGAATAACGTCAAGATCGCGTGTATTGATTGATGTACGTTCAGAGCCGGCCCGGAGACTACTAAAGAATGTGGGTTTCTAATAAAATTTGAATGATATTTGTCTATTAAATTATTCTCAAGGTAAACGGGAAACATTGAAACAAACATGCAGAAGGTATTGATCATGCATGCAACATGTTCAACTCAAGTATATATGCTTGCACAATATCGTAGTAATTTATGAAGGTTATAAAATATATATATATATATATATATATATATATATATATATATAGTGGCGGAGCATAAGGTGGACTGTCCGGGCTGTAGTTCGGACTTGAAAACAAATAAATACTGGTAGGTACCATTATATTACTATATGTAAGGCCTAGCATAGTTGGTTTCATTGGGTATTTGTATTGAAGGACCATGGTTCGATTCCTATAGGTGTCGGTTATGTATATATTTTTTAATTTTTGACCATTTATTATGGAAACTCTTATTTGCTCTAGGCTCTTATACTTTGATTATCCATGCTTTAAACATATGAGCTAGTCCCATTTTGAGTTATTTTTTCGTCATGTACACAAAGGAGTTTATATTCTCATTTTTGAATGACAAATCAAGCAGCTAAGACTACTTAGGAAGCCCCTAGAGAAGTACCGATGTATGGCTGTGCCCTACCACAGAGCCAGGCTGGTTATGGCCAATAGCAGCAGCCTTATGCTGATGCTTATGGCAGTGGTGGGTTTTCACAACCGCCTTCCTATTCTAGTGAGGGTGACGATGCAGTCTGTTCCAAGTAGAGTGGCCAAAGCTACTCCGTAAAGTTAATAAGGGTAAGTCGTTCTCGTGTGGTAGTTTTCCCCTGCTATGTTTTTTCTGGATTATTGTCAAACTCAAACAATAGATATGGGTGATTATTTTAAAAAGATGTGCATTTTTGTATGTCTTTGCCTACTTGAACTCTTGTTGAACTAGTAAAGGATAGTATTGTGTTTGAAAAAAACTTGTGTGTTCTGCCATATGTCTCTTCTTTTGAATTTGAGAAAGGTTGCGAAAGGTCATTCAATTGTATTTCATTATGTCCTCGATACACCAATTATTTATTTCACTTGGTGACTAAGTTGTATTTCATTTTTGTGAAGTGACTTAAAACAGTTTCTCAAGTCTAAGTGGTCTCTTTCTAAAATCTTGCCTTTTATGTATCTACTCTATTAAATGCAATAGTTCTCTTTGTTATGTGTTATAATATAGTCTCCTATAGGCGACTGCCATTTAGAACACTGCCAAGGCTAAAGTTTTTTTTTTCTTTTCCAGGAGCTTTTTGTTGCATATTGTCTTGCTCCTGATGAGGTCACTGCCTCTGTCTCATTGTTACTTCAATCAACCAATCAATTCCAGCATTTATCCTTTGTGACGGTTGATGCATATGCAAAGCTTGTCTTCTTGGTTCTGAAGGTACCTTAAGAAGCATCGGTGGTAGCAGCTGAGTTTCTACATGATGTAATGTTTTAATTAATAACATTATAAAAGGAGCAGCTGAGTTTCTACATGATGTAATGTTTTAATTAACAACTACAAGTTTTTTGTAAGAAGAACTAAAGGCCTTACTTTAGGTAAACTTTTATTCTGGTTCGTCCAGGAAGGATCAAGAATACAAATGGGGGTTGACGTTCGACATGCTAATTACTATCTTGGTTCCCTCTTTTACACACTCATCAATGAAATACTGGAGTTATGACATCATCCAGGCTTCTGGTTTTTATAAGCAATGGGATTTTTACTTCTATGCTACATGGTTATATGCACTTCCAGCTTGCATATTAAAAGTCAATATTTTATGGACAGAGCCCTTTCAATGGACATCTCTCACATATTATGTCATTGGGTACAGCCCAGAGGCTTCAAGGTATGTATATCTGAAACTTAAACCTTGTTTAGAAAAATGGTTAACAATGTTCATAGCACTTATTGTTATTCAAGTTTCTTAAGTATTTTCATATAACCTGTTAGGTTCTTCCGTCAATTTATTCTACTTTTTGCTATGCACCAAATGTTACTATCCATGTTTCGTTTCATTGCCTCATATTTCTAGTCAATGTTGGCTTCTACAGTTTGTGGTAAATTGTCCTTGCTAACGATCCTATTATTTGGTGGCTTTATTCTTCCAAAATGTAAGTCATTTCATAGTTTCTAAGACTTGATTCTAATAAACCAATGCAATTAGACTTGCTTCTGCAGCTTCTATATCATCCTGGTTAAAATGGGGATTTCAGATTTCCCCAGTATCATATACAGAAATATGATCGACTTTAAGTGAATTCCTTGCATCCCGGTGGAAAAAGGTTTGCTGTGATGGCAACTTTTGGCTAAATTTAGTTACATCTCATTTTTCTTATTTTTTGAATTCTGTAGATTTCTTCATTAAATACAACTATAGGTCAACAAGTTTTGACCAGCTGGAGGTTAAACTTAAGTGGCCACTTCTACTTGTATATCATTGGTGGCTTTTTTTGGTTATATTTTACTATTCAATCTTGGATTTACATTAGCTTTAACTTTCCAAAAACTGAAGTTCTATGAGCTAAGGTAATATTAGAATAACTCTGGTTTAATTGCTAAGGTAACATATATTGACTATTGGTTTAATTGTTTGTATATATTTCAATGTTTAGGACACTCACCTTTGATAAGTAATTCCATATCTTATATTGTACTTTCAGATCACTATATGTTAAACACTAAACACCAGACCTGATATAAATAACCTAAGATAAACATTTAGGATTCAAAAGTTTGTTGGGAACTAGATTTTTATACCCCAAAATGCTGATGATATATCATTAACTTCTTATTCCTTTGCAAATGCATGTTGATCTACTGTCTAAACATAATACACATGTGATACGAACATTTTCAAATATGTACATACATAGCCCTCTGTGAACACAAATGTGGGCATATTTTACAATCGATACCATTTTTTCGTGTCCGTGAAATACATTCAACTGTCATACAAAATTTAGTTAGTACTATTCTTTTTTGCGAACTTCGAAAACTAATCTTGAATAATAAATTTTTCAGGCAGAGATTGGTAGGCATGTTAATGGCGATAGGGAGTGGGAAGTCTACAGAGTCCTCGGCGATGACTATGAGCTATTTTTCTCTTGGAGCAAGATTGTCGACAGAGTGACGAAGATGCTAATGGGTTAGGATTGATGATAATCACTCTACCTCTTGTTTCTGAGTTTGGTGAGGGCATGGTAAAATGGATGTGTGGCACGTTGGAACAGAAAGGGGTTGATTATGTACTTGTATTTGTATTGTAATTGTAATCAATATATTTTTATTTATAAATTGTATATTTTTTTAAATGGAAATACAATCAACAACGTTTAATAACTGTTGTAAGATAACATTTTAACAACGTTTTTAAACATTGTAAAAATTATTTGCAATACTTTTAAATTGTTGTTGATATTACAATTACAACATATAAATATTATTTACAACGTCTGTGAAACATAATTGAATAACATTTACAACATTTTTCAAAAGTTGTAAATTTTTTACAATGTTTGTACACTGTTGTACAAAATCTATATACAATGTTTAACAAACATGGTAGATATAGTTTCTACCACGGTTGCAGAACGTTGTTAAAATTATATTTACAATACTTATAATATGTTCTAAAATGAATTTTTACAATACATGGAAAATGTTGTAGAAAGAGTTTTGTTAGATTTTATAAATTTAAACAATGTTTGTAAACTGTTGTGAAAAAAATTTCTACAACGTTTTCACAATGTTCAAACGAACGTTGTGGAAGATGCCTCCCCTTTTACAACCCTGGATATAACGACCTTTTATTAAACAACCCTGGATATAACGACCTTTTACTAAACGTTGTAAAAGCTCTTTTACAATGTTTTTACAACGTTGTAAAATGGAGTTTTTCTTGTAGTGCCGCTGAGATCCAAAACCACCAAATAGAGAGAGATCAGAAACGTTGCCGTTCGTCTTCATCTCTGTTCGATAGTAGGTTGCAGATAGGTACTGCTATCTGTAACTCGTATCCTGGAGGAAAGTCGTCGTTCCAGTCTTACAGTTACGATAAGGGGCGAATCTTTTCTTGAGGACAGTGATTCACACGCCTCAACGATTCTGACTTCTGTTCTACGAAAATATTACTCCAACAAGCAGCACAAAAAATAAAACATTGGGATGTACTGAATAATTTCTCCTCAAACCTGTACTAGCTCCAATCTGGATCCCCTATCAACTTTGGATGTACCCTTCTAAATAGCCACTTTGATAGCACTGCTGCCTCGAGCGCTCACTTCAAAAGCTTCCTCTAGTTCCTCCTGGCGAAACACACGTATCTGTGTGTTACCAGAGGCTTCACATCAGTCTTTCCGCTGTGCAGGCATAAGGCCAAAGTGTCCACGTAGCGGAAAAATGCCCACGACGTCTACCTCTCTGTTACAAAACAAAAATAAATGAATTATGCGATTATCATCCTGTGTCCTGTAATTACGTTATCCGTTCTTCCCAACATTGGTCGGGTTATTAGTAGAAGATGAAGAAATATCAAAGATATCAAGTTACCTCGCCCCAGCGGAGGTCAGAGAGAACTGTCAGCTCATCGCGTTCCGTTCCTACAAGGCAAAACCTTGCCAACAGGCCGAGTAACATCCAGATCTAGCAGTTGATATCGTTTAGCTAAAGTCAGCACAATCTAAGTTCGCATCAACATCATATTTGAATTATTCAATAGAAGACAATATACAAGTCAGTCCCATGTGAAAAATGGCTGTCAGCATAATTCTCTTATACATGAAAAATCTTCTAATGCTAGTACATCTCGACATCTTTTGTCAACCAAGTAAAACATAACCTGATTAGCAAGAGAACCATTCCCCACGGGACATGGGGGAAGAACTTCATACCAGGGCAGAGGTGGTAGCGAAGAACTTCATACAAGGGCAGAGGTGGTTGCGTACACGTTAGCAATGCATGCAGCCGATCCCAGGTCCTAATGCCACACGAGAGAAACTTTACACCCCACCTCTTCGATCAACCCAGCACACTCGTGTCCGATCACGAGTAAAACTTTGATACAGATGGCCGTATCAAAGTTTTGATACAGCCACTGTATGACAAGTGGGCCTCCTCTCTCTCTTCGTAAATCGTGCAAGCACATGTATATGAAAACTTTGAGGTGGGACCCACTTGTCGTACGCCACCTGTATCAAAGTTTTACTCTCCAGTCACCATCATGGGTTCTTTGACGACAAAATGGGCCAACTGCATTCTCTGCAAGATTAAGAAACCAAATTCTTAATGTAATAAGGCAGCAGACGAGGATTATATACATTATAATGCCATCAGGAACTTCACTTTTTGCACTTTGTAATAATTATCAAAAGGAAAAAGAAAAAAAAAAAGGATTAGTATTCATCAGCTCTAGTTACTACATCTGAACTGTGATGGGGAGAAGAGAGTATGCTCCGGACTCACATCACATCACATCACATCACATCACATCACATGGGATGCCACTATGACCACCTCTATGCTTATGCTAAGCCTTGAAGAACTGGAAAAGGCATTCCACATGGAATAGACTCACAATTTCATGAGCCAGAACCATCTTCTGCATTCAAATTAAGCCAACCCCACATGCAAAATTCGCTATAAATATGCCTCAACACCGCACCTTGACCCAAACCATCCTCGGATCATTGGCTCCATTTCTTCCAATGGCCCGTTCAGTTTCCGCTCTTCTCATCCTTCTCTGTCTTGCCGTTGCTCCCTTTGCAGCTATGGCCGATCCCAAACCGGAGAAGCCGGAAAAGCCGTGGAAGCCAGAGAAACCAGAAATGCCGGAGAGGCCAGAAAAGCCGTGGGAGAGGCCAGAAAAGCCGTGGAAGCCAGAGAAACCAGAAAAGCCGGAGAGGCCAGAAAAGCCGTGGGAGAGGCCAGAGAAACCAGAAAAGCCGGAGAGGCCAGAAAAAGCCGTGGGAGAGGCCAGAAAAGCCGTGGAAGCCGGAGAGGCCAGAAAAGCCGTGGGAGAGGCCAGAAAAGCCGTGGGAGAGGCCTGAAAAGCCGTGGAAGCCAGAGAAACCAGAGAAGCCGGAGAAACCACATAAGGTGAAGTGTCATGACAAGAAAGGTTCTCAATGTGGAGGCTATGAGTTCCAGTGCCCTGCCAGTTGCCCCAAGTGCTACGTCGACTGCGACCTATGTCGTCCAGTCTGTGGTAAGTATCCCTAACCCAGGATAAATTACTACGTCCTAGCTATTTAGAGCAAGAGACCAACTGATACTCTATTAAAATGGTATATGCGCTTGGCAATTGTAGGAGTAGCGGTTACGAGGTGTTTTTAGAGTACTGGTTATGAGGGTCCGATTTTGAGTGGTTTTAAGTAGCGACTTTTAAACAAGTCCAATTCATACTTCGTAATTCACTAACCAACGGTTATGAAAGTTTTTACACGAACAAAATTAAATAGGGAAAGATATTAGTAGTTATAATTATATATTTTTGGTGAGAATATAAATGGAAAAAAAATAACAAAACTCCTCAAATCCCATCGAAACCAACCAAAATTATGTTGCATTAATTTTGGAAGATTTATTTAGCCGACCATAACTAATGCCTCAAAAGTATAGATTTTCATAAACGGTCGGTTCAAAAATATCCCAGAACCGGTGAACACATGACCGTGATCCATATTGTTTTGATTGGCTTGGAGTGCAGCTCAATTGATTCACCTGACTTAATGCATTTAAGCTTGTAAATGAGTACCTTATTTGAGAACACGATGATCGTATACTTACTTGCAGGTTGCGACAAGCCCGGCGGTGTGTGCCAAGATCCTCGCTTCGTAGGTGGAGACGGCATCACCTTCTACTTCCACGGAAAGAAGGATCACGACTTCTGTCTCCTCTCCGACTCCGACCTCCATATTAACGCCCACTTCATCGGCAAGCGCGATCCGTCCAGGACCAGAGACTTCACCTGGGTGCAGTCCGTGGCCATCCTCTTCGGCTACCACCACCTGTACATTGGTGCAAAGAAGACCGCGACATGGGACGATGCTATCGACCGCCTCGAACTTAGCTACGACGGTGAGTCGATAGACCTCCCCGCCAACGAAGGCAGCGTATGGCGGTCGTCGAGCACGCCCTCCCTATCCATCTCCCGGTCCAGTGGGACCAACTCGATCACGGTCGAGGCCGAGGAAAAGTTCAGGATCGAGGCTAGCGTGGTACCGATCACCGAGCAAGAGTCCCGGGCGCACAACTACGGAATGACCGGCGACGACTGCCTCGCTCACCTCGAGCTAGGGTTCAAGTTCTACTCCCTCACCAAAGACGTGCATGGCGTGCTGGGACAAACTTACCGCGAGGGATATGTCAGCAGGGTGAAGATGTCGTCCAACATGCCGATCATGGGAGGGTTCCACCAGTACAGGACGTCCGATTTGTACACACCTGATTGCTCCGTGTCGAGGTTCGGACGCACGGTGTCCGGCATCGCCATGGTCTCCCAGCCGGCCGACGTTATTTGTGCTAGTGGGATGAAAGGCCGTGGAATTGTCTGCAAGAAGTGATCTAGAGCACATTTCTAATGTGTGCTTGTGATGCTGCAATAAGAGGAAAGAAAAAAATAATAAATGAGATGTAAATGAAGTGAAGAATAACGTCAAGATCGCGTGTATTGATTGATGTACGTTGCTACTAAAGAATGTGGGTTTCTAATAAAATTTGAATGATATTTGTCTATTAAATTATTCTCAAGGTAAACGGGAAACATTGAAACAAACATGCAGAAGGTATTGATCATGCATGCAACATGTTCAAACTCAAGTATATATGCTTGCACAATATCGTAAGTAATTTATGAAGGTTATATATATATATATATATATATATATATATATATATATATATATATATATATATATATATATATATATATATATAGTGGCGGAGCATAAGGTGGGCTGTCCGGACTGTAGTTCGGACTTGAAAACAAATAAATACTGGTAGGTACCATTATATTACTATATGTAAGGCCTAGCATAGTTGGTTTCATTGGGTGTTTGTATTGAAGGACCATGGTTCGATTCCTATAGGTGTCGGTTATGTATATATTTTTTAATTTTTGACCATTTATTTTGGAAACTCTTATTTGCTCTAGGCTCTTATACTTTGATTATCCATGCTTTAAACATATGAGCTAGTCTCATTTTGAGTTATTTTTTCGTCATGTACACAAAGGAGTTTATATTCTCATTTTGAATGACAAATCAAGCAGCTAAGACTACTTAGGAAGCCCCTAGAGAAGTACCGATGTATGGCTGTGCCCTACCACAGAGCCAGGCTGGTTATGGCCAATAGCAGCAGCCTTATGCTGATGCTTATGGCAGTGGTGGGTTTTCACAGCCGCCTTCCTATTCTAGTGAGGGTGACGATGCAGTCTGTTCCAAGTAGAGTGGCCAAAGCTACTCCGTAAAGTTAATAAGGGTAAGTCGTTCTCGTGTGGTAGTTTTCCCCTGCTATGTTTTTTCTGGATTATTGTCAAACTCAAACAATAGATATGGGTGATTATTTTAAAAAGATGTGCATTTTTGTATGTCTTTGCCTACTTGAACTCTTGTTGAACTAGTAAAAGATAGTATTGTGTTTGAAAAAAACTTGTGTGTTCTGCCATATGTCTCTTCTTTTTGAATTTGAGAAAGGTTACGAAAGGTCATTCAATTGTATTTCATTATGTCCTCGATACACCAATTATTTATTTCACTTGGTGACTAAGTTGTATTTCATTTTTGTGAAGTGACTTAAAACAGTTTCTCAAGTCTAAGTGGTCTCTTTCTAAAATCTTGCCTTTTATGTATCTACTCTATTAAATGTAATAGTTCTCTTTGTTATGTGTTATAATATAGTCTCCTATTGGCGACTGCCATTTAGAACACTGCCAATGCTAAAGTTTTTTTTTCTTTTCCAGGAGCTTTTTGTTGCATATTGTCTTACTCGTGAAGAGGTCACTGCCTCTGTCTCATTGTTACTTCAATCAACCAATCAATTCCAGCATTTATCCTTTGTGACGGTTGATGCATATGCAAAGCTTGTCTTCTTGGTTCTGAAGGTACCTCAAGAAGCATCGGTGGTAGCAGCTGAGTTTCTACATGATGTAATGTTTTAATTAATAACATTATAAAAGGAGCAGCTGAGTTTCTACATGATGTAATGTTTTAATTAACAACTACAAGTTTTTTGTAAGAAGAACTAAAGGCCTTACTTTAGGTAAACTTTTATTCATGTTCCGTCCAGGAAGGATCAAGAATACAAATGGGGGTTGACGTTCGACATGCTAATTACTATCTTGGTTCCCTCTTTTACACACTCATCAATGAAATACTGGAGTTATGACATCATCCAGGCTTCTGGTTTTTATAAGCAATGGGATTTTTACTTCTATGCTACATGGTTATATGCACTTCCAGCTTGCATATTAAAAGTCAATATTTTATGGACAGAGCCCTTTCAATGGACATCTCTCACATATTATGTCATTGGGTACAGCCCAGAGGCTTCAAGGTATGTATATCTGAAACTTAAACCTTGTTTAGAAAAATGGTTAACAATGTTCATAGCACTTATTGTTATTCAAGTTTCTTAAGTATTTTCATATAACCTGTTAGGTTCTTCCGTCAATTTATTCTACTTTTTGCTATGCACCAAATGTTACTATCCATGTTTCGTTTCATTGCCTCATATTTCTAGTCAATGGTGGCTTCTACAGTTTGTGGTAAATTGTCCTTGCTAACGATCCTATTATTTGGTGGCTTTATTCTTCCAAAATGTAAGTCATTTCATAGTTTCTAAGACTTGATTCAAATAAACCAATGCAATTAGACTTGCTTCTGCAGCTTCTATATCATCCTGGTTAAAATGGGGATTTCAGATTTCCCCAGTATCATATACAGAAATATGATCGACTTTAAGTGAATTCCTTGCATCCCGGTGGAAAAAGGTTTGCTGTGATGGCAACTTTTGGCTAAATTTAGTTACATCTCATTTTTCTTATTTTTTTGAATTCTGTAGATTTCTTCATTAAATACAACTATAGGTCAACAAGTTTTGACCAGCTGGAGGTTAAACTTAAGTGGCCACTTCTACTTGTATATCATTGGTGGCTTTTTTTGGTTATATTTTACTATTCAATCTTGGATTTACATTAGCTTTAACTTTCCAAAAACTGAAGTTCTATGAGCTAAGGTAATATTAGAATAACTCTGGTTTAATTGCTAAGGTAACATATATTGACTATTGGTTTAATTGTTTGTATATATTTCAATGTTTAGGACACTCACCTTTGATAAGTAATTCCATATCTTATATTGTACTTTCAGATCACTATATGTTAAACACTAAACACCAGACCTGATATAAATAACCTAAGATAAACATTTAGGATTCAAAAGTTTGTTGGGAACTAGATTTTTATACCCCAAAATGCTGATGATATATCATTAACTTCTTATTCCTTTGCAAATGCATGTTGATCTACTGTCTAAACATAATACACATGTGATACGAACATTTTCAAATATGTACATACATAGCCCTCTGTGAACACAAATGTGGGCATATTTTACAATCGATACCATTTTTTCGTGTCCGTGAAATACATTCAACTGTCATACAAAATTTAGTTAGTACTATTCTTTTTTGCGAACTTCGAAAACTAATCTTGAATAATAAATTTTCCAGGCAGAGATTGGTAGGCATGTTAATGGCGATAGGGAGTGGGAAGTCTACAGAGTCCTCGGCGATGACTATGAGCTATTTTTCTCTTGGAGCAAGATTGTCGACAGAGTGACGAAGATGCTAATGGGTTAGGATTGATGATAATCACTCTACCTCTTGCTTCTGAGTTTGGTGAGGGCATGGTAAAATGGATGTGTGGCACGTTGGAACAGAAAGGGGTTGATTATGTACTTGTATTTGTATTGTAATTGTAATCAATATATTTTTATTTATAAATTGTATATTTTTTTAAATGGAAATACAATCAACAACGTTTAATAATGTTGTAAGATAACATTTTAACAACGTTTTTAAACATTGTAAAAATTATTTGCAATACTTTTAAATTGTTGTTGATATTACAATTACAACATATAAATATTATTTACAACGTCTGTGAAACATAATTGAATAACATTTACAACATTTTTCAAAAGTTGTAAAAAAATTTACAATGTTTGTACACTGTTGTACAAAATCTATATACAATGTTTAACAAACATGGTAGATATAGTTTCTACCACGGTTGCAGAACGTTGTTAAAATTATATTTACAATACTTATAATATGTTCTAAAATGAATTTTTACAATACATGGAAAATGTTGTAGAAAGAGTTTTGTTAGATTTTATAAATTTAAACAATGTTTGTAAACTGTTGTGGAAAAAATTTCTACAACGTTTTCACAATGTTCAAACGAACGTTGTGGAAGATGCCTCCCCTTTTACAACCCTGGATATAACGACCTTTTATTAAACAACCCTGGATATAACGACCTTTTATTAAACGTTGTAAAAGCTCTTTTACAATATTTTTACAACGTTGTAAAATGGAGTTTTTCTTGTAGTGCCGCTGAGATCCAAAACCACCAAATAGAGAGAGATCAGAAACGTTGCCGTTCGTCTTCATTTCTGTTCGATAGTAGGTTGCAGATAGGTACTGCTATCTGTAACTCGTATCCTGGAGGAAAGTCGTCGTTCCAGTCTTACAGTTACGATAAGGGGCGAATCTTTTCTTGAGGACAGTGATTCACACGCCTCAACGATTCTGACTTCTGTTCTACGAAAATATTACTCCGACAAGCAGCACAAAAAATAAAACATTGGGATGTACTGAATAATTTCTCCTCAAACCTGTACTAGCTCCAATCTGGATCCCCTATCAACTTTGGATGTACCCTTCTAAATAGCCACTTTGATAGCACTGCTGCCTCGAGCACTCACTTCAAAAGCTTCCTCTAGTTCCTCCTGGCGAAACACACGTATCTGTGTGTTACCAGAGGCTTCACATCAGTCTTTCCGCTGTGCAGGCATAAGGCCAAAGTGTCCTCGTAGCGCAAAAATGCCCACGACGTCTACCTCTCTGTTACAAAACAAAAATAAATGAATTATGCGATTATCATCCTGTGTCCTGTAATTACGTTATCCGTTCTTCCCAACATTGGTCGGGTTATTAGTAGAAGATGAAGAAATATCAAAGATATCAGTTTGCTCGCCCCAGCAGAGGTCAGAGAGAACTGTCAGCTCATCGCGTTCCGTTCCTACGAGGCAAAACCTTGCCAACAGGCCGAGTAACATCCAGATCTAGCGGTTGATATGGTTTAGCTAAAGTCAGCACAATCTAAGTTCGCATCAACATCATATTTGAATTATTCAATAGAAGACAATATACAAGTCAGTCCCATGTGAAAAATGGCTGTCAGCATAATTCTCTTATACATGAAAAATCTTCTAATGCTAGTACATCTCGACATCTTTTGTCAACCAAGTAAAACATAACCTGATTAGCAAGAGAACCATTCCCCACGGGACATGGGGGAAGAACTTCATACCAGGGCAGAGGTGGTAGCGAAGAACTTAATACAAGGGCAGAGGTGGTTGCGTACACGTTAGCAATGCATGCAGCCGATCCCAGGTTCTAATGCCACACGAGAGAAACTTTACACCCCACCTCTTCGATCAACCCAGCACACTCGTATCCGATCACGAGTAAAACTTTGATACAGATGGCCGTATCAAAATTTTGATACCGCCACTGTATGACAAGTGGGCCTCCTCTCTCTCTTCGTAAATCGTGCAAGCACATGTATATGAAAACTTTGAGGTGGGACCCACTTGTCGTACACCACCTGTATCAAAGTTTTACTCTCCAGTCACCATCATGGGTTCTTTGACGACAAAATGGGCCAACTGCATTCTCTGCAAGATTAAGAAACCAAATTCTTAATGTAATAAGGCAGCAGACGAGGATTATATACATTATAATGCCATCAGGAACTTCACTTTTTGCACTTTGTAATAATCATCAAAAGGAAAAAGAAAAAAAGGATTAGTATTCATCAGCTCTAGTTACTACATCTGAACTGTGATGGGGAGAAGAGAGTATGCTCCGGACTCACATCACATCACATCACATCACATGGGATGCCACCATGACCACCTCTATGTTGGTTGTAACCTGGAGAAGGCTGACAAGGTGCAAACACTCTATTGAGAAGGCAATGATAATGGAATAAGAAGAGGAAGCTTGTGTTGTGTTTTATTCAACATAGGTTTGTGCCTTTATATAGGCTATACAAAGATTAAAAGATGTGGACAACAATAAAGCAAAGGAGAAGAATCCTCCTGGCCACACAAATGTCCCAAGGACTAGGAACCTTCCTAAAGAATAGGTAAACTAGGAGCTAGTCTAGATTATTTACTAACAATCTCCTCCTTAATCTAGATTTGATCCAGATTAATAACTCCAAGCATCTGCTGCATCTCGGCAAATTTCACTCTAGCGAGAGCCTTCGTGAGAATGTCGGCACGTTGCTTTCCAGTGCACACAAACTCCACCTTTATCTGCCCTTTTTCAACACACTCGCGAATGAAATGAAAGCGAGTGTCAATGTGCTTACTGCGCCCATGAAACACAGAGTTCTTCATCAATGCAATTGCAGACTTGTTGTCGACATAGAGTGTAACTGGCTTAGGTTCGCGACCAGTCACCTCACTAAGCAGATTCCTCAGCCACACAGCTTGACACGCTGCACCCGTTGCCGCCATGAACTCAGCTTCATAGGAGGACAATGCGACAGTTTTTTGCTTCTGAGACGCCCAAGTGATCAGGTTCTTGTTGAGGTAGAACGTCATTCCACTGGTGCTCCTCCTGTCGTCGACATCTCCGGCTAAGTTGCTGTCAGTGAAACCATGCAGTTCATCTTCATCATGTCCTCTTTTATACATGAGTCCATACTCAAGTGTTCCCTTCACGTATCTGAGGATCTGTTTCACCGTCTGGTAATGTGTGGTTGTTGGCTTCTCCATGTACCTACTCACCACTCCAACAGCATAAGAAATATCCGGACGAGTGTGAGTTAAATACCTGAGACAACCAATGATGCGCCTATATTGTGTCGGATCGACTCGGGTTCCTTCAAGGTCCTTGCTAAGTTGCAGTTTAGCTTCCATGGGATACTTGGTTGGATTGCAATCTTCCCATTCCAAACTGCTGCAATACTCTCTTCGCATATGCCGATTGCTTCAGAGTAATGCGATCACCCTGTTGGTCTTCCTCTATACTAAGGTAGTAGGAGAGTAACCCAAGGTCACTCATCTCAAATTTCTGCATCATCTGCTTCTTGTAAGCCTTTACTGCAGTTGCTTTTGCGCCTGTGACAATTAAGTCATCAACGTACACTCCAACAATGAGTGCACCCTCTCCATTGTTCCTCGTGTACACCGCATGCTCTTGAGTGCATCTGACGAATCCCAGCTCCTTTATGCAGCTGTCCAGGCGTATGTTCCAGGCCCTCGGTGCTTGCCGCAAACCATAGAGAGCCTTGAACAGTCTATACACCTTGTGCCCCTGGTTCTTGACGATGAAGCCTTCGGGTTGAGCTACATATACCTCCTCTTTGAGGTCACCATTCAGGAATGCAGATTTGACGTCCAAGTGGTGAACCTCCCATCCATATTGGGCTGCGAGAGCGATAATCAAGCGAACTGTGTCGAGTCTGGCCACTGGAGCAAACACCTCATCAAAATCGACTCCATGCTGCTGGACGTACCCCTTTGCCACAAGTCTAGCTTTGTGCTTGAGGATCTTGCCTTCACTGTCTCTCTTCACCTTGTATACCCATTTTAGACCGATAGGTTTGTGCCCAGATGGTAACTCAGTAAGCTCCCATGTCCCATTCTTCTCGATGGCTTCCAACTCCTTCTTCATAGCTTCCCGCCACTCATGGTCAAGTGCAGCATCTTGAAAGTTTACCGGTTCTTCAGCCGACAAAAACAGCACCTCTGGATCAAGAGGTGTCTCCTCAGTTTCAGCATATATGTCAGCAATTGGGCGGTATCTCCTTGGCTCGCTTGAGTCTGTCATCGGTGTGGGTGAGCCGCTTGAAGTTGAGGCTGCAGCTTGTGGTGTAGTAGGCTCCCTTGACGCCATTGCCGCTCCGTGCGTCATAGGTGTTGCCGCATCTCCCGTGCCCTCCGGCATGTGTACAGCCTCGTCCACCGCTCTTTGTGGAGTGATTATTGTCTCGACAACAGGATCTTCGACTGAGATTTCTACCCAGCCTTGTGGTTCGGTACCGTCACCATCGTTCCAGTCCCATCTTCTTTCTTCCTCGAACACGACATCCCTGCTCACCTGGATCTTGCTGCGTTGAGGATTATAGAGGCGGTATGCTTTGCAGCCCTCTTCCACGCCAAAGTACACCAATGATGTGCTTCGGTCATCAAGTTTCTTGTGATGAGGACCTGCAGTCTTCATGTGTGCGACGCATCCAAAAATCCTTAAGTGTTCCAGGTTCGGTTTCTTACCAGTCCAAGCTTCATACGGCGTGAGCGTACCGAGAGCCTTAGTTGGCAACCGGTTGAGCAGGTACACAGCATGTCTGACCGCCTCGCCCCACATGCTTCCAGGAACATGCATGCTCTTGAGTAGGCTTCTTGACGTTGCCATCACGGTACGATTCCGGCGCTCTACTACGCCGTTCTGTTGTGGCGTATATGGTGCGGTAAGGTGCCGTTGTATGCCTTCGCCTTCACAGAAGCTTGTGAATTCCTTGGACAGGAACTCACCTCCTCGATCAGTTCTGAGTGTCTTCATCTTGCTGTCACACTCATTCTCTACAAGATACTTGAATTTCTTGAAACCATCAAAGGCATCACTTTTTTCTTTGAGCATATACACCCACATCATGCGACTGAAGTAATCAACAAGTAGAAGAAAATACTTGTTACCTGCAAGTGTAGCGGGTGTAATCGGGCCACAAATGTCGGCGTGCACAAGTTGCAGTGTCTTCTCAGCTCTGAAGCTTGCCTGCAGTGGGAACGGTAGCCGTGCCTGTTTAGCGATGAGGCACCCATCACAGAGTTGGTTTGGGTGAGAAATCTTCGGCAGTCCGGTGGCCATTCCCTTCTCTGCCATCATCTTGAGCGCAAAGAAATTCACGTGCCCGAGCCTTGCATGCCACAACCAAGCTAGGTCTTGTACTTTGGCCATTAGACATATCGGCCTACAAGATTCAAGAGCTATCTTGTACAGACGGTTAGGCGATCTCCTCACCTTCATCAGCAGGATGTCGTTCCTGTCGAACACCCTCAAGTAGGAGCCGACAATCTGCACCTTGCTTCCATCTTCCGTTAATTGACAAGGCTCAATATATTACTTCTTAAGCTTGGAATGAAGTATACCTCCGACAGAAGTCGTTGTTCTCCATTCTTGCATTGGAGCAGGATTGATCCCTTGCCCTCAATCCGCACGGTTGAGCCGTCGCCAAACTTGACATGGCCGGTGATATTCAGATCAAGGTCCTTGAACTTTCCTCGGTGCCCCGTCATGTGGTTGCTAGCGCCGTTGTCAAGGTACCAAACGTCGGTGTCGGCCTGTGCTTCTCCAGTTCCGCACAAGTCTTGTTCTATCTTCTCTTCATTAAGCATGACGAGGTCAGGCGTCTCCTCCTGACTCTCTCCCAGCAGCAATGCGGCCTCCTCGTCTTGCGCTCGTGCAAGGTTCGCCTCCTCAACACGATGCTTGTTGCGACACTCCGATGCATAGTGCCCAAAGTTTTCACAATTGAAGCACTTGATTTTTGATTTGTCGCGGTTGGAGCCTGAGCCGCGAGTTCCCTCACCCTCCTGGTGTTGCGCTATTTGGCCGCCACGGTCACCCCTGCCGCGCCCGCGACCACGACCACGGGGCTTACCACGGCCCCGATCGTCGCTCCAGTGCCCCTTTCCTCTCGACGACGAATCGGCGTCGCCTTTCTTCGACCGCGCCTGCCACTCAGCGTGAGTAAGCAAGAGTTGTCCGTTGTTGCTCTCGCCTCGACCGCGTATGCGTTCTTCGTACGCTTTGAGGCGGCCGATCGCTTCCTCGACCGGCATGGTCTCCACATCCGCAAACTGCTCGATCACAGCAACGACCTGCAGGTACTTGTCTGGGACGGAGACGAGCAGCTTCTTGACGATGACGACGTCCTCCATCTCGTCTCCCAATCCACGAATCTTGTTTGCGAGGGTCGTCAATTTTTCCCGCAAACTCATCAATGGAGTCTGTCTCCTTCATACGAAGAGCCTCAAACTCACTCTTCAAGGTTTGAATCCTTGCCTTTTTCACCCGATCAGCACCTAGGTACCTTGTCTTCAAGCTTTTCCAAGATTCCTTAGCCGTTTTGTGCTTGGCCAGCTGGAGTAGGATTTCCTCGGGGACAGCTTGGAAAATGCACGCCAATGCCATCTTGTCCTTCTTCTTTTCTACGACCATCCCGGCCGCGGGTTCAATGGCGTCCCAAACGCCTTGAGCCTCCATGAAGACCTCCATCTTGATCGCCCAAGTGGAGTAATTGCAAGACGTCAGCATCGGGTAGTGCAGGGTATGCTCCCCTCCTTTGTTGTTGGCGCCGACGAGTGCTCGATGATTGACATCTTGTCGAGTCGAAGATACTTTGGCATACAACCTGGTGCTTTGATACCAGATGTTGGTTGTAACCTGGAGAAGGCTGACAAGGTGCAAACACTCTATTGAGAAGGCAATGATAATGGAATAAGAAGAGGAAGCTTGTGTTGTGTTTTATTCAACATAGGTTTGTGCCTTTATATAGGCTATACAAAGATTAAAAGATGTGGACAACAATAAAGCAAA
This sequence comes from Iris pallida, assembly GCA_029216955.1. Classification (NCBI taxonomy): domain Eukaryota; kingdom Viridiplantae; phylum Streptophyta; class Magnoliopsida; order Asparagales; family Iridaceae; genus Iris; species Iris pallida. Next base: position 1,741,439 of record JANAVB010024800.1, on the reverse strand, counting down.
GGAGAAGAATCCTCCTGGCCACACAAATGTCCCAAGGACTAGGAACCTTCCTAAAGAATAGGTAAACTAGGAGCTAGTCTAGATATTTACTAACAATCTATGCTTATGCTAAGCCTCGAAGAACTGGAAAAGGCATTCCACATGGAATAGACTCACAATTTCATGAGCCAGAACATATTCTGCATTCAAATTAAGCCAACCCGCATGCAAAATTCGCTATAAATATGCCTCAACACCGCACCTTGACCCAAACCATCCTCGGATCATTGGCTCCATTTCTTCCAATGGCCCGTTCAGTTTCCGCTCTTCTCATCCTTCTCTGTCTTGCCGTTGCTCCCTTTGCAGCTATGGCCGATCCCAAACGGAGAAGCCGGAAAAATCCTGGAAGCCAGAGAAACCAGAAAAGCCGGAGAGGCCAGAAAAGCCGTGGGAGAGGCCAGAAAAGCCGTGGAAGCCAGAGAAACCAGAAAAGCCGGAGAGGCCAGAAAAGCCGTGGGAGAGGCCAGAAAAGCCGTGGGAGAGGCCAGAGAAACCAGAAAAGCCGGAGAGGCCAGAAAAGCCGGGAGAGGCCAGAAAAGCCGTGGAAGCCGGAGAGGCCAGAAAAGCCGTGGGAGAGGCCAGAAAAGACGTGGAAGCCGGAGAGGCCAGAAAAGCCGGGAGAGGCCAGAAAAGCCGTGGAAGCCAGAGAAACCAGAGAAGCGGAGAAACCACATAAGGTGAAGTGTCATGACAAGAAAGGTTCTCAATGTGGAGGCTATGAGTTCTAGTGCCCTGCCAGTTGCCCCAAGTGCTACGTCGACTGCGACCTATGTCGTCCAGTCTGTGGTAAGTATCCCTAACCCAGGATAAATTACTACGTCCTAGCTATTTAGAGCAAGAGACCAACTGATACTCTATTCAAAATGGTATATGCGCTTGGCAATTGTAGGAGTAGCGGTTACGAGGTGTTTTTAGAGTACTGGTTATGAGGGTCCGATTTTGAGTGGTTTTAAGTAGCGACTTTTAAACAAGTCCAATTCATACTTCGTAATTCACTAACCAACGGTTATGAAAGTTTTTTACACGAACAAAATTAAATAGGAAAGGATATTAGTATTATAATTATATATTTTTGGTGAGGATATAAATGGAAAAAAAATAACAAAACTCCTCAAATCCCATCGAAACCAACCAAAATTATGTTGCATTAATTTTGGAAGATTTATTTAGCCGACCAAAACTAATGCCTCAAAAGTATAGATTTTCATAAACGGTCGGTTCAAAAATATCCCAGAACCGGTGAACACATGACCGTGACCCATATTGTTTTGATTGGCTTGGAGTGCAGCTCAATTGATTCACCTGACTTAATGCATTTAAGCTTGTAAATGAGTACCTTATTTGAGAAACGATGATCGTATACTTACTTGCAGGTTGCGACAAGCCCGGCGGTGTGTGCCAAGATCCTCGCTTCGTAGGTGGAGACGGCATCACCTTCTACTTCCACGGAAAGAAGGATCACGACTTCTGTCTCCTCTCGACTCCGACCTCCACATTAACGTCCACTTCATCGGCAAGCGCGATCCGTCCAGGACCAGAGACTTCACCTGGGTGCAGTCCGTGGCCATCCTCTTCGGCTACCACCACCTGTACATTGGTGCAAAGAAGACCGCGACATGGGACGATGCTATCGACCGCCTCGAACTTAGCTACGACGGTGAGTCGATAGACCTCCCCGCCAACGAAGGCAGCGTATGGCGGTCGTCGAGCACGCCCTCCCTATCCATCTCCCGGTCCAGTGGGACCAACTCGATCACGGTCGAGGCCGAGGAAAAGTTCAGGATCGAGGCTAGCGTGGTACCGATCACCGAGCAAGAGTCCCGGGCGCACAACTACGGAATGACCGGCGACGACTGCCTCGCTCACCTCGAGCTAGGGTTCAAGTTCTACTCCCTCACCAAAGACGTGCATGGCGTGCTGGGACAAACTTACCGCGAGGGATATGTCAGCAGGGTGAAGATGTCGTCCAACATGCCGATCATGGGAGGGTTCCACCAGTACAGGACGTCCGATTTGTACACACCTGATTGCTCCGTGTCGAGGTTCGGACGCACGGTGTCCGGCATCGCCATGGTCTCCCAGCCGACCGACGTTATTTGTGCTAGTGGGATGAAAGGCCGTGGAATTGTCTGCAAGAAGTGATCTAGAGCACATTTCTAGTGTGTGCTTGTGATGCTGAAAGAGGAAAGAAAAAAATAATAAATGAGATGTAAATGAAGTGAAGAATAACGTCAAGATCGCGTGTATTGATTGATGTACGATGCTACTAAATAATGTGGGTTTCTAATAAAATTTGAATGATATTTGTCTATTAAATTATTCTCAAGGTAAACGGGAAACATTGAAACAAAAAATGCAGAAGGTATTGATCATGCATGCAACATGTTCAAACTCAAGTATATATGCTTGCACAATACGTAAGTAATTTATGAAGGTTATATAATATATATATATATATATATAATATATATATATATATTATATATATAGTGGCGGGGCATAAGCTGGGCTGTCCGGGCTGTAGTTCGGACTTGAAAACAAATAAATACTGGTAGGTACCATTATATTACTATGTAAGGCCTAGCATAGTTGGTTTCATTGGGTGTTTGTATTGAAGGACCATGGTTCGATTCCTATAGGTGTCGGTTATGTATAATTTTTTAATTTTGAGTTATCAGATTGGATTTTTTTTTTTTTTTTACTTACCTCCCCACCTTCCCCCTCCCCCCAAATTTTTTTCTCCTGGCTCCGCCCTTATATATATATATATATATATATATATATATATATATATATATATAATATATATATATAATATATATTATATTATTATTTTTTTTTTTTTGGAAACAGTAAATTGTTTCTGGAATCGCTCCCACTGGGATTCGAACTCCTGACCACTAGGGCCATGCATCTCTCTCTCTCTCTCTCTCTTAACCACTAGGCTAGAGGTCATCTGCCCATTTATATATTCATCTGCCCTTATATATATATATATATATATATATATATATATATATATATATATATATATATATATATATATATATATATTGGAAAAGGTAATTCTTATTCATACTAAAGAAACTGTTACATCCCGGCACTCAGGAGTGAGCCCTTGTTTTCCTTAGACAATAGATATCATGCTCAATATTATTCAATAGGCTTCTTTCCGATGTGTATTTATGGTCAAAAATACGAGCGTTTCGCTCCCTCCAAAGGTGCCAAACTGCTGCAGCTAGCCGTAGCCGGACCTCTGTGTACCATTTCGCTCCTCTGCTCTTCCCGCTTAGTATTTGTTCCAAGACTTCATCTGATCCCAAGTCCCAACTAGCTTGGAGGTTGAGCTTTACTCCTTCCATATTCGTCGAGAGACTTCGCAACCGAAGAACAAGTGCCTGGCAATCTCCTCGCTATGCCAGCACATAACACAGCATGAGTTCGTGATCTGAATTCGAAATCTGTCGAGCCTATCCATGGTCAGGAGTCTCCCCCGAAATAATTTGTAAAGGCACAACTGCATCTTCCTCGCACTTTGCTTGCACCAGACTACATCAACCGCCCCCCATACGTCATGCGCCTCCCGTGCTTGATTGTAAGCGACTTTGGAGCTGAACTCGCCGTTGGCGGACTCAATCCAGGTCCAGGTGTGCTATGAGGTTGGGCTCAATCCGCAACTTTTGTATAAGTAACCCGAGAATGTGGCGCGCGGGAGCCCTTCAAGCGACCAGTGCCCCTCATCTATAATGCTGGCAACTGTGGTGTCACGACCTGATCCCAAATAATTGGGTCGAACCGGATTGTCCAGCCTGCACCGTTGTTGAGACGGCGGCAGTAAGCTGTATCCACTATTGCAGGTAATCACAACATCTAAATATTTGTCACAACTCAATATTCAGGAATTTAAAACTTTATTCAACATTTGAAAAGTACAACTGGAATTAGAAAGACTGAAATAAAATGCTGAATTCAAATTAACAAAATTCTAAAACAACTAATCTGGAAACAGAAAATCTAGCTAAGCGTTCGGCTCATGGGCCTCAGGTCCTGCGTCCTCCAAAGGGGACTCTGGCAACATCATAGGGTACAGAACCGAGTCATAATAGCTGTTGTATAACAGCTCAGCATCCTCAAAATCTCCTAAAAATTATCTCCAGTCAGGAGGAAGCAAAGTACAATTTATGATAATCTAACAATTAAATAATAATAGAGTTATGCACTTTTAAACAATTTAAAATAAACAGTTCTCCAGCAGTTAAAACATTGTGATGTGAATAGACAATGAATATGACCGGCTTGGGTTGTACAGTGAATGATATGGCTTATCCCCGTGTGTATGAGGGGAAAGCTAATACAGTTCTAAATTATTACTTTGGATGTGGTCATACTCATTACACTACTCCCCTAGTACCCAACAGTCAATCAGTCAGTGCTCTCAGAGAGAGTTCCGTGTTGCATCGTGGTTTAAACTTGCAATAAAACGATTATTAAATAATTGTAAACTAACACAAAATGTACTTGCCTTAGCTCGACTGGATTTGAAATGTTGAAGACTTCGAGATGGAAAATAGACTCGTCCTCGAAATCCTATATTCGAGAAGTTTGTCTCAGATTCCAGAGTTACCATGCTAACTATGCTAGTTGCAATCTCTAAGTTTTGTCCTAATCAATTTTAATCTTTGATTACGCTATCACAACAAATCGCGATTAACTAGTGAGTTGCACTTAATTATGAAGGAAAGATCACTTTACATTTAATTTCGAAAAACTTTATTTTTATCGGTTTATTGGCAAAACTTAGTAATTTCGTATTTATACGCATAAAACTAAGTTTTCCTTTTTAAATGAGAAATACGTGAATTTCTATTTAATTATTACAACTTAAAATTCTAATGTTAAACCTTAAAAAATATAAATCATTATTATTCTATATTACGTATCTACGAAAACAGAGAAACAAATAAAATACTAAGTTATTACAACTTTTACACATAGCAGAAATAAATGTGCTTATGCCCTTACAGACCATTTATATGAACTAAAATAAGAGAAAATATTTGTTAGTCTCTTAAAAATTATCCTACAATTTAATTACAAAAAAAATAATTATTTAAATTAAATTAAGTTTATTTACGAGTCTCAGATATTGGTCCAATCGTCATAAATAGCTAATGCCTCAACGTCCGGGCAAAACCGGTTTCGTTTGCACTTAGCTCGGGCCCATTGACTGGTTTGGTCGTTGCCCAAAAATCCAAAATAATTTTTTTCTTTTCCGAAAACCACTTTAAAATCATATAAATAAATTTTATAAAAATTCCAGCAGCATTCCCTCTATTTTCGGGATAACCCAAAACTGGAAAAATGTGCCTCAACATTCAATATAAATCCCAAACCAGTGAAACCAAATATAATAACTTTATATACAGAAAATACGTTCCCGAGATGAATTCGGAAAACCCGAAATAAATCGGAAATCCCGAATACTAATCCAGAAACACCACAACACCATAAACCATCAATTTATCTCATCGGAACAATAAAACCAACATCGAAAAATCCACAGAAACAACCAAATAAAATCCAGAATGTTTGAAGAAAGTTCGGAAATCCCGAAATAATCCCAAACCATCAGAACTCTTTCCGAAGAGTTCTCGGGAAAACTCGAAATCAACAACAACTAAAAACCACAGAACAAAAATGTCAAGTATGGTTCCGAAATTCCCGGAAACCATAACGTAACAGAAAATCGAATTTCCGAAGAGAATTCGAGGACCAATTTCATCACAGACAATTACGGGAGGGACGAACTACTGTGATTAGACAGAAATTACCCAAACGACGAAATCCGAAGAGTTGCCTCGGACTCGAAACGAAAACAGGAACCCACGGAGCACGGGACGACACAGCGGAACGGTGTCGAGCAGACGGGGACAGCAGCGGCGGGCAGGGGGCCACTCGGATCGGGCTGGCGTGCACAGAGGGGGCCGGCCGGGGAGCCACGCGGGGTCGAGCGCCGGGGAGTGGCGGGGCCGAGAGGGTGCTCGGTGGTGAGGGAGTGAGAGGGTTTTCTTTGGGAAAGAAAATGGAGTGTTGAAAGAAAGGAGTGGTGCTGGTGGGGTGGGTTTATGAGATGTGAACGTTAAAATAGGGAGAGTTGTTAGGAGAATGAAAGGGTGAACAATAGGAATTTGTGGAGAAGAAGTGCTGGTGGGAGAAATAAGCGGGAGAACGTGTGTGTGGTGGAGTGTTTGGGGAGATGTGAAGAAGGGTTCTGTTCGTGAGGGGAAAGCCTGGTCAGGTGGGGGACCAGGCCAAGTGAGGGTTTTTTTTTAGAGAGATAACTATTCAAAAATACCTAAATCTAAATATTAATATTTAATTAAAAGGTTAAAAGGTGGATTCAGGACTGGAACGAAAATGGGTTCAGTAAATGGAAGACGGGTTCGAAGTCGGGTTCGGAGTCCGGACTCGGGATCGGGGCCGGGAACACAATCAAAAACCAACGATTAATTTTAAAAATAATATTTTTCCTAAAACCGACTAAAAATATAATAATAATAATAATAATAATAATAATAATAATAATAATAATATTCACAACTAAACTATATTACACTACCAAATCATTAAATCTAAAATCTGGGTTTCACAATCTTCCCTCCTTAGAAAATTTCGTCCTCGAAATTTAAAAGGTAGGATAGGAAAATCAAACAGGTATGGGTACTGCGTCCGTAACTCAGGTCCAACAATAAGAATGGCCAAGACAGTCGTGGATGAGACATTTAGGGGCAAGTTTTAACTATGTCACAATCCACATAGAAAAATAAGATATAAAAGCGAACCAAAGTGTATGAGGTTGATCAGACCATCATGCACCGGTTCTGATGAGACAATATATTAGTGGAGGCCTCCAATAAAATACTGTCATGATCAAGCTCTATAAAGAAATAAGCTTGCAAAACTAGGCTAACTTAGCAGCAATAGTCAAGTTTAGTACAAAATATTAGAACGAAAGATAATACTTGCAAGAAATAGGAGTTATGTGACAGCACAGAGTTCCTGGTTTTCTTCTCACCTCTGTCCATATTGCCACTGGCTTCTCTGGCACTGTGAGGCTGGGTCCAATTTCCAGCTCCGAATGGTCCACGATGTGGCTCGGGTCCGGGATGTAGCGTCTCAGCTGCGAAACGTGGAAGACGTTGTGGACGCCTTCGAGTCTTGGGGTAGAGCCACCCGATAAGCCACTTCTCCAATCCTGTTAAGTACTTCAAAAGGACCAATATACCTGGGGCTTAGCTTTCCTGCTCTGCCGAAACGGATGGTTCCTCTGGTAGGAGAGATCTTCACGAACACACTGTCACCTTCTTCGAACTCCAACGGCCGTCGGCTGCTATCGGCCCAATGCTTCTGTCTGTCCTGGGCAATCCTGAGCTTATCCCTAATCATCTTTACCTTCTCTGCTGCATCGGTCACCATCTCAGGTCCAAGCAATACTTATTCTCCGACGTCGTTCCACGCAAGTGGAGTGCAGCAACGACATCCATAGAGTGCCTCGAACGGTGTCATACCGATGCTAGCTTGGTAGCTGTTGTTGTAGGAGAACTCTACCAGGTGCAAATGGTCTTCCCAAGATCCTCCAAATTCCAAGACGCAGGATCTCAGTATATCTTCTAGCGTCAGGATTGTTCTCTCCGATTGTCCGTCAGTCTGGGGATGGTAGGCGGTGCTGAACTTCAATTGTGTTCCCAAACTGTCATGCAAACTCTTCCAAAAGTGAGAGGTAAATCTAGTACATCTGTCAGACACAATACTTACCGGAACTCCATTAATCTGGTAGTGTGCCGCATGTACAGTGCTGCCAACTTCTCGGTGGATAGACCAACCTTGAAGGGGATAAAGTGAGTGACTTCGTCAGTCGGTCCACGATTACCCAAATGGCATCCTTCCCTCCTTGGGATCGAGGCAGTCCTGACACGAAGTCCATCGTTATGTGCTCTCATTTCCACTCCGGGATGTCAAGCGGCTGCAAAAGTCCTGATGGTCTCTGTCTGCTAGCTTTCACTTGTTGACAAATTAAACATCTAGCCACATACCTGGATACATCCTTTTCATCCGTACCACACACTATAGTTCGCATATCCCGATACATTTTGTTAGCTCCAGGATGTATGGAATACTGCGACTGGTGCGCTTCTTGCATCAGCTCGTTCCTCAGTTTACCAGTTGGTACGCAAAGCCTCGTACCATTCTTCAGTGCTCCGTCACTGGCGATTGAGAATCCTTCAAGTGTTCCTGCCAGCACTTGGTCTCTGAGTTTGAAAGCGTCTCGTCTTGGAATTGTGCCTCCTTGACTCTGTCCATTAGACTTGAACGCACTTGCAACTGCATCATTGTTTTATCAGCTCCTGGTACAATGGTTTCTCCTCCCAGTTTTTCATTTCTTCTTCGGGCAATACAATCTCCAGTCCAAGCTTTTTCATGTCCTCCAGCAAATGACGCTCCTTGGTCAAGAACATTGCCATCGGTATCGGCTAAGTGCATCTGCAACAACATTAGCCTTACCCGGATGATACTGCAGGTTGATGTCGAAATCCTTCATCAGCTCCAGCCATCGTCTCTGTCGCATGTTCAGCTCCTTCTGAGTGAAAACATATTTAAGACTTTTGTGGTCTGTAATTCTATTCTCTCCATAAAGGTAGTGCTTCCATAGCTTCAATGCAAATATCACCGCTGCAAGCTCCTAATATGTGTGGGATAGTTCTTCTTATGAGTCCGTAATTGCCTAGATGCGTAAGCAATTACTTTCCCGTGTTGTTGAAGAACACACCCCAATCCCTTACCGGAAGCATCACTATAAATTGAGAAACCGTCGGTACCTGCGGGTAGCGCAAGTATCGACGCAGTTGTAAGCCTCTTCTTCAGTTCCTCAAAAGCTGACTGGCAAGCTTCAGACCAAATGAATTCTTCGTTCTTCCTGGTAAGCTTCGTCATTGGTTCAGCAATCTTGGAGAAATCCTTTACAAACTTCTGGTAGTAGCCAGCCAAACCCAAAAAGCTTCTGATTTCTGCAACCGAACTTGGTGCAGTCACTTCTCAATAGCAGCTATCTTCTTTGGATCCACCGAAATTCCTTTTTTGGTGACAACATGGCCCAGAAATTCCACTTTGTCTAAAAAGAATTCGCATTTAGATAGCTTACCATAGAGCTTCTCCTTCCTCAAGGTGCTCAGAACTTTCCTCAGGTGCTCTTTATGTTCTTCTTCAGTCTTCGAGTAGATCAGAATGTCGTCGATGAAGACAACAACAAACTGATCCAGATATTCATGGAAGACCTTGTTCATAAGGTTCATGAATACTGCAGGAGCATTCGTCAGTCCAAACGGCATGACCAAGATTCAAATTGCCCATACTTGGTGTTGAATGCCGTTTTCGGGATATCCTCCTTCCTGACCTTGATTTGGTGGTAGCCTGATCTGAGATCTATCTTCGAAAATACCTTGGCTCCACTTAGTTGATCAAACAGGTCGTCGATCCGGGACAGAGGGTACTTGTTCTTGATGGTGATGTTGTTCAGCGCCCGGTAATCGATGCACATCCGCACGGTTCTATCCTTCTTGGGCACGAACAAAACTGGTGTTCCCCAGGGTGAAGCCCCGTCTTTGATAAATTTTGTGCCTTCAGTTCGTCAATCTGATCCTTTATCTCCTTTGCCTCCTTGGGGTTGACTCTGTAGCATCTCCGAGAAATAGGGGAAGAGCCGGGTACTAGGTCGATGGTGAATTCCACACCTCGATCTGGCGGCAATCTTGGAAGACTTTGGAAAGACGTCCATGATTCCGCTATGATAGGGTGAGAAGGCCCGGGTTCTTCGGTGATAAAGGAGTAGGTAACACTCTTCATGCCTTCCAGAGCTCGAGAGATTTCAAACTCCGGTTCTCCTGTTGGGAAAATTACATATCCTCTATGACAATCTATCAGCGCATGCTGCTCACTTAACAGTCCATCCCTAGGACTACATCATAGTTGGCAAGCATCACAAGTAAGGGTGTTACGAATTGGTGGCCTGAGATAGTTATGGGACAGTTACAAGCCTCAGTGATGGGTATGGGTCCAAGTATGACCGATGGTGGACCTCATCGCCAGCAGGGCCGGAACGAGTGGTCTTTCCTTTGGCCGTACTCTGGAAGGTTTTGGTTGCAAACACAAGCAAGGTAGCCTACCAGTCTATAACACTCAAAAATATCTATTTATAATATATATTTCGGTCCTATGTTGTGACAAATTAATGTTCTAGTGTACTAAAGGTTTCTAGATATGTTTACCTAAGTTGTTGTTCTGGACCTGCATGGGCCACCACTAAAAACATGTCACGATCTGATCCCAAATAATTGGGTCGAACCGGATCATGCCCAGCCTGCACCGTTGTTGAGACGGCGGCAGTAAGCTGTATCCACTATTACAGTTAATCAACAACATCTAAATATTTGTCACAACTCAATATTCGAAATTTAAAACTTTATTCAACATTTGAAAAGTACAACTGGAATTAGAAAGACTGAAATAAAATGCTGAATTCAAATTAACAAAATTCTAAAACAACCAATCTGGAAACAGAAAATCTAGCTAAGCGTTCGGCTCATCGGCCTCAGGTCCTGCGTCCTCCAAAGGGGACTCTGGCAACACCACAGGGTACAGAACCGGGTCATAATAGCTGTTGTATAACAGCTCAGCATCCTCAAAACTCCTAAAAATGTTATCTCCAGTCAGGAGGGAGCAAAGTACAATTCATGATAATCTAACAATTAAAATAATAATAGAGTCTTGCACTTTTAAACAATTTGAAATAAACAGTTCTCCAGCAGTTAAAACATTGTGATGTGAATAGGCAATGAATATGACCGGCTTGGGTTGTACAGTGAATGATATAGCTTATCCCCGTGTGTATGAGGGGTAAGCTAATACAGTTCTAAATTATTACTTTGGATGTGGTCATACTCATTACACTACTCCCCCAGTACCCAACAGTCAATCAGTCAGCGCTCTCAGAGAGAGTTCCGTGTTGCATCGTGGTTTAAACTTGCAATAAAACGATTATTAAATAATTGTAAACTAACACAAAATGTACTTGTCTTGGCTCGACTGGATTTGAAATGTTGAAGACTTCGAGATGGAAAATAGACTCATCCTCGAAATCCTACATTCGAGAAGTTTGTCTCAGATTCCAGAGTTACCATGCTAACTATGCTAGTTGCAATCTCTAAGTTTTGTCCTAATCAATTTTAATCTTTGATTACGCTATCACAACAATCGCGATTAACTAGTGAGTTGCACTTAATTATGAAGGAAAGATCACTTTACATTTAATTTCGAAAAACTTTGTTTTTATCGGTTTATTGGCAAAACTTAGTAATTTCGTATTTATACGCATAAAACTAAGTTTTCCTTTTTAAATGAGAAATACGTGAATTTCTATTTAATTATTACAACTTAAAATTCTAATGTGATTAAACCTTAAAAAATATAAATCATTATTATTCTATATTACGTATCTACGAAAACAGAGAAACAAATAAAATACTAAGTTATTACAACTTTTACACATAGCAGAAATAAATGGGCTTATGTCCTTACAGACCATTTATATGAACTAAAATAAGAGAAAATATTTGTTAGTCTCTTAAAAATTATCCTACAATTTAATTACAAAATAAAATAATTATTTAAATTAAATTAGATTTATTTACGAGTCTCAGATATTGGTCCAATCGTCATAATAGCTAATGCCTCAACGTCCGGGCAAAACCGGTTTCGTTTGCACTTAGCTCGGGCCCATTGACTGGTTTGGTCGTTGCCCAAAAATCCAAAATAATTTTTTTTCTTTTCCGAAAACCACTTTAAAATCATATAAAAATTTTAAAAAATTCCAGCAGCATTCCCTCTATTTTCGGGATAACCCAAAACTGGGAAAATGTGCCTCAACATTCAATATAAATCCCAAACCAGTGAAACCAAATATATATACTTTATATACAGAGAATACGTTCCCGAGATGAATTCGAAAAACCCGAAATAAATCGGAAATCCCGAATACTAATCCAGAACACCACAACACCATAAACCATCAATTTATCTCATCGGAACAATAAAACCAACATCGAAAAATCCACAGAAACAACCAAATAAAATCCAGAATGTTTCCGAAGAAAGTTCGGAAATCCCGAAATAATCCCAAATCATCAGAACTCTTTCCGAAGAGTTCTCGGGAAAACCGAAATCAACAACTAAAAACCACAGAACAAAAATGTCAAGAATGGTTCCGAAATTCCCGGAAACCATAACGTAACAGAAAATTGAATTCCCGAAGAGAATTCGAGGACCAATTTCATCACAGACAATTACGGGAGGGACAAACTACTATGATTACACAGAAATTACCCAAACGACGGAATCCGAAGAGTTGCCTCGGACTCGAAACGAAAACGGGAACCCACGGAGCACGGGACGACACAGCGGAACGGTGTCGAGCAGACGGGGACAGCAGCGGCGGGCAGGGGGCCACTCGGATCGGGCTGGCATGCACAGAGGGGGCCGGCCGGGGAGCCACGCGGGGTCGGGCGCCGGTGAGCGGCGGGGCCGAGATGGTGCTCGGTGGAGAGGAGTGAGAGGGTTTTCTTTGGGAAAGAAAATGGAGTGTTGAAGGAAAGGAGTGGTGCTGGTGGGGTGGGTTTGTGAGATGTGAACGTTAAAATAGGGAGAGTTGTTAGGAGAATGAAAGGGTGAATAATAGGAATTTATGGAGAAGAAGTGCTGGTGGGAGAAATAAGGGTGAGAACGTGTGTGGTGGAGTGTTTGGGAAGATGTGAAGAAGGGTTCTGTTCGTGAGGGGAAAGCCTGGTCAGGTGGGGGACCAGGCCAAGTGAAGGTTTTCTTCTTCTTTTTTAAAGAGAGACAATTCAAAATACCTAAAGCTAAATATTAATATTTAATTAAAAAGGTTAAAAGGTGGATTCGGGACTGGAACGAAAATGGGTTCAGTAAATGGAAGACGGGTTCGAACTCGGGTTCGGAGTCCGGACTCGGGATCGGGGCCGGGGACACAATCAAAAACCAACGATTAATTTTAAAAATAATATTTTTCCTAAAATCGACTAAATAATAATAATAATAATAATAATAATAATAATAATAATAATATAATAATACACAACTAAACTATATTACACTACCAAACCATTAAATCTAAAATCTGGGTTTCACATGTGGTGCCCTATAAGCTGCGTTTGTGACAGGTTCTCCGCCCACTTCAGCAATTTTATGGAGAAGCCAGGGGTCGAGCCACAAATCCGTGTTATGTCCATCCTTGAAAACTCTCTCTAGACGCAAACTAACCGCTGTCCGATGCTTGAGCAGATGCTTAAAAGGGACTGATTCGTTGATGTTTCCCTGATACATCCAAAAGCTCTCCCCCTTCAAGTACCTGCTATGCATCCAAGAGGATCACAGGGATTCCCCTTGGAGGAATTTCCATACCAATTTCCAGCCCGCCACTGTCCGCATAGTACGAATAAACCGTAACCCGACTCCACCTTCTTTCTTTGGTCTACATAGATCCTGCCAGAAGATGGTGTGTATGCCCCCTCGCCATATAAATGTAGCACACATATTTTCTAACTTTTCAATGGTAGCAATTGGAAGAAGGATGGATTGTAGCCAAAAATTTGTAAGAGATAAGATGACCGAGCGTACCAGTTCGATCCTGCCTCCGAACGAGAGATTCTTTGCCTGCCATCCTTCCATCCGTCGCTGTGCAAACTCCACAATGCTATTGCACTCAACCGCGCTCGCGTAGTTAATTGAAAGTGGAACTCCGAGATATTTAACTGGCAGCTCTCCCATATTAATTCCCAGCATGGCCGCCTTCTCCTCCTTATTCGTGCATCTCCTGCTAAAATAAACCGTGCTCTTGGTTTTATTAAGTTGTAATCCTGTCATCCTCCCGAACCCCTCTAATATATCAGTCAACGCTTGTAATCCAGTCGTTGTTGGACGCATGAAAACTAGCAGATCATCCGCGTATATGAGATGGGTCACGTGTAGCCGAATCTGACTGAACAATGGAATGATGTTCTTCTGACAGCTAGCCAAATCCATCATACAAGTAAAATATTCTATAATTATAGTAAATAAGTATGGGGATAGAGGACAGCCCTGTCGCAATCCTCGGTTGCTTGTAAAAAAACCAGGAGGTTGGCCTTTGATGAGCACCGAGAAGGTAGCCGTCGAAATGCATTCTCGTACGCAGGAGATCCACGAACTCGCAAATCCCATGGATGACAGAATATGGCAGAGGATCTATGTTGATCATATCATATGCTTTGCGAAGATCCAGCTTGATGTAAGCTCTGTCCGCCCCGGTCTGTTGAACTCTCGTACCAGTTCGTGTCCCAACATACTATGCTCTGCAATTGACCGCCTTTAATGAAAGCAGCCTGGTTTTTTGATATAAGTTCCTGCATCACGCGCTCCATTCGCTTGCACATAAAGTGAGTAATGATCTTATACAGATAATTGCAACAAGATATTGGTCTGAAATCTTCAAGCGAAGTTGCTCCGTCCTTCATTGGAATGAGTGTGAAGAAGGTATGATTCATCTCACAGTAATCGCCCGTGTCTGAGGAAGTCGTTGATGATCTCCGTCACTGGTTCTTTGAGTGTCTACCAATGAACCTTGTAAAATTTACTCCCAAATCCATCAGGCTCGGGAGCCTTGTTCGGATCGGCCAACTTAATAATCTCTGTCACCTCTTCACAAGTTGCTGGGGCCAGTAAAGTCCGATTTCCAGCTTCCATGACCAGCTTCTTGCACACAATGTTAGGAAATGCGGAAGTGTAATCAGCCTGATTATATAAAGAAGAGTAGAAACGTACCGCCTCTGTCATAATATCTGTCTGAGCAGTTACGTCCTTGCCGTTGGCGTCAATTAATCTATGGATAGAATTTCGCGCCTGTCTAGCACGAACAATATCATAGAAAAATTTAGTGCACTTGTCACCTTCTTTCAACCAGTAACATTTTGCTCTTTGTGCCAGTTGGACTTCCTCGATGGTCCGGAGTGTACCCACTTCTTTAACCAGTCTCCGCTCATGGGCAGCCATGCTCTCGTTTAGAATGTCGTCTTGGAGTTTCTTTTGAATCTCGTGAAGCTCCTGTTCTTTGGCCGCCAAGTCCACAATGGGCGCTGATTTGCGCCACTCCAGGATAGCCGCCTTAATTATCTTGAGACATTCACCTAATTGAAATTGTATATTGCCATGCACAGTCGCCTCAAGTGTTGTCCGAACCGTCGCCTCATATCCGTCCAACATACACCAAGCATTGTAACGAAACGGGTTTGATTTCCTCGGTTCAGCGGATGAGAAGGAGATTTTCAGAGGAGAATGGTCGCTTGTACCTGCGGCGAGACCCTCCGACTTCACGTGTGGGAACAAGTCAAACCAATAGGAGTTTCCCAGCGCCCAATCTAGTGACATGCCACCGTTTGGTCGTCGACTTGTTATTCCAGGTCCATACATGACCAGTTCTTTCAAGGCTTCGAAGCCGATCGGAGTATGCACCCTTGGAAATCCCGCATCGTAGCTTCAGGGACGCTCCTGCCTCCGACTTTCTCGTGCGGCAGTAAGATGGCGTTGAAATCCCCAATCACTAGCATAGGTAACCTGCCGTTTGTTTCAGCCTCCCTGCTCAAGGTGGCAATGTCTTGCCACATCTGTCTTCGAAGCATGCGATCATTATGGCCATATGCGACACATAGCATAAAACGAAGACCTCCAGGATTGGTAAGAACAACTGCAATAATTTGCTCGAGATGTGAGTAGTCTGACCTGTCCAGCAACTGTTCTCCCATCTAATCCAAATCCTGGCCATATCACAAAGAGAAAGATTGTGAACTTGTGTCCAGTTCGGCGGCGTTCGGCGAATCAACATACCGTCGGATTTGATTTTAGTTTCTAGCAGTGCTGTAATTGTACAATGCCATTTCCACAAAGTGTCTGAAATCTCTCTCCATCTACCTAGCGAGAAGGCGCCACGTACATTCCATACGATCAGAGACATTGATCAAAATTTGGGTCCCCTTATCGCACTGCTCCTCATCTCCGGGGACGGGTGACGAGAAAGCAACCATGTCTTGACACTATGAGGCACCGCCTCCTTCTCGAACTAAGGCCTCCCATTCTTGGTTATCCTCTACGAGAACTTCTGTCCGCGATGACTGTTTTGTGGGGCCGATTCACATCCTCCTTAGTCTCCCCCCGTGACGCTTGCGGCTGGTATACCCTGCTTGACTAGAGCTTTTATCCTTCGTTGCTTTGTTACCTGCGGTTGGCTGTCTTCTGGTCGACACACTTGATGTCTTTGATGTCCCCTCGCCTGCTCTAACGATGGTGTGTGTTTGAATCCCTTGATTCTCATTCGAGGCTAATATGGAAAACATACCAGTATGCCCGCGCAAGCTTCCTTCGGATGCATGTGAAGGGGATTTGCTACCATCCGCTATAGATTTTGTCGCCCCCCAACTTCCACGCTCTCTTCAGTACTCCCTCCTACCATGACCCTTATATATATATATATATATTATATATAAAATATATATATATAATATATATATATATTATATATATATATATATATATATATATCAACAATAATGTCACGCAGCTTTAGCTCAAGTTGCTAAGGTGTGATGCATCCTTCCAAGAGGTTGAGGGTAAGGCTTGGGGGGAGACTTTAATTCTCATGTGGTGGAGAAGTAAAGTAGCCAGGTAGTCCTGATGCTGGCTTTTGGGCGTCCGGATTTTCATCTAGGGGTGCAACACAAATGCTTCAGCCTGCAACGAATTGCAAGCTTGCAAAATGATGATTCATTCGATGATCTCAGAATTGAATGAAACTTACGTCGTAGGACAAGTTTGACATTGCGCATCCAATGGCTACGCTCATGTGTGCATGCTCTCTGTTTTCTCCTTTCTTTGTTTCTCTCAAGCTGTACTCCGACGACCTGGTTGACGGACGAGGACTTTGGCAAAGGTCGAGGGTGGTTAGACAAGGAAGTCTATCCTAAAACATGAATATCTACCTAAGTCCAATCGGCCTAATCCAATAATATATATATATATATATATATATATATATATATATTATATATATATATATATATATATTATAGGAAGGATCAAGATCCCCACACTTTTTGCATCCCCATGCATCCCCCCTATTTGCACCGTTGGATGGTGCTTTAAGTCATCTAATCTTAACCGTTGATTTACCAATGGTTAGGATTAGATGACTTAAAGCATATCCAACGGATGTAAACATGGGGATGCATGGAGATGCAAAAATTGTGGGGATGCCTATCCTTCCTCATATATATATATATAATATATAAATAATATATATATTATATTATATATATATATATATATATATATATATATATATATATATTAATATATTATATAAGCAATGCGTAACTTAGGGTTAGGGCTTTCCCTTATCCTTCACGCGGCGGTCAACATAGCAAAGAGGGTGGCGCGGGAACCGGCAACGCGCCTGGGCGCCCCAGCCGGCGGTGGAGAGGTTGGCGACACCCCCCGAGAGATAGACGGCGGGTGGACGACGGTTGTGAGGCGTGGAAGGAGACCAGCAGGCCAACCGTTCCTATGAACACCAGGGGGTACGAGCAAAGTAGGGGTCGATGGTTGCCTGGCCGCACGCCAGAGGACCGGAGCTGTTTCCAAGATAGACAAAGGTGCGGAGATATCAGGCGCCCAGGTGCGCAGGGCTCCGAATCCGAATCTGGAGTCTTCCTCGCCGTTACGTGGTGGAGGAATACACCCCCAGGAGCGATTGGGGGGACACATGGCGAACGCCTCGCCTCCAATGGCCGTGTTCCCCGATCACCAACAGCAGTTGCCGACCGTCCGGCCACAGGGATCGGCTATGGCGGATCCCCCCAAGGACCAAGAGGGTCATGTAGTAGGCCGATCCTGGGCCGACCTCTGTCGGGGAACGGGGATACAATCATCATCCGATGAATTATGTGGCCCCGAAGCGGGTAGAAGGTGGGGAGAGGGCTCTCTTCAGCGAGGAGGATATTGCTGAGACGGCGGAGTTCTGGCAAAACACCATTGTATTGTACGTGCTGGGAAATAGACCGTTTTACGGACATATACGCGCCTATGCTGCTAGGGTGTGGCGCCCAAAGGGCAGTATGGAGTTTTTCGCCAGAGAAGACGGGTTCTTTTACGTCAAGTTCGGCATCAAAGAAGACGTCGATCGTATCATCCAAGGGGGACCTTGGACATTTGATGGACGACTTATCATCATCAAGAAGTGGCACATCGGATTCCAATGTGAGAAGAATTGTTCCACACATTGCCCGTATGGGTCCGTCTCCCAGGCCTCCCTATCGCATACTGGAGTTCGACCATGCTCATGAAGTTAACCAGCCTTATCGGGAGACCTATAAAAGGAGACGAGGCGACTATATCAAGATCGCGCTTGCAGTATGCAAGGGTCTTCGTCGAAATTGAGGCGAAGAAGGAGTTACCAAGGGTGATCCAATTTGAATTACCATCAGGAGAGATTGGCATCCAATCTGTCGAGTACAAGTGGGTCCCCCCGACGTGCCATGCGTGTCATTGCTTCGGACATCTTACCCAATACTGTGATCGACGTATTGAAGCTAATATGACCCCGACCACACCTGATGATCCTGTCAATCAGGGTGCTTCAAATCCTATCGAGGAGGATGGCGCGATCCCTTCCCATAACACGGGAATGGATATTTGTGGCGTGCAAGAAGGGATAAACAGTAACAAGGGGTTCGAACTTGCTCTGGTCTTACCCGGCCTGAACAGCGTACAAGAAAAGGCACCGGCGGACAGCTCCTCCAGGTCTATGAACACGGCCAAGGAGTTGCCAATCTTGCCTGGCGGCCTGACTTTACTTCAAAGGAACCAGGAGGTTCCACTGTTCCGATCTGGAGAGGGGAGTTCGGGGACGATTATCGCTGCACCCAGGAGGAAAACAAAGGGAGCCAAGGAGAAATCAGTACCGAAACCAAGTCAGAAGACCACATATAGCCGTAAACGACATGCAAGTGACACCAGGGAAGACATTGACCGACCTTCGTCTTCGGCAGCAGCGGATGAGACAGCCCTTGTCAAAGATAACCCGGAGTGGTTAGCCCTAATGGGCGCTGGGAATCATCCAGGAGAAGGAACTCAAGTAGAGATGCAGTCTCTCCCACCACCAGCTCCCTATGGCGGTGTGGAACGTGCTATCCATGGGGATCTTTCGGTCGAATAGATGTCTCTGATCGTCTGGAACGTCCGAGGAGCCTGCTCGATTGGACGTTGGCGGGAGATCTCTGATGTGTTACGCAAGGAACAGTGCTCGATTTCTGCCCTACTTGAAACTAAGATCAAGACTGTACTATGTTGACTAGACGTACGGCTGCTAACTGGGAGCAGGAACACAACTTATTTTATGTGACATGGCTAGAATTTGGCTGAGATGGGATAAGCGCACTTGGTCCTCATATCGGAACAGGTCATTACAGTGGTGTTGGTGAACTGGTGGGCTGCGCCTCCTCTTGTGTGCTGTGTACGGTCATAATGACTGCATACAGCGACGACACTTATGGCGGGATATCCGAAACCTGAGCAGCTTCGCCGAGGCTAACGGCAACCTCCGTTTGCTGGCTATTGGCGACTTCAACGCCGTCCTATTTCCTCATGAGAAAGTTGGGGGGAGCGGTCCCGGACAAGATAATGGAAGAATTCAGGGAATGTCTGCTTATCTCGGGTCTGCGGGGCCTTGAACGTGCTGGCCACATGTGGACCTGGAACAACAAGTCTGCCATCAAGCGAGTTGCATGCCAACTCGACAGAGCTCTGGGGAACAATCGCTGGTTCGACTTATTCCCTCACGTGGTCTCTGAAGGCCTTGCTGCGGGAACCAGCGATCACACGCCGTTGCGGATAAATGGTGGCGGACATACCCAGAAAGAATTCGCCGTTTCGATACAATAACGCGTGGTTCTTGAAGGCTGGATATGCGGCCGCAGTCCAGGCGGCCATGGCGATTCCTGTACACGGGAACACCCAGTTCGTTCTGGTCAGCCGGCTACGCGCGACCAAAGCGGCGCTGCGGGGATGGAGTCGACGGCAAGAGTCGACTACCTGGTGACCGATGAAGCTCGGTTGCGCGAAATCCAGTGCCAACTTCAGACCGACATCCTCAACACTGATATTGCCTCGCGTAGCGTGAGCTCGCCCGAGAGGTGGGAGAGCTGCGTACCATTGAAGAGATCCAAATGGCTCAGCGGGCCAAATGTCACTGGCTGCGGGACGGTGACAAATGTACGAAATTCTTTTTCGACGTTGTCAAGGCGAGGCAATCCAGAAACCACATCTCCTCAGTCGGTGTCAATGGTGAGGATATTTCGGCGATGGAAGACATTGCCGCTGAGGCTGTAAGTTTCTACACCTCTCTTTACAATCAGAGCGATTATGTTTCCTCCTTTCCTAATATTATCTGCAAGAAATTGGTCACAAGTGCGGGAAACAGGATGCTACTCGCACCGGCTTCGGAGGAAGAAATTTCGGCTATTGTGAATGCAGCCGACCCAAACAAGGCGCCTGGGCCCGATGGTTTCAATAGCAAATTTTTCAGGTTGCACGGGCAGGATTTCCGTACCCCCATCACAACAATGGTAAATGATTTTATTCAGAGTGGCAGGTTACTTTGAGAGATGAACCACACCTTCCTCACCCTCATCCCTAAGAAGGAGGGTGCTACTTCTCTTGACGATTACAGGCCAATTGCATGCTGCAACTATTTGTACAAGATCATCACACACTTTATGTGTAAGCGTATGGAGGTTGTAATGCCGGAGCTGATCTCTAACAATCAGGCGGCGTTTATTAAAGGCAGGTCTATTGGGAACATAGTCTATTGGGTCATGAGCTGGTTCGTGAATTCAATCGGCCAGGGGCGGATCGCACCTGCATCAAATTAGACTTGCGAAAGGCTTACGACACAGTCAATCGAGCTTTCCTCTGTCACATCATGGCGGCTATGGGGTTTGACCAGGCTTGGATCGCATGTGTTCACGAATGCATTACGACGGCCACGTTTTCCGTGCTGGTCGGAGGGCAACCGCATGGGTTCATTTTCAGCTCTCGTGGGCTACGTCAGGGATGTCCCCTCTCCCCTTATCTCTTCTCTATTATTATGGAATATTTTACGTGCCTAATGGATTTGGCCAGTTTCCAGAAACGGTTGACCCCTTTGTTTCACCAGGTTCAGCCTCACGTGACGCACCTCACATATGCTGATGATCTGCTTGCATTTGTGAGACCGACCAGGTCAGGGCTCGCAACATTAGCCGCTATCCTGGAGGAGTTCGGGAGGTTGACGGGTTTGCGGCTGAATAAGAACAAGAGCACCGTGTACTTTAGTAGCAGGTGCTCACAGAAGGAAGAGATGGCCCATCTTGGGAATCTCCATAGGAAATCTACCTGTCCGGTACCTTGGAGTCCCACTTTCTATCAACTATGCCAGAGCTGAGGAGTGCCACAATATAGTCGACTTTGTGAGGAAGCGATTGGAGGGTTGGCAAGCAAAAAATCTGTCTTTTGGATGCCGACTGGAGTTGGTTCGCACGGTTATTCAGTCCCTTGCCAGCTTCTGGCTTCAGTCCACACTGCTTTCGTTATCTACAATCGACAAGATGGAGAAGATGTGTGCTGATTTTGTGTGGAGACACGGTATTCACACCATTTCATGGCAGGATCTTGCCGACCGAGGGATGAGGGGGGAGTTGGTCTCCGCTCCCTACGTACAATGCGTAAGATTGTAGGCTGGAAACTAGTATGGCGCTTCCTACAGCATGACTCCTTGTGGGCGGCCTGGGTACGGTGCCGCTACCTCAAATCGGACAACTTCTGGGTCTATCAAACTAATAATAATGAATCAATTCCGTTCAAGCATATGTTGAAGTACCGAGCTGAGATTTGTACTAAATTAGTACGTATCATGAAAGACGGGAGGAGCACAGATTTATGGCTCGACCCCTGGCTCTTGCATGAGAGTCTCCTGAAGCGGGTCGGGAACCATGTTGACGCTGAGGCCTACAGGAAGACGACGGTCGCTGGTTTACTTGATGGCTCTTTTTAGACGATCAGGGGCCACCGTTACGAGGCCATTCTGCGGACTCTTGTTCCGCACGTCCCTGTGGATCCATCGATCCGGGCGGACACTTGGGGCTGGAAGGATTCGCCCACAGGTACATTCTGCACTCGGACGGCCTACTCCCAGGCGCGGGACGTCGGCCATGTATGGGAGTTTGCGGATGAGGTATGGTGTAAGCAAGCCGCCCCAAGTTCCAGCTTTGCTTATACAAGTTAACGCGGGGTCGCCTTCTCACTAAGGATAGGCTTGACAGGTTTGGCATCCTTAATCTGAATAATAGCTGCGTTCTATGCTGGCAGCAGGACGAGACAGCCAATCATTTGTTTTTTGGATGCACGATGGCCAGAGAAATACTGCGGAGGCAAGAGTTGAAATTAGGAGTTAACCTCCCCAGCGATGTGGGCTACGAGGAGGTGGTTCGTGTCGTCATGTCTGGCAAGCACAGGGGGATAGAGTGGTACACTGAAGCTAGAATAAGATTGGCAGCGGCTGTCTGGCACGTGTGGAGAGAGCGAAATGCTCGAGTCTTTGAATATAACTATACCTCGATTAGAGGAGTGATCCTCAACATCGAGCAGGATGTATCATGTATGAAGGTGCCACTGCGCACCAACTAAGTGTATGATTCCCGAGTTTTTAATAAATTAATTACCTTTTTCCAATATATATATATATATATATATATATATATATATAATATATATATATATATATTGGAAAAATATATATATATATATATATATATATATATATATATATATATATATATATATATATATATATAATGAAGAATAAGCTTAATATGTTAAGTGATAAAAGAATCGAGTTGTTGCTATTTCTACTTTTTTAAGACTCGCCAAGTATTTTTTGGTGTTAAATTTCTTTTAGTATGGACTTTTGTTTGTGGGTTGGAAAAGATGTTTGATGCTTTAAAACTTGTGTACAGACTGATGATAGTGAATAAAATTAAAATGATTGAATACTTGGCCTAGTTAAATAGGTTAAATATCTGTCCAGTTATCTAAAAAAAAATTATGGTTAATATATCATTTAATATAGGGGGAGTATACATTTTATTCTGAGGTATTTTTCTTCATAATTAAGAATAATTAGTTATGGAGCTTGTAATTACTAAAATCTATATCTTATGGATTTATATTATGTACAGAGTCGGTGTATATTTCTGATTCCATCGCAGCTGTCAACTGATGTCACTTGTCCCACTAAAACTCGCCCGTATAAATTGCAGATATGGAAACTTCGAAAAGAATTCAGAGCCAGTGGTGGACAATTTCATGTTGTTCATGAAACTTAAAACTTAAAACTTATTCAAAACTAAAATTTTAATTTTAAACAAGGTCGCACCACAACATCAGACTAAAGATTTGTCAAACACATTTATTTCTATATATTAAAGTAGAAGCTACTTGTTGCCACGTGCCAGAATTACTAACATTTTCCCCTTCAAAATCATTGCAAAATTCTATGTTCCATGTTTGCAGTTTATGTTAGTCTCGGGACTTGATCAAAGATGAAAAACTGATGCAATCGAGATCTGAGAGTCACACAAAAACTTTGCAGTGATCAAATTCAAGATCTACGATGATACAAAAAACCAAATAGCCAGATTACAATATGAAAGAGGGAAATAGAGAAGAGAAGATCTCTCGTTCTTCCTTGCAAACATGTTGCAATTGAGACAGAACGAGTTATGTCATATCCCTATTTTGATAATAGGTATATGATCGTATTTGGGTTATTTTTAAATTTCGTATTATTTAAATTTTAATTATTTTTCTGGACTTGGGGTGGCCTTGATTGTTTAGACCTGGCACTTGACTTTTGCTTTTATTAAATTGTCATTAATATTATTTTATTAGAGTTATGTGGTTAGCCTTATTAGGTTGTTCCTAGTGTTATTAGTGTTATTATTATTATTATTAATTTTATTGATCCCTATATCTACCCTCCCAAAAGAAAACCCAAACCCTAACCTAACTCTCATTCTCCACACTCTCAGCCCCCCCCCCCCCCCCCCCCCCCAATTCTCTCTCTTCACTCTCTCTCTCCCGATCCCTCTTTACTGGACCAGAGCCTCCCCCCCTCACTCTTCTCTCTTCCCCCTCTCCCCGACCCACACTCTCTCCCTCTCTCACTTGGCTTCTGCCATCAGCCACCGCCACCACTTTCACAACCATCACCATCGTCGCCGTCGCCTCCCTCGCCACCATCGCCTCCGTCTCCGGCCACCGCAGCCGCCCCTTCGCCATGGCCGCCTCCTCCCGGCTCCCTCTTCCCGGAGCCGCGTCCGCTGCCACTCACTGCAGCCACCACCATCGTCGTCGTTTCCATCTCCTCCGGCCGCCCAGGGCGTCGCGCCCCCCGCGGGTCGCCTCCAGCGCCGTCGTGACTTGGGCGCAGCCGCCGTCACCTCCCTGGTAACCGCTCCCCTCTCTTCCCAGCTCCTCCGCCCCTTCCTCTTCTCTTCTCTCCGGCGAGCAGCCGCCGCGCACGGGGACAGCGTTGCCTCGAGCGGCGGGACGCCCTTGGGCCCCGCGCCGCTCGAGCAGCGAGCCCTCTCGGCCTGCGTGCTTCTCGGGCAGTGAGCCCTCGTGCTCCGTGCCTCTCCTTGGGTTGCGTGCTTCGAGCTCCGTGCACGCCTCGAGCAGCGGGACGCTATGGGCCCCGCGCTGCTTGGGTTGCGTGCTATCTCGATTCGCGTGATCCCTCGTTCCCTGTGCTTCTCGGGATGTGTGCCTCGATTTGTGTCGTTCCGTTTTTCATGCACCTCGATCCACGCGCTGCCTTGGACAGCGGGACGCCTCGAGCCCCGCGCTGCCTCGGGCAACGTGCTACCTCGGTTGGTGCGTTGTCTCGATCCTCGTATCTCGGCCTTTGTGCCTTCCTCGTGACCCGTACCGCCTCGATTTACGTGCACGCACCGATTTGCGTGCCGTATCGCTTTGCGTGTTACATTGTATCTTGTGTTGCCTCGGTTCGCGTGCACGTCTCGATTTGCGTGTCGCATAATTCGTGCGCCATCTTGATATTCGTGATTTTCTCGATCTACGTACACATCTCGATTTACGTGCACGTGTTTTCCGTTCATCTCGATATTCGTGCCATCTCGATATTCGTGTCATCTCGATTCGCATGCGCGTCTCGATATACGTACGCATCTCGATTTGCGTGCCCGTATCGGTCCGCGTGCCTCGGTTTCCGTGCCAGATCCCTGCGATGCTTGCGGGACCCGCACGGTATAGCCTCCTGCCATCCTCCGTACTTCCTGTTATTATTTTATTATTAATTCTAATGATTGTTTATTGTGTGTTCTGAGGACCTCGATGGACGTGCTAGCTTGGATCCAGATCGCCGAAGACTTGCTTACCTAGCCGAGCCCTCTAGGCAAGTATCCCTTGCTCATCGACGGCTCTTGCCATCTCTCCTGGATTTTATTGTATTTAATTTATTGTAAATGTATAACCATGAGTAGTGTAGCTTAGCAGTAGAACTGCCATGAAAACCTAGATTGGCTTGGTCCGATACCGGGGTAGACCGTATCGGACAACTCGGATGGGTCATCCACACCTCCGAGGACACGAGCACGACTCACATGTATGGATTGTCCCCATATGCCCCGTGTCCGACTCGCGGTCGGGTAATGGCTTTGGCTAACTGTTTCTATAACTTTGTTTGTGGCTTGGATATGACTGTGGGTCTTGGTGCGCCCTGCGTGGCGATTCTTGCTGCATGTGTTGGTTTGGCGCCCAGTACGCATTGTAGTGCTGCTGGAGGCCGAGACTTAGTGTTCTCGGCTAGGGTTGGTGCCCAGTACGCATCGTAGTGCTACTGGAGGTCGAGACTTAGTGTTCTCGAATTGCGATTCTGCGGCGGGTTGCGCCGAGTGGATTTTAGCCCCAATTTGTAGGGTGCTCCCGTCCAGAATACAAAGGAGACTCTGCTGAATTTTTCCAGAATTCCCGGTTGGAAATTTGGTTCGAAGGATTGGGCAGTGCCATTCCTTTGGTTTGCGGGACTGAACTCCTGCATGTTCTTCTTGGTATAGTATCCCTGATCTCATTGCCTGCTAGGTAGACTCCCGACTAGATTAGTCGCCTAGCGTCTTAATCTGTCCCGTCCGCCGGATTGTGTAAGGAGAGCGGTTCTACTCGGGTGAAGGTCTGCAACCCTGGTCCTTGTTTGATTTAAGGGTTGTGGATCTGATCCAGAGGGGTTCACGCAATCCTTGCCTTTTCGACGGTATCACCCATTGGACTCTTGACTCGTGACTCTTCCTTTAGATGGTGTTATAGTTTAGTTTGTTATCCCATTGTCTGTCCTGTCCGCCGGATTGTGTAAGGAGAGTGGTTCTACTCGGGTGAGGGTCTGCAACCCTGATCCTTGTTTGGTTTAAGGGTTGTGGATCTGATTCAGAGTAGTTCACACAATCCTTGCCATCTTCCGACGGCGTTGATTAGTGTTGACCCGTGTGTTGGGATTATGATCTTATTCGAGGATTGACTATGAGGAGATAGGATATTGAGATAGTGATTATGGTAGACTAAGCGGATTCTTAGATAGTGTTGCTAGTTCTTTGGTGATGTCTAATTTGATCAGATATGTCTTTGAGGACTTTTGGATTTTGATACTGGTACGAGTGTCTCGCGGAACGAGGAGGATATCGAGGATATTATTATATGATTTTTACTCGACTTTCCAAACGCCCAAATCCGGTACCTTTGTGTATTCCGGTAGTTAGAGAACCTGGTTGATTGCTGTGTCTTGGTAGTTGAGGGGCTTGTTTTCTAGTGGCTTGTGATCATTGACTAGGAGGATTCTTGTGAGTCTGAGGGCCTAGCATTGTTAGGGGGAATGAGATTGGTATTTGGTGGTTGTCTTTATTAACGTGATATTCACTCCCTCATGGATGGGAGACACTTGATAGATTGATTTGGTGGATAGACCGACTTGATGATTGGAGCTGTAGGCTCCCATATATGCTTGAGATGTTATTATAGTAGAGGTTCTGGTCTTGTACTTGACCTGATATCCATGCCACGATGTGGGCAGATGACTTCTTGTGACTGACAGAGTTATCCTTGTCCCAGACCTGACTACCTGTATCCGTGCTATAAGTCCAGCTTACCCTGTGAGGTACTGGCCCTGACCTTGCACTGCGGTGCCCTTTGTCTATTGGCACCTTGAGGTGCTACTTCCATGATTATATGGCATTGCGATGCCATCTTGATATTCTGGCTATATTATATGATTACCTGCACGGGTATCTGGTAGTTGGCCTATAGTCTTAGCGTGGTTAGGATTGCTTGCTTGCTTGTTGCATAACACTAAGGATGGATCACAACTGGGACTATAGGTGCCGAGGCTGATTCTTACTTAGCGTTCTCGTACTGAGGTACGACATCTAGGAGGATGAGCATGTGACCACGGCATGTGATTCCGGATAAATGTAGGGTTAATCTAGGCAATTAAAAATGGTAGAAGCATTGGGAGGGAACGGAATCCCGAGATCGTGCATTACCGGCCGCCACAGGCTCGTCCTGGCACGTCGGGGTTGGCCGCCACGGATATGGCAGTATCCGACTACTATATGTACTCCTGCTTAGCCCGGTGGCCTTCCGAGGGACCGGTGCATACCTACCTACTATGCGTTATTTGGCCTCGCTAGCCCTTGCGGGATATGGCACGATCTGAGGATTCCTATATTGCATTGTTGGGGTAACCCAACCTCCACCTAGACAGCCGTAGGCATTTGAGTGGCCGCTTATTTATATAATTGTTTGGCTTGTTGCTTGCTAAGCTGGCTGGCACGTAACGCTGTCCCGGTGCAGTAATTCATTCCCTTGTTCTTGTTTGATGTAGGGATGGGTTACTGTTCCGATGACAGACTACGAGTTCCAGTTGGCAATGCAAGCATTAGTGGATGTTAGGATGACTGTGATGATTGTTGGTTACTTACGTATTAGTTGGATTGCTGCCTTATATTCTGTAATCGTGCGTTGGTACCGCACGATCCTTTACCCTCATTACTGTTGTTCATACATGTTATTCCTGTCATATATTATATCCTGCTATTTTTCTTCGCCCGTCCTTGAGCCTTCCTTTCTGGTACTTGCTACGGTTGGCCTGACCAACCCTGGATTGTTCCCAGATTGCCTGAGACCGACCCTGTGGATCTTCCAGACTTGACTTGGAGGACGTGCTTCAGTTCCTGACCATGAGGGGACTGTGTGGGAAGGTATTCTTGTCTACATTATCTCTTATTGTAGACTCTCTGATTATCATATGAGTATTTCCTGTTTTTCATATGATTATCTCTCTTGTCGTTATTCCATTGATTATTGCCTGTGGATATGAGATCAAATTTAGGCCATAGACTGCTTGCATGCTAGGATACCCAGCAAGATTGACAGCCACGATCGCCGTATGACGTTTTATACCTTATACGGAGTAGCTGGCCTAGTCCGTCCCAGTATTTCGGTACTGGGGCGTGACAAGTTACAATAATCTAGAGAAAGATGAGATGAAGAAAAGTTGCTGGGGTGTCAAAACACCGTTGCTCAAAGCAAGATTCGCCCCACACGAATTGCTTCCAGGAACCAGCAAGTTGAAGAATTTGTGGAACGCTCGAAGTCACCTCTGTTCTGACTCCTCGGATAGACTTGCAATGGCAGCAGCAGCTCCCTCTCTCTCTCTTTTCTGACTTATAAAATTCGTCGTACCCATAAAGGAGGCCAGAAGAGAGTATATATAGAGAGGGTGGAAATCCTAGCCACCTCTTCAGTTATGAAAAAATTGAATCCAATCCCACAAAGATAGCAACTAATTTAATTCAAATCTTATGGAAAGATTGAATCAAATCTCACAAAGATAGCAACGAAATTAATTCAAATCCCACAAAGATAGCAACGAAATTAATTCAAATCTTATGGAAAGATTGAATCAAATCCCTCAAAAAGTGGATCTGAATTAATCGCATTGAATCAGTCTTTCCATAACTGACTTGTAGTCTGCACAGTCAGCGGAGCCCTCCACGCGGCAGCAGCAGCAGCCGCCTGGCCGCCTGGCCGCATGGCCTCATGGCCGCAAGTGCCGCATGGACCGCATGAGCCGCATAAGACCGCATGGCCGCATATGAGCCGCACGACTGCTGACGTACTAAGTGCAAAGTGCACCAACAAAACGCCATATTACGCCTCATGAGCCCATGAGCCCGAGTCCGAGCCCGAGTGTTTTCCATAAATAAATTCTCTTTATTTATTGTGTTTCTGGGAAAATTACAACTGTGGGAATCCGATCTAGAAGACGATCGCTTTATCCCTTGGACTATGCGAAGAAGAAAAGCTCTCAAAATTTTACAGCAAGATAGCAATGTATCTGTACAATGAATGAGAAAAAGAACTCTATTTATAGAGTCAAAAATAACTGAAAAGGATAACTGACTTCACAACCTGTGCATAGTTGAAAATCACGCAGGATTTAACATATGCAAGGTTATGAGCAGTTACTGGACGTGGCCTGTAACTGTTGGACACATGGCAATCGTGCATGAGTCGTGTGCAAGTTACAGGACACGCAGGCGAGAGATCGGTGGCATGGCTGCCACGTACTCCAATTTGATGAAATCCACGCAGGCTCGTTGAAGACGAAATCCACGCAGACTCGGGGTAGAAAGCTTCAAAATCCACGCAAACTTGGGGCAAGAAGCTTCAGAATCCACGCAGACTCGGGGCAAAAAGCTTCAAAATCTACGCAAACTTTAGGAAGAAAACTTCAGAATCCACGCAGATTTGAGATAAAGAGCTCAAAATACACGCAGACTAGAGATAGGACTGCCAGCTGTCTTGATTTGGTGTGCTTCGACTGACAAAATCTCTGACAAAATCTCTGACAGTGATTGCTTTGTCAGTCGCATTAAATGACAGTAAGGTCTTTTTGGTACGCCAACTTGGTGGAGGCTGAGTCTTGCTGAAGAAGATTTCGAAAGTCACGCAATAGTCGGCTATGATCTCTCGAGTCCCGTGCATACGTGGCATACGAGGAGACATTCTTCGACTGCAGTGCTGTCAGTCATGATGACGCCCTGACAAATGATGAGCTATCCCAGCGTCACTTTGAAGAAATAGTCTGGAAGAACCCAGCGTGTATTTTAGACATTGTCCAGATCAAATCAGCGTGACTTTCAGACTTTGTCCTGATCAACTCAGCGTGAATTTCATTTTTTTGAGGCCTACAAAACCCCCTTCAAAGTTTTCGAAAAATGATAAATTATTTCGAAATACTTTGAAAACGAGATGATAAAATGAATTCAGTCACGCTGAGATGACTTCAAATTTTTCGGAAGTCGAAAAAACTTCAAAGTTCTTTGAAAACATCCAAATGAACCTATTAAATGTCATGATAACTCTTCATTCTCCGAGACTGACTGAATCCAATTTATGGTGGAATATGAACCGCCGGCAAACTCCTTTATATAAACGGGGAAGAGATTCAGCTTTAATCTTCATCTTACGTCAACATGACACCGAAGGAGAAAGCTGAGGAAGAAGCACGAAAGTTGGGTTTTTGTGCCCATGGCGATCCTACTTTCGAGGGTAAGGAACCGGAGCCTCTTGTTTTCGAGTTCAAAGATGACCCTGCACAATTGGCCAAGAACTTCCTGAGTCATTTTGGTCTAGATGGCTCATCTTCTTCCGATGGGCGCAGCCTCGCAGAGCAGCGTGAAGCACTCGATGCTCTGTTACGCCGTATGGGGGTCAAGAATGTAGAAGAATTGGGCACCAAGCTCAGTCGCTCTGCAAAATAGAGCGTGTCTTTTTATGTTTCTGTTTTTTTTTTAGAAAAATATTGCACTTCTTTTCCTTTTTGTAAGGCCATCAGTGCAAACAAAATATTTCTGTGGTACGCTTCTGTGTTGAAAGCTAGCTTTGCTCCGAACAGCGTGCGCTAATGAAGAGCATTATGTGGCTCATTTGACTATTTCAAATGTTTATGCTATTTTTTCAAAGCACACGTGACACTCATCCCGTGGTCATGAGCGCTTTTTGCTTGGATCTTTCTAAGAATAGACCTGCACGTCCACCCTTTATAAATAGGTGAGTTTCACGCATACTCACTCCTTCATTCTTTTTCTTCTTCTCTGAGAATGACCATCGATGATAGCAATGCTTTCTGATCTTGATCTCGATGGTGAGTCCAACATAGTGTGCGTAACACTTTTTATTGTTGAAGATGAGCTTCTGTTTCTAACTGAACAGGGTACACCTGTCTTTGTTTGGCCAGTACACGCTTGTCTTTGCTTGGCCAGTGTACGCCTAATGACATTTCTGTTTCTTTACTGTTTTCTGCAGGAGCTTGGTTGAAAAACTTTTCCAGAACTGGCATTGGCGATTTGGATGCCGTGGGGAGCGTTCTTCTGACACCAACATCAGGGAGCTCATGCGCTTTTGACGCGCAGATCAGACAACTCATGCGCTTTTGACGCGCAAATCAGACAACTCAGAACTCTTCGTGGGATAGAAGGGTCTTCCTCCGATGGTAGGAAGAGCCTTTATACACGGAGAGTTGGATGGTGGAGCCAACTCTATCCCGAGAAATCGGGTAATAGAGTTCCTTTCACGGTAGAACCAGGAATTGTATCCCAATGTGGGATACATTCCTATCTCCTTTGAAAGGTCGCTCCTAATCCACCAGTTGTATTGGCAGCACCACGACTTCGGGCTGCCATACTCTGTGGTTCTCCTCTCGTCTGAGAGAGAAGACCAGAGTTTGATTCCTGCTGATCTGGTCGTGACTGGGACCCAGACAGTCAGGAACTGCCACCAACAACGAACCTGACGGAGAAGGTCCGACGGAGAAGATCCAAAGAAGAAGATAGATCTCTATTATGTTATTGTTGTGGTGTAGAATGAAAATCCAAAGATTGTAATAGATTTCCATTATGATTTATAAGAAAGTCTAAGAAAATGTAATAGACTTTTTATGAAGATATGAGAGTGGAAATGACAATTCTTCTATGCTCAATGATTTGTATCTATCTGGATGAATTGTAGACATGATAGATAATGAAATCTTTTTTTCTGACTTAGAGTACTCAATACTATCAGAGGTAATGTGGACGTGATAATATGTAGGAACTCAAAAAGAAAATAGATTGATTTCTATTCAGAGGTCAAAGATAGAAAATGAGTAGGTAGATTCAGCATTTATTCAGAGGTTATGAAAACGTGATAAATAACGAATCCCCACTTTTGAATAAATTGATAGAAGATAATGGACAGATGAATCGTCAAGTGATAATGAACAGGTGAACCGTTGAATGAATGTAGTAAATTAATGGATGAACCGTCAGATATTTAATGAACGAGCGAACCGTCGGATGAATATGTCGCTTCGTTATTTGAGGAATTGCTGCCTATAAATATAGCAGAGATCTGATAAGAACGAACACTTCCACTCTTCAACATAAAAATGTCGTCTGGAGAAGCATCCAAGAAGGCTGAAATCGCCCCGAAGGTTCAGAAGGGCACTGAAGACCGTCCTGCAGATCCAGTTCAGCCGAAGAAGACAGAAGCAGGCGAAGGTTCGTCTGCACCCCAGCCACCACGGGATATTCTGGATTTCTTGCTCGAACCAGGGAGAACTGAAGAAGAAGAAGAAGCCATGAGGATGGCCGTTTGTAAGTTCCTGGTGGGTTCCAGCAAGGAAGTTCTCGGTTCTTTTGCTGACTACGTTTTTGAGAAGGATGGCTTGTTCACAACATAGGGACCTTCCCACTTTGCATCGAACTTGCCTTTACTCATATGAGTCATAGTCATAGGACGTCTGACTGTCAGAACAAGTTCTCCTTTTTGATATGCTCGAACTCTGACTTTCTTGTTAAAAACTCTTGAAATTCTAGCCTGATAGAATTCAATATTCTGTTGAGCAGACAATCGTTTTTCATCCAGAGCTTCTAATTCTTGAAGTCGAAGACGATCATTATTCTCAGTGGTAAGTTCATTAGTGATTGCTATCCTTAAAGAAGGAATTTGAATCTCTAATGGAAGAACAGCTTCGCATCCATACACCAGAGAGAAAGGTGTACATTTAGTAGCATTACGGACTGTAGTGCGGTAAGCCCACAGACATTCACCAAGTTTCTCACTCCAATTCCGTTTGTTAGTAGAAACAAACTTCTTTAAGAGTCTGATAATGGTCTTGTTGAAAGCTTCTGCTAATCCATTAGCTGCCGGATTATATGCGGTAGAAGCCATATTGTTGATCCGATGATCGTCACAGAATCGAGTAAACTTCTGGCTGACGAATTGTGGACCATTATCATGAATAATGCGTCGAGGAACACCAAATCTGTAGATGACATGGTGTTTGATAAAGCTGATGACATTGGAAGTCTTAACTTCAAGTAAAGGAATGGCTTCAGCCCATTTGGAGAAATAATCGGTTATCGCAAGAATAAACCGATGACCTTTTGATGATGGCGGATTGATCGGGCCGATGACATCCATGCCCCAAGCTTCGAAGGGCCATGATGCTGCCGTTGGATGTAGAAATTCTAAAGGTTGATGAATAAAATCCGCATGGATTTGACAAGCTTTGCACTTCCTTGCGTATTCGATGGCATCTGATACCATAGTAGGCCAACAATAACCCATACGTCGAATACGATCTTGAAGTTTTGGTCCAGGTTGATGTGCTCCACAAATTCCATCATGTGCTTCGCGGATAATTTGTTGGGCCTCATCACCGGCAACACATCGAAGAAGTAAACCATCATAAGCTCGACGATATAAGGTTTTTGTAGTATGATTGTAATAGAATCTGAGTGATCGTCGTCTGATAGATGCTGCCTCACTCGGATCATCTGGAAGAATATCATACAATACGAAATCTAAGAAAGGAAGTCTCCAATCTTTATCCGTATTCTGAGTCTCAGCCAAACTATTGAAGGTAAATTCGATGCTAGAATCAGATGAAGATGATAATGATTTACGGCTGAACCCAAATCCTCTTGTTGTATTAACATCATGAGATGTTGATTCCTCAGTGTCAACTGGAAGTCCTAGAGTTAGATTGTTTTCGAGATGGAATAATTCTCGATTGTAAACAACAATCACTTGTTGACGTCTAACTGGAATAGCTAATACAGCCGCAAGGTTAGCAAGAGCATCAGCTTCTGTGTTACATGCTCGCCTTACATGCTCGATGAAAAATTCTTCAAATGAAGAAGCCATAGATATAGCCGATCTATGATAAGGAACCAGATCTTGATGACGAACTTCATAAGTGCCCCTTATCTGATTGACAATGAGTTTAGAGTCTCCATATGCTTCCAAATGTTGAATATTCAGATGTTTGGCAAGTTAAAGACCAATAAGCAAAGCATTGTACTCAGCAACATTATTTGAACATGGCTGATCGAGAGAATAAGCTCTTTGGATAGCAAGACCTTCTGGTGATACAAGAACAATTCCAACTCCAGCAACAATGTCACCATTAGGACCTATCCTTGAAGCTCCGTCAAAGAATAGACGCCAAGTAGAATTTTCTTCATCAATTTGATTTGAGTCTAGGACTTCATCCGGAATTTCATCATAGAGTTTTGAATTCTCCGAAATTGAATGAGCAGCCAGAAAATCAGCTAAAGCTTGTCCTTTGACTGATTTCTGAGGGATATAATGCATGTCATACTGAGCAAGTAAAATTCCCCAGTTAGCCAATCGAGAATTCAAAACACTTGGTTTCTTCATCATGATTCGTATGGGATTGATCATGGAGATGACATGAATGGTCTGACCAATGATATAGTGTTGTGTCTTTTGGACAGTGAACATCAG
Source organism: Iris pallida (assembly GCA_029216955.1). Taxonomy (NCBI): domain Eukaryota; kingdom Viridiplantae; phylum Streptophyta; class Magnoliopsida; order Asparagales; family Iridaceae; genus Iris; species Iris pallida. Next base: position 1,706,288 of record JANAVB010024800.1, on the reverse strand, counting down.
GGCTAGACATTCTTTTTCAACCGATGAATATCGAGGTTCAGCTCCGGTCATGGTACGACTGAGATAATAAATGGCTTGCTCATGGCCATTTTTATTCTTTTGAGCGAGCAGCGCACCCAATGAATGATCATTGCTCGAGTATATAAGAGGAACGGTATTCCTGAGACAGGAGGTACCAATACTGGATGGCTCATCAGATATTGTTTTATATCATCGAATGCTTTCTGACATTCATCATTCCAGACAAAAGAAACACCTTTCTTCATGAGTTTATTAAATGGTCTGCAGCGTCCCGATAAATTAGAGATGAATCTCCTGATATAAGCAATCCTTCCTTGAAATCCTCGTAGCTCTTTTAAGGTGCGTGGAGGACGCATCTCTTGGATGGCTTTGATCTTCTCGGGATCCACGTGTATACCTTTAGCGGTAATGACGAAGCCGAGAAATTTGCCACTAGAGACGCCTAAGAAGGACTTAGTATGGTTCATCTTTAATTGATGCTTACGCATTAGATCAAATATAGTCTTCAAATCTTGGATGTGATCCTCCTTTTGTCGACTTTTGACTGCAATGTCATCAACGTAGCATTCGACTGTTTTCCGTAAATGTTCACGGAATATAGTGCTCATAGCTCGTTGATAAGTTGCTCCTGCATTCTTGAGACCGAATGGCATCACTGTATAACAGTATGTACCAATCGGCGTTCTGAAAGAAGTGTGTTTCTCATCATCTGGAAACATTTTAATCTGATTATACCCGAAATATCCGTCCATGAATGACATCCGTTCAAATCCACAGGTATTATCAATCATGACATCAGTGATTGGTAGGGAAAACTCGTCTTTAGGACATGCCGCGTTGAGGTCGCGGTAGTCCATGCATACTCGAATCTTGCCAGTCTTTTTGAGGACAGGAACAATGTTAGCCACCCAATCGGGATGTTGTTCCTCTCTGATAAACCCGGAGGCCATGAGTTTATTGACTTCAGCTTCAATTGCATCCATAATGTCTGGACGAAATCGTCGCTGTTGTTGTTTGACTGGTTTAGCATTCGGTAAGATGTTGAGTTTGTGAGTTGCAATGTGCGGATCAAGTCCTGGCATATCTTCATAACTCCAAGCGAAGACATCGATGTATTCACGAATAAGCTTGATCATGTTTTGCTTATCAGTTTCTGAAAGACTTTCACTAATAAATACTGGTTTGGGGGATCCCTCTTCACCAACATCTATTTGGACGAGTTTGTCTTCAGTCGGAGGTTCTTTTTGCTCAAATCGAAACTCTCATTGATTATCTAACCTTTGGGCCCATTGTTCTGATTCCGGTGAGATTTCAAATTCATCTTCTTCAGAACCGTTCAACGAAATCTTCAACAGTTTCATTATTCTTCTGCTTGATTCTTATGAGAGCAGACATAGTCATGTCATTAAGCCCTTCATAGAATCGTTCAAGAAACATTTGTTTGAAACCAGCAAATGAGGTAATGCACCCATCAGGGAGGCTTCTATACCAATCATAAGCTGTTCCCTTGAGGCATCCAACAAACACCCGAGTAAGGAGGGCGTCACTTGGTTGTAGTTGATCAGTCATCACTTCAAAATGATTGATGAATTGACTTGGAGAAGTGGTTCCATCATAGAATGAGATAGTAGGAGGCTTGTACTTAGGAGGGTAAGATACTTGCTTCCATTCTATCGGGTAAGGTTGTTTGATACCCAGCCTTTGCAAACCGTCCTTCTGTTTGAATGCCTCAAATTGAGTTCGGAGATTCCTCAATTCTTCAGTAACAACTCTGGAAGATTGTGGAGTCGTAGCTTGTAGAGAATAGTTGGGAGGAGGAACAGCATTATAAGCACTACCCCCAGCTCCCGAGAGACTAGGAACTGGTTGAGCTTGCCCAGGAGTATTGGATTGTACTGCTGGAGGAGCCTGGACTGGACTTGCACCAGTATCAATTGGTATGACTTCAGGTACAGTTTGCTGATTTTGCATCTGGGTTGCCACGAGTTCATACATTGACTTCATAGTGTCTGCCATAGACTTCATTTGCTGTTCCAAAGAAGCAATTCTTTGTTCTTGAGAAGTCATGGAAGAAGAAGGTTCATCAGTATTCCCATCGACCATATAAGTCGTGACTGTACGAGGAATCATTGACGAACTGGTGGATGTTGTTTGTTCTGAATCATTACTTTGTGTACCAAAGTCATTTGTAGGAGAACTACCCCCAGTAAGAAGAGGTGGGAAATTAGATTCTCCAAGAAATTCAGAATCAGAAATCAAAGTCTTTTGATTAGAAGCCATGGTCTTTGATCTGGTGCCTTTATATACTCCATCTGGACTATCAGGTCTACCCCCAGTATCCCGAGAGGTCATGTTAACAGAAGCAAATAAAGGTTCCTCTTCCTCAGGTATAGTTTCACACTGGATCCGATTGAAGACAGATTGTCGTTTAGTTTGACATCTGCATTGCATCGTGACTCTTGGCTGAAAGTCACATTCATGATGGTCATGATCCATTGATTGACACCTGCATTGAATTATGACTCTTGGCTGGAATTCACATTCAGCATGGTCACGATTCATTGACATAGAATTATTCCTTCTCTTCTGTTGAAGATGTTCTCGTAAATCTGTTTGTGAAGATTGAGGAATATATTTCTGGTTCTTGGGTCTTGATGGCTCTTGATTATATAAAGAGTGATTAATATGAGCCACATAATTCCTAGCATACTCTGCATCTGGATCTTTTGCAGAAGTGCTCTCCAAATGGATTTGATTAAGTTTTATTCTTAGATCAGTTGGAGGTAAAACATTAGTTTTTGATACTTGGAGTTTTCTTTCCACTGATCTGGATATTTGCAGAGAAGGAAGAGTTGAACCACCCCCTTGATTAGGAGTTGGTAACAGACCCTCTCTTACAGACAAATTGTGTGCCCAATTCGAAGAAGCCGTAGAAAAAGACATTAAGAAATGTTTCTTCTTAGACTTATTCAAGTTTTGAGACATAGAATGTCCAGAAGAGAGAGTAGTCAAAAGACCATCTCCTTTTCTTTGACTAACAAAAGTGTTAGTCAAAGCTGTTCCTGAAGTAAACACTACAGGAGCAGAAGAAACAACTAAAGAGTTGTTTCTTTTCGAAGGAACTTTGTGTGCCATTTGTGAAGGAGCCTTAGCAAGACCACCTCCAGTTATAGTAGAGATTGGTAAGGAAGAAGAGATAGCTAAAGAGCTATTCTTCTTAGATGATATATATGGAAGACACGCTGAAACAGGCTTGGTTAAAGAACCAGTGTCGTTAGCGTGACTTGTGGATTTGGAAATACACGCTGGAACAGATTTGACTAAGAAGCCAGCGCTGTCAGCGTGACCTCCGACTTTGAGATTGCGCGCTGGAACAGATTTGGCTAAGGAGCCAGTGCTGTCAGCGTGACTTTTGAATTTGAGATTGCACGCTGGAACAGGCTTGGCTAAGGAGCCAGTGCTGTCAGCGTGACTTTTGAATTTGAGATTGCACGCTGGAACAGGTTTGGCTAAGGAGCCAGTGCTGTCAGCGTGACTTTTGAATTTGAGATTGCACGCTGGAACAGGCTTGGCTAAGGAGCCAGTGCTGTCAGCGTGACTTTTGAATTTGAGATTGCACGCTGGAACAGGCTTGGCTAAGGAGCCAGTGCTGTCAGCGTGACTTTTGACTGCTGTAATCTTCGAACACACAAGAGTGTGTGTGCTCGGAGTAGAGTTCTTGCCAGTGTTAGGAGTAGACACTGTGGCAGAAACTTCACCATTAGTTGCCAACAGGTTCTTAGGGACATAGACAGATCGTCCCTTCGACTTGGCAGTGGTGATGGAGGCTGAAGTGTGCTTGCCACCCTTAGCCCGCTGCATTTCTTCGTAGGCGAGTTGATCAAGTTGGATCGATATCACCTTCTTCGTCGAGGCGACTGACGAAGTGTCGCATTGAGTTGTTGCCATCTCAGAATAGGAGATGGTTTTCCCCACAAGAGTCGCCAATTTGTTTTCCATAAATAAATTCTCTTTATTTATTGTGTTTCTGGGAAAATTACAACTGTGGGAATCCGATCTAGAAGACGATCGCTTTATCCCTTGGACTATGCGAAGAAGAAAAGCTCTCAAAATTTTACAGCAAGATAGCAATGTATCTGTACAATGAATGAGAAAAAGAACTCTATTTATAGAGTCAAAAATAACTGAAAAGGATAACTGACTTCACAACCTGTGCATAGTTGAAAATCACGCAGGATTTAACATACGCAAGGTTATGAGCAGTTACTGGACGTGGCCTGTAACTGTTGGACACATGGCAATCGTGCATGAGTCGTGTGCAAGTTACAGGACACGCAGGCGAGAGATCGGTGGCATGGCTGCCACGTACTCCAATTTGATGAAATCCACGCAGGCTCGTTGAAGACGAAATCCACGCAGACTCGGGGTAGAAAGCTTCAAAATCCACGCAAACTTGGGACAAGAAGCTTCAGAATCCACGCAGACTCGGGGCAAAAAGCTTCAAAATCTACGCAAACTTTAGGAAGAAAACTTCAGAATCCACGCAGATTTGAGATAAAGAGCTCAAAATACACGCAGACTAGAGATAGGACTGCCAGCTGTCTTGATTTGGTGTGCTTCGACTGACACAAAATCTCTGACAAAATCTCTGACAGTGATTGCTTTGTCAGTCGCATTAAATGACAATAAGGTCTTTTTGGTACGCCAACTTGGTGGAGGCTGAGTCTTGCTGAAGAAGATTTCGAAAGTCACGCAATAGTCGGCTATGATCTCTCGAGTCCCGTGCATACGTGGCATACGAGGAGACATTCTTCGACTGTAGTGCTGTCAGTCATGATGACGCCCTGACAAATGATGAGCTGTCCCAGCGTCACTTTGAAGAAATAGTCTGGAGAACCCAGCGTGTATTTTAGACATTGTCCAGATCAAATCAGCGTGACTTTCAGACTTTGTCCTGATCAACTCAGCGTGACTTTCATTTTTTTGAGGCCTACACTGAGCCCGAGCCCGAGTCCGAGTCCGAGTCGCTAAGCCCCTTTGGGGCTTAGCTCCAAATGGAATTAATCCAAGAGAATGACAAAAGCATTAATGCTTAATCCTTGGAGCCTTATTCTTACCTCCTAGTAAAATCACCCACATGGTTCCCTCCTTAGGGTCACCACCCCATGTGCATCTCTCAACAACACAACCAAGTATATATGTTGAGATAACTCATGGTGCATTTCCGATGTGGGACTAAACTTTTACAAGGCATGTTGAGAGCAAGCTCTCTCCATGTAAAGAAAGCACCAACAATCTCCCACATATCACAACATATATATGTGTCCAGGGTTGAGCGTTCCCCACAGTAACTGTCCATTTTGCATTAGGATAGATGTCGCTGACGACTTGAATCTTCCCGCATGGGTTAAATAATAATGTGATACAAGAATGGACTACGCCTTGAATTCTGCACCACAATTGTAATTCTTCCCACTCACAAAGTGTAGTTACGTGTGCTTCTGGCTGCACATTAAAGGCCCTGTGCCAGCCTGGTTTCAGTGTATAATTTTGGACGTCTACAAGTTTACCCTCAAGAGACGGCCTGATATCTCTTTCCATACACTATAGGTGAGTTCTTTATTAAAGAGACATGGCATGAAGTCTTGCGCTTCCTTGCGGTGCTACGCCGCTATGACATGGCCTGAAGCCGAGGCATTACCCCTACCTGGGAACCTCATCGTAGTGTCATAATACTATAGCATGAGGTCTCAGCCTCTTTGTAGTGCCAATCTACTCAGCATGAAGCCTAAGGCTTCCTTGCGGTGTTATGCCGCAACGACATGGCTTGCAAGGTCGAGGCTTTACCCCTACCTGGGTACCTCATCGTGGTGTCGTGCCACTATAACATGGGACCATCCTCCCCTTTGTAGTGCTGTCTACAACTATTTAATTACGTCATACAGCATTAGGCTACCTGCCTATTTGCGGTGCTACGCCGATATGACTTGGCTTGCAAAGCCGAGGCATTACCCCAGACCTGGGAACCTCATGGTGGAGTCACCCCACTGTAGCATGGAGTTTCACTCCTTGTAGTGCTGCTCTACCGTGCTTCCTGTAAAGCACACCAGGCATTCACTCTGCCTGAGAACTCATTAAGGCGTTTAAACCAACCTTCCACAGGATCTGTTTTTTTCGCAGAAAATACATAGTAGACAACAGTGGTTATGGGTCCGTATCCCTTCCATGTTCCAGAGAATAAGTACCTACTGTTACCTGATAGTTTCCCAGTCAGTGATCCTCCTTTGAACCAAAAGTTAGATGCCTAGTAGATTTCTCTTTGAACTAATAGCATAAAATTTTATGGTAGGATTACAAAGACACACTATCAGAATGCCTTCAAGCCCATTTTACAAGCTGTGTCATCGACCAACTGGCGCTTGAGGCCCTTTGTGAATGGATCTGCCAGGTTCTCCTGACTCCGAACATCAATCACTGCAATTACACCTCTTTTGATAAGATCGTGTACTGTCCTGTGCTTCAACCGCACACTCTCTTCTTTCCGTTGAAGAGGTCATTTGATGCCACCGCCGCAGTCGCCTGGTTGTCACAGTATATCGGTATCGCCGGTATCTGAGCCTCAACCACTGGAAGATCATACATGAGCTCCCGAAGCCATTCTGCTTCATCTGCTGCAGTTTCAAGTGCATAAAATTCAGATTCAATGGAGGAACGAGAGAGTATAGTCTGCTTCTTCGACTTCCACGTTATAGCAGCTCCACCCAAGGAAAAGACATATCCACCTGTGGATCTCTCGCTTTCCACCTCTGAATACCAGCTAGCATCACTGAAGCCTTCCACTACTGTCGGATATCCGTTGTAGTGCAGTGCATATGTCTGAGTCTTCTTGAGATATCTCATTGCCCGCTTCACAGCTTTCCAGTGCTCAACCCCTGGGTTGCTTGTGAACCGACTCAGCATTCCCACGGCGAAAGCTATGTCAGGCCTTGTGGCAGTGGTTGCGTACATCAAACTTCCGATAATGCTAGAATATTTCAGCTGCCTGACGCTCTCCCTCGAGTTTGGCTTCAGCTTCTGATCACACCTGTAAGGCGTATCGATCCCTGGAAGATCCTTATACCCATAGCGTGTGAGCATCTTCTCAATGTAGTGAGATTGTGACAGCGCTACTCCAGTGTCTGTCCGGATGATCTTTATGCCTAAGATGACATCTGCATCCCCCAAGTCCTTCATACTGAACTTGGTTGAGAGGAACTTCTTTGTCTCCGTGACATAGCCTATATCCGTCCCTATGATTAGCATGTCGTCCACGTACAGACAAACGATGACTCCTCTTCCATCAGCGAACTTTGTGTAAACACATTTGTCCGTCTCGCTGACTCTGTAGCCGTTTGACCTAATAACTTTGTCAAACTTCTCATGCCACATCTTGGGAGCTTGCTTCAAACCATACAATGATTTCACCAACTTGCAGACTTTGTCTTCAAGACCTTTGACGACAAATTCATCTGGTTGTTGCATGTAAATCTCTTCGGTTAGCTCCCCATTCAGGAATGCTGTCTTTACATCCATCTGATGTATCATCAACTTATGTATGGCTGCTAGAGCGATTAACATCCTGATGGTGGTCATCCGAGCTACTGGAGCGTACGTGTCAAAGTAGTCTATCTCCTGTTTCTGAGAAAATCCCTTGGCTACCAGCCTGGCCTTGAACTTGTCAATAGTTTCATCTGCCTTCATCTTCTTCTTGAAGATCCATTTACATCCGATGGACTTTTCTCCTTCAGGTAGATCTACCAACACCCATATGTTATTGGAGGTGATAGAGTCAAACTCGTCATCCACTGCCTCCTTCCAGAAGATAGCATCTCTGGTCTTCATCGCCTCATCATAGGTAAGCGGATCTGCTTCCACATGATAGGTGACAAAGTCATCTCCGAAGTCTTTAGGTCTCCTCGCTCGCTTTGCTGACGGCTCTGTGAGTTCTGGTACAATAGTTGTTTCATCAACAACAGCTTCTTCTTGGACTACTGGCCCATATGAGATTTCAGTCTCATTTGCACCTACATCATTTTCCGGAATGTCCGAAAGAACAATGTTTTTGTCTTTTGCAAACTTGTCTTCAAAGTATTCAGCATCGCGAGATTCGATGATATGATTTGACTCAATATCAAGAAATCTCCGAGCATCACTCTTCTCGGCATACCCCAAGAAGATTGCCTTCGTAGTCCTTGTCCCCAGCTTCTGAGTCTTCAGATCTGGGATCTTCACATACGCCAGACACCCCCACACTCGAATGACATTCAAGTTTGGTCTGACTTTGAACCAGAGTTCATGAAGAGTTACATCCGAAGTTGCATATGGCACTCTATTCAGAATGAAAGTGACCGTTAATGCAGCTTCTCTCCAGTAGCATTTTGGAAGACCTGCAGTAAGCAGCATTGAATTCATCATTTCTGTTAATGTTCGGTTCTTCCTCTCTGCTACTCCGTTGGATTGAGGAGAATATGGAGCAGTAGTCTCGCATATGATTCCATATTCTTTGCAGAATGATGCGAACTCATGAGACCTGTACTCCCCACCTCGATCACTTCTCAACCTCTTGAGTTGTTGTCCAGTCTGCCGTTCAGCTTCGGCCCTGAACTCTCTGAACTTCTCGAAAGCTTCGTCTTTAGTCTTGAGCAAGTAGACGAACGCGTATTTTGAGAAGTCGTCGATGAAGGTTATGAAATACTTCATCCCGGCCTTTGTGGAGAAATGTTTGAAGTCACAGATATCGGAGTGTACTAACTCCAGAAGATTTGTGCTTCGATTGACCCGATGAAAGGGTTTCCTTGTGATCTTCGTCTGAGCACATACTTCACACTTCTCCACCTTACCCCCACATTTGGAGATAAGTCCTAGACTAGACATTTTGTTAATTCTTTTACAATGAACATGTCCTAGTCTATTATGCCACAACTCAAGAGAATAATCAGAAAATACAACTGCATTAATGTCATTAAACTGGTTGACAAGTTGAATTTTAAACATTCCTTCGGTTTGATAAGCCTTCCCGAAGTATGTTCCCTTCTTGGACATCACCATCTGACCAGCATTGATGTCCATCCTCAAGCCTGTGTTGCAGAGCAGGCTCCCAGAGATCAGGTTCTTGGCAATCACCAGAACATGCTTCACACCTTGAAGCGTCAGAGTGTTCCCAGAAGTGAGTTTCAGCTCCACAGTCCCGATCCCCAGAACTTCAGCTTGGGCCTGGTTCGCCATGACAACCTTCTCAGATATCGGCTGGTACGTGACGAACCATTCCTTGCCAGAGCAAACATGGCACGTCGCACCAGTGTCTATCCACCAGTTAGAGTCAACCCCCACAGTTGTGACATGTGCGATCATAGCAACAATGTTAGAAACCAATGAAACCTTACTATGCTCACATTTCTTTGATTGTTTAGGCTTGGATCTGCAGTCACTCTTGTAGTGGCCTTTCTTGCCACAATTGAAACAAGTCACTTGGGACTTGGACTTCTGTTGCTTGAATGAAGGACCCTTCACTTTTAGATTGGTGAAGTCCTTCTTCTTGTGATAACAAGCCGCCTGCTTCCCCTTGGGATCTCTCGTCTGCACTAGATTGGCCTTAGCCAACTGTTTGGACAGAGTGTCCATCTTCTGTTGGGAACACATCTCGTCCTCAACATGGATCTCTTGAAGTAGATCTCCCAAGCTAATGTCTAGCTTCTTTCTGAGCATCCTTGCATAGAAGGTACTCCATCCAGCAGAAAGTTTTGAGACGATCCCTCCAACGACAAACTTGTTGGGAAGGGGCATCTCTTCGTCTTCCAGTTTCTGACGCAGCTTCAGAAATTCCTTCACCTGTGGCAACATTGACTTCTCGTCCTCAAAGAGCAATTTGTGATATTTTTCAACCACAAACATCTTGCTCCTGTTCCTGTCTTCTTCATACAGTTTTTGCACAGACTCCCATATGTCTCTGGCAAATTCCTTCTTCGAGTAGGATTCTGCCAGGGAATCCTCCATAGCATTCAGGATGAGAAGCCTGCAGATGCTAATTTTCCTTCTCCATTTGGCCTGGAGTTTGGTAGCCGCATTGATTGCGGCAGTAGACCCAGTGTCTGGAACAGAAGGTTCTTCCTCCAACAATACATGATCAACGTCTTTGAGTTGAAGAGTTAGATAAACCTTCCTCTTCCAGACTTGATAATGCTCTCCATCGAACTTTTCCAACTTGCAGTAGTCCGATTGGACGAGCGAAGCATTAATGTTTTCCATCTACAATGATCTTGCTTTGAGATTGTTTGTCCCGGGGCTTGATCAAAGATGAAAAACTGATGCAATCGAGATCTGAGAGTCACACAAAAACTTTGCAGTGATCAAACTCAAGATCTACGATGATACAAAAAACCAAATAACCAGATTACAATATGAAGGAGGGAAATAGAGAAGAGAAGATCTCTCGTTCTTCCTTGCAAACGTGTTGCATTTGGGACAGAACGAGTTACAATAATCTAGAGAAAGATGAGATGAAGAAAAGTTGCTGGGGTGTCAAAACACCGTTGCTCAAAGCAAGATTCGCCCCACACGAATTGCTTCCAGGAACCAGCAAGTTGAAGAATCGTGGAACGCTCGAAGTCACCTCTGTTCTGACTCCTCGAATGGACTTGCAATGGCGGCAGCAGCTCTCTCTCTCTCTCTCTTTTCTGACTTATAAAATTCGTCGTACCCACAAAGGAGGCCAGAAGAGATTATATAGAGAGAGGGTGGAAACCCTAGCCGCCTCTTCAGTTATGGAAAGATTGAATCCAATCCCACAAAGATAGCAACGAATTTAATTCAAATCTTATGGAAAGATTGAATCAAATCACACAAAGATAGAAACGAAATTAATTCAAATCTCACAAAGATAGCAACGAAATTAATTCAAATTTTATGGAAAGATTGAATCAAATCCCTCAAAAAGTGGATCTGAATTAGTCGCATTGAATCAGTCTTTCCATAACTGACTTGTAGTCTGCACAGTCAGCGAAGTCCTCCATGCGGCGGCAGCAGCAGCAGCAGCCTGGCCGCTGACGTGCTAAGTGCAAAGTGCGCCAACAAAACGCCACATGAGCCCGAGTCCGAGTCCGAGTCGCAGCTCCAAATGGAATTAATCCAAGAGAATGACAAAAGCATTAATGCTTAATCCTTGGAGCCTTATTCTTACCTCCTAGTAAAATCACCCACATGGTTCCCTCCTTAGGGTCACCACCCCATGTGCATCTCTCAACAACACAACCAAGTATATATGTTGAGATAACTCATGGTGCATTTCCGATGTGGGACTAAACTTTTACAAGGCATGTTGAGAGCAAGTTCTCTCCATGTAAAGAAAACACCAACAGTTTAATCATGTTTTGCATTGCATGCATGGAACCATACATTCAATTCATTTACTTCCTGATTTAATTGACCTCTAATTGAAAGCATACATTCATATCCCAGTTTTCTGTCAAAATTGTTTTCCCAAATGCGCCCTCATCAATTGGTGAATGATGGAATGAGGTACATACTTACACCAACAAAAAAGAATAGTGGATTCTATTCTTTACCTGTTTCAAAAAAGATTTTATTCTTTACAAGAAGTGAAGGACGTCCTTCTTTGATAGTCTCCACGATCTCCACGAAGAAAACAGAAGCGGAAGCGAACTTCAATGAGATCAATACAATGTGTTATTTGGTTGCTAAGGAAAGCAGGGAGACCGAAGTGTCCAAAGAGGGGGAAGCGATTACAACAGAGATACGGTCAGTATTCGACAAGCTTTACGACGTATCTTGGAAAGATTTCCTAGAGGGCTCCTAGAGGGCAACCGCTCAACATCTTTGTTGTTCCTAGAACGAATTTACCAAGCTTAGCACATTACCACATGAGTCCACAAGAGGTTGAGATTCTTCTTAAAACGTGTGAGGACTTGATGCCGAATGGGTACTTGAAGAAAGTTATGGACGAGTCTGAGAAGAGCACGACTATGGAGAATTTAACAGACAAAGTACATGGAGTTCACAAGGAGGTCCACAGCGAATGGAGAAGGTTATTACAGGATGGAGCAAGTTACTGCAGAAAATTCCGTCGCAGCACCGTAAATGCAAGGTTTTCAACTATGTTGGCGAAGTTATGGTTTGCTTTTGAAAGGTGATGGTATCAACTGGACAGTGTGACAAGCTTCAATTGAGATAAAGTTTGGACCTTTCAAAGTGGTGTAAAAGATTGATGACGATGCCTACGTCATTAACTTATCAGGTTTGATGGAAATCCCTTCAACATTCAACATCGTGGAGCTTTACACTCATTATGAAGACGAAGAAGCACTTTATCCAGGTGGCACAGCACAGCACGAAGAACTCGAGCTTGAGTTCTCTATAGGTGGAGGGGACTGATACGGATATGAACAGGAAGCCCAAACAACCAAGAAAAGCACAAACTGACTCGAGTCTAATTTTGGTCAGATTTTGGAGGATTTTGACCAAATCTTTTTGTAGGTTTGTTTATCTTTTTTTTTTTTTTTTTTTTAACATCTCTAGTTTAATTAGACTGATGCGCGCGTGTATATGATATAATGCCTACGGATAATCTTCTTCCAAACAACAAACTTAAGCAATATCCAATTGAAATTTAACAGAGAGGAACAAGAAAATGCGACGCCTTTCCAGAGATAAAGTGAATCGATCAATAACATAAGGCAAATTCTAAGGGCACATCATTTTTTGCTAGAGGCTAGCCCTTACTAGGGAAAAGCCCATGAAAGTGAAATTTTTACTGGGGACAGTCCAAATTTTACTTGGGGCTAGCCCATTCCCAAAAAATTAGGGTTTCTTTGGATGCGTCCGCCAGCGGACGCGAGCGGGAGAGAATCGGTCTCAGTCGGGGCCATCGCGACGTTCGAGGGGAGGCGAGTGTGTACGTGGCCGCGTCGTTGGTCCACCGCGCGGAGGCGCTGGATCTGGATTAATGGGGCCGCCGAGCCATCTCCTTCTTCCTGCCAAAAAAAACCGTAAGGAGGCGGCGGCCGTAGAGGGCCGGCGCGAGGCTCCCCCCGAGCCGTCTCCGGAGTAGACTTCGTCGTCGTCCTGGCAAACAACGGAGGGCGTGAGGAGGAGGAGAAAGAAGAGGACGGCAACGGCGGAGGCGGCCGTAGAGGGCCGGCGCGAGGTAGGGGAGGATGCTCCCCCCGAGCCGTCTCCGGAGTAGACTTCGTCGTCGTCCTGGCAAACAAACGGAGGGCGTGAGGAGGAGGAGAAAGAAGAGGACGGCAACGGCGGAGGCGGCCGTAGAGGGCCGGCGCGAGGTAGGGGGGGATGCTCCCCCGAGCCGTCTCCGGAGTAGACTTCGTCGTCGTCCTGGCAAACAACGGAGGGCGTGAGGAGGAGGAGAAAGAAGAGGACGGCAACGGCAGAGGCGGCCGTAGAGGGCCGGCGCGAGGTAGGGGGGGATGCTCCCCCCGAGCCGTCTCCGGAGTAGACTTCGTCGTCGTCCTGGCAAACAACGGAGGACGTGAGGAGGAGGAGGAGGAGGAGGAGGACGGCAGCGGCGGAGGCCGGCGGCGGTGCGTCTTCGTTGACGCGGACGGCGCGACCGTAGCCGAGACATTGGTTCAAAGAAGAAGAAGACGCCTTTAAAATTAGGACTGCAACTAAGTTGGCAGTCTTACTTTATGTTAGGACTGCCAACTAGGATTGCAACTAAGTTGCGAAAAAATTTTGGGCTAGCCCCAAGTAAGGAATGGGGATGGCAAACTTGTAAATTTTTAGAAAAAAATTGGGGTAACACCTAGCAAAAAGTGATGTGCCAAACGCCACCAAATTGGCCTAACATAATGCTACCAAACGGCACCAAATTGTTTTTTTTTTTTTTTTTTTCAGAAATAAGCGAATAGCTCAATGTAACGTAATGCTAATAATGATCAAGCAGTACCCAAATAAAATTTAGTGAAGAGGAACCAAAAAAAAAAGGTTAAACTTTTCCAGAGATGATGGAACCATTCGATAACATAATGCTAATAAACACCACCAATTTTTTAAAATTTTCAGAAATAAGCTAACAGTTCAGTACCATATAATGCTAATAAAGATCATATCATTCTTCCCAATCGACAAAATCAAGCAGTACCCAACAGGAATTTAGCGAAGAGGACCCAGAAAAAGTGAAACTTTTCCAGAGAGCAGTGAACCATTCGATATAATGCTTACTAATAATTACCTCCTTCTTCCCGATCAACAAAATCAAGCAATACCCAAGTGAAATTTGGCGGAGAGAAACAAGAAAGGAGAGAGCTTTATCGGACCTTGAGCGCCGGCCGGAAGCGCTTGCGCTTCTGATGGAGACACCGACCTCCCATTTGAAGACGAAGACCCTCTTCCTGCTCTTTAGGAACTCCTTCAGCTCCTTCCACACCACCTCCGGCGAGCTGCCCACCCCCCCCCCCCCCCCCCCCCCCCCCCCACCCCCCCCCCCCTTCCCCCCCCCCCCCCCCCCTTTGAGGAGGCGACTGTACATCGCCTCCTCAATGTACTTGCTCGACCGCTTCGCCACCAGCTTCGTCTGCGTCCCCACATTGCCAAAGCTGGGTTTTGCTTTGCTATCTTCCTTCTTTTGCTGTTGGGGGGTTTATGGATCATTTGGACCTAGGCCCCATTGGCAATTGGTTAGAGGTGAGTATTCGGTTTATTCGGCTCCAACCGAACCGAATAACCGGAAAACGAATTGGACCGAAATCGAATAAGCAAAACCGAAATCGAACCGAATTGGTCAATAACCGAACCAAATTAAATCGGTTCAGTTTTCGGTTTATTTGATTTTTGGGTATATTTGTGTTTTTTGGTTAATATATAATAATTAAATATACGGTGTATATATATATATATATATATATATATATATATATATATATATATATATATTATACAAAACACAAATGTTTTTGAATCCTAGAGCTGACTGTGCCAAGATAAAGAGTGGTTGGGATTTAATCTTGGTGAATCAACGGTTGTGGGATTTTATGGGAAATCCAAAGAGTGGGGTTTGCACTCATAATGGTTGTGGATGAGCATTATTGAGAGTGAGATTTTATGGGGAATGAGCATTATTGAGAGTGGGGTTTTATGGGGAATCCAAAGAGTGGGGTTTGCACTCATAATGGTTGTGGATGAGCATTATTGAGAGTGGAATTTTATGAGAAATCCAAAGAAAATTCACATCCAGCAGTGGTTGGGATTTAATATTTTTATGGGGGCCTCATAATTATTATTGTTCGTTTAAAATTGGGGGTCCAAGATTTTGAGGGGGAATACCTTAAATGAACCATGCCCTATGGGCACGGGTTATGACTAGTATTATACAAAACACAAAGGTTTTTGAATCCTAGGGCTGACTGTGCCAAGATAAAGAGTGGTTGGGATTTAATCTTGGTGAATCAACGGTTGTAGAGTTTTATGGGGAATCCAAAGAGTGGGGTTTGCACTCATAATGGTTGTGGATGAGCATTATTGAGAGTGGGATTTTATGGGAAATCCAAAAAAAATTCACATCCAGCAGTTGTTGGGATTTAATATTTTGATGAGGGCCTCATAATTATTATTGTTCGTTTAAAATTGGGGGTCCAAGATTTTGAGGGAGAATACCTTAAATGAACCATGCCCTATGGGCACGGGTTATGACTATATATATATATATATATATATATATATATATATATATATATATATATATATATCCTTATTCGGTTTTCGGTTTTTGACCGTGACCGAAACCTAAAACCGAAACCGAATAATATATATATAAACTAAATTTTCTTATTCGGTTTTCGGTTTTTGACCGAAAACGAAACCCAAAATCGAAACCGAAACCGAATAATAAAATTTAGTATTTTCAAAACCGAAACCGAACCGATTTTTTTTTTAAACCGAACCGAATATCTTATTCAGTTTTCGGTTCAAAACTGAATAATGCTCACCCCTACAATTGGTAGGGTCGGCTCTCTTCCTACGGTCCGGTTAGGGGTAAGCGTTCGGTTTATTCGGTTTCAACCGAACCAAATTAGTCAAAACTGAATAAACAAAAATTCTATAATTTAAAAATCAAAACCGAACGAATTAGCCAAAACCGAAACCAAATAATAAATTTGGTTTAATCGGTTTATTCGGTTGAAATTAATAGGTCGAATCCAAAATTTTGGATCGTGGCTAAATTATATTAGAAATTATAATTTTTATACACACATTTGTTGAATTTTATGTAACGCACAAAGTTGGAGTAGTTGTTAAATTATCAAATTAGAATTCAAAACACATACATATAATTGTTGTTTTTAAAATATACACATTTTTAAATTGAGGGTATTTACATAATTGTATAACTCTTATTCGGTTTTCGTTTTTGGATCGAAATCGAAACTGAAACCGAATAAGTAATTTTTGTATTTTGAAAACCAAAACCGAACCGAATTTTTTTTAAAACCGAACCGAATATCTTATTCGGTTCGGTTCAATTTTCGGTGCAAAATCGAATAATGCTCACCTTTAGATCAAGTCCTATAAATTTATCTTTTTTAGGTAATTAAGTGGGAAAATAGATACAATTAATCACTTATCAAGTTAAGTAGTTAACTCTTGTCATGTTGCGGATCCTCCCTATATCTTGTCACAACATGCATTTCTGTATGATGTTCGTGTAAGTTACAATTTTTTTATAGAAAATTACAATTGTGAAGAATTTTTTTTACAATGTTCCAAATTTTCAAAATAGATTATACTTTATATGGGTATTATTACTTGTTAATACATTGATAATATTCATACAAGTTATTTAGTGAGCCACATTTATCGTACATTTTTTTTCCGACCATTTGATGGCATGAGAATAAATGTACGCACAATACTCCTTATTTCTATGGCATCAAGTGAATGAGAAAAAAAAAAAGTTAACTATGCATAAACCCAACTCACTGAATGATGTATACGGAGGGAGGGTTACCATCAACGTTGCATTTGTTATTTATTTATTATTATTTTTTTTGGCAAACAATCATAGTCATATGTCAGTAAAAATTGATTTGTTTCTAAAATAGTCCCCCTGGATTGTGCGACAAAGCATATTATATTCTAACATTCTGATTTTTTTTATTTTTTTTTTGGTTTGAAGTAAATATTTCGGACTTTCGAGAGAATATGGATATAGAGCCGGTTAAAGGGGTTTGTTTAACTTGATTAAATCATTAGGAAATGCAAAAAAGAAAAAGAAATTAAGAGTCTTGATTAAATATAGGAGGCATGAGGGGACTTTCTTGGAACACGTGGATATAAGCTTGCATAGAACATATGGAGGGAAAGAAGAGAGGAGAGAAGGAGAGAAAGAAGGAGAGAGAGAGAATAGAGAAATAGAGAATAGAAGCGAAGAATAGAGAGAGAGAGAGAAGAATGGTGGAGAGCGACAACGGAAAGAGAGAACGGGTTCTTTGTAGCCCTTAGCGACGACATCGGCTCAGGCAGGCTGGATCTATGTTGTTTCTGTCGGTCGGTCGCTCGATCGGTGGAGACTTTGCAAGCCAAGTAAGTAATTTTACAATCTCATACCACGAACGGATGCATTCTTGGTCATCCAAATGTTTTTTTTTTAGGCTAAATTATTCTAATGACATTCCAACTATATGATGCTGGAGCTTTTTTTTTTTTTTTACAACTTAACTTTTCAATGCCGAACTCGAGTGACCCTTTAGTTGGATAGCAGAACATCAATGGATCGAGCCAGAGGCGTATTATTCTTTGCATTTATAACAATGCGGGGAGTTGTGGGCAGTGGGCCCAAATGGGAATCCATGCAACGTGCACAAAGTCCCGTGCGTAACGTAGGACATCTAAAATAAATTTTAATGCTCAATTTTGGAATCCCATTTTTATAAATTACGTTTTTTTAAAAACACCTTCTGTTCAATTTTGAGCAAACTTTTATGGAACCAAAACTTATTTTGGTACATGTTTGGATGGTATGCTTATAAGAGCAACTTGTGTGGTTTTGAATTGTTCGAAAGTTTTGTGGTTTTGAATTGTTCAAATTTTACGGGAGGTGCTTCAATGAGCAATTCATGAAGTTGGGATGCCGAAATCAAAATCGAGCATATAGTTGGGGTGTCACTAAGGTAATTTAGCTGTTTTATTATTGTATCTTGGTTGTTCTTTTCACGGATTGATCGTGCAAGCGTCACAATGAGATGATTTTTTCTCTCTCCATGTATTATAAGATTAAATGTTTTTGCTATGCAAGCTTTCGATGAGAGCTTGTGATATTCATATCTTTCGGAATCGTCGACCAGTTTGAATGGCTACCATGTTTGATCCTATAGAACATTGCAAATATGTATCCGCTTCCTCGTGGGATCGAACCCACCCAGCCAAGATATGCTATGTTTTCACCTGCTGACCACTAGAGCCAGGAGGCTTTGACTTATGGTACCATGAGTTATATTCTTTGATTTATCATTTTTAATTATATTTCTTGGTAGGTGCATGTGCTTGTACTCCAGTGAACAGTAGATGAACCTATTATCAAGCTGCTAGTAGAGCTTCATTCAGGATGACAGAGTAAGCTTTATCTTTCACCATATATTTTTTACAAGTATTACCGTTTCATGTATTTTCTAAATGAGTTATCTTCCATTGTTACCTATCCACAAAGCATGGGTAAAATAGAATTTTAAGCGGAACTTAAAAGTGTTTTCTCTTGCATAGGTCCAAATATTTAGTTCATTCGATAATGTAGAACCTGTACAATCCTTATATAATTGCTATATTTGTTGTATGCATTGAGAAAGCAATATACACACAGAAAAAAAATACCATCAAGGAGAAAGTTAAAAGAGTCATTGGAGAGCGTTCGATGTTGATATATCCGTATTCATCAAATTGAAATCCCTTATAAAGTGTCCTTCTCATTGAGAAAATGGGTGTGGAAATGGAGAATGATAGACCTGGTTTTCTCTCCCCCCAAGGAAGATGTGAATGGCAGACCCAACATATTATTTAGTTTTGAACGGAGCGTTCAATTGAAGAACGGTAAAACAAAGTGTAAGTGAAATGCCTCAGTAAAATGGAAGAGCTTCCAGTTTTTAGTGACATATAATAATAATACATGGTTATGGATTTGTATTTGATCTATATTTTTATTGTTTAGTCTTATTATCTAATTGTCTACATATGTAGTTTATTTGTGATCTTTCAATGTACAGGGAAAGCGAGCCTGGTTTGAAGTCTTCATACCCCCACTTAAAGTCTGATGCTTCACGGGATATGGAGGTAAGACAATTACTTCCTTTGTCATTGTTATGACATACTTCATGGTTAATTATAGGACCTTGACCACATAAGCCTTCAATATATGTTTTGATGTAATATTTTCAGAAGTCTCTTCATGTCTCCTTTGATGCGGTAAAGGAAATGCATTCCCCACGTTTCCGTGCTATTCTTCGAGTCACCAGTGGGCGCAGGAAGAGAGCGCCCCCTGATGTGAAGAGTTTTTCTCATGAACTGAATTCCAAATTACCACCGGGTCTTCCGTTTCACAAGTTTCGTGGATTAAGGAGCCCAGAGGTACGTACTAACTTGTTTATATTTTTCCATTCTTGTTTGTTGATCTATTACTTGAAACCTCAGTTAAACATTTGGTGGTCTTTTGCTCTCCTGCAGGATATAATGACAGTAATCCGGTCAAAGTTTAATCGTTTGAAGGAGGAAATTAATTCCGAGTTAGGTGTCTATGCTGGCGATTTGGTTAGCATACTCGAAAAAACAACCAAGGAGCATCCAGACTGGAGAGTGCCTTTGGAAGATCTTTTGGTTATAGCCCAGAAGTGTGCAGAGATGTCGTCGGATGAGTTCTGGTTGAAGTGTGAAGGGATTGTTCAAAATTTGGATGATCGTCGTCAAGATTTACCGATGGGTTCTCTGAAGCAAGCCCACACCCGGATTCTTTTTATCCTAACAAGGTGTACTCGCTTGTTGCAGTTCCAGAAGGAGGGTATTTATGGTGAGAATGATCATATTCTTGGTCGGCACCAGTTTAGTGACTTGGGATTTTATCCAGAGCAGATTACTTCAGGAGATGCGTCTCAAGGCCTCAAGAGCACATTCAGTGCTAAAGCTATTAAAGACAAACTCATAAGAAAAAAACTAATCGAGCACGGCCTTAGCAGTGGGTATTTTAATCAAGATTTTGCTGATCGTCCATTGAGGTACTCTGCAGGAACAGATTCCCCTGGAAGTAGGGATAGGATATCTTCCTGGAAGAAGCTTCCATCTGCTGTGGAGAAAAATAAAAAAATAAGCTACAACAGGAAGGACGAGTTACTCGAGACGAAGAAGTTGGATTCTTTGACACAACTTGATAAAAGGAAGTTGCATCCAGATGAAGCCGTGGAGCGCCCATCCGAAACCTTAGACGGCTCGACTGATCCGGGCTTGAAGAAACAACAAGATTCTAGTGATGATTCTGGAGGTCTGCAGGGTCTATCTGACGTGAAACCGACAATGATATGTCGAGTTTGTGATTTTGAAATACCAACTTTGTATGCTGAAGGCCACTTTAAAGTGTGCACCATTGCTGACAAATGTGATTCAAAAGGTTTAAGCATAGATGAACGACTGGAGAAAGTTGCTGTAATCCTTGAAAAGCTTCTAGAATCCTTCTTGCCAAGAAGTTCAGATTTCGTAGCTGGCAATAATGGGGATGCAAGAGTGAGTACCTCAAGTACGAGAGACGTATCCGAAGATTTGACTCCCTTGTGCAGTAACTTGAACCATCTATCTTCTACTGATAAATTGGACTGTTTTTCAGAAGCTGATAGTCCTCTTACTACACATCATAATGGTTTACTATCAATAAAGTGCAATCGAATTTATTTAACTACATTTGATCAAGCTGCAGTACCACCATCATCCAGGAGTATAACTCCAACTACATTTGATCAAGCTGCAGTACCACCATCATCCAGGAGTATAACTCCAAGATCGCCTCTATTGGTACCACAAACTAGTCAGATTGCCTCGCTATTGGCTGGAATCAGTGCATATTCTGACCTTGAAAACCTTCAACAGGTATTATTCTTAGAAACTAACGTCCAAATTAGTTAATTTTGCATAATTTCTTAAATATTCTTTTGATATGTTTAAAAAAAAAACAATTAACATTATTAGTACTTTGCTTAGGCCAATGCTAAGGGCACTTCATTTGTTGTTAAGGGTTATCACGATTTTTTTGCCAAAATTTCTGCAGTTCCAAAAGACAAACTTCTCTGTCTATAGGATTGCCGTAATTTTGATAGTCCTGAATATGCACATAACTGTCAAAATAGTCCTCATACAGGACTACAAAAATTGTGATGCCCCTTAACAAGTTTTGTAGTGCCCTTAGCGTAACATTTTTAGTCACTTTGTTTAATTTCTCAATATAATTTCTCTTCCTTAAATCTATTGGTATGCTACAGTAGTTTTTATCTATCCATTTTCTCATGTAGTGTCTTCAATAATGAAGACCATAATCTATGGCAATCCTTTAAAATATAATTGCAGGATATCACATCTTGGTATCAATAATAATAATTATGGTGTATTCCATCTTTTTTTGGAAATAAAAGGCTTAGGAGGCCGATAATCTCTAAAGAAAGTTCTAATGTGGTAATTTATTTGACAAGTGATGTGATTCCTAACATAGAAGGTAATGGTTCAATGGGTGTGCTTCGATCATTTGAAGTACTTATAATGTGCCATTTGAAGATTATATGAGTCTCTGACTCTCTGCAATTGGATTTAATTAGATTCTAATAATGGGTTGCGGAATCTAGCATAATGTTCTTATGGTTGTATCTAATATAAATTAGAATGAAAGCCTTTATACATAGATAGTCATGATATGTTGATATGAACGACACAACCTTAAATATTCATATATATATATATATATATATATATATATATATATATATATATATATATATATATACAAAGTATTAAAAATATTAACGAAAACTTACCAAAATGGACTCCTCTAGAATTCAACTGGATATATATACAACTGGATATAAAAATTAACCTTAAAGCTAAATATATGTTTGTTCAATCCTAAAATACAACATAAAGATCTGACTATATAATAAATGAAGGTAAATACTCAGTTCTGTTTCCATTTTTCTTCCAAATTAGGATGGATCCCTTTTCACAAACAGTTGGCTCACTACTTATGTATTTTAAAAGTTCTTTATACTTGGACCATTATGTCATGTGTACTTTTGATGTGTTATATAGTATAATTTCATCTTGCGGTACAATGGCAGATAAAGACACTATTAGACATACTCCGTTGCATTATGGGTGTAAAAAGTAATGATTACAGTTCATTGGAGAATTTGAGTTCGTACCTAGAAGACTTGAATGCTCTTATTGAAGAAAGGAATGTGGATGCCCTTGTTGTTGAGACATTTGGAAGGCGGATAGAAAAATTGTTGCAGTAAGTTTTAACTTTATATGCAATCTGATGTATTGTATGATAAATTTATGAATACAACTATTCTTTAGATAATACTGAACATATGAACCTGTTGTATTTTCATTATTCTGGTTCACTTGGTCTTGGTGATATAAACACTATAGTCTAACAGGGAGAAGTTCGTACATCTTTGTGGGCAAATAGATGATGGAAATACAGAGGCTTCAAGCATTACAGCTGATGAAGATGGTACAATGGAAAATGATATGAGTCGCAACTCACGTCCTTTGAGTACAAAACTCAAAGATCGGACGTCAATTGAAGATTTTGAAATTATAAAACCAATCAGCCGAGGGGCATTTGGAAGGGTTTTTCTTGCAAAGAAAAGAATAACGGGCGATCTTTTTGCAATAAAGGTGATTGTTTATTTTTCTTGGTCAAAATATAGTTAAGAACAAGATATTCTGCATTATTCCATATATTTTGTTGAAATGCTAGATGTGAATTTTCATGCTGTGTGTCTTAATAACTTTTAGTTTCAAATTTGTTGGGAGAAACATGATAAATACTCTATCTAGAGTACTCAACCGGCATTTCTAATGAATTGTTTGCATAGGTCTTTATGTTCGGTTCGCTCAGTAAATTCATACATTATATTATGGGCTTCAAATTGATAGATTTATAATTGACCTTAATAAACACCAGTCTAGAGAAGAGTTAGGTTCTATGCTAAGAAATGTTTATCGTAGCTAAAACAACTTGACCTTCTATCAACTTGACCTTCTATAGAACCAACAGATGAGTCTATAGAATGTACGGATGTTGTTCCATATATTATTCTCCCTGGTAATTGGTCACTTCTTCATCTCTCTGTACACTTGGTACATATTGTTGGGTGTAAGAAGAAAAAGGGGATTTTAATCTTTATTTATGATTTCGTGGGAGCAACACTGATGGTTATGGCTTCTAATGAAGTAGCTAGTAGCTACTCAATGCACAATTTTACGACCCAAACTTTATTATGATTTCCTTGTGTATCCTTTCCATTTTATTTATTTATTTTGGACTACCATTCTCGTATGCCTCTTTCTTGGTTACTTTCACAGTTATCCTTCTGGCTCTGTAGCCATTGTTGTATCCTCCAAGACCCCTCACTGACCTCACATGATGCTTCATCCGCTAGACTCTAGGGTGTCTTTCACTGGTTTCCACCCATGAAGATAATATGATATATCAGGAAGAATGAAAACTAATTTGAAATAATAGTTTTACCCATTCCGGTCTCCTCATGTTACTAATATACATCACCAGTTTCAATCTAAATCTAGAGTGAGCCGACTAGTATGTACTTTGTTATCTAAAACCATGATGAACTGTGATCACCTATGTTAATATTAGGTCATATAAAAACCTCTTATGCATTTATGATGTTTATCACTTTGCTACCATCTAAATCAACTTATCAGTGAAAAAATGAAAGACCATGTTGTTAGGTTTAGAGATGCGCGAACGGATATGAGAGCACGTAGCAGATATGAGAACGGTGACTATCATAACCAACATAAAGAAAGTAGCAAACAATGAACCTGCTACCGAGAACCAAGCAAGATCAACAAGCAAAATGTGGTGGCTATGACCACATGGACAAATTTCAATTTTATATTTATCAAAGATTGAATACAAAAGTATATATTGGCCCCTTTTTCCCAAGAGCCGGTCCCTTACAACTTCTCAAGTAAGAGATACAAAAGACGTATAAGAAATGGATTGAGATCCCCTAATGCACTTGTTGCTTATGTCGGATCTCCTTATTCATGCATTTGCCTAACTCCATTGTAAGAACTCTCTCTATGTCGAGTTACTCACCGATAACACCAATGACTCCCAACTGGCCGGTAGAGAACTTAAGAGCAATATGGTATGAAGCTCGTCATCAGTCTCCATCTTCATTGCATACAACTGATTGATAATCCTCTAAACCTTGTTCAGATGTTGCACCACCAAGACATCCTCCGTGTAAGGAAATCTTTTTTGAAAGAACGAGACCTCATTATGATTATCCACCTACCTACTATAAAAGTTCAACTTGTTGGTTCAGTATATATCACTCCGCTTGGAGTGTCACCATTTGTAGCTCACGGAGGGACACATTCTTTTAGGTGAGTGGTACATGCATCTTGGGGATAGTGTCACCATCTTTGTTCTATCGGTTGTTGAGATAGGATATCCATATTTGGGGGCTTAAGTGGGTTCTCCTAGATATAATATTTAATTGTACCAAGTGTAGTATTACCTATCAGGTACATGTCCAAGAGGGTGAATGTCCAAGAGGGCGAAGTAGACAAATATTTTTATACTTGATAGCTTGTTTCATGAAGGTAGTGATGATCAATATTGAAATTCCTTATCTCAACTTACTTTAGGAGGACCTTGCTTCATGGAGCTAAGGTGGATAGCTTCCTTCTTCCATGTTATAGATATTGGTTGCGCTTATCAAACTTTATCAACTATCTATGAACTGAAGGCTAAATTTGAATCAGTTGATAGTTTATAACTTCATACTGATATTCCTAGATATAGTGTAACTCTTTGACTTGTTTCATTAAGGTAGTGACGATCAATATTGAACTTCCTTATCTCAACTTACTTTAGGAGGACCTTGCCGCCGATACTAACCTTGTAAACCATCTAACTTTCTACTTATAGTCTAGCAACATGACTTTTCAACTTCTTAGTCTTTGGCATCACTTATTTTTAAGTACCTAGGCCAAGGATTTCCCTCAATGACATTTACATTAGCATACAATTACACTCGAGACGAAGACTCTACATCTATGGGAGTTTGTCTAAGCCAATCAGGTTAGATTTCTATTTACAACCATACTTTATTTTGGAAGCAATTTGACTTTGTTTCAATTTCATACATATGTTCTTCATCTTTTATCTGATAATATTATTGGTTTGAAATGACTATTTAAAAGTCTAATCCTCAGAAAAGATACCAATTTGTATATCAACATTTATGTAGGTTCTTAAAAAAGCTGATATGATTCGTAAGAATGCGGTTGAAAGTATTTTGGCCGAGCGCAATATCCTTATATCAGTTCGTAATCCTTTTGTGGTGAGTTAATATTTTAACTTGTGTATTTAAAACTCTCGTGGGAATATTTGTTTGACTTTTGTGATCAACAGGTCCGCTTCTACTACTCCTTCACATGTAGGGAGAATCTATATCTAGTTATGGAATACCTAAATGGTGGAGATCTTTATTCTTTATTGAGAAATTTAGGTTGTCTGGATGAAGAAATGGCACGCACATATATAGCTGAAGTAGTAAGCACGCATGCTCTTCCTCTTTTCCATTTATGAATTGTGTTATATCTTCGACTACCATAGAAGTGTATCATTCCGAACAATGATATAGATGTAGTTTGTATTTGTTTCAGGTTCTTGCATTGGAATATTTGCACTCACTTAATGTTATTCATCGAGATCTGAAGCCAGACAACTTATTAATTGCTCGTGATGGTCATATCAAGGTTAAAGTCCATTACTTATGTTACCTTTTTTTTTTTGAATGAATTTGTATATTTATCTGCTAGAGTTTAGCTACACTTAGAAAGTTAGGCCTATAAGTATTATGGTTTATGATATGCTAGTAAATTGAAAGAAGAAAAAAGGCCACAATGGCTTCTGTATGATACATGGCTAAAAACGTTAATATTAGATGGAATCAATAATTTTCTTATAATGAAACTAAGATTATGCAGACAAAAAAAAAAACAGTTTTGTTTTTTATACAACGAAGTCTCGTTAGTTTGAAAAAGTATGAGATCTAAAAAGTGCACAGCCGTCAATTACCTCTTTAAGATTTATATGTGTTATAGCTCATTTTACTTTTGTTGAGTTACCAAGTTAGAATGGTACGGGTTACCTGCTTAACTAAAACATTGATTTTGTGTACTTTTTCATATTCTTTATGATATACCTATCATTGAATCCGATTACTGATGGTACAAGCACCTAAGTGCCGTTCAAAATTGAATTCATAGGTATTCCTGCAAATTACTGAAACGATATACATATTCTATGGATTTATACAAGTGAAAATAAATATATAAGATGGTGACCAATTTAAGAAGGAAATATTTCTAAGTTTGTGACAAGTTAAAGTCTTTGTAATTTAATTTAAGGGTGACTTTTATGAAGCATAATTCATTTAAATAGTCCCAAAGACTTGTGATAATTTGTTAGTTTTCAACTTTTGACAAGTTATTTTAAATTTATTGTTACTAGCTTAGCAAGAACCTCACATGCAATACCCAAATGAATTGTTTAAATGTTTAAATCTTGTGATGTGCAGTTTTGATTAGATTTAGTCTCTACCAATTAAGATACATTTATGCTTCAATAGACCTCTATACTACACTAAAATAAAGGTTCAATCTCGACAATGGAGTCTAGTTTACCATTGCGTTCAGCTTAATTTATTTTTGGCTATGGTTGATATGTTGTATTATCTCTTGAC
This sequence comes from Iris pallida, assembly GCA_029216955.1. Lineage (NCBI taxonomy): Eukaryota > Viridiplantae > Streptophyta > Magnoliopsida > Asparagales > Iridaceae > Iris > Iris pallida. Next base: position 1,679,223 of record JANAVB010024800.1, on the reverse strand, counting down.
ATTATTATTCCTTATTCTAAATTGTTATTATCTTGCCACTACCTTCATGGAGTTGTAGGAGTACTAATATCATATCATCGATATTATGGAATCTGAGTTCACCACGCTAAAATGTTACATCAATTAGTTATTAAATGAGATTTGTTTTATTGGTTTGATCTTTTCATAGTGTTTTTATGGCCTTTTTTTATTAGTTCTCACGTAGCAATTATATTTTCATGCAGTTGACTGATTTTGGGCTCTCTAAGGTCGGTCTTATCAATAGCACTGATGATTTAACAGGTCCAGATGTTAGCATTGGTGTTTTATTAAGCGAGAATGAACCAATGCCGGCATCACTTCGGGCAGAGAAACGGGAACAAAGGCGAAAGCAAACAGTTATTGGCACTCCTGATTATTTGGCACCGGAGATACTTCTAGGAATGACACATGGTATGTTAATAATGAAAATAATTTATACTTAGGGTGTGTTTGATTGCAAGGTGGAAAATACGTGGAAAAGAAATTAATTCCATGGAATTATTTTCCTAGGAAAAAAATTCCATGGAATTTTAAAAATTTTCAAGGAAAACTTAATTTGGTTGTTTGATTGTCATTATTTTCCACGGAAAATAGTTATTTTCCATGGAAAATGATATTTTCCTATGGGTTAGACAAGTTTCATTTTCCACCATTTTAGAAGAAAATATGGAAAATGATAGTTTTTTGGAAAATAATTCCATGGAAAATATAAGCTATCAAACACTACAATTGGTGGAAAATTTGTGGTGGAAATATTTTCCATGGAAAAAAAGCCCAATCAAACACAGCCTTAGTACATTAACATTTTTTTCTTTCGGTTTCTTTTTAAATATATATCTCATAATGCTTGCCTTGTAGGACAAACTGCAGATTGGTGGTCAGTAGGTGTTATTCTTTTTGAGTTGCTTGTAGGTATTCCCCCTTTCAATGCAGAACACCCACAGGTTTGTTACTACATAATTGGGTAATAAAATAGAAGATATCATGTTCTTCTATCATTTATTTATTCCTTTTTGTCTAATTTTACTTACTATTTTTTATCAAGTTCATCCATGAAGTTTATGTTTTCACTTAATCACGTCGAACTATTGCTCCTTTTCAAGTTTGCCTAATATAAAGTATCAAGAAACTGAATACCAATACTAAAAAGTATTTTTAAAAACTAATATGTAAATAAAACACTATCTCCCATGTTGTCCGCACCCGCCTCGTCGGCGGTACTATCCCCGCCCCCATGTGTACTTGCCGACAGAGTTGCCACCATGACTGTTGTTACACAAAAAATGGATATGAAGTCAAATTCCCACCATTGCTTCAACTAACAAACCCAAACAATCTTTGCTCGGTTTTAAGATTATGAAGTTTCTTTATCCAATATTCATATCAAACCTTTTTTCAATATTTTTTTAACTCTATCAATTAGTCAAATATTTCTATGCTGTTAAAAATTGTTCTAACAAAAAACAAGAAGGTATGATATATTTCTGGTTTTCATTGAGACAAAGAGTAGACATTGTAAAGAAGTCTTTGTAGCTACTTTGCAGATGGCTCGTGGTCCAACTGCTAGAGCATATATAAATATGTACACATCATATATCACTCAAAATATTTCTTTAGCAAATAAAAAAAAGTTAACTCACATGAAATAGAGGAGAGATATTTATTTAGTCAAAGTCTTAAGAAAAGACACACAAAAACAACTATGAGTGAGATCGTGCGTATAAACTAATAAACCTTAACACAACTTTGTATTTTAACACTAGGTTATCTACAAAACCAATGGTTGCAGACAAGTTACACAGCCAAGTACAGACTGAACTTGACGAGAGTATAAATTAAGTGTTATCCACCTATAGCTTGTCCATCCCTAATATAATCCAAGTTTGGCGTATAAAAAGAAGATAAGAACCTGATAAAATACTGCTTTAAGTGAAGAATATCTCAGAAATTCAGGTTCTATTTTAACTTTATAATCATCAACTTTATAGTGGTCAACGATTTTTTATTTGAATAATACATATGTATCATATTATTCATGCCAAGAGCCATGACCTTCAAAACAAGCATTTCAAATCATTTTATTTTCTAGTCATTTTACACAAATTCTACATTATATTATAATGAATTAGACATCATTTTATGCCAGTTAAAACAAACACACCATTTTATACCGATACTCAATGCATATTAGCACCAAAAGATTCAAATAGTAACAATCTCTATGGAATAATATGTTGAAACCAAAATTTGGCAAGTTGTCTGGAATGGGCTATTAACGTGGGACAAAGACCCAGAGAAAATATGATTAGTATGAAAATTAGAAATTTAGAAAATTTGGACACAGAAGCAGTAAGAAATTTATGAATAATTAAATATTAGCAATTGTTACAAAAATATAACAAAAATACAACAAGATAATAATCGACTTATATGCCTGATTTTAGAATTGTGTTCGAGTTGCAGCAAGTCTTGATACTAGACTTTGTACTTCGAGACCTGTCAAAGATGGAGAAGAAGACATGATATATCCACTCTAGGGTTTCGGCATCGAACCATACGAACTCAAAAATATATTTCTTTTATTCATTCTTCAATTTTCTAATGAATAATTTATGAACTTACAGACTATTTATAGATTCTCAAGAAATCAAAAGAAGATAAAGTCAATTCCAAAGGCTTATCCCTAATGATTAAAATCCCTAACTAACTCAAAGGGATAAAATTTTCTTGTTTAGGTTAATCCGGACAAACAAAATTAAACTGAAAGTCTAAGAAAATAATATCAATCTGATCTACGAATCGCACTCACATTCAAGTCCATAGATGGCCATGCATCATTCTCCTCGGTTGAAAAATTCACCTCCCATGTAAGCGTAAGTCAGAGAATTATGCTCATGCAAATGTACTTCAAATCAACCATGGTGGTGAGATCTCTGCTTCGGTAAGCTAGTCAACAGAGGCTCCTGAAAAGAGATAAAATTCCATAACGGTACTGGTGATCGTGGATGGAAGAAGCATGATATCCTTAGAGTGTAAACTAGTTTACCTAGTAAACCTATCATGGTAGTGACACAAATTAATTTTATCATTGAAACTGGGTCTACATTTAAACCGAAAATAAAAAATTGACCTTTATATATCATCCTTATAAGAACTAAATAGGTCAATTCACCAATGAATTTAAAGAATATATTAGGTCTTCTAAATATTTTGAACTTACCCCAATAATCAGGCTATGAACAATTTCTATTATATTTGTGATGTGTCCGTCATTGGCATGAGCTCTACTTGTTTATCAATATTAGTATCTTCCCTAACGTCATGATTGTCAAATGTAGCTTTCAATCTAGCCTCAAATCTATTACAAAGTTCATCACGTTCAGATTTGTAAAGATTGATAAAATTTTTAGGTCTTCATAATCTATATATTAATTTTTTTATTTTTATTTACCCCCTTAGATCTTTACCTACGTATAAAAATATTCTTAATATAAGCTTTGATACCAATTTTATGTGTGACAAAGACCCAAGAGAATATGATTAGTATGAAAATAGGAATTCAAGAAAAATTGGGCGCGGAAGCAGTAAGAAATTTATGAACAATCAACTATTATCAATTTATTATAAAAATTATAATAGAAATGCAGCAAGATAAATCGACTTGTATATCTAATTTTGGAATCACATGCAGGTTGCGTCGAATCTCGATGTTGCGCCTTTGTACTCTAGACACGACTAGGCGTCGATGATGGAGGCGGAGAAGACAGGATAGATCAACTCTAGGATTTTGGCATCGCAACATTCAAACTCTAAAGTAGATTTCTCTCAATTCATTCTTCAATTCTTCAATCAATAATTTATAAACTTACAGGCTATCTATAGACTCTTAAGGAATCAAAATAATATAAATCAATTTCTAAAGGCTTATGCCTAATATAATTAAAATTCCTAACCAACTCAAAGGAATTAAAAAAAATGTGATTTAGGTTAATCCTAACAAATCTAATTTAAACTGAAAATGCAAGAAAAAAATATCAATCCGATCTACGAATTGGACTTGTGTTCGGGTCCACTGATGGTCTTGCACCAGCTATATTGATTGTTACTTATGCACACATAAGGATTTATTTGATTGGAGTCATATGTTGAGATTGTCTTCCATCCAGACATCAATTTAGAGGTTGTCAGACAATTATGATCTTAGACTATTGCATTTCTATCATATTTATTTTATGTTCATATTTACTTAAATAAAGTACCTTAAGATGCTAACATTTAGCATATGTTGTTTATATCTTTATACCATTTGTTCTTCAAGTTTCATAATTGTAAAATTTATACTGAACAACACATCCTAAAGCCTAACCTTTGAGATGTAGGTTATTATTTCAATACGTTGAACTATTTCTCCAACAACAACAACAACAACAAAAATCAAAACTTTACATTTTGGATATTAATAGATGGTTGTTCAAATGCAGAAAATTTTTGACAATATCATGAATCGTGATATACCCTGGCCAAATGTACCGGAGGAGATAGGATATGATGCTTATGACTTGATCAACAAGTGAGACACGGATACTTCTTTCTTTTTTACTTCTCTGTATATTTCCTAACTTTTCCAGTTTACCCATCTTAGTTGTAATTAGATACATGTTCTCTAGACTTCTTCATATCTTGAATCTAAGTTTTATACTTATCCATTAGTGACTACATATTATGACATACATGTCACATACATTTGGAATATATCATTAGTTTGTTATAACATTATCATTTGCATGTTGGTTATACTCCATTGATCATTAATTATTTTATGTAAAATGCACAAATAACGACACTTGCTACCGCGCTTTTGAATCTAGCATCCAAAAATCAGCTGGACATTACAAGGAACAAAATTATCTAAATCGTTGTAGCACATGGTTTTTCTGCATTATTTCATACTTCGAAAATATAACGGTTATTGGAACCATCAAGCCTTATTTCGACAGTCTTTTGAGTCAACATTTTGAATCATATTAACTACGTATTAAATGAATATCTTAAAGGGAAGCATTAACAACTATTTACAATATTTATCTTAGGTCAAAACCCATAACTAGATGAACTATAAGAGGTTGTCAATTGTAGCAGCAGTTGTAGGGAGATAAAGAAAAGGCTCAGCGATGATATAGTTTCTGTGCTTCCAACAATAAAAGGTTGCCACAAGATCCCCAATTATGCAAAAGTCAGGTATTGAGAATTGGATTTAGATCCCCTAATGACAATATCTTGTAATGCTCCGTAAAGCCAAACGAATATAGAATGTGTTAGAATTATTTGAAATAAATCAAAATTCTTGATATTAAAAAACAGTCCATTAGTAAAACAAAATTTCAGCAAATGGAGTAAAAATTAAGAAACCTGGCCTTTGGGTTTGACGTCTAGAAACCTGTTGCACTTAAGGAAAAGAAGACTGCTTATCATGGTGGCAACCATGGCATTCTCTTCCCAAGCGGTAACAAAGTTCCTCCACCATCTTACTCGATGGTGTACAACCACCGACGAGTGACGGACCACTAGACCTTAGCACCGGAAACGTCTCGAAGAAACTCGAAAATTGAAAAATTGAAGAGAACAAATATCAAAGAAATCTACCAGGAGAGTAGAGATTAAAAATCATAATAAAATGTAATCAACTCAAAATAATACATGATAGCCCATCCAATAAGCCATGTGATATACATGAACAAAAAATGGCTAGAGAGAGAGCTAGTAACGGTCAATTAAAGGCAATGATCTATTCCAAAGTTAATTGCTATGAGAAAACCAAAATAAATTAAGATACCAAACAAAATAAAATAAAGAACATTAAAAACATAGAAATTTATCTTTTGAATAAGGAATTCCAACTATCCCCTCCCAGAAGTTAAATTTCAAAAATAAGAAAATAAATGAAGTAAATACAATTTGCTGGTTCTGTGATACTGTGCATTCAGTGTAGTTAGCTTCTAGCCTTGAAACTACACTTAGTAACAATTGTTTCCACCCGAGTAGACATTAGTGGACATGTCCTTGATCATTGTTCCTTTATCAAGTGGTAACAAAAGTATAAGTCGGCATTGCTTAGGCCGTAGGATCAAGCGGATTGGTGTGATACGGGCCATGCAACCATTACCATTTCATGAAGGTTATTAGGGATCAACCCAGAATCCTACATTTGTGGCCAAAGAGTAACCTCACATAGGGAAATCCTCCCACGAGGACAAACTAGAGTTTATGCTCAAATTTAAAAGTACTGGACTCAACCTAACATATATGAACTACGTCATAGGGATGGGGTCGAAGTGCCAACTCCTAAGGAGATATCTCTAAAATAAAAATGAGCATCCACGCCAATACCCGTCTGAATTGTTTGTCCCATTGCACTTTCTTCATAGGATCTCCAATCATAAAAGTTGGGTTCCCACCGTCGATATTTCAGTAATGCCTTCTCTAATGGGGGGCTCTTCCTTAAAAAAAACTATAATAGAGCTTCTACATAGGAAAAAAAATGTCGCTGATGGGGGTTTCTATCTAAAGTTCTATCCTAGTTGAAAAATATTAAAAATAAAGGAGCTCTATGAGGGGCTTTACATGTAGAACCCTTGATAGAGTTTTTTCTTTTTAATGTCTACGTAGCATATGAAAATGGGTCTCACAATATTCTTTAATAGTTGGATTTCTATATGAATAAATATAATTGACACTTACGTATAATAGGAAAATATATAGAGAGGGGACATAATTTTTTATAGTTGGGTTTCTATATGAAAAATGCCATGTAAACATAGAAGCCTTCTTAAAAAGGCTCGACACATAGGATAGAAACCTAAAATTAGGAATAACAATGGGAGAAAGCCTCATAGGCCTAAGCCCCACCCCCTTGATATTATATAAGACTTTTGTCCTTGGACCATGTTTCAGCTCCACAAATAGTTGAGGCAATAAAATATATTTATTCTAGACATTTACTCTAGAATATCAAAAATACCCATATTAGGGAAGGAAGTATTAAAAAAAAAGTCCATCTAAAATCAATTGCAAATTACTACTAGTCTCAAGTAACTACACATCGACGTAAGGATCCATTGTAAGACACAATTCTTACTGCCACCCAACATCGGAGTAATAATAATTTATGGTCTATATGTAGCTGCTATTACACAGTGGACACTTAAGCCAGGATTACGACAAAATGAGATTTTCCAACAACCCAATCCGTAAGAATGTGGATCAAACTTTGATTCTTTTGTGAGATTAGCTTATGGTAAATTGATGCCATAAACAAAAGTAATAATTCTAAACAAATAAACAGTTCTAAGTGGAAATAAAAATGTCAACTGCTTTCATTCCAAGCTATGTACAAATTTAATTATGGTTCAGGAATTATTGAATCAATAATCTAATGACTGAATTTGCTAATTAGTAAAAAGTAACAATCGTAAAAAAAGAAAAAATCATGAACAAGAATGGAAAGTACAAATTAATACTAGAAATTTAAATGGCATATTCTATTCATGTCGGATACGTGTTGGACAACTAGATTGTGAGTGTGCTAATTATCCAAATACAAATTGTTTGGCTAGACTTAAAGAAAAAAATTAACATACATGACAGCTAGGAAGCTGAGCATGATGTAGTCATTCCTGAACAAAGATATTATTAACAAATCCATCATAGACATCAGGTGCTAAGAAAAACATTTGCACTAATGACAAAAATAGCCTACAAAGATAACTTTAACACTAAACTATATGTCACCTATATCAACAAAAGGTTCTATTACGTACATTACCAACGTAACAATGTATAACTGTCAATTTTGGCCATAGCTCATCTTGGAGTAAGAAACTTTACAATGATCAAATATTATACCGTCATGTAGAATTTGCATATATGCTAAATATTGACTATTGATGCAACCACTACATGATGATTCTATCCTCTTTATCTTACCAAATAATATAAACTTTCAAGATACAGATCACCTAAATCAAATATTAAATTATAAAAAACAATGTTTCTGGAATATATGATGTAAAACTGACACAAGCTATAAAAAAAAACATGTTCGTAAAATTAATTCTGCAAAATATGATGAAGAACCAATATTTTATCTCAAGCAGATCTTTGAAATGTTGACAAAATGATCTTCATATTAGCAGGTATACATATGGCTAGGCTACAAACAAATTACAATGATGAAATGGACATGAAATTTTTTATAGCCAACTTTTGACATTGACATGATTAGATTTTTCTAATTCAATATAAGAGATGTATGGAAACAATTAGAGATTCAAAATTAGTGAGCCATTGTTTGTCCATGCATTTTGTGGTGTTGGTACCTAGAAATCATAAAGCCAAGTGTTTCAGAAGAGAGGTTGTAGCTAATGCATACAAGGTTACAATTTTTATGTCTCGGTTCTGCAGAACCAAAAGTCGCCACTAGACGTGATGTCGTACATATCTAAATTGCACTTGTACAAGGCATGAACAAACACTGTCGATAAAACATCTCAGAAACAAAGTCGTTGCAGCGAAATAAGCAAAAATTGATAGACAAAAGATATATATGAAAATGGTTTCCTTTATTGATAATTTGCAGCGGAATACAAAGAAGCTCCAGGCCCAACTAATTTATACTAACTTGGCTTAGAATCATGAAAGTAATATAATAAATAATGTTCATACATTATGTCCTTTATTATAAAGTGAAAACATCCTTCAAAGAAAGCTTCAACTTGTTGAAGAGCTCCGGAAGCCTCAGATTGTCCAGGTGACTCACCGCACCTATAGAGGAGGGGGTCAGCACATTGGAAAATATACTAGTGAGCCGTGAGCGGTCTTAAACCGACTCACCTAAACCAACACAGTAATCATGTGAGAATAGGTAAAAATTATTATGTGGTCAATCTACTTTCTCGAGGATTAGTTAACAATTTATAAACATTTATATATGAAACATTCATATATATGTGGGAAGTAGCCGAGTGTGGTCTTAACCCGACTCATCTTTATGTCTGCAAAATAGTTATTCCACATTCCTCGAGTCACGCTCGTAGTTACATACTTTCCAATCCATGGATTACCACACTCAGCTACTTCCCAATCCAGGAATTTCCACACTGGCGACTCAACGGTCCCAAATCTTTTTTTTTTTCACAATTCCATTTCTGTGTAACAACACTAGTAAAACATTCAATATTTTCTATATAGCAAGTTAACAACAATAAGATTACTTTATTTTATTTTGTTCTCTTGTTAAAATATCATTGATCAATGAACACAAAGAAGAAATGATAAAGCTCCTTTTTTTTATTAAAACGTGGAGATAAAGGAAAGAATGATCAAAACCCACTCAGCATTGACGAATTGTTTTTCCGTCCCGATCATATAGATTTATGAATGATTTTCTCCGCATGTATCCAAGTCTAACTAGGCCCTTCGAGCCAACAAGACAGCCAGTGGCGGAGCATAAGCTGGACTGGTCCGAGCTGTAGCCCGAGCTTACTGAGAGGCTAAGTAAATAATATCACATGTTACAACAAGTAGTGGTGTTAGCTCAAATGGTAAGGTAGTTGTGTGTAATATGGTAGATATACGGTTCGAATTCTGTGTGGATATAGGTATTTTCAATTTAAAAAAATTTATTTCCTCTCTACTTTAAGCCCCCTCTAATTTTTTTTCCTGGCTCTGCCGTTGTAGACAGCACAATGCACCGCATGGAGCGGAATATTACAACAACTGCCAGTAATAGGGACAAATTGTTGTTAAAAATAACAACAAGAACATTACAATAATGTCATAATGTCATACTCATAAAGATCAGAACCTATTCTGGACCTTGTAGATGGTGATTGGTATGCATCATTATCAAACAGCAGTGGAAGTTACAACTACCTTTATTGCCCATATACAACCTCTAGCTAGGATGACCACGGTAAGAAGTATCAAATGGAGGCCTATTTTACTACACAACTTAAGCTGAGGTAGAAAAATCATTAACTTAAATCTTAACTCTTTTGAGCGAAGAGAGCAGACAGATTTCAAAAAGTATAACCATAAAATTATACAAGGCATGTTAAGGATAAAATTAAAGGTTGCATAATGAATTTTGAATAAAGTAGATATTGTATTATTTCCTTAAGATTGTTAGAATTAGTTGAAATAAAATAAAATTCTTGACACTAAAAATCAGACAATTATTAGAACAAAATTTTAACAAGTTTAGTAAAAGTTAAGAGTCGTCACCTTCGAATTTGACACACATAAACATGTTGCACTTAAGAAAAGATGACCACCTATCGTGGTGGCAGCCTTAACATTCTCTTCCCAAACAGAACAAAACCTATTCCACCAGGAACTCGTCGGTGTACGACCATCGTGGAGTGACGGACCACTAAACCTAGCACCAGAACCATCACGAAGAAACTTGAAAAATCGAAACAAAAGTTGTAAAATTGGAGAGAACAAGTATCAAAAAAATGTACAAAGAGACTAGTGAGCTAGGAGAAGAAACTTCTTCCTCTTTCTTTTCATACTCTTCATATAGCTAATAACATATATGACAATTAAGCCAATGGTTTAATTTAGAGCAATAAATCTCATTAAAATTTATAATAAAATATAATCAATTCAAAATAATAAATGGCAGCCAATCCAATAAGCCATGTGATATACATGGACCAAAATGGAGGGATCTAATAATGGTCAATTAAAAGCAATGAGTTATTCCAAACTTAATTGATATGAGACAACCTAAGCTACCAAAGAAAATAAAATAATAACATTAAAATCATATAGAAATTTAACTTTTGAATGAGAAATTCCAGCAAAATGATGCATAAGATATTGGACACTAGAATTGTCATATATCATGCATAATTTGATATTTGTTTGGTATTATGGGACATTGAGGAACTTAACAGGTCTTGTGGCATATCATATAGATATGGACATTAAAATCATAACTGTTTGGTATTATGGGACAAATCATATAGGTGTTGAACTTAACAGGTCTTGTGGCATATCATATAGATATTTGTTTGGTATTATGGGACATTTGAGGAACTAAACATGTCTTTTGAATGAGAAATATATCATGTATAAGATATGGGCATTAAAATCATATAGAAATCACAACTAGGTAACTATAGTTGAGTTATAGAAAGGTCAGCACCAGGGACATCGAGAAGGCCTTGTGGCATATCTAGATAACTTGAAAATTAATTATGAGAGATCTAAGTAGCTTTATAGACATTTGACAGACTTTTACAAGCAAATAAGAACTTAACAGGTCACAGAACTATGTAATAACACAAGAAGTAAAAGTTGTGACCACAGCTGGTACTAAGTAGTAGCAACGAAATTTGAATCAGATAAATGAATTATTGAAGTTTAGGGAGACATATAAGATAACCAAGGAGACATTATTGAATCATTTGGCATGCCCTATTTTTCTGATAGTTGTCTTTCGTTTGCGCATGCAAACACAGTCAAACACATGGTACAACTTGTAGGAACTTCAATATCCACATGCTTGTTAGCTAAATGACACCTCACATATACACTTGCCCCTTGTTTATTGTGGGTTTTCATAACCTTGTCATGAAAAAATGGGATATAAAATAGATGCTCAAGTTTTACATATATCGTGAATTCATGACCAATACAGAAATAGATCAACTCATTTGTTTCTTTTGGGCGAAGGTTTTCCAAAGTTGAGCACTTCCCTGTAAATCTTCATTATTATATGTATAAAATAGGCTACAATTGTAGACTCAATGGAAGTGACCATCTCATCTTTTCTTTATATTCAGACTACTAATCCAAAATCCTCTACAAAGACTTGGTGCAACTGGAGCAGGAGAGGTAATCTCATTTCTTATGTGAAAAACTTACAATTTCGTGTTATTCCAGTCTGACGAAAGTTTTGTCATTAGGACAGGTTAAGTCGCATCCTTTCTTCAAAGATATAAACTGGGATATGCTTGCGAGGCAAAAGGTTAAGTGGTTACAGTTGAAATAGCCATGTAATATGACAAAGTTTGTCATTGATCATCCTACTTAAATTTTCTATACATATGCAGGCTGCATTTATTCCTTCAACAGAATGTGAGGATGACACTAGTTACTTTGCATGTCGTCATACGTGGAATTCGGCAGATGAACACATTTATGGGCCACCAAGAGATTTTGATGATATGACAGACACAGGCAGTTTAAGTTGCTCTACTAGCCCACATAGCAGTGACGAAGATGAAGATGTACTTGCGATACAGTTATTCAACAATTTTTTTTTATATATGGTTGATTTTTTTTTTCAACCTTTAATTGTTTTGTGTTTGATACCATTTGGACAGGATGATGAATGTGTCAGTATGGCAGATTTTGGAGCCCCAAGCTATGTTGAGAACTATTCATTCAGTAATTTCTCATTCAAGGTAAGGCCATGCAAATCCTATAATTCTGCTATGTTTCCGAAAACTAAAAGAAAACCTGACTAACCACGCGAACTTGCATATGTTTTCAGAATTTGTCTCAATTGGCCTTCATAAACTATGATATCATGACAAAATGCAGCCAGGACGAGCCAAATGCTTCTAATTCCTAACCCCTTTTGGAGCAATTCAAATTACAAAGAGTTGTTTGTTGAACTTACATGGAAGATTTCAAGTCCACCTGTGCACATTATGAGGATAATGTAGCAAACTATTGTTAACTCTTTGGTTCCGTACTGTGGATAGCTTGAGCTTGGTACTCATTGGAGATGAAAAATAGTGACCATCTTCCTAGTTTTGTATTTTGATTATTCTTTATTCTTTCATAGATCAATTCTCTAGTAGCTTTTTTGTTTTTTGTACATATTATGTCCTTTTGTTGATAGATTTTTGAGTTACTATTCATCCACCAATTTTGGTGATCTACATTCATGTTGGATTTTTTTTTTTTTATTATGTAAAAATTCCTCATATAATGCAATTTAATGTTATATTCATGAACATTGATGAAACATTCTAGTTAGTCATGTCATAAGATGGTTTATCTATTTTAATTCCTCTTTCACACTGCCAATGGCTAATAAACATATATATTAAGAGCCAATTGAACCCCAACATAAAAGACACTCTCTAGAAAAGATCATCATCCCTAGGAGATGCAGTCCTAGTTTTAAATCAATTATAAACAGTCACAACTTCATTACCAACTTTTGTCAAAATATATTAATGGGTCTTTTGCATATGAGTCCCTAAGGTCATCTATGTTTTGTAATCTGTCAATGACCTCCTCTAGCTCAAGTCAAGGTGTTAACCGGGCTAAACCCGACCGGCCCGAGCCCTGGAAAAGACGGTCCGACCGGGCCTGGTCCGGGCCCTGCTCGGACCGGTTCAGCTAGCGGGCCGGGCCTGGCCCGGCCCGGTTCAAGTTCAGGGGACCCAGCCCGGCCCAGTGACCCGGTCTGTGTAGGGCCGGGTCGTGGGGGGGCCGGGTTCGGGCCGGCCGGTTTAGTTGGGTTTTTTTTTAATTTTCTTTTAACTTTTATATTTTTTAACATTTATATTCTTTTAACTTTTAATTTTTTTAATTTTAAACTTTTTTAATATTTTTGTGTTTTTTTTGTTATTTTTTTAAAGTCTAAGTTTTTTTTATTTTTGTTATTTTTTGTTATTTTTTAATATTTTAATCTCAAGTCTAAGTTTTTGTGTTTTTTTAATATTTTTTTAAAGTTTTTGTGTTTTTAATTAAATTAATTTTAATTTTTCCCTCCTCTTTTATCCTGGCTTGGGACCGGCAAGACAAGCTTTGCTTGTCATAGGCAGAGTTAAAAAATTTTGTTTTTAAGTTTTTGTGTGTATTTTTTTTAAGGTTTAAAGTTTTTATTTTTAAGTTTAAAGTTTTAAAGTTTTTTTTAAAGTTTAAAGTATTTTTTGAAAGTTTTTTAAGTTTAAAGTTGTTGAAGTATTTAATAAAGTTTTAATAATATTTTAAGGTTTAAAAGTTTTTAAAGTTTAAAAGTTTTTAAAATTTTTAAATTTTTTGAATATTTGAAAGTTTGAAAATTTGAAGTTTGAAGTTTGAAAGTTTGAAAGTTTGAATATTTTTTTTTGGAGTTTGAAAGTTTGAAGTTTGAAAGTTTGAATATTTTTTTTGAGGGTCATACCTTAGACTTGAGTCATTCTTCCTGCTCCTCCTCCTCGGTTGTAGAAGCTTCACCCAATCCAAGTGATCCGAGGTCCAGCTCATTGATGTCATAAAGCTTCATCCCTCTTGTTTTGGGTTCTTTTTTCTGCTAAAATCCAATCTTGAACGCAAACACAAGCTTCCAAGATATCCGGCTTCAACCAGCTCCTCTTTAGGCTCAACATCCTTGATCCTGCACTAAAACAAGACTCTGATGCTACCGTGGACACCGGCACCATTAGTAGATCACGTGCAATTATAGAAAGTATAGGATATCTTTTGTCACGTTTTTTCCACCATTCTAAAATGGTGAAGTGATTTGAAGATTCATCTTCTTCTTCATAAGAACTTAAATACAAAGACAACTTTTGAGTGGGTTGGGAAGATTGTCTTTGTTTCTTCCTTCTTAATAAACGAAGGGCGTGGTCCTCTACGCCAGAGCTACTACTTGTACCAACTTGAGTGGGTCGAGTCGGCCCAACATTATCTTCATAAAGTAGTACTAATCTTTCTAAAACTACCTTTACTTCTAATTTCAAATCCATAAGGTTAAGTTCCATGTTATCAGCATAGCCATCTAACAAAACTTCTACACCATCTAATTTGATAGTAGGATCAAAAATTGCAGACAAACAGTATAAAAGAGGTACATCACCCCAATATTTAGTAAATTTAGCTTCCATTCTCTTGACAACATAGTCAAAATTTGAAACATTTCTATATTTACAAAACAAGCAAGACATGTTAAAAAGTTCTCGTAAAGCTAAGCAAGAAGTAGGATAATATACACCAGAAAGAGTGCATGTAGCCTTGTAAAAAATTTCCAAAAATTCACATATAGAAGTAGCAACTATCCAATCATCTTCAGTAACTGGATATTCAAAATTAAGATCCATGTTACAAAAATATGTAATAGCATCCTTAAACGAAAGTGCAAATTTTGTAAGCCCCTGTTTTTCAAAAAAATATTTAATTAGTGTTAATTAATTATTAATGTCATTTTTAGCCTTAAAATAATTCATTATAATTATTAGGAATTTTCTACAATTTTTAAACAATTTTTAAATGATTTTAAAGCTTAGAATATCAATTTGCAATTTTCTAAAATGTTTTAATTGACTTTTGCAATTAATTAGATTGTTTAAATATCGTTTTGCAAATTCCTAATTGTTATATGCAAATTTTATTTGCACATAAACTGTGCGGGATGGGTTATGCAAATTACTAATTGCATTTAGTCTCAGGAGGGACCTATGTGTAAATAGTTAATTACCTACGGACCCTAGTGCTAATTTTCCTTTCACCCACCCCGACTGTCCGACGGCTGACCGGCGACTGCCCCCGCCATTTTCGGCCAGCACGACGTCCCGACCGACTTCCTTTGCCTATAAAACGAACCCTAAACTAAACCCTAACCCTAGAACAACCCCCCCGACCACCATCGATGCCCCCCAGCCCCATTTCTTCCCTAAACCCCTAGTCGTGACCCTAACTCCCGCGAGCCCCCGTCCAGCCCCAAACGACGGTCGACACCCCCATCCACCACCGTCGACGTGTTCGCCACAGCAAGGCGAGTCGATCGCCACCGGAGCGCCACCGCCTCGACCGCTCGTCCGCCGTCCAGCGCTCGACAAACCCCCCTTCGACGTCGGACACATGAGTAACAGGACTCAAATCGTGTCGTACGTGTCTCGATTCCACGTATGTGGTTCGCCAGGACACGGGGACCCTAGTCCAGTACTTGGACACGTAAATTGATGCTCGTGCGTGTCGTGCATGGCACGGACGCTGAAATTCCTGTGTCCCTAACTGTCCGGACACAGGATTGATTTTTTTATATATTAAATAACCTAAAACTAAATAAAACTAACAAAACCCTAATCCTAACACAACCAGCGAGCTGACCCCCTGGCCAGCCCGACCCGACTCGAGAACCCGACCTAGAGGGCCGAGTTTGAGCCTACCCCCCCTTGTTGTGTTCTGTTATTTCTTTTCTTTTTGTTTTTGTTCTGTTATTTCTTTTCTTTTTGTTTTTCTTTTGTTTATATATATATATATATATATATATATATATATATATATATATATATATATATATATATATATATATATATAAATATATATTTATATATATATATATATATATATATATATATATATATATATATATATATATATATATATATATATATATATATATATAGTAAATTTTTTATATATATATTTGTATTTATATACATTTTTTTATGTATATATTTTCATGTGTATATATTATTATATATATGTATACAATATTTGTATATATATATATACTCTGTAATTAAGTATTTTCTTATATATATATATATATATATATATATATATATATATATATATATATATATATATATATATATATATATATATATATATGTCCACTATGTATAATTTTACCTTATTAAAATATTAATATTTATTTTGCACTTTTACCAATTTGTATTTTAGTATATTTAAATTACTGCAACCATTTGGTGTCCAAGCCTAGCATGGATTTTTGGGCCCAAATGTGTTTTCACACATTCAAGACCTGTACAAGTCATATTGGACTTGATTCATGGCCTTGGGTCCTGTATTTGAACTTTGGTTCAAATTATATACATGGACAAAATACGCAGATAATTAGTTATTTAAATTCAATTGTGTGCAATGCTGTTTTTGGATTTCTAAAAATACTTAAAGTACTGTTAAAATTCTGAAAAAATAGTATTTAGATACTATGTTAATTTAGCTAATTTAGTATAATTTTTATAGTATTTAATTTACAGTTTTGCCACTATTTTGGCATATGAAACCAAAACTTATTTTCTGTGTACTTAGGAAAACTGATTTTTATAAAATACTTGTACTGGTTAATAAATTCCAGAAAAATTATAATAAATTTCTATAATTAACATGGATCTTTTTGGTACTTTATTTTATGTAAAAATAAGCTTTTTGTCTATCTCAAAAATTGTTAAAATATAATGATCATTTGATTTATTTATTGATTAATTACGACTTGTAACTTTTTGTGCTACTTTGAGTTTTAGCCGTATTGAACCTCACCCCTCACTAGTGTAAAGACCCTAGAAAGTTAGTTAAAGTAGTGTGTCACCCCACATTGGTCTCCTATGCTAAGTCATCATTTTGGCTAGGTGCCCAGTCACAAGTCGTGTTGCACCAATTAGTGTCCTAGTGTTTTAGCTTAGTGTAAAAACTAAGTTTATGTATTTATTTCTATAGTGACGAGTTACCAGACATCTATAGCACTTTTATCGCAGCTTTCTTTGCTTTGCTTTGCTAGAGGCAAGTACTTTCTACAAACTTTACATGCTGTTACATAAATGAACTGCTAATCCAACCATGTTAAATGCTGATCCTTGGGGTAGCAAGTTAAAATATCACATGTTGTACTTTCCATTACTATCATGTTTAGAACAGTCTTTATGTATCTCTCACATGATTAGAACCTGGATTATGGGAAAACTGATAGTAGAGTACGTGATCATACCCCCATCTCCGTACGTATGTACCGAGCAAGGTTGACATTTTATATGTATACCTTGTCGTAGGCTTTATCTCAAAGCGGATTTGTGCGTATGTACATCTGTCGTCGTTTCATTTGTACGGAAGTACATTTCATTATGTTCCTCCAGCACATTGTACATCTATTGACCAATCACGTACCTGCTACAGTTTTAAATATTACACATACATCTGTCGCTATGACATATGTGTCCTTGCCATGATAGATTGTGTGATGCCATGTTTCCAGTTATTTCCCTTATGTTCATTTTCATGTTTCATATGCTAGTTTGTTAGATTCAGTACTTGCTTCCGTCCTGACAGGATAACGTTGTAGGTATCCTTACTGAGGAGGAGTTACTCTGCGACACATAATATGGAGATACTGCCGAGGACCCGACTTTGCCATACGAGAATGTTCCTATGGGGAGACTCGTCTAGTTTGCATAGCTGCTTGGGATACTTAGTGTAGTCATGTATTAGGCTACGTATTTTGTAACTTGACATGTATCCAGTTTTACATTTCAGATCACTTGTATTTTGGACTTATTTCTATATGAGACAACTTTTGTATTTAGAGCATTTATGACTTTTATTCACTTATAGAACTGTTAGCACATTTAGTCTTATCCTGTTGTCTTTAGAACAGCTTACTACGTTTTTATCTCAAGCGTAGGCTGGGCATGACTCGGCCTGGCCCAACAATTTGGGTAGCGGATCGTGACAGATTTCAACATTAAAAATGTCGAATTCCATCTATATGGAACATCCTTAACAAATCTTCTAAAACGAATACCGAAATGTGCACGTGTTCTTAAAAGCTTGTTGTCTACTTGGAGACGTGTTCAAGCTGTGTAAACAATTTCTTAGTGTTTCTAAATGTGTACTAAAAAATTCAAGACATTCTTTTACAATTAAGTTAATAATATGGCAAGCACACCTAATATGCAATAATCTACCTTCCAAAATAGGTTGAAATAGTAAAGACAATGAATTTATAGCAGCAGTATTATTACTAGCATTATCAAAAGATACAGATTAAATTTTGTTGTGAATATCAAAGTCACGAAAGTGTTTTGAAATACAAGTGGCAATTGCGGAGCCCGTGTGTGAAAATTCTAAAGTTCTTAAACATACGATGCGCTTTTGCAACATCCACAATGAATCTATATAGTGTGCCGTGATACAAATATAAGCATAGTTTTGTTTACTTGTCCACACATCAGAAGTAATAGCTAATTTATTAGCATGCGAAAACGTTTCTTTTAAAGCAAGTCTCATTTCTTTAAAGAGTCTAATAGCCTCTTTTCTAGCAGCGCCTCTAGTAACTTTATTAAACAATGGATTTAAAGCAATTGTAGCATAACCATATAAAGATTCACTTTCATCCGAAGTAAATGGAAGTTCATCAACAATAATATATTTAGTAAATTCAGTTTTATGACGGATAGCTGAATAGGAAAACGTACCCACCGAAGAAGCCGCAGTGCCTCCAAAAACTGATTTGAGTTTGGGTCGCCGGAATTGAGCTTGGACCGTAGCAAGTATCGTAGTGTCTTGAGAGTGTGCCCGTGCCACCTCCCATCTTCCATTTGTATGTACGGAAACATTTCTTGCATTGGGCCCCGTACGGAACTGCTTCACCTTTTAGATCTAAAACAAGTGAGCCATCAGGTTTAGTTTCATTAAGAAGAATAAAAAATTACCAAACTTTGGCTTTTTGTTTTCTCTTTACAACATTTGGTACATTGGTACCAACTTCAGGAGGGGAACCAACTAAATCCTCAGGAATAAGATTTTCCTCAAAAAAAGAATTGTAAATTTCAAAAGCATCATTGCCTTGGTTTGAACCTTGTCCGGCCATTTTAAAAAGACAAATCAAAATATATAAAGGATTATAAAGATGGAGGAGGATACCGAAAAAAAAAATAAGAAATGAGTTTTTTTTTGCAAAAAACTAGAGATGGAGGAAGAAAAACTATTTCGAAAATGTAAATAAAAAATCAATTAGAAAGAGGAAGTCGTAGATCGCCGAAATTGCTTGATCGGGAAGTCGTAGATCGCCGGAACTTAGAGCACAACTTTCTTGAATTCTTCTTAAGGATGGAGGAGGATTTTTTTTTTTGTGAGAAGGATGAAATTGTTTGTGTTTGAAATGAGAGTTTCATGGCCAATTTATAGAATATTTTGGAAGCCAAATTACCCTCCATACGCTCAAAATATAGTTGTTGTAATGGATTTTTGGTCATTTTGGTCAAAAAGACCAAAATACCCCCTATAACGATCATAAAACGGTCAAAAAATGGGGATGTTTTGGTAAAAGGGGAACAATTATTAAAAAAAAAATTCGGTTCAGCCGGCCGGACCGGGCCTGGGCGGGCCTGACCGGGCCGGGCTGAACCGGGCCGAACGTTGCATTATTTAAAAAAAAAATTAACCGGTCCGGGCCGGGCCGGGCTTGGGCTCGGGCGGGTGAACCCAGCCCGGACCGGGTATGCTATTGGGCGGGCTCGGGCCGGGCTTCGAGCGGGCTGAATCGGGCCGGGCCTCCTGCGGGCTCGGACAGTTTCGGGCGAACCCGGTCCAGATCACACCCTGAAGCTCAAGTGGTTAGTGTTGAGACATAAGCTCCGAGTGGATAATAAATCGATTCACAATGGAAACAATTATGGAATAATTACATTCTTCCAAAATATATATATATATATATATATATATATATATATATATATATATATATATAAAGGTTGGATAAGCAAGGACGGACATCTAAAACAGTGAATCCAAAATATATACAATAAAGCCTGCATAAAATCTTGTTGCCGGCCACCTAAAAAAAAATACATTTCTTTAACGTCGGCATTATCAGTGGAAGCCCAATATAGTTACTAACAAAGCAAACCCCCACCGCCTAAGTAGAAAAAAAAACTTTGATATGGAAGGGGTATCAAAGTTTTGATACCCCTGAGTATGACATGTGGGTCCCCTTCTTCTTCGTAAAATGTATAAATATATATATATACATAAATATTGAGAGGACCGACTTGTCATACACATATCAAACTTTGATACCTCTTGGTATCAAAGTTTTACTCGCCTAAGCATTATTCTTCTTCATTGTTTCTCACTCCACTTCCAAAGCTCCCTCTCGATGAAAATGACCTTCTCCAGAGCCCATCGAGAGCTGGGATTCCCCTCGAGGACCGTGGTTCTCGCCGGAGCTTCGTTCTACCGGCCGGGATCGAGCCGGATCGCGGGTGTGGAGGTCCGGGCCGGCAGCGTTGGCGGACGGAGCGTCAATGCCGCCGTTTTGATCGGCGAGGAGAGCAGTCAGCTTTCTCGGGGATCGACTACGTCGTAAGTCGTAAGTAGAGAAAGTTCATTGCTATAGAAGAAAAGAAAGGTTCTTTATGCATATATGTAGAGCAAAAAGCTCGAGTCTTTCAATCTTATGAGAAGGGTTTTTTATGGAGGACTCCTGAAATCTTATGTTTCTGTACACGTCCCACCACCAGAATCTAACATTTTGGGGCCTTTGCCGAAATCTATAATATAAAGCACGGTGGGTTTTTTGTCCGACCCATGTGCTTTGATTCAACGATGATGAAAGGACTAAATTGTCCCTCTCTATAAGAGAGGAGGAGGTCCCATGTTGGGTGCGGAGCAACCGGTTGTTCCAACTGTACCCCCGTCTCCAGCTCCTCTTGCACCGCCCCTCCCTCCGCCGCCTCCGCTCCATCCTCGTCCACGCCGTCGTCGCCGACCTCTTCCGCAACGCCTTCGTCGCAAGCAGCCTCCTCCACCGGGCCGCGGACGCCGACCCTTCCTTCGCCGCCTCCCTCTTCTCCGCCATAACCAACCCCAACCCCTTCTCCTTCAACACCGCCATCGCCATCTCCGTCGACCCACTCTCCATCTACTCCCAAATGCTCCGCCGCCGTCCCTCCCGACTCCCACACCTTCTCTTCCTTGCTCAACACCACCACCGCCGCCGCCGCCACCAGGTCGCTCCATGCACACGCCCTCCTCCTCGGATTCCGGCCCGACCCCTTCGTGCAGACCGTCCTGCTCACAGCCTACCCCCGACGCGGCTCCGCCGACCACGTCCTGCGGGTGTTCGACGGAATGCCGCACAGGGACGTCGTCTCCTGGACCGCCGCCGTCTCGGGCCTCGCCGCCCTCGGACGTCCCGCGACAGCCCTGCGCGGCTTCGCCTCCATGAGGCCCCACGCCGCCCCGAACGCCGCCACCATGGTCTTTGCCGTGTCCGCCTCCGCCAGGCTCGGGTCCCTGGCGTTGGCTCGGTGCCTGCATGCCTACGTCGAGAAGGCCGGATTCGGAGGCCGCGTCTCCGTCCGGAACTCCTTGGCGCTGGCCCGGTGCCTGCACGCCTACGTCGAGAAAGCCGGATTCGTGTCCGTGCCATTATGGCACGGGTTATCCACTAGTCTATAATATAAAGCACAATGAGTTTTTGGTCCGACCCATGTGCTTTGGTTCAACGATGATGAAAGAACTAAATTGCTCCTCTCTCTATAAGAGAGGAGGAGGTCCCATGTTGGGTGCAGAGCAACCAATTGTTCCAACGGCACCCCCGCCTCCAGCTTCTCTTGCACCGCCCCTCCCTCCGCCGCCTTCGCTCCATCCTCGCCCAAGCCGTCGTCGCTGGCCTCTTCTGCAACACCTTCGTCGCAAGCAGCCTCCTCCACCGCGCCGCCGACACCCACCCTTCCTTCGCCGCCTCCCTCTTCTCCGTCATGACCAACCCTAACCCCTTCTCCTTCAACACCGCCATCGCCATTTCCGCCGACCCACTCTCCATCTACTCCCAAATGCTCCGCCGCCGCGTCCCTCCCGACTCCCACACCTTCTCTTCCTTGCTCAACACCACCATCGTCGCCGCCGCGACCAGGTCGCTCCACGCACACGCCCTCCTCCTCGGATTCC
The DNA here is from genome assembly GCA_029216955.1 of Iris pallida. Classification (NCBI taxonomy): domain Eukaryota; kingdom Viridiplantae; phylum Streptophyta; class Magnoliopsida; order Asparagales; family Iridaceae; genus Iris; species Iris pallida. The sequence goes on along the minus strand of JANAVB010024800.1, from coordinate 1,656,501 downwards.
GGTCCGACCCCTTCGTGCAGACCGTCCTGCTCACCGCCTACTCCAGACGCGGCTCCGCCGACCACGTCCTGCGGGTGTTCGACGGAATGCCGCACAGGAACGTCGTCTCCTGGACCGCCGCCGTCTCAGGCCTCGCCACCCTCGGACGCCCCGCGACGGCCCTGCGCGTCTTCGCCTCCATGAGGCCCCATGCCGCTCCGAACACCGCCACCGTGGTCTTTGCCGTGTCCGCCTCCGCCGGGCTCGGATCCCTGGCGCTGGCTCGGTGCCTGCACGCCTACGTCGAGAAGGCCGGATTCGGAGGCCGCGTCTCCATCCGAAACTCCCTGGCGCTAGTCCGGTTCCTGCACGCCTACGTCAACAAGGTCGGGTTCGTGTCCGTGCCATTATGGCACGGGTTATCCACTAGTATGAGAAATATAAGGGACCTGTACAGTGCCGGAGACATGAGGCGAATAATGTTCATATATATATATTTTCATATTATCAACACAAAATTCAAGAAATAAGACGATAAAAAGTATATTTTCCAAAATAATGTATGTCATAATGAAATATTAATAAAAATGAAGATCGTCTAAACCAAAAAAAGTTAAACTGATGAGCATCAAACGCTTCCTCAAAGGCATCACATAGTCACTCAAATATTACTCGTTTTTTTTTGCATATTTAACTTTTTCAATCATTTTTTTCTTTAATCTGACTAACGGACTTGTCTCTTGTTGTTCTTGTTCTAGTATATGATGTTTAGATATCTTATAAACAAAAATCTTATTACGCGACTAAAATAATTAAAAAGAGTCTGCCGAACTTTTTTGGTTTATATACATTAAATAGTATAAAGATAAACGAAAATGATATTTTGCCCGCAGTTTGTAACCGCGGGCGTGACCGCCGACGTGACGGCCGGCCATTGGCCCCCCTGCTATCTCCGGGTCCCACCCGGACCAGGGGGCCAATGGCCGGCCGCCACGTTGGCCGGCGGTCACGCCCGCGGTTACAAACCGCGGGCAACGTAGCAGCTCCAAAAAATAAATTTGGTGTCCTCTAAAATTTTGGGCCCGATGCACCCGTCTCATGGGACTCATATCAAGTCCGGGCCTGTCACATGTAGCTACGGAAACTGATTCTAGCTGAGCAATAAATTTAAATGCATATAAAAGGTTTATTTAGAAAATTCCTGAAAATGTCACCAAATTATTTGCCAAATTTTCTCTCTCTTTGATATTGTTTTTCCTTTCCTGTCATTTCCTATGGACTTTGCTTAGCCAAAGGTGGAATTTTCTTTTTGGGTTACAATGCCAGAAATCATCAAATCCTAATTAAATAGGACTCATTGCTGGAAATTGGTATAATTATAAGAGAAGGAAAAAAAAATGTGTTTCAAAGATACAGGTCCCTTAAATTGTCTCTTTAGACATGCCTCCACAATTTTATTGTTTGTGTAAAATTTCAATCAAAACCCATCATTTATTTGATATGCTTATTTGCAACTTGATACCCTCGACTATTTATGTTTTTCGACTTGATACTCTAAACTTCTTCTACTTAACAACTTGTTACCATCAACTATTAAATATTTTCAACTCTATACCCTAAATTTTTTTTTTCCAAAACTACTCCTGCCCCCCTACCCTCCCACACCCCCTCCACACCCCCCCAACTCCCGAGCCCACCTGCGGCTGCCCCTTCCGCGCGCCCCTCTCTCCGGCAACAGTGATGACGGTGGAGCCCGCGACGGGAGGAGGGGGGCGGCGGGGTGGAAGGGGGGCATGGGAGAAGGGCGGCCAGAGGGGTTGGGCAAGGGGACAGTCGGAGAGGGGGGGGGGGGGGGGGGGGGGCGAGGGAGAGAAAGGGAGGGGTATTTTTGGAAGAAAAAAAATTCAGGATAACAAGTTGTTGAGTAAAAAAGTTTATGGTATCAAGTTGAAAAACATGGATGGTTGAAAGTATCGCTATTGGATATGGGTTCCTGTTTATGATCTTTACAGGGATATGATGTTAGTGCCGAGGCACAATTTTCGATGAAAAATTCTGAAACTGAAACAATTGTAAAGACAACGTTTCAAATGCAACACCTTAAAGAAGATGTGCAACAGAGATCCTGGAGGATTCTGAATTACGAGGATCTAAAAAGATTCTACGTAATACACAAAAAATCTAAAGAGACTTTGTGCAAGCGACTATCGGCAGTAGAGCTTCAAAAAATCTAAAGAGACTTTGTGCAAGCGACTATCGGCAGTAGAGCTTCTAAAAAGAAGTTACTGTAAAAGGCAACAGTAGCAATGACAGGCGAGAATGAGATGCTGGGGTGAATGAACCACCGTTGCTCAAAGCTTTATTCGTCCCACACGAGCACGAACAGCTTCCAGGAACCAGCAAGTTCACGAAGAACTTCTGGAACGCTCGTAAGTCAATATTTGAGACTTGAACGGGCTTCCTGGACTTTACAGACTCCCTTAACTCTCTTCTTGGTGCATCTTTCAAAGGAGGCCAAGGGGCTCTATTTATAGAGTGGAGTCGAGACTTCACCTCTTCTCCTATCCGATGTGGGACTAAAATACCAATACTCCAAAATAGAGTTTGATATTTTAGATCATCCCACAATCAGCATAGAAGTGTGCCAGTCCACGCCTACCCCCCGAACACTCCCGTGCATGCACGAGACATCCTGGAGTCCGTGTCCGAGTCCGAGTCCGCACAACAAAAATCAACTTGCATCCTTGTTGGATTTAATCCTTTTTTCTTCTAGAAAAATACTCCTACATGGCACAAACTTGTGCCCCACTATACCTCATGTGCACACCTCAACACAAGCAATGCATTATATTGAGATACTCACCATTTGGTGTAGCCGATGTGGGACAATCTTTTCTAGTCCAAAGGCAAAAATACCAACATATGAGCCAACAATAAGAATTATGACACAATGATGAGATAGGCATATATATGCGAGCTATATCTAAATAACATGAAAGGAAATATACAAATGAAATTTATTCTGAGATTCAAACTGAATAATAAAGTGGAATGTGGGGACTAATCTGCATTAATTCTTGGTGTTTTAGAGGAGTAGCAGATCTTGAATAATTCCCAGCTCGAAGAGTTTTCGAAGTTTATTGATTGAATGAACCAACTTCAGCCTCATCTCTTCTTTGTGAACGGGCAGAACCTTGTAACAAGAGGTATCCTAAAGTTTAACAACTTTCCGAAGGCTCTACTAGAGAGTCATCCAATCACCCGTTAATATTAATAGAGATGGATCTGGTGGTGATAAGAACTTCTGTTTCTTTATGCTGCCAAAAGGGAATTACTGGAGTTATACTCAAAACATAGTCCAAACTAGTTGCTTAGTTCTTGCCAAGGCAACTCTAATTATTCCCAATATCATTGCAGATGTTGGTTTCTGTAGCAGAGTATAAAAGGCTGTTCGAAATTTAAATGCTACACCGTCTTTACTTTTTTTTTTTTTTTTTTTTTTTTTTTTTTTTTTGTTTTGCAGAAGTAATGTGAATTGCAGGCAAACTACCAAATATTGGTACTACAGACGAAGCCTCTGACTTCTCTTCAAGATACCTTCTAGGAAAAAGCTTTCTGCGTTGGAGAAATTATTGGGTGTGTCGGACGCAGTGCACCCTTGCTCTCCCCAACTGTAGATTGCGTGGGGATGTGTGCCGGACGCAGTGCACCCTTGCTCTCCCCAACTGTAGATTGCTAATTGTAGGTATCATGAGAGGAAAAAAATATAGGGTTGACACAAGCATTTGAAATTTGAAGGTAAAAGGAAACCGTTTCTTTTGTTTTTTGATTACAAACCCACACACACCTACATATCCTTACGGTTGGGGGGCTCGAACCCTGCTGACTCCACCTAGTGTCCGTGCTGCTTTCCACATGAGCTACAGGTGCTGGACAAGGAAACCGGAAACTCGTTTTAGTAGAACATTGCAGCTCTATGTTTTTTCATCTAGCTTTACAGCTTTATATGTTTCACCATGCGAGCCATGACACTGATGAAGTTCCTTCTTCCTCTCTGTTGTAGGTGGCTAGAACCGGTCGAGTTGCAGTAGCCCGTGAGTCGGGAGTAGATTCGAGTTATTTTGTGTGGCTTCTCTCTCCCATTGTAGTCGAAATGGCCATGACTCCGTCGAAGTTGGAACATTATGAAGGCATTGATCCTGTCTGAGTTTAGAGGAACAGAACTAATATACGGTCAAGAGGCCAGGGGTACACGTATATATACCCAGGCGATATACATACCATAGATGTATGTATGTATGTATGTATGTCCCTTGCTTTGTAACGGAAGTAGCCAGAAGAATGTTAAGTATTTTCCTCTTAATTAGTCTTGTGTTTTGTGGTGTATGTTTCTTTTAGGAGAGAGAGAGTTGTTACTGATCACATTGTGAAACTCCTCCTGATGTTCTTTCTTGAATCTGTAATGTAATATATACACTTTTAATTGTTACTGAGAAACGCATATACATATGTATTGTGGACTGAACCGCCTAAAATATCGGAAATTTAGAAACAAATATCAGTTCTAGCAGACTAAATATGGAAATTCTAGTTTTGAAAGGTGCAACAAAACTTATTCTCAACCAAGCACTTCACCACAACCTCACAAGCCCCACCCTCATATGGTCCTATGTAACAACACCAACTTAATGGACCTGAAACAAACACTTAATGCTTCCCCCCCTCCTCTACTTATACCCCTCCCAGAACTTGACATTAAAGCATCAAACAATGGCCTCCACAACTCTCCTTAAGCTATCCATAGCCTTCCTCTTCCTCCTCGCCGATGTCGACGGCATGAACGTGATCGACCGGTGCTGGCGCCGGAGGCCCAACTGGGCTGCCAACAGGCAGCGGCTCGCCTCGTGCTCTGTCGGTTTCGCAGGGAAGATGAGGCGGAACCAGGGGCGAGACGTTAGGTACTACGCCGTTACCGACCCGACGGACGACCCTTTGCGTCCGCAACAGGGAACGCTGAGGTACGGAGCGACTATGATCCGCGGCAAGGTTTGGATCACTTTCCAGAGGGACATGCAGATCAAGTTGGAGAAGCCTCTTCTTATTAGCAGCTATACGGCTATCGATGGCCGCGGCGCCGACGTCCACATTGCTAATGGAGCCGGCTTCTTAATCTATCATGTACGTATAATATGCACTACAGCAAATAGTGACAAAACATTTCGTTGCTAAATAGTTATTTTTTAAACAGTATTAGAGCATTCACAGTGGGAGTCCTTTCAAGTGCTATATTTTGGCTTTAGCCAAATTTTGTAGCACTTGAAGGATGCAGTGGACACTTGGTCCCACTTGAAAAATGATAGCAAGCCAAGAGACACTCCAAATTTGGAGAGTCTTCTAGCTCTGCTATAGTACTTCCTGGGCCCACAAAAAACAACCGCGCTCCTCTTTTTTCTCTTCCTCTCCGAATTTTTTTTCGGGAACAGACTTCTTCCGTTCCTTTTTCCCCTTCTCTCTTTCCTTTTTCCATTAAGATCCAAACCCTCTCCATCTTTCTTTTTTCCTTTTCCCCTTCTTTCTTTAATCCAATTTTTTTTTTCTTCATATGCTACACACTGAAGATCGGATCTCGCTGCAGACCGGCCGGATCTCGCTGAAGGCCGCCTCCTCTCCAAGGCTGTGCTACATCTTTTGCTTCTTCTTTCTCTTCTCTTCATGTATTTATCTCCTCCTCTTGCTGAAGACATCGACATCGAATCGATCTCGAGCCGCTCGAATTTCTCCAACCCGAAAGATTTTTTCGGTTGGCCGATCATGGAATCGAGCATCCACAGTTGAGTTTCTTCTAAGTCGACACGAATTCGGTGGAACAACTCCCTTCGCATTCTAAACCGACGCCGAAACATGCGTGGTGTAAAAATAGCATCCACCGTAAAATACTTTTTAATAAGGTCGTCGTGTGCTTTTGCACGATCACGATTTATGAACGTACGCCTATTGACTCTGGGTTGCTCGGCCTCTTCTAATTCTTCCAAGACATGTTCCAGCATAAAAATATCTTCCATTTCCTTTTGTTGAAGGGCGGCATATTTTTCCATGTATCGCATTTCAAAAGGCCAAACCGAAATATTTGTTAAGCGTAAAAATTATGCATCAAAAACAAATTTAACTATAATATGAAGTATAAAAATTAGGCAAGGGAAAAGAAGAAAAAAAAAAATGAACAAAAAGAGTTGTGAGGATTTTTTTATGTACATTCATATTAATAGTTTGTCAAGCCCTGTTCGTGACTGTTGGTTATTGTAAATAACCAATATTATGAACATAATGAACTTCAGTATTAATAGGTCGGACACATGCAAGTGGGAAATCCGTTCATCAGGAAATGCAAATGCAAGATATAAGGTGTTGAGAATAAGAAAATACTTTCTACTACAAGCTATATAAGAATTATTTTTTTAATTACCTGTTTGGAGTGAAACACTTCTCAGGTTCATTCTTTTGCCGATCAGCTTCCTGGAAGAGAATTAATTTTATAAACTCTTTCTTCTTTCCTGTTAAGTTTGTTGTTTATTTGCTTCCTGGAAGAGAATTAATTCTTTCATGTTAGGGGAAAAAAGGGAACAAAAATAAGGAGGGAAAATAGGGAGGAAAAAACTTACCAGGAAAGAAAAAGGAGGCAAAATAGGGAGGGAAAACTTACCAGGAAAGAAAAAGGAGGGAAAAGAGGGAGAGAAAATAAGTTAATTTGGAGTGTACCATTGTGTGTCAATATCAAATGGACACTCCAAAAGTAGTTTGAAGTATGATTTAGAGTATGGTTTGGAGTATGATTTGGAGTGTTCCCACTGTGGATGCTCTTAACAACGGATCAACGATTAAGTAAATTTTTGTCGTTTATTTTCTGTCGTTCGAACGACCAATCAACGACGGAAATAGTGACAAAATTTCAGCGACTGACTGACAACTAATATAGCTGTCGATAAGTCAGCTACTAAGTTAGCGATGGTTTCTGATACTATTTGTGTATCAATACAAACTTAACAATGAATTTTTTTTTTCAATTTTCGTCGCTAATCTGTCACTAAGTAAAATATTTTAAATTTTTTTCACTATTTTGATGCATGTATACATTAACTTGTTCTTGTATATGATATAGGATGCATGTTCCAAAATAATCTCAGCAGTTACTTTTTTATTGGACAAATTTGTAACATTTTCATGCAACTGTGATCAGGCCAAGCATGTAATCATCCACGGGCTCCAGTTCCATCACAACCATGCAATGCAGGCCGGTCCGGTGGTTGGTCCGGGAGGCAAGGTCAGCAACCTCGGCAGCGCGGACGGGGACGCCATCCGCATCGTCTCGTCTACGAGAATATGGCTCGACCACAACACCCTCTACCAAGGACAGGACGGCCTGCTGGACGTGACACGCGGGTCGACGTGGATAACGGTGTCCAACAACTGGTTCAGGGACCACGACAAGGTCATGCTCCTCGGCCACGACGACGGGTTCGTCAGGGACCGCGGCATGAGGGTCACGGTCGTCTTCAACCGGTTCGGGCCCAACTGCAACCAGCGCATGCCGAGGATCAGGCACGGCTACGCTCATGTGGCCAACAACTTGTACGATGGGTGGAAGGACTACGCGATTGGTGGCAGCATGAGCCCCTCTGTCACAAGTGAGGCCAACCTCTTCATTGCTCCCAAATCCAGCAACAAAGCTGTAAGTAATAGTTCAATATCCCTCTTACTAACTGGAATAAAAGAATTAGTGGATTTGTTCCGTCCAAAATGGAAATGAGCTGGGTTATGAACTTATAATGATGGAATCGAGTCGATTTCATGACTATAAGTTCATTCCATCTCGGACCAGACCGGAATAGGGTTATATATATTCTTATTATGAGAAGGGGTCATTCGACCGTATGTAAATAGATACTATGTTTACATATGGATCACTCACAACCTAACAGTCTCGAGCTTTATATATATTGTACTAATATATGAAAAATGTGACATGTGGTATAGGTGATCTGGAAAGAGTCTGGGCCGGGGAGGGGGACGTCGTGGAATCTGCAGTCGGTGAACGACGCCTTCGTCAACGGGGCATTCTTCAGGCAGGTGGGCAGGAGGGCCGGCGGGCCGCGCTACAGGCTGCAAGGGAGGTTCCCTGTTGGTAGGCCGGACGAAGTACCGCGGCTGACGAAGGATGCCGGTGCGCTCCGCTGCAGCGGAGCTAGATGTTGACGTCGATCGGCTTTGTGGACCTACTTGTTCGGTACTGAAGGATGAACCCAGTACTAAGAGTGGGGGTTGTTAGTAGCAGCCTGGTCGGTCATGTAACATCTTATGTATTTTTATCGAGATATTGTGTATTATTTGTCAAGGAGATTGATGTATTTTTCTTTGATCAAAATTAATGGTTTCTTAATTGACATAATGTTATCAGTTAGGTGTTGATTGGTAGAGAAATTCGACGGAGAGCAACAAGTTTGCCAAAATTCTAAAAACATGATCAACAAGTCGCCGTAGTTTATTGCGCAAAAAAAAAAAAAAACAAAAAAAAAAAAAAAAAAAAAAAAAAAAACAAAAACAAAAACAAAAACTTCATGAACTATGGTGTTTTCCTTGAGTGTTGTTTAAAAAAAATGCCATAACATATTGTAAATTTTTGGAACACAAGTTTTTTTTTAATATTTTTCATAATTTGAATGTCAGTCTATTTTTAATTTGAGGGCAACTTTACATGCTCACATATTTTCGTGCGGATATTAGATCACGACGAGACATATATCGTTGGATTCGCAATGTTGAACTAGCTCTTTGATGGTATTTTCAACGATATTCTTTCAGAACGTCACATGTGGACCCCAAATATGACGTTCGGAAAAAAAAATGACACATCACCTACGGACCCCACATATGATGTTCCAAAATAATGTGATAAAATTTACTGAAAATATCTTCATATTGATAGTTTGACGTTGCGGATCCAACTATGTAGGTACGTATCGTCATAATCTAAAGTATGCAAGAGAAGATGTGAGTCCATATCCATAGTCAAATATACAAATTATGAAAATAGAAAAGACTTGGTGTTCAAATTTTCAAAAAATAAAAAGAAGGATTGCAAAAGAATATGCCATAAATGTTTGCATATAAATCTTTACATTTTTATGATTTATATATAATTCTATTTTCGGTTTGACTGCAATATTACATGCTCACATCTTTCTGTGCGGAACTGAGATTGCCATGAGACCTACGACGTTGGAATATTCCCAAGTCGAACTATTTCTCTAAGGACCTTGTCAATGAGTTTTACGATATTTTTTTGGAGCATCACTCGTGGGACCCGCAGGTGGCGCTCCGAAAAAGTATCAAAAAACTTGTTGAAAATACACACAGGAACAATTTGACACTGCGGTCGGATGTTATCTGAGGTCTGTACGAAGAAATTGTGAGCTCATATCGATGTTGACAAATTAAAAATAGACTTATATGCAAATCTTGAAAATATAAAAAGCTTATATTAAAAAAATTCACAACGTGTCAAAAAATTAAAAAATTGACAAGAAAACGCCATAGTTTATGTCATTAAATTGTATTGTCCAATCTTATACGTGACAATAGATATAGAGACAGATCAAGTAGAGAGGCTCAAAGTACTACAAATGGTATAATATGTACATCCAAACCTAAGAAACCACTCCATAACATAACATTCACAAAATCCGTAGTCTAAAACAGAAAACAGAAAGATTTGAAGGAGGAGAGATGATGGAGGGGACGGTGAGGAACATACTGGAGCAGGAGACCCTGAAGTGGGTGTTCGTCGGCGGCAAGGGCGGCGTCGGGAAGACGACGTGCAGTTCCATCCTCTCCGTCCTCCTCGCCTCCGCCCGCCCCTCCGTGCTCCTCATCTCCACCGACCCCGCCCACAATCTCAGCGACGCCTTCCAGCAGAGGTTCACCAGGATCCCCACCCTCGTCAATGGCTTCACCAACCTCTTCGCAATGGCACGTACACCTAATCGTTGTTGCCGCTTCCTCTTTTTTTTTTTTTTCCTTTTCTTTTTGTTCCCTTTTAGATGACGACGACGTGTGATTGAAAGTTCCCACCTTTGGTCTCGCTCGCAGGAGGTGGATCCGAAGGTCGAGAATGACGACCTCACGGACGACGAAGGCCTCGACGGCTTCATTTCGGAGCTGACCAACGCGATCCCTGGTGTCGACGAGGCCATGAGCTTCGCGGAAATGCTAAAGTGAGCACCTTTTTTTTTATTAGATGTTCCAGAAAAGACCTCTCTTTTTTAATATCGGATTTGGATGTTTTCTATGTGACCATCATCGTCATCCGAGCCTTCTCCCATTATAATGGGGTCGGCTATGACCGGCTGTAGACCTGATGTCAACCCTATGTGTTGGTGTCAAATTTAAGCTCGTGCAACAGAGGAGCACCCTCCAAGTTCTCCCTATGCTATAAAGAGTCTAGACAAAAGAGCTGAGATGAAACTATTTGCTATATGGAATTGCATTCATCTATATGACACATTACAAGAACGAGCAAAGGAATGAGAATCCGAAATGTTTTTGTATGATAATTATGTATTAGCTCGTATAGCTGGAGAAGTTCAGAGAGAAGAAGGATCTATATATGGCTTTTATTGATTCAGTAGAACGACATTGCTTGATTAGGTAGTACTTCTTGGTGCTTGCATCATGAAGGATACTGGTTTGAGTCTAAAAAAGTAAAAACAACCTCTCCTTATGGAGTCTCGCAACACTAGGTCATCCTCTTTAAGGAGTAAACCAGTAGTGGCTAGTGCTTTCGTTACAAGAGTGCTTGTTTCAGGTTGATTTGTCGAGAAAGTAACATCTCCATTTTTAGCAAACAAGTTTGTATTAATTGCAGCATATGCTTAAATGCTTCTTGTATTGAATAGTTTGGCTTTCGTCAATGGCCTGACATGGTCACATTTTCATCGTCCTGTTTGTCCAAGGCAGCAATACTAATACTGTGTTTGGGAACATTTGGGGGGAGGGAGAGGAAAATTTGAGGGGAAGGAAAATGGAGGGGAAGGAAAATGGAGGAAAGTTAATTTTTTCTTCCTTTGTTTGGATGGACAAAAAGTAGGGGAAGGAAAAGTTTAAAAACAATTTTTTATTTGTTTATGGATATAGGTATAATTACTATTTCCTCCTTGGTATTCTCAAATGATGATTTAATTTTAACTTTTTGAGGGGTGGTGGGGTAAATTCACTCAAATTCCTCTCATCTCTCTCCATTTTCCTCCCACATTTGGGAGGAAAATTTTTTGGTGGGACCCACCTACTTTTTCCTCTCAAATTTTCCTCCCCCATGTTCTCTCCCCCTTTCCAAACACCATCATTTAAAATTTTCCTCTCACTTTCCCCTCAACTTTTTCCTTCCTCCCATTTTCCACCCTTCCCAAACGGTACCTAAGAGTGCTTTGGAGGTTAATTTAGCTTTAAGCATCTTCACATATATTTAACATGGCATTTTTTATTTTTTATTTGTGCCTACCCCTCTTGGCATCTTCACTTTGGAACATTTCTATGAAGTTTTGGGAGTAAGTTACATTTTACCCAATCTTAGAAGATGACTGCTCTTTTGCTTCATTTAGACCATGCAGGCCATGTTTTGTGAAATGTCCTTCACAATCTTATACCTATCACTGGACAATTGCCCCTTCAACATCACTGAGCAACTTCGTATTGTTTCAGTTTGACACATGGTTCTTCCAATTTAATTTATATATTTACTTCTCGTTGGATGTTGGAGTGGTGCCAATTGAGGGTAAGATGTGGAAATCATCTAAGGTGGTTTGGACATGTGCCAAACTAATAGTACACCCGTTAGGAGGAACAATAAGATATTAGTCAAAGGATCTCCTAAACAAACTTGGATTGAGGTATGGTATGTGTTATAGAGGACATGGCCTACCTGGCTACCAGAGTTGCATGGAAGAGAAAAGGATTCAAATAGCCAACCCCAAAATTTTGTGCTAGTATTTGTTGTTTTTGTTAAAGGATGTGTACATCTTCAACCCTCCCACGTACTAGCTGGAATCTCATGGAATAACTATGCCCGAGTTTGAGCTATCAACTTCTCGTAGTTTATGTGGGAGGATCACATAAGAGTTAAGTTCTGATCATATATGTTACAGTGGATGTTTTTAATATGGAATGGAAGCCTAATTATTGTTAGCCTACTCTATATCAACAATCTCTTGGTTTTACAACATTGATGTGAGAGTATCATGACATCTTCAATGGCTACTTAATTTCTATATGTTTGTGAAACAACTGTTTATTTAAACAATCTGTCCATCCTTGTATCATGGTTTTGAATGGCCAACTAAGATAGGTTCAGCCAGAGGCTTTCAGGAGCTGGGGCTAAAGTTTGAGTTGAGGCTGCCGCAACAAAGCTACACCTAGGTCTCTGGAGTGAAGATTTATTAGACAAAAGGAAAGTAGTTTTCACCTGAGTGAACGCTTGAAACTAAGGAAGACCGGAAAATGTAGGAAAGGAGGGAGGGGATGTAAAATATGGTATGGAATAGGCCGTTGCTACCTAGAGACTCTCAGTACCAGGCACAGCTGATACTTCTGCTGCTACTCAATCCTCTTCCTCTCTCCATAGGCACCCTGAAGTTAGTTTTTGGGAGGAGAGGGAGCCTACATGTAATAGATTTTTAGTAGTAGCATATTTTCCAAAATATAGGTTTTCTCATAAATTTGAAATTTATTTGTCAGCTAAATGCTAGCCATTTTTTAACATGTTTTTAGGCAGATAGGTTGTTCGAAGCAAATGTGTACTTAGCACATGATGACATGTTTGTGGTTATTTCCTTGGTTCTGTCCTGCAATAATACCTTTACTCCTCTTTTGCTGCAGATTAGTCCAAACTATGGATTACTCGGTCATAGTATTTGATACAGCTCCAACCGGCCACACGCTAAGGTTACTGCAATTCCCAGCAACTTTGGAGAAGGGTCTAGCACAAGTTATGAGCTTGAGAAATAGATTTGGCGGTGTAATTTCCCAGGTATTAGTTTTGTCCTACAAGTATTTGTTAAAAAGTCTTGATCACTGAACCATCCTATATAAAGATGTGTGCTTTAAGGAAATATTGAATTGAAGAACCTTAATTTTGGTGGTCCATTGTAGTGCAAACGATAGTACTCATATAACTGCTAGTGTACTGCATAGACTTGTATACCTGTACATAATTTATCGTTTGTATGCAACAGTCTTTGTTCTTTTTTCTTTCAGGTATAGATGCTTTAGATTTTACCGCTTTTAAGTTGATCGTTTTTCTTGTTCTCTTTGATTTTCTATTTTCATTTTAAATTGCATTATACTCAAAAACAGGAAACCCGTTTAAGGTTTCCTATTTTTGTCTCTGTGAATAGTTCTTTTTTTTTTGTTCTCTTTGATTTTCTATTATAATCATCAATACACCACAACAGTATAAATACGATAGTATAACTATGTAGTTAGGGAAAGTGGACTTACATTTAATAAGAGTCTTGATATATCTTGATCTTCCTCTTGTCTTAGGCGCAATGATCCTCTTTGAAGATCCAAATAATAAGAGGTCCAAAACAATATTATAGTCCAACCAAGCCATAAAGTCTACAAGGTCCAGAACAATGTACTAGCCGATAGATCCACCCACGTCGAAATAAGCAACAACAACAACGGCAGCTTGATGAGTCCTAATTGGTAAATCACAAAGAGATTACAGGAGATCATTGATTTTTTTTTTGTTAGAGAAAACCGATGAAGACAATGGAGTGACCTTTTTAGGAGATTGATGTAAAGAGGGTGAGTAGATAAGAAATAAGATATGGAGACTAGAAGAAAATATAACTTACAAATGGAGCTTTCTTAGAAACTCAAGATTTTTTTGGTAAAAGAATTAAATGTGGGAGTCATGATTAATATCCATGATTATCTTAATGTAACTAACTTTTTTTTAAATATTTCTTTACAATTTTAGGGCGGACAAATCTTAATTAATAAAGTGGATTCAGGATGGGAACATCCGTAATTTATAAGAAGAAATCAGATTTTCTTCCATACTTTACAAAGAGAAACCCGAAATCCAAGGGCGGCTTCCCACCCTTTCCCATAGGTGGTATAGAGCACACTTACAAGTATATACCAAATCTTTGTGATGCATCCTTCAGCATTCTGGATGATCATGATATTGGAAAAGAAAAATCCATGTAATATATAGAACATATCTACACGAATCTGCCATGAAGAGGGCACCAGATTATCTTATGTTACTACAGCGAAGCCTGAAGGTAACTCTGAATCTTCACCTATTTGTATGTCCATGTTCTCCGGACACCTTCCAGAATCAAATGTGATCATTAGGTTTGCTTGATTATTGTCATATGCCATTTGATACTACCCTTTAGCAAGGGCATATGTCATTTTATACTACCCTTTAGCAAGGGAACGAGGGATCATATTTGATATCCTCATATGGAAACAAAAGACAGTTCAAGAAATTGTTTTAATACATGGAGTTATCACACAAAACATTGTTCTAATAAATTTAAGCCTTCTAATAAAATTGAACTAGCTAACCAGTGGTTGCCTGGAACGTCGAATGAAAACGGGAATATGGTTGTGGGGGTCCGGGTTTCTTAGGAATGCAGTACGTTTATCTAGGATGTGGAACATTTTTTGAGGAACACTCACACATATAAACGTATTGCATTCCTAAGAAATTTCTTAAGAATTCATTTGATCCCCAATTGATTTGGTCCGGGTTTCCACTATCAATTAAAGTACATTCTGGAGCATAATTGAAGTGTAAATCCCCAATTGATAGGCTAGCTTGTAAATTTCAGTTCCACACACGCGATATGTGGGCATGAGACTAGAAAGTTGGAGTGAACTCAATGAAGTTGGTGATTGCATTGTGCAGATAAATCATTATGACAATGTAGCGTGTTGCTGCTTTTGGTTAATGATAGGAGAGACTTCAACTAGTAACGAAGTTGTTATTCTGAACATACATGAATCTGAAAGCTCCATATGTCATGGTTCCTGAATCCCAACATAACACGGCCAGTACTAGAATTGACCACAAAGAGCAGAGATGTAGAAAACTTTAAGATACTGTTCCTGTGCCCTTTTCTTTCCTCATTGAGACTGTCTTAAGATTGTTTGATGAAGGAACGTTGTTAGTACTGTAAAACATGCCCATTGCATTATATTAAATCAGTTTTTGTATACTTTTAGACCACAATAATGCTGATAGTCATTACCCCAATATAAATGTTTCATTGTGCTTTCTGCTTTTGCTGGCTCAATTTCTTAAACTCAACATTTCTACATTGGCATGTATCACCATAGTATCATTTGAAGTCAAATAACTTGATGTCTCCTATACATGAAAATTGTCATTTGCCACTTAATCTTCTATTTTGATTGTATGGAATGTCAAACCATTTTTGTATGCCAGCAAGTAAGGTTTTATCTGTGTTTATGACAGGCAACTCGTCTTTTTGGTCTTGGTGATGAGTTCAGTGAGGCCGCAATGCTCGGTAAACTTGAGGGTATGAAGGATATCATTGAACAAGTAAACAGACAATTCAAGGATCCAGTAAGGTCACAAAACTTTAAAGAATCTCGATTAGTGCTAAATTAACTAGCTATTTGGAAACATCATACAATTTCATTAAGTAGCAGTCTTCTGCTGTATACGCTATAAGGAGGAGCTGCCTAGTTCAATATCTTATTATTTGAATATTCGTGTGTTTTCCGGTAGTCTTCATTTACGTGTTTAATGTAAGAGTAGTAAGTTATCACACCCTTTCACCTGCATTCTCTCCCACATAAGTGTTGGTCTGTGGACCATTTTGGCAGTGTTTGGTGATATATTTAGTAATGATTAGGGGTCATACTCAAACTATACAACAATAGAATTTTTATGTTTAATTGCCAATAGTATGATTTTTTGTGTGTGTTATACCTCCATATGGGATACTATTGGGAGGATCCATGACCACATTTAAGTGTTTGACTAGCGTTTACACAATCAACATTCATTCATCTAGTGGGGTTAGTCAAACTGGATTTCACAAATGTAGTGTGCTGCAATTTGAAAATCACAATCACTAGTAATTTGAAGAATGCTTGTAGTCGTGATTGTAATTGTGAGTTCACATCCCCCATGTGCATTTGAAATCACACTGTAAGAGAACTAGTTTTTGTCATGTTTACATTAAGTAAGAATATTAAATTGTATAATATAAACTCTTAGAATAAATATCCGAGGCTAATTTGCAACAAAATATCATGAACTTTTCCCGATTTGCAAGTTGTTATCCTAAACAATTAAAACTAGTAAATGAGTACTTTCAAAGTTAACCTAAGAATAATACAATTATATTAAGTCTGTCACAATACTCAACTAGTGCCAAGTTGGGTTTCATAATGGTGCATGCATCTCGGTGGAAGGGATTCGGGCACGATGCTATCTTCTTTGTGTCGACGTTGAATTCATGATGTGCTTGTTGAATTCCATGTTAAAATTCGTTGTTGAGGTCCCTAGAACCCAAAGAGACTTACATGATACATGATATTAGAAGACAAGTGATGAATGCTTCATTATTTATTCTTCAGCCCCAAGGCTGGTTTAAATAGAAGAAATACAATTAATGTCCATCCTTGAATCAAGGAGAACTTTATTACAATCAATATTCATCCTTGAATAAAGGAGTACTTTATGGGAAAAAAAACTAAATGAAGATAGAAACATCTCTCTAATAATAACAAAATCTTCTCTAATAATAACTAATAATAAGAGGAGAGAGATTCAAGGGATTCTCCAACACCCCCCCCCCCCCCCCCCCTCAAGTTGGTGCATAGATATCTATCATGCCCAACTTGCTTATCAAATGCTTAAAGACGGGTCTTGCCAAACTTTTGGTTAAGATGTTCGCAGTTTGCTGACTAGAGGTCACAAATGGTAGACATATGATTCCAGCTTCTAATTTCTCTTTTATGAAGTGACGGTCAATCTCAATATGTTTGGTTCTATCATGCTGAACCGGGTTGTGGGCTATGCTTATGGCAGCTTTACTGTCAAAATATAACTTCAATGGGAGCTCAATTTTCATCTTAAGTTCCTCCATGACTCTTTGAATCCATAGTCCTTCACAAATATCCTGAGCCATAGCTCTAAACTCGGCTTCTGCACTGCTTCTTGCTACAACTTCTTGTTTTTTGCTTCTCCATGTCACAAGATTACCCCATACATAGGTACAATATCCAGAGGTTGATCTTATGTCTATGACTGAACCTGCCCAATCTGCATCAGTGAAGATAGACACATTTCTTTCACTAGTCTTCTTAAAAAAAATAAATCCTTTCCGGGATTGGCCTTCAAGTATCTTAGTATTCTATAAACTGCCTCAAGATGTTCCTCATAAGGAGAATGCATAAACTGACTTACTATACTGACTGAGAAGGCAATGTCAGGTCTAGTGTGGGACAAGTAAATTAGCTTACCCACCAACCTCTAGTATCTTCCGGTGTCAACAGGAACATTTCCTTCTCCCCAAAGTTTTGCATTAGAATCCATGGGGGTGTCGATTGGTCGACAACTACTCATTCATGTTTCTCGCAATAGATCGAGAATGTATTTCTGTTGTCAAACTACAATTCCTTTCTTTGATCGAGCAACCTCCATACCAAGAAAGTATTTCAAGGATCCTAAGTCCTTGATTTCAAAGTCTGTAGCAAGTCTCTCTTTTACTCTTCTCATTTCAACTGTATCATCTCCAGTGAGAAAAATATCATCTACATAAACAATCAAGGCAGTAAATTTCCCGCCAGAGGAGAATTTGGTGAATAATGTGTGATCAGCTTGTCCTTGAGTGTACCCTTGGTTCTTCATAGACTGAGTAAACCTTTCAAACCAGGCTCTAGGAGATTGCTTCAAGCCATAAAGAGACTTCTTCAACTTGCATACCTTTGATCTGAATTTGTCTTCAAAACCAGGAGGACTATCTATGTATACTTCTTCTTCTAGATCACCATTAAGGCATTTTTAACATCCAACTGATGTAGAGGCCAATCCAGGTTAGCCGCAAGAGATAAAAGTATTCTGATAGTGTTCAATTTTGCAACAGGAGCAAATGTCTCTGAGTAATCTATGCCATAAGTTTGAGTGAAACCCTTAGCCACCAAGCGAGCCTTATACCTTTCAACTGACCCATTTGAATTGTACTTCACAGTTCACAGTAAACACCCACTTACATCCCACGGTCTTCTTACCAACTGGTAGTGTCATGACGCTCCAAGTTTTGTTCTTTTCAAGAGCTTTCATCTCCTCAAATACAGCTTCTCTCCACTTTGGAACTTCTAGGGCATCCTGTACATTCTTTGGAATCTCTACACTAGACAATTGGGAGGTGAAGGCAGAAAAAGATGAAGACAAGTTTGAATATGATATAAAATCGGACATAGGATATTTAGGACAAGACCTAACAGGTTTTCTAACTGCTATGGGATCATCTATATCAGGATACATGATACGACTCTCAGAAACAGAGATAGACTTACTTTTTCTTTTCTGAGGAGGTTGATTATTCTCTGGTTCAGATTCATGACAGTGTTGAGATGTGGGCACATCCTCTTCTTTATGGTTCTTTCTCACAAACACCTTTCCTTTCCAAGTCTTGTTTCCTACTTCGAACCTGTCCTCTTTAGATGACAATTCATTTTGTGGCATTTCAATTAGTTCATCATTATTATCATCTTCAAAATTCTCATTGTTTTTTTTCATGAGAAAGTGTAGGCTCGGATTCATCGAGTTCCTTACTCATAGTAGGAGTAGGTTCAGATAATGAATCATTGCCATTTTCTGTTGGTGCAGAATTACAAGTCTTAGAATTTTGTGATATAGACAAGGACAAGTTATTTAAAAAACTTATGTTCTCAGTTTCAAATGAGTCTTCCTTTAAGTTCTCCCCCTGAAGATAAGTATCATCAAAAAAAGGTTTGTTTTCAAAGAATGTGACATTCATAGTGACAAACATTTTCTTGTTTTTTGGATCAAAGTATTTATATCCCTTCTGGGTTGGAGAGTATCCTACAAAAACATATTTTATAGCACGTGGTTCGAGTTTGCTAATATTCTTATGTTCATGAACAAATGTTGTGCAACCAAATTTTTTTAATGTCAAATCAGTTGAAACACGAGTAAAAGGAAAACATTCTTTAAAAACATGAATTGGAGTTTGAAAATTGAGAACTTTAGAGGACATTCTGTTAATTAAATATGCAGCAGTTAAAATTGCTTCACCCCACAAATAATTTGGTACTTTATCTGAGAAGAGTAAAGCTCTAGACATCTCCAATAAGTGTCTTCTTTTTTTTCTGCAACTCCATTTTGTTGAGGAGTATTTGGACATGAACTTTGATGCACAATTCCATTTTGAAGAAAAAATCACCCAAAATTGTGTTAAAGTATTTCCTGCCATTGTCACTTCTAAAGACTTGAATAGTGGTCTGAAATTGAGTTTGCACCATTTTAAAAAAATCCTTTATAGCCTGACAAACATCGGATTTCTCCTTTAACAAGTACACCCAACATACTCTTGAATGGTCATCTATAAATGTGATAAACCATTTTTTATGAGAAAGTGTACTTGTACGATTAGGGCCCCAAACATCACTGTGAATAACAGAAAAAGGTTTTGATGGTTTATAAGGCTGTATTGGAAAATGGGAACGATGATGTTTTGCAAATTCACATGCCTCACATTTAAATAAAGACAAATCTTTATTACGAAATAACTTAGGAAACAAGTGTTTTAAATAGCGAAAACTAGGATGGCCTAATCGTAAATGCCATAATATAATGTTGTCATCATTATTTGAAACACGAAAAGACTCAAAGCAGGAACTTATCGGTTTGGAAGGTAGTTGTGATTTAGATCCAATATCGAAGTAGTAGAGTCCTTCATTCTCCTTAGCACTGCCAATCATCTTCCCCGAGTTTAAATCCTGAAAGACACAGTGAGAACCGAAAAAGTTAGTTTGACAGTTTTTTTCTTGGACTAATTTACTGACAGACATTAGGCTATAAGATAGATTTGGAACATGAAGGACATCTTTAAGAGTCAACATCGGGGACAACACAACTGAACCTTTGCCTGCAATATCTTAAAAGGAGCCATCTGCGACTTTTATTTTTTGATTCCCTGCAGAGGGACTATATGAAGAAAACAGAGTAGATTCACTTGTCATGTGATCGGTTGCACCTGAATCTACTATCCAAGTGTGGTTGGGACTGATACTAAGAAGAGCAGAATTACCTTTTTGTGCTATAGAGCAAGAAGGAGTTTGAGATTCGAGAAGTTTGAACAGTTTGTCTAGTTGTTCCATCGTGAGTGAAAGCTGAGTTGAAGAAGATTGCTGTCCTTGATCTGAATTACTAGCCTGGAATGCACGACCCTCATTACCACATTTCTTCTTCCGGTTCGGAGGCTTGCCATGGAGCTTCCAACATGTTTCACGCGTATGCCATGCGCGTTTGCAGTGATCACACCAAGGTTTGTCTGACTTCTTACTTTCGTTGAAGTTGCCGTCTCCGAAAGGACTTTCGTCTCAATTGTCGCCGTCATCGCCACGTCCAGTACCGCCGCTAGTACAGCGACCAGCGTCTCCACCGTTGCCGCGACCAGCACCTCCGCTGTTGCTAGTGCCGCGGCCAGCACCACCACCATCGCCATGGCTTGTTGCGTCGTTCCCGCGGCCTGCTCCGCCTTCTGTCGTGGAGGAGTTGTCGTTGTTTGTTGAGCCGGTGAGGGCTTGCCGCTATCTATTGGAATCGGCCATTGAGAGCCTAATTGGGTTGGAGAAACGGGTTTAAAAAAACTTTACAAACCCTAGGTTAGGGAACATGGCTCTGATACCATATTAGAAGACAAGTGGTAAATGCTTAATTATTTATTCTTCAGCCCCAAGGCTGGTTTAAATAGAAAAAATACAATTAATGTCCATCTTTGAATCAAGGAGAACTTTATTACAATCAATATTCATCCTTGAATAAAGGAGAACTTTATGGAATGAAAACTAAATGAAGATAAAAACATCTCTCTAATAATAACAAAATCTTCTCTAATAATAACTAATAATAAGAGGAGAGAGATTCAAGGGATTCTCTAACACATATAACCAAGGTTCCTGATATTGGATATCGGATATCGGAACCATAGGGGTCACCATACGAAACCGGAATTCGGGCAATATGCCGGACACATTGGAAGATGACATCATGGTGGTATAGGATAACAATTCATTTCATATATGACATGTATGACAAATTTTTAGAGTATTGATACAATATAATAGAATTTGTCTTCAATGTAACTGTGTAAGTTAGAATAGAACTTTATCAACACATACATATTGTAAGTCACACTAAGCACGAAACATCAGTTTTCTAAACCATTTTTTGTAATCAAGTTTAAAGCCAAATGATCCAAACCATATCAAATTAGGCCGATGTATTGGTCCGTTTTGTTTGATGTACAGGCCTGTTTGGCTGAGATATCATCCGATTTGGTCGGGATAGCGCATATATGGGTCTTGACTGGTTTTCTCGATAGCGGTAAGTCATATTGTATCCGTGCCCAACGTTATACTTGCACATATGACCGATATCCTGAGCAGAGGATATACCGCTATATATTCTAATCTATGTTGCATGGACGCAAATACAACACTATAGAAATGGCAACAGCGGACATACACCGATTTTGGTGTGTCTTAGTATATTTAGGATATGTTGTGTCCGATATATGTTCACACAAGGAGATGACATGGAGATGTCACCCATTTTGGAACTTCCCAGATGCCAAGGCTACCTTGGGAGAGGAATATACATGTAGAACTTGTGTCTTTGGCTATGTCTTCAATGTTCCTGGAGCCTCATCTTCATTCTTATTGTAATGCCCCGCTCCGCACGGCGCATTACGCTGAAACGTTGACTCAGCGAGTCGCGTTGACCCAAAGGAATGTATCGATGCAAAACGATACGCGAGCTAAGTTGTCCCGAGCAACGCATCGAACTAAGTCGATGCGAAGAGTTGCCTTGTCCCTAAGAATACATCGAGTGAATCGATGCGAAGCGCCGCGTTGCCCCGAAGGATGAGTGCATTGAATCGGCTCGAAGATTCTAAGAAATCGAATCGACCAAGGCGCAAGTCCGAATCGAAGCAAGTATTGATTTTAGTTGGTTTCGTGTGCAGGTCATACTTTGACGGAAAAATATTAGAGGTCGATCTTTTGCAATATTTAGTAAGGGGTCCGCGAAATCAAATCGTCGCCTTGCGACGGGCCGAGACTTGGGCACGCTAAGGCAAATCGGGCGTATGATTCAGTGAAAGCACGAAGTGCTCGAATGGCTAAGTCAGGAGAGTGGCCGTGCAACAAAGTCAGGGAATCGAGCCGCATCGGCTCGGCGAAATGACAAAGGCGTATCGACTCAAGGTGGGAGGATTGACTTCTTTTTACTCCTTCATTCGATAAGTCAAATATATTCTTGTATGCTGAAAGTTAACCTATCGACGCCACGGGCGTGGCCGATCGGAGATAAAATCATAGTGTGAGTCGAACACTAAGTTAGAACAATTGAAATGAAATGTGTATCAATATGCACGAGTCGCTATGGGACATTGGATATCGCTAAGGCGAGCGCCTCGGTGCGCAAGCCGTAAGAACATGGGATAACTGTAATCGGCGAGTGCCTTAGTGCACGAACCATACCGTGCCTTTGATGCACGAGTTAGACGGCTAGAACATTGAAAGACAATAGGCGAGCGCCCTAGCGCGCAAGTCCCGAACATTGAATGCTAAGTTGTAGAACATGGGAATATGGTCGGAACGTGCCTACGTGCACGGGATAATAAAAAGATGGCTTCGTTGCGAGAGAATACAGTTGCGGTATGAATGTGGCGGAACTGTCAGATATGACATGTTGCCTCGAAAGGTGTTCGAGACCTTCGGGTCGTTCGGTTGACGAGCATTGAGTTGAGGCACGATGCCATTGAATCATCGAAACGAAGTGCGAAACGAAAGAACATAGAAAGCTAAATGGAAGAAATGCGAGACGATAAGTCTGAGTCTCGGACTCAAGACTATGTTTGGTTGTTTGAAATTGATACTTG
Source organism: Iris pallida (assembly GCA_029216955.1). Taxonomy (NCBI): domain Eukaryota; kingdom Viridiplantae; phylum Streptophyta; class Magnoliopsida; order Asparagales; family Iridaceae; genus Iris; species Iris pallida. The sequence goes on along the minus strand of JANAVB010024800.1, from coordinate 1,633,288 downwards.
AATGATAGGGCATTGCATGGTCGATTGGAATGGGCTCGAGATAAAATGTGATACCACCCGTGCACGGGTGTTTCCCCCAATCGGATAGATACCGGATGCGCCCCGGAACCGATTGGCCGCGGAGGGATTCGAATAATCTTTGTAGGCGCACATCAAAACTAGATAGGAAATGCCGCAAATGATGGTATGCAGCGGGAACGTTTCGGTTGTTTTGGGATTGTAACCCAACCCGTGAAACGTCGGGCAGCCCAACCAAATAGTGAGAAAAGAAGGAGAGAAAAGAAAGGAACTCCTTTAGTCCATTCCGGCGCGGATACGCCAACGACCCTCATATAGTTAAGGAACGATGGATTGAAAGTGTAGGCGCATATGCGTCCCGCATATAGATCCTACTTAGAGATGCACTTATAACATGACAGGGAAGGAATGCGGCGTATTCACTTTGCGTCAGTGCAAGGGACGCAAGGGCGAGTGCGTCGACTTGGTAAGTCGCGCCACGAATCAAACACGAGATTGCTTGGTTGCTTGCCCATTCAATTCGATAACATGATGCTATGATAATATGCTTTATGCTTTCAAAGATGCCATGAAATTGATCCTAAGAAGAACATAGCAAGATCATAAGCTAAGTTGCATGATTCAACGTAAATATTAAAGATGTTGGGTTGGAAAGATGATCTTTGAATCAGTACATGCGAGGACGAACGTACTGATCCCCCACCAGCTTCGTGCAGGGTGCAGGGAATGGATTGCTTGCGGCGAAGCGTTGCTTGAACGTGTTAAGGCTTGGAATGCCGAAGCACATTGAAGCGTGCTATCGCATTGACGCTCGGACTACGCAGCTGGATTGATGCGGCCGAGATATAGAAGGCATGATGTATGGAACGGTGAAATCCTTTGTGGGCAAGAGAGAACCTGAGTGTTGTAGCCAATCTGGCATATATTGTTAGGCTATCGAAAGCCATTGTAACCTCAGTTTCGGATATCAATAAAGAGAATTGTTTTGTATACTCTGTTTCCTTTCGTTGTTAATATAGAATCAAAAGATAACCATTTGAGAACTTGTCATCTTGCCTTGCACGAGCGCAACTCCAGGCTCGTGCGGCATCACGCCTCCTGCGAGGACGATGATTCGGGTGATTCCGGGTCGGGGCGTGACACTTATTACTAGTCTACAACCCCAGAATGATGGGTTATCCTCCAACTTGTGTAGGTTTGATGAGAATATTCCATCTTTCTATACTAGGCAAGGGATATGGAACCATTTGAATGTTGGCATTTGGATGACAACATGTTGTAAAGCGGTGTTAGTAGATCTGGATTTAAGAAACATATTGTGATTGTAATTTCAAAATCACAATCACGATGATTTCAAACAAAACACATTGGTCGCATAGGTCTCCGAGCGCCTATGATTTTGTCGATGGTTACGAAACTACACTTACACTATGAAATTTCTATAATCAACATTTATTACTTTCATCAAATTTGCATTATATATATATATATATATATATATATATATATATATATATATATATATATATGAAAATAATTTAAGAGAATTTTTCGGTATAAGTAATTTAAATGTTAATTGCGATTCATTATTGATTATGTTATCATGAAAACTGGATGCAAAGTGTTGAAATATATGGTTAGCTTGACGTCCTAATTCATGAATTATCATGTTTATTAAAAACTTCTAAACCCAAAAAAATTGTAATTCAATTGGAATGTAAAAATTTCAGAACTTATTAAGCACATTTAGTGTATAACATAAAATAGTTACAATATATATAACTAAAATTATGGTGAAGCCGTTGACGACAATTAGTAAACACCTTGATGATGTTATTTTTGTATATTTTTTTTTCATATTTCCAATGATTCTTAATTAACAAAAATCAGCCCATAATTTCTTTTATTATTTCTTAATTGACACCGTTATCTTGTTCAAGAAAAGTTAATACTCTTGAAAAAAAATTTATAAAGAAGTACAACCAAAATCATATCAAAGTCAAGAAGGAGAAAAAAATGTTCTTCTCGTCATTTCCCGTCGTCGGCAGATTCCTTATTGACAATGCCGAACTTATTAGTGGTACTGGAGGTTGTAGGCTATGGATGTAGAGGGATATGTCGTGGTTTGCAGGATTGCAGTTGTGGAAGGAGGATAGGCGATAAAACGGAAGACTGAGGTGGTCGAAAAGGGACTTCGGGTCGACAACATGGTTTGGATACCTTGTATGAGTAAGGTCCTTCATTGGAGAGGCTATATTCGGACTTGTACCTTGGACAGAGAAGAAGAGGGATGTGAAAAACATAAGAACCGGAGTTAAGAGAATAGGAGTTTGGTATTTCAAAATCACATATTTTCAAGGTGTGGCTATAATGTGAAAAAATGAATAGAAAACCACATATGATTTTAAACCTCCATCTATAGTATTGAATCACAATTGACTAATGGGTGGTTGTGAAATCTCATTCTGAAATGCTAATTGACTAACACTGGATTTCACAATCACTACATATGATTCTGAAATCCTGATTGACAAACACCCCTGGGGCCTTCACTTCATGACTTATTACTGGTCTACATCCCCAGAATGGTAGGTCCTCCAACTTGCTTTGTAGGTTTGATGAGAATATTTCATCTTCCCTATACTAGGCAAGGGATATGGAACCATTTGAATGTTTTGCAATTTGGATGGCAACATATTGTAATATTTGGTCAATCTTACATGTGTCCTTACTCCTTTTTTTCCTTTCAAATTCTGATATAAAAGAATAAACTTAGACGATAATGATATGGCGTTCCTTAAAAAAAACGGACTACATTGGAACTTTTGCGAAATGAGGCTTGGCTTCTTTAGGCATATGAACGTTTGTTTAAAATCATCAAAAAGTTATAAATCTCTATTTCCTCATGCATCTCTCCTGTGTTCGAATCCGTTTTTCCTTTAGGCATATGAATATTCATTCTTCGTTTGGCCATTCTCCTGCAAAAGGCACCAGTAGAGCCTAATATGACAATCTCTCTTGCAACACACCAGAAGGTGATCAGAACCTCCTCTAATCAGCATCTTAGTCTACCTTTGCCAAGGGACATAGGTATATTGTGAGTTCAATCTCAATCCACTTTGATGCTATGCCAAGGGACAGATATAATGCGAGTTCAATCTCAATCCTATTTTTCAGAGTCGACTCATGTTTTGCAAATCTTCAAGAAAGAAAAGTAGGTTGATTTTAATTTAGCGAGAAGCCTGGTAAGATATTTGTAATTTAAAAAATAAAAAATATGAGACAACTTAGATGATTCATGCAATTACTGTCCACTTTTATCATGAAGAGACGGATCTTTTTACCTATCCATGAATGGTAAGTATCAGTTTCTTAGGTTAGATGTTGTTTAGATGAAAGGTGCACTTGTTTGCTTGTTAATTTTAGCTAACAGGAAAAATATGGTACTACAGTTCATGTTGTGGTTCACTTTTTTTGCCTCTTAATAAGGCATGCTTCCTTGTTTCTTATCTGGTTGTCCAAGGTCTCTCTCTGCTCATGCATACTTTGGTACAGCCAAGTTCACCCATGACCTAGAACTTCGTTTTCTTGACAGGACATGACAACCTTTGTCTGTGTTTGCATTCCTGAGTTCCTCTCACTCTATGAAACAGAGAGGTTGGTGCAAGAACTAGCAAAGTTTGAGATTGATGCCCACAATATCATCATTAATCAAGTACTTTTTACGACGAAGGTATATTACATTTCTGAACTAAGAGATTAGTGATCCATAAGTGGTTTTTACCGTTGTTGATGTCTCTTATTCTAAGGGATCTCCATCTAGATCTGATGTAAATGTTTTTAATCTTGTAGCCGTTGAATCCAAGTTGCTGAAAGCGCGCATCAAGATGCAACAGAAATATATAGATCAGTTCTATATGCTGTATGATGACTTCAATATAACCAAGTTACCATTGCTTCAAGAAGAGGTAACAAACTTCTGCCTTACCTGGTGGCTCTTCAGATGCTGATGTATCCAAGTGACTTGTCGATCCCACTGTTCTTAAACTGGGTTCGTGTGTTTGTAGGTTTGTGGTGTGGAAGCATTGAGGAAATTCTCTCATCACTTTCTAAATCCATACGAGGCTTCTTTAACACGAGGGACTGTGGAGGAGCTCGAGCAGCGGGTTTCCTTGTTGAGTACTCAGCTAAAAGATGCAGAAACAGAGCTCCAGAAGCTGAAGAAAGGCAAAGAAACGGCTTGATCGCCTCTACTAGATCAGCTTTCGCGGTTCTTTTTTCCTGTGCAATCAAACCTACTCTCTCGAGCTCCAGAAGCTAAGGTTCGACCAACCACTAAAGACGGTCTGCTCGGCGTGTTGAGGCAGTTGCATCCGAGTCTAATACTGATGTTCCCAGTTACCTTCCCCTTGTTCTCCTCTCTTTGCCTCTTTCTCCTCTTGGGCTATCAATTTTTCTTGGTATTTATATTTATGAATGAGACATCTAACTATAGTAAGGTGATACACTGCTTCACTTACTCGATTGATTTTTTTTCCGTCAGTGCAAAGGACATTTTTTCTTGATTTGTAGACAAATAAAATGTCCGGGACATAACATTGTAAGCAGATGTGTAGGCAAATCCTGAGGTGCCAAAGATTTTGAAGCTTCATATTCATTTTAAGATGATAATAATATTAGATCAATTCTTTGGCATTAGTTGAAAAATTGTTTATTGTTGCCACTCGATGACTGAGTTTTAACTACTCGAAGTCTCGAACCACATCTTTTGTTTATGTTTGACGACATAATATAGATTGCATCTATAATGTTACCCATGCACTCGGAAGGTTTATAAACCACCACATGAGTGTGTTGTTACATCATTGTAGCATAGAATCACGAGCATATATAATAGTATATGAATAAGTGAGGTATGGATCGTCATATAGAGTATAGCATAAACTAGGGGTGAGCATTTTCGGAACCGAAATTTATGAAACCGAACTTCAGCGGAACCATGTTATTAAAACCCGAATCCAATTGCAATTTTGTAAAACCAAATGGGACCTAATCAAAATGGTGGATAAATTTTTCTAATCAAATTTTACATCAAAATTTGACAATCAGTCTAGATAAATTAACAAAATATGCAAATATAAAAAGCCAAATATACAATTTTACAAATATTAAACAAAAACAGCTACAAGTTTACACCATAGATAAAAAAATATTCAAGTTCTATTTTTAGAATGCGCGAATGGCATCCCCGCTCTTAAGAATTCTGAAATATTTTCAAAATAGCAACCATTTGAACTTTTTTTTACGATACAGATTAGATCATTAAACTACATTTTTTTACGATACAAATTAGATCATTAAACTACTCAAATTCTCAATATATATATATATATATATATATATATATATATATATATATATATATATATATATATATATATATATATATATATATATATATATGGTCGTTCTACAATTCATCCGCTGGAAATGGATGTATCGATACATCCGAAATCTGGACCGTTGGATGTTGATCCAATGGTTCGGATTGAATAATAGTGTAGAAACATCATTTAATGCTGATTTAGACTTTTGACATGTTGGTAACTTGCTTTAGCAGGTCATTCTTCACTTTAATTTTTTCAATGAACACCCTAAATTAACTCATATTTACTCTCTCAAAAGTCCATCCAATTTAATATTTCGTAATTTTTTTTTTTTTGGTTACAGGCCGTCGTGGTGGTGGTGTTGGTGGTGGTGGTGAAAACCTCCTCGAACAAGAAGAAGTACCAGCGGCGCCGCTCTAATTTTACTGTCCATGCCATTGTCAGAAATCTTATTTTTCATCTAATAATTTTATATTTTGTTAATAAAGCTACATGTCACGGTGGTGGTGGTGAACTGAGGAAACCTGCTTCTGAGGTCGGGCGGATCATCTGCTCACTTATTTAAAAAAAAAAAAATCTGTATTGATCGGATGAAATATTTTTTACTTTTCTAATGATAATTTTTTCGAAGAGAATATTTTATTTGGACGGTGAATGGCCATTCTCTTTGCTTTTAACACGGAGGATGGCCATTCTCTTTGCTTTTAACACGGCGAATAGACGGAGAATGGCCATTCTCTTTGCTTTTCACACGACGAATGGACGGAGAATGGCCGTTCTCTTTGCTTTTAACACGGCGAATAGACGGAGAATGGCCATTCTCTTTGCTTTTCACACGGCGAATGGACGGAGAATGGCCGTTCTCTTTGCTTTTAACACGGAGAATGGCCATTCTCAAGGAGAATGGCCATTCTCAAGGAGAATGGCCATTCTCCGTTCCTTTAACATGGAGAATGGCCATTCTCCGTTCTTTGAAAACGGAGAACGGACACTCTCTGTGCTTTTAACAAAGTATGGTATATTTAGGACTGGAAATGTTCAAGTATCTCATATTGTTTTCACCAAATATTTACAGTATTTTTAATATCATTTACCATAGTACATTCATTTAATATTAAATCATTTTTAAGATAATCCGAATATCATTTTATCAGGCTTCCACTGTATGGCTGAACAAAATTTCTTGCGAATGTTTGAATATAATTAACCTACTATCAAAGAGAATTTTTCTTACATTACATTATGCATTACACTGGCATCGACTTCATACTGATGGCATCGATGTACTGATGGCAATAACAAAGGATGAACAGGCAGGATTACAATTATGTTTCCGCAAAAACAAGGGATGAACAGGCAGGATTACAATTTTGCTTCAGCAATAACAAGGGATGAAGAGGCACTGGCATCGAATTCATACTGATGACATCGATGTAATGATTTTTTACAGAAACAAAACACATTACAATCAAATAAAGTTTCAGTGATCCCAGTAATGCATCCGTAATGAGGCCACCTGTAAACCCTAGCAATGCACCCAGGACTCATGAAATCTGTGATGGGCATCTGCAAATCAAAGGAATACACCAAAATATCAATATCATCTATGAAGGCCAACTGCCAACCAAATAAACGCTTCAACCAAAAAATTATAATCAAATTAAGTATACTTCATTCCAAGTCCAATAAACTGCATAATTCACGTTACAGTAATCTGCCCAATCCACGTTACAGTAATCTGCCCAATCCACGTTAGTAATTCAACATAGAACCTGCATAATTCACAATACAATAATCCAAATAAATATCAGACCTACTCTAAATTCAAGACCATATTACATTTTCAAAACAAATTACGAACTATGCACTTAGTACAAGCGAAAAGTTTAGTCTTACAATATTTCAAACACAAAATTTAGTTTGTCCGCCATGACCAACAAATATTCAGAACCATATTACAAGTCAAATATTACATCCAAATTGAAATAAGAGACATTCAAAACTCAAAAGATGAATCTTCATAGCCGTCTCCATCTTCTTCTTCTTGTTTCTTTTTCTTTTTTTCCTACTTCTTCTTCTTTCTCAAAATATCCTTCACCTATACCTTGAGGGACGGATTAAGAAAAATTATAGTTCAGTATTGACTCACTTTATATGTAGAAATGACATCCAGAAACATAAATAGAAGTATCAAAGTGATGGCTAGCATTAAAGTGTCAATGTGCACAGTGTGTATTTTTACATGAGAGTTTGGGCTAGCCCCATTTACCTTCTTCACGAGGGAAGGAAAATCTTATTCTTGGTCAGCAAATTCAACCTCTATCTGGTTAATCTTATCCAGAATCAATTTCTGGTTGTTGGATATAGTCTTCATCTCTTTGAAGACATTCTCAAAGTTTGCAGCAACAAAATTGTATAGGTCATCAACCCTGTCCTTAGTGTTTTTGATTCCATAAGTTGATGGTTTTCCAGATGTTGATGGTTTGCTTGCAGCTGCTGCCCGTTTTCCAAACATTCGAGTGAAGGTTAGTTTTCTCATGGGGCCTTTGTTTTTAATATAAACATCCCCTACTAAGCTTGGGACAGAATGTTTATTAGCCATCGAGCATACAAATCTTTCGAAAGGGAGAGCTGTCCTTGCAGTTGGTTTTCCCACGAGATGCATCATTCTACTGAACATGTAGGAACCCATATCCATCCTTTTTTTCTTCCCCATATAATAAAAAAATTTTACTCTCTCGGGATGGATGGAAAACTCATGTCCAGTAGGGTTGAGTGTTTGAGATACGTAGGCATGCAACAATTTATACAAAGTTTTTAATTGATCTTTGTATACATTTTGAGGGGTCTTGGCACCCATCGAAACACCTGTAATCTCATGAATTGCATCCGTCATGGAAACATTATCAATATCTTTCATATCAAAGTCAGGAACTGGATCAAATCCATAAAATTCGTTGATGACAGCAGCATTTACCCTAATCAGTTTCCCTCTCAGAAACACCAGTGGTTGATCCTCTTCTTTTTCTTTAATTTCAGCCGAAAGATTTGAGTAAAATTCTCTTACTATTGTTTGGGAGATTTTCTCAAGACAGGATTTGTTCAGTTTCTCCAATTGATAGAATTTCAATATATCCAGGAAAGCTTCGTCTTCGACATCATCCATCTTAATTGATCTTTCAGGCATAACAGCCTTTTTCTTGAAATATTTAATGTAAATTTTCTTAGTTTTTGAGTCTTTAAATTTTTTTATCTCCTCTCCAGCCTGGGACTTATTTGATGATTGTTCTTCCTCTTCATTTTCCTCTTCTGATGAGGATTCAAAATCCACAGATTACGCTGATGACTCTGTATCCGTTGCCACCTTAGCCTTCGCTTGAGTACGCCTTCGATCTTCATAAGTTGAGTCTTCCGACGACTCTGTATCGAAGATAGATTTTCCGGTCTTTGTCGAGCAATGAGTGGTTTTAGCCTTTTTTGCATGTGGCTTGGCTGCCGCCAACGCCTTCATCGTCGCTGCCGTCGCTGCTGCCGCCGCTGCCCTTTCGGCCTCTGCCCTAGCGACCATAATCTTGGTTTTCGCCGTCCTTGCAAGTTCTGCCCTTCGGGCCTGTATCGCATCCCTTTGTGGATTCTTCCCCTTCGGCGACGGTCGTTGTTTCTTCGGCGGCATTTTTATTAGAAGAGGGTTTGGGAGAGGATTTGGGAGAAGGAAGAGGATTTGAGAGAAGTAGAGGGAAAATTCGACCGTCATATGTGACCTTGGAAAGTGGAAAAAATTAGAATAGTTTTGAGTCTTAAATTAAATTTATTACTATTATTACTAGTATAGGACGGTCGAATTTATTACTATTAAATTTAAAAAACTACTTTCTAAAATTAAATTTATTACTATTATTACTAGTATATATCCATGTGAAATCACTACATAGATCTTTGAGATTTTGAGACCCTAATTTTAAAAACTACTTTCCAAAATTAAATTTATTACTATTATTACTAGTATATATCCACGTGTTCCGTATAAATTATTGAAAAATTTGGCAGAAAAAATGTGGTGGAAACATGTTTATTTAAAAAAATTTGACAACATATTTAAGAATGTGAAGTTTAATCTCAATATTTCCATGTTTCGAATATTTGATTAAATTTTTGAAAATAAGAAGACTATGTACTCGAAAAGAGTAAAATTGAAACACTCAAAGTTGTCCTCTATTTTACTTTGTAATCATATTTAAGATAGATTTGACGGCAAGATTGACGCTGGCAGCATAATCAATTCTATGACGTAACAAGTCATTGATGGGGATATCGTCGCTGATATATGGATTTGACGTAACAAGATTTTTTAATTATAAAGAGCAATGCTATAGTTAGCAAATGGGTGTAAGTTGTCAGAAGGTTGTAAAAGTTTGATTGTAGCCGAAAACAAATTGAGTTAACAAAATATTATATTTTATTAAATTCCAGCTTCGTCGCCGGAACATTCTCCGGAGAAGTATACAAGAGGAGGACAAAAAACTGTAAAAAAAAAAAAAAAAAAAAGTCTAGCCCTCACAGGCCTCGCGGAGGATCTCCGCAAAGTCCTGCAGGGTGCGCACACCCGCCCTATGGCACAGGCGGCGAAACGCTTCCCTCTTCTCCAGAGAATCCCGTTCCTCCGGAGTGATCGGCAACAGGTCAAAGTTGGGCGCCGGATGAAGAGGTCGAGCGATGACCTCCAGTGACAACCCGCAGGAGGTCAGGAAGTCCGCAGCCTCTGCCAGCCAGTCATGGGCCGGAGGCGGCGCAGAGGGTGCTCCATGCGGAGAGGCTCGGCGACGACTGGAAGAAGACTCTGGCAATGGTTTCCAACCAGATGATCTTTTTGGAGCCATGTTAAATGTGCAACCTACTCAGATGAATGGGGACCCCTATGTATATATATACACGTTCCAAACCGACTCTTCCTATTCCTTATTGGAAGTTGGGGATATAATGCTACAGTTACAACCAAATGCTTACAACACTCTTACAACCTTCACCCATTGCTGACATGTGGGCCATGGCCCACATGTCAACAATGGCTGATGGTTGTAAGAGTGTTGTAAGCATTTGGTAGTAGACTTAGCATTATTGATGTCTTTCCAGGCTTAGTTGGTTGTGCTGTTTGGCTTTTACATGGAAGGCATAGGTTCGAGTCTGGTATTTGGGTTCTGTAGAATTTTTCTATTGTTAACATTTTTTGGGTGCTAATATGCATTTTAACTTAGTATGGAACAATTTTTGGGACTGTTAATGGCCATTCTCCGTTCCTCTAACACGGAGAATGGTACATCTAGGACGGAGAATTGTACATTTAGGACGGCGAATGGTACATTTAGGACGAAGAATGGTAAATGTAGGACGGAGAATGATACATGTAGGACGGAGAATGGTCCATATAGGACGGAAAATAGTACATTTAGGACGGCGGTAGGACGGAGAATGATACATGTAGGACGGAGAATGGTACATATAAGACGGAGAATGGTACATTTAGGACTGTTCTGTAGGGTTGTGAATTTTAAATAGTTTGGCTGTTTAGGTTTGTTTTGAATCTATATAAATTGGTTTTGAAGGCTCGTGAAGATGAATTAGTTTGGCTGTTTGGCTGTTAATTGCCATTCTCCGTTCCTCTAACACGGAGAATGGTACATTTTGGACGGAGAATTGTACATTTAGGACGGCGAATGGTACATTTAGGACGGAGAATGGTAAATGTAGGACGGAGAATGATACATGTAGGACGGAGAATGGTTAATATAGGACGGAGAATGGTACATTTAGGACGGCGGTAGGACGGAGAATGATACATGTAGGACGGAGAATGGTACATATAAGACGAAGAATGGTACATTTAGGACTGTTCTGTAAGGTTGTAAATTTTAAATAGTTTGGCTGTTTAGGTTTGTTTTCAATCTATATAAATTGATTTTGAAGGCTCGTGAAGATGAATTAGTTTGGCTGTTTGGCTGTTAATTGCCATTCTCCGTTCCTCTAACACGGAGAATGGTACATTTTGGACGAAGAATTGTACATTTAGGACGGCGAATGGTACATTTAGGACGGAGAATGGTAAATGTAGGACGGAGAATGATACATGTAGGACGGAGAATGGTCAATATAGGACGGAGAATGGTACATTTAGGACGACGGTAGGACGGAGAATGATACATGTAGGACGGAGAATGGTACATATAAGACGGAGAATGGTACATTTAGGACTGTTCTGTAGGGTTGTGAATTTTAAATAGTTTGGCTGTTTATGTTTGTTTTGAATCTATATAAATTGGTTTTGAAGGCTCGTGAAGATGAATTAGTTTGGCTGTTTGGCTGTTAATTGCCATTCTCCGTTCCTCTAACACGGAGAATGGTACATTTTGGACGGAGAATTGTACATTTAGGACGGCGAATGGTACATTTAGGACGGAGAATGGTAAATGTAGGACGGAAAATGATACATGTAGGACGGAGAATGGTCAATATAGGACGGAGAATGGTAAATAAAAGACGGAGAATAGTACATTTAGGACTGTTCCGTAGGGTTGTGAATTTTAAATTGTTTGGCTGTTTAGTTTTGTTTTGAATCTATATAAATTGGTTTTGAAGGCTCGTGAAGATGAATTAGTTTGGCTGTTTGGCTGTGTAAATATATTTTAAAGGGTTGTGAAAAAGAAACCAATGTTTTCGTATCGATCACCATTAATTATGGTGAATGGCACTGATACCACTAATATGAGTGGAATTTGCACCGCTAGAATTCATTTTGAATAAGGTAAAATCTGTGTTGGGAAATGGCGAAATCTCTTGGATATGATTACACTGAGATGTTGTATTAATGGTAAAATCTGTGTTGGGAAATGTCGAAATCTCAGAAGTGAGCCGTCTTAGGCGTCATTATATCACAGTCCATTTTATTTATAAAAAAATAATCATGTAAAAAATTAGTATTGACAAAAGTAAAATTTGCTCAAAATGGAGAATCGAACTCATAAAAAATATCTTGTATATAGACTAGTGAAAAATATGTGTAAAGAAATGCATGCATGCATGCATACTAATATTTTCACCATTCACCCCAGGAATGATAGAACATATCTAAATCATTATACCACTCGTACACAGGTTCTCCTGGTACTGGGATTACATTATCAAAGGGTTTTTTAAACGTCTGTATTGAATAACAAATTTTCCAGAGTTCGTCGTCGAAGATCACGTTGAAGCACCCACGTATGTCGAGCAGGCGAAGACCCTTGCAGTTGCATATGATAGATCGCAGCGTGTCTCCATTGAACATGTCGAATCCCATATGTAGGTGCTCGAGACGCGGCATCGAATCAGCCACGGCCTTTTCCTCCGCCTCGTTTTTCGTGTCCAGCACGAACATGTTCCTGAGCATGAAATCCGGAGGGGGGCATGTTCCTACTCAGCTTGACCAGACGGCGGCAATAATTTTCGGCGGAAATTATTCCAGTCGACGTGATGTAGAGGCAGTAGCTAATGTCGAGTTCTTCCAGCACAGGGAGAAACTCCAAGTGTCTCACGAAAGTTTCATCACTCACGTCGCACTTCGGAATGTGCAGCACCCTTAGAAATTTGCCATTGTATTATAAAAATGGGAAAACATCAATAGAAATTAACAAAAGTATACGTAAAATTTTGTAATAAAAAAAATAAAGTATTAGAATAAGACCAAATAAAATTTTGCACTGGCCTTAAACATGCAAAAGAGAAGGCTGCTTCGTCGAGCTTGTACGCGGAGAGGGATCCTAGATGTCCCTCACTGCGAGCCACGAGCTTCATTATGGTCAAACTAATCTCAGCGGTTTGCTGGGTCCTCCGGCACCACTGTACCAAGTCGACGTTAGACCAATAGTCTAAGGGACCGTTGAGCGCCTTCCACCACGAACGGCAAACTGGGGCCACGTTGCACATTACCTCGTCCGCCGGCATCCCCGACAGTACCAGTATCATCGAGAGAATCTCGGTAGGGATGACGGCCCATCCGCTGCAGTTGATCTTGCTCCTCTCCATTGCGACTGTTCTTCTTCTTCTTTCCTTTGTTTCTCTCTAGTCGAATGGGTTCTCTTCTTTGGAAAAGGCTATTTAACCCCTCGTTTACGCGGGTGTATGTAACCCGCTCGTGGAGGGGTGTGACCGAACAAGTCACGAATCTATTGGGAAATAACGGTAATGCCACTGTATTAATATTAGCAATTAGTCGTTTGGGCTCCCAACATATTTGGGTGATGCCATCTCCCATTATGTGGCATCTGACATGGCAGATGACATAACAGCTGACATGGCAAATTTTAACCCCAAAAATTAATTACCCAAATTTTTTTAATGTTAATGTTAATGTCAATATTAATATTAATGTTAATGCTAATGCTAATGTTAATGTTAATGTTAATATTAATGTTAATATTAATCAATGTTAATTTAATATTAAATTATTTATTTACTATTAATGTTTATTTTAATATTAATTTTATTGTTAAATTTTGCCATGTCAGCTGTCATGTTAGCAACCATGTCATATGCCACATAATGGAAGATGGTATCACCCAAATTTTTTGGGAGCAAATAGCATTTTCGTAATATTAGTTTTAATTATATTGTAAATTTTAAATTAACAGAAAAGTCAATGTAGATTTAATATTAATGCTACTGTAAAATTTTTTCGATCATACCTCGATACTTACGTTTGTCGACCGAGTTACCGTCTTCATCATTATCAAGTTTTCACCCGAATCATCGTCATCGCTGGGGCGTGATGCCGTACGAGCCTGGAGTTTCATACATTATGCCTCTTTATAGCCAACAATTAGTCTTCGGCTGAACATCTCCATGTCGCAAGTCCGAACGCCAATGCGGTAGCTCCTCTTGAACGCTAAGGACTCTATGCCTCTGGACGTCCAAGCCGAGCCCCGCCTCGAGCCGAACATATCCTGAACTTGTCCACCACCGTGTCCCTGAGGCAGATACAGTTAGACATAATCTTAACATAAATATTGTGATCGTGCTCATCTATGTTCCATTTTGCCTAGCCTGCAAGGTTAGAACTTTACATAAGAAATTATATCATTTCACTCAACCAACCAACCGTAAACTTAAACATATGCATAAGGGTGGCAGGCCCTGCGCCTGCACCCAGCACTAATCTTAGCCCACCGGCCCTATCTATATGAAGGTCACGGTGTTTCTGTCACGACCCGCACCCTGATTAGGGGCACGAGTACGTGGTTACGTCCAGCCTACGCCACAGCTTCGGCGGTAGAACGCTGTCTAGGTCATCTATAAATATTACAACTAAACAGATAAATGTACCTGTACAGTATATACACTCCGAATGGAGGTGACATAGCAATACAGTCTCAATCACAAATGTAAAACTAAGGTAGATAGTATGGAAAGGAAAATACGAATGATGAGAACATGAAATAAGTCCAAGATCCACACAAGTCCAGAGCTATACACAAACAACCCAGAGAATCACATAATATATAAAAACTACTACAGTCTAAAAAGTACTAGCTAGCTCGTAGGCCAGGCAAACCTAACTAAGCTACACTACTCAGGGTGAGCAAAGTCTAGTGGCTCTACTAATAAGCCACAGCCCGGGTCTACTCCATCAGACTCGACCCCATAATAGGTCGGACAATCAGTCACACGAGACAATTGTAATATGTCAACGGTATCCTGTCAGAAAAATGAGCAAGTACAAACACCAACAGCAGTTCCATATGAATTGACAAATACTATAAGAGACATTATAATGAAATACAAGACAAAGATATAGGCGACTTGGAAACCATTTGAAGCCGAGTTACAACCCTTGGACCAAACAAGGACCGGGGTTGTAACCCTTCTTTCAAATAGAACTTAGTCTCAAATCATGGTATAGTATAAAAGCAGGTAGAGCATGTAAGTAATGGAAACATAGCATGGTGAGAAATACGGAAAGTAAAGCTGAACTGGAATATAAGATACGACAATAAATGTAAAATGTGATTTGAATTATTAGAGCGATATGTGATCTGCTAGGGAGTCATGGTGCTCCCTGAACTGTAGCCGGTGCACCTCTCTCCACTGCTGCCATAGCTAGCTGATGCAAGTTCTCCATGGTCTGTCGCAGCAATGACCATGGTCTGTCATCACGCAATGACCATGGACGGTTCGTACCGTAATGCATCTTTGGCATCCTTATGTGTAAGACTATGATCGCTTCGATACGGGTTACTAGTCCAATATCCGAAGGATCCCAAACTTACTGATATCATAGCTTATCACAACACTTGACGGTCGCAACCCGTCCTAATGATGTGCACCATAAATACCATACATAATTCCCTCCTTTGAACAACTCGGTTGAATTAAGATGATGTGCACCATAAATACCATACATAAATACCTACACTGGACTGTCGTAACAATATCATAGCTTATTGAGTATATTATATTGACATTGCTTGTCCTCCATTCGGAGTTGACCGTTCTCGACAGGTTTTGATATTATAACTGTTGTTAGATAGTAGAACTAGACAGCGTTCTACGTCGTTTCTGCGGTGTAGGCTGGAACGCTGTCACGTTATGGAATGGCTTCTCTGGAACCATCCTGGACGTATAGCTTTGTTAATCGGGTCCTTTCAACGCAAGTAGCTAGCTCTGATGTAAGTCCTCGCTAAACATGTGCTGATCGAGGAAACTACGTTGTCGACAAATTGTCCATAACCGTGCGAAGACATATTTTTCTTTTAGTTATTAAGACATATCCTACATTATCTTTGAAAACTCAATCCCTTTCCCGTGTTTGTGTCCTTGCATTTATCCTTTCATTCGCAACAACATTATCGATTTACCTAGGAAGGGGGTCGAGAAGAGGAGGGTCAGCCACTCACCTTGAGTTTACTTCAGACGAGAGAATGGATCTTAATTCAACCGTTTCTGTTTGATCGAGTCAATCGATCCCGACCTATCGGTCCCGACCGAATCGATAGCGACAGTGTTCCTTTCTCGCGCACCCTATCACAACCCGCACCCGAAGTAAGGGCATGAGTGCATGACAGCGTCCCAGCCTACACCGCAGAAACGACGTAGAATGCTGTCTAGTTCTACTATCTAACAACAGTTAGATATTACAACCTGTCGAGAATCAAGGGTCGTCGTCTAACCCAGCTATGGCAGTCTATTCTTGTATATTGCTCCTTCAACCAATCCATTCCTAGGCCAAGGGACCGATTCAGCCCGCAGCAAAAGGGTCGTCGTCTAACCCAGCTATAGTCCGTGATGTCTTGACATTGCCAGTGGCCTTCACACCCTTTCACTGCTTAACAAATGCACGTGACACGGGACGGTGCTTGCTATACTTCGATAGCCCAACAAAACTCTTTTCTAATGTGTTCGTGCAGCGACTTGACAAGCAAGGGCTACGTCAAGCCTAGCATCGAGGGAAATACGACTTAAACTACGGGACAAGCGAATGTTAGTATTAATTATAGTTCCAATTACATTTAAATAAAAAAGAATGCAATTTTAACTTTAACTAGTTTGAAGTAAATGTTAAATTCAAAACTATTTTTAATTTTGGTAGTCATATTAGTTTCAATAATATTGTAAATTTTAAATTAACATGAATGCCACGGTATTAGAAACCTAGCTAGCTGATGTCACGTTGCTCGGGGCTCGGTTAGTGTTCGTCTAAACTCGTACGTGCGAACTAGTTATTAGTAATGATAACCAAAAATTGAATTTTAAGTTTAAAATCTAGTCGAGCTCGATCCTTCCTCTTTATCCCATCTTCCACACTCTCTTTCTCTCTCTCTCTCTCTCTCTCTCTCTCTCTCTCTCTCTCTCTCTCTCTCTCTCTCGGGTTCTCTCTCACATGTTGTGTTCCTTAAGAGCATCATTAGTAAGGCCCATTCCATTTTCTAGATTCTATATTTAGAATGTAGGAGCTCATTTTGTAGAATAATAAGTCTCAATCCTAGTCCTAATTTCTACAATTTCGGTCCCAACCCATCCATGGGTGCTAAGGGTTGGGCCTCCCAATTTCTAGATTCTAGATTGTAGAAACTCGTTTTGTAGAATAGTAAGTTCCAATTTGGAGCCCAACTTTCTAGATTCTAAACTTTATATTATTTGTTCCCAACATTAATTTTTGACCACAACAATTTTTGGGACCGGAGCTCACTTTATCATTTCCTACTATTCTCATACAAATCCAACCCATTCTACATTTACCTTTTTTTTAAATTTTGGGCTCCAAATTGCATTGGAGAGTCCCAACTACTAATGATGCTCCCATAGCATTAAATGCTCTGCATGCGTTATTCTACACAATTTAATAATAAACACTGATACCATATCATTAGAAGAGCAAAGGTTGTCTTGGAAGTCGTAAAAAATTACTTTATATTGTCTTCTCAATACTTTTTTGCATTGGAGATGACTTTTTAAACTTATTGTCATTTGTGAATATAGCCGCCTATGCAAGTTATTGACTTCTGCCTCATGCCACATAGGATACACAGTACATAACAAGACAATAGTGTTTCGTAGCATTAAATGATGCTGCATGTGTTATCCTACAAAAGAGGGCCACGTGGAGATTGATGTTGCATGCTTCCTCATGCGTTATTAGCTACACATTTTAATAAGAGCAATGCTACAGTTACAACCAAACATTTACAACCACTCACCCATTTCCTGACATGTGGATGTTTGGTTTACAAACAAACTTTTACAACATTCTTACAACTTACACCCATTTGCTGACATGTGGGCCAGGCCACCACCTGGCCCACATGTCAGGAAATGGATGAGTGGTTGTAAGAATGTTGTAAATGTTTGGTTGTAACTGTAGCATTGCTCTTTAATAATATATGTACCCAGAAGACGAGAAAGTTGGTTCGTTGGAAGTTGTTTCCTTAAAATTATGCTTGCTCCTAGAATCACTCAAGATTTTTTATGAGCCATCAAAAGAGGGCCACGTGGCGGAGTTACAATGAAGACGAAAAGGTTGTGTTGTTGCCTTGCTGGTAGTTGTTTCTTCCTGAATAATGCTTTTTGTACCTCCAAATTGCACTTTCAAACTGTCCATCCTTACGTGGCAGCTGACGTGATATGTTGATCTGACAGCTGACGTGGCAATTTTTTTAAATAAAACTAAAAATAAAAATTAACATTAAAGTTAATATTCCAGATTAACATTAACATTAATATTAATATTATCGTTAACATTAACAATAATATTAATATTAACATTAACCTTAACATTAATATTAACATAAATTAATATTAACATTAAAATAACATTGATATTAACGTTAAATTATTATGGAGAAAATTGGGTAGTTAACTTTTTGGATTAAAATTTGCCATGTCATCAGTCATGTCAGATGACACACTATTAATTTAGGAAAATGCTAAGAAGCTCATTTATTTAACATGCCACATCAGATGGGAGGGCTATATATAGATGGACAATTTGGAGGTACGATAATATCATTACTCTTTCTTGTTGTATTGTTTCTTGTCCTTCGTTTCTTCTGCTGGTTTCTAACACACTCTATTTTCTTCAATGTCGACGTCACATGGAGAAAGTGATCGTCGTGTGGAAGATTTAGTCGATGAAGAAAGCCTCCTTTCAAGAGGACTATCAGATGATTTGGATGATGAGCAAAGTTTGGAAGATGTTAGCTTAGGAGACAGTAAAGAACAAGATGAAGACATCAACTCAAACAACAAAATGTTATTTCGCATCACCCTTTCTAATGGATTTAAGAAATGCATTATATTTTTACATCTATTTCTCATGTTTATTTTGTTTTATTCTGTTCTTAGGGACGACGATGAATCTCCATTGGATTTCGATGCAGCGACGATGAAAAAAATATTGCAATCTGCCAACATTAATAAAGATCCAACCATGCTCTTAGAAGAAGATATTGTTGGCCTACAGTTCAACTCTATTGAAGAAGCAGGGACATTCTACCGGATTTATTCAAAAGCATATGGTTTCAGTATTAGAAAGAACGAGGTAAAGAAAAACAAATCTGGTATGGTGACGATCCGTAGTTGGTGTTGTTCGAATGCGGGATTCAGACACAAGAAATACAAGGAAGCTCCAAACAGGGTTCGTGAGCCAAGAAGTGAAAGCAGAAGTGGTTGTAAAGCAATTTTTCGTATTGGGTACACCCATAAAACAAAGATGTGGTCCGTCAAAAAATTTTATGTACATCACAACCATAACCTGGCGAATAATTATGAATCAGCTTTTTTGAGATCCCATCGTAATATAACACCCGCAGAGTTGGAAGAAATTAAGATTATGAAGCAATCAGGGATGGGGACTGGAGAGATATAGAATTTACTTGTCCAGAAGAAAGGTGGCTGGGATAATGTTGGATGGACGAGAAAGGATTTATACAACGCTCTAGCTCAAGATAGTAGAGCACTCGACGATGTTCATACTTCGACAACACTTACATTTCTTCAATCAAATGAGAACATTGACCCAGATTTCTTCTACGACTACAAGGTAGACGAAGATTCCAGATTGACCCATCTCTTTTGGGCTGACGGTTCTTGTCGATTCGATTACGAATTATTTGAAGATTCACTAGCATTCGATTCTACATATAAAACAAATAGAAGTCAAATGCCGTTGGTGGTTCTAGTGGGTACAAACAATCATGCGATGACTTGTGTGTTTGGGTTTGCAATGATCCATAATGAGACTGCGGAGACTTATTCTTGGGTTCTGGAAAAATTTCTAGAGTGTATGAATGGCAAATTAACAGTGACAGTTCTCACGGATGGTTGCAGATCCATGAATAAAGCAATTGAGGATTTAATGCCCAGCGTAGTTCATCGAACGTGCTCATGGCATATCCTTAACAATGCTGCCAAACATGTACACCGAGAGGGTTTTCACAATAAACTGAGTCTTCTGATTAAAAGGTACATAGCACACTTGCTACTTTACTTTGAAGTATGTTGTTGTTACAATATCACAACTTTAGTTAATGTCCATGTTTTCTAAACAGGTACTATTCAGTCGAAGAATTTGAAAACCGTTGGCAGCAGATGCTAATAGATTATAATTTAGAAAACAATGAGTGGACCACTGCATTGTACAAAACGAGGGAGCGATGGACGGACACATTCCTACGTGGTAATTATTTTGGCGGTTCTACTGCAACAAATAGATGTGAATCTATGAACGCATTTCTGAAAAGGTTTTTGAATGAGAAGCTGCCACTTTGGAAGGCCCTTCAAAATTGTGACCACGGTTTGGCGGCCTTACGTTACGGCCAGATGGGTAAGCATGTCAATGATAAATTCTCAACACCAGTTGTGAATCAAACTAGCATGGCCGTAATAGAAGGTAAATTTGCCACAATTTACACTAAAATGGTGTTTATAGATGTAAGGAAGAAAATCACACATTCTGATGCATATACTGTTCCCCATCATCACATCGTAAGAGAGACAGAAGTTTGCACTGTCCAAAAGTATTTGTCGCCAAACAGTGTCAACCGGAAGGTTACATTTCATCCGGCCGACAACATCATAAAATGTGAATGCATGTGGATGGAGACCAAGGGGATTCCTTGTAGGCATATTTTTTCAGCAATGAAGAGATTGCAAATTGGAGATATTCCAAAGAACTTGATAAAATCTCGTTGGCTCAAGGATTGCAAAGAGAGTTATCTCTCCGGACCTGGCTCAGAAAGAAGATTCATCCACCCAGACATTTTTGAGAGTAGAAGGTATGGTTCTATTAATGAACAATGTAAT
The DNA here is from genome assembly GCA_029216955.1 of Iris pallida. Taxonomy (NCBI): domain Eukaryota; kingdom Viridiplantae; phylum Streptophyta; class Magnoliopsida; order Asparagales; family Iridaceae; genus Iris; species Iris pallida. The sequence continues at coordinate 1,612,058 of JANAVB010024800.1, read as the reverse complement.
CTGTTTACATACTATTGTAAGAAATCAAGCAAAATTCAAGAGAGGGGAACGGAGTTGATGTCGTCTGTTCTGATGGAGTTGAAAGAAATGGTGACCGATATTGGCGAAGAAGAACAAATGGTAGCTGATGCAGTTCATGGAGTGCATGAAGCTTTAAAAGAGCCAAATCCGGTAGCAACAAAAGGAAGGCCTTCTCAAGGAAAATCAAGCCAGCCTACAGAAAGTCATCCTATCCCGAAGCCTAGAGTATGTAGATTTTGTAAAAAAATCGGGTCACGATTATCGTAATTGTAAAGTACGAAAGCGAAATAGTGACAATGAGCAAATGGAATAAAATAAAGCGAAATAGTGACAATGAGCAAATATGTTCTCCGTGCAGTTCAAAACGGAGAATAATATTCTCCGTTTCAAATGACACGGTGAATTTCATTCTCCGTTTCAAATTAAAACGGAGAATGAACATTCTAATGTGTTTTTAACACTGGGAATCTTATTCTCCGTTTCAAAATAAACGGAGAATACCGTTCTCCGTTCCAAATTAAACGGCGAATATCATTCTCCGTTTTAAATTAAAACGAAGAATGAACATTCTAATGTATTTTTAACACTGGGAATGCTATTCTTCGTGTAATTCAAAACGGAGAATGCTATTCTCCGTTTAATAAAACATGGAGAATGCTATTGTGGTGTCGTGGTTACAATGCTAGACTTGTATTCAAGAGGTCATTGGTTCAAATCTTGACTATAACAAAATTTTGTTTTATTTATACTTTTTTTGTAAGTTATGTATGGGGCCCATTTAAAAGGGAAAAAACTTTGATACAGGAGCCTATGTATGACATGTGGGCCATCTCAAAACTTATGTGTATATATATATGTTTACACGTTTTACAAAGCAAGAGGGGACCACATGTCATACATAGGGGTATCAAAACTTTGAAAAAAGTTTTGTTAGAAAAGAGATTTGTGGGCCCTATTAAAATTTATGTATATATATATATGTGTACACATTTTATAAAGCAGGAAGGGCCCACATGTCATAAATAGGGGGTATCAAAACTTTGATACCCCCTACTGTATCAAGAAAAAAACTTTGATACAGTAGGGGGTATCAAAGTTGGCAGAATTAGAAGGGACAGATTCATTGGTATTAATGGCATATAAATGGCCGTAGTTGGAAGAGTTTGTTCTAGTCTTACTTAGCTTTAGTTGAGAAGGGGCAGATGCATTGGTATTGATGGAAATTAATTGAATTGAATTCGAAGAGGCTGCCTTTTTGGCGCATGAGTCCGAGTTGTTCCATGCCTATAAATGGCAGTAGTGTAGCGAGAGTTTGTTCTCGTCTCACTTAGCTTTTCTTGTGGAGATGGACTCTACCGATCCCCCGCCTTGGCAAGACTCTTTCCTCTTGGTTGTCGATCTCCTCGTTCGAAGAAGCTTTGGTGGTGAAGTCATTCAGAAGACTGAGATGTGCCTGGGTTTGGATTTATTGCCAACCCACGCTCTGTCGAAGCGCCCGCACGTTGATTGGCTCGGACTATGCACGGTATTCCTTTGCCGCCAGGAGTTTATTTCTTCAACATGTTCCATTGGTCCGACGATGCACGGTGGGGAAGTCCTTCAGAAGACTGAGACGTGCATGGGTTTGGAGTTTATTATCGTTCCACGCTCTGTCGAAGCGCCAGCTAGGAGACTATGATCGCTTCGACATGTTCCTTGTTGAAGAAGGATGGCTTTGCACGGTGCTCTGCCTCAAGGAATTCCTTGAGGCAGTGAGTTCCTTTGCCTCAGTGAGTTCCTTTGCTCGGAGGATTCACGATGAAGTGACTTGCCTCAAGGAGTCATCCAACGGTTCCTATGCTCTGACGATGCACGATGAATACCATCTACCACGCGGACACGAACTGAAAGACGACAGAGAACAACACTCCTCACAGATGAAGCTTTCAATTGAATTCCTTGACTATAATCACTTCATCGTGCATCGTCAGAGCAATGGAACTCCCTGAACAAAGGAACTCCGTGCATAGTCACAGCAATGGAACTCCATGAACAAAGGAACTCCGTGCATAGTCAGAGCGAATCAAAGTGCGAGCGCTCCGACAGAGTGTGGGTTTGGATTTATTGCGCTCGCACTTTGATTCGCTCTGACTATGCACGGAGTTCTTTTGTTCATGGAGTTCCATTGCTCTGACTATGCACGGAGTTCCTTTGTTCAGGGAGTTCCATTGCTCTGACGATGCATGATGAAGTAATTTGCCTCAAGGAATCCAATTGAAAGCTTCAACTGTGAGGAGTGTTGTTCTCTGTCGTCTTTTAGTTCGTGTCCGCATGGTATTCATCGTGCATCGTCAGAGCATAGGATCCGTAGGATGACTCCTTGAGGCAAGTCACTTCATCGTGCATCCTCCGAGCAAAGGAACTCACTGAGGCAAAGGAACTCACTGCCTCAAGGAATTCCTTTGCCTGATGGAGTTCCATTGCTCTGCGATGCACGTACGCAGCTGACATTCAACTTTTTTCTTGATAGTAGGTTTTTATGTAGTATTTCAGACTTTTATAATGTAAATTTAACTCAAAAAGTCAAAGTTTTCGTGGTTTTTACAATGTAAATTTAACTCAAAAAGGATTTTATTATAAAAGACAGCAGAACGGACATTATAAAAGACAGAAGTTCTCTTGAAATCTAATTCTTAGCCCATACGAACCTCATCATTGTAGTCTTCTTAGCCCAAACCAACCTCGTCATATTCTCATCAAGCTCATCTTCATTCTCCTTTTCAAACTAAACGGATAATAACATTCTACGTTTCGAAAGACACGGAGAACGTCATTCTCCGTTTAAATAAAAATGGCGAATGAACATTTTAATGTGTTTATTATCCGTTTCAAGACAGACGTAGAATGTTATTATCCGTTTCGAAATAAACGGTGAATAGAATCCTCAAACGATTTAATTTAAACGGGAAAGTTATTCTCCGTTTCAAGTAAACGGAGAATTACATTCTCCGTTCCAGATAAAACGGAGAATATAATCCGAAGGGACAGATTCATTAGGAATAAATTGCATATAAATGGAAGAATTCATTGATATTAATGGCATATAAATGGCAGATTCATTGGTATTAATGACAATAAAAGTGACTGCCACTTGGCGCATGAGTTCGAGTTGTTAAATTTTGCTAATAAATGGCAGAAGTTGGGAGAGCTTATTATAAAAATGACTGCAACTTGGCGCATGAGTTCGAGTTGTTTCATATGTAAATAAAAGTCAAACTTTTCGTGGTTTTGACAATGTAAATTTAATTCAAAAATGATTATATTATAAAAGCAGAGCTTATAAAAGACAGAAGTTCCTTGCCCAATTACATCATAATTACATTGTTGTTTTACAATGTCATTACTTGGTTCGTGTTACATATTTGCTTGAAAGCAACTCCTTAGCCCATGCCAACCTCATCGTTGTCATCTTCTGGTGAGTTTCACTGTCATTTCCTCCCGGTATTTCGAAGGGAGGAGTCGTCAACATATTCATATAATACGCCGTGTACAAGAGGCAGTTGGGTGCCCGTTGTTGTGGGCAATTTAGAAAACAATTCAGCACTTTGCTCTCATACTCCTTCTTCGCCGGGCATCTCTCCCTCATCATACCAACTTTTCTCCTGACGATAGGCTCTAAGGTTTTCTTCATTAATTCTGCATCCACCTTGCACGTATCGTACGTGGTTTGCCTCAAGGAGTTGTAGTGTGTCCAGTCGTAGGAGATAAAGTTGAATGTGAGCAGAGTATAGTGTTTGATGGATGCATTAAAGAGTGGGATGAATAGCAACTCTATGTCGTCCTCCAAATCCATGACGAAGTCTACTAAATCTGTTTGGATGTCTTCAAAGGCGCCGGGTTTTGTGTTTTCTTCATTGGCACGTCGAATGGTGGTCTGATTCCTAAAAACAATACACAATATCATGAGTAAATTTTTCTGTCATTTTTCATCGGTTTACACATGAATATGGATTTTCCTGTTTGAATTCTTACCAATGTGTGGGCCATCATGAATGCAGACCACTTATGTGATTGGGGCGCCGGCTTTTTTTTTTTTGGATCAATGGCACCTCCTTCGAACTAGATGGGGCACACCTTTTACTGGCTTGAATTTCTCTCAGCTTTCTTATTATTATGTCCAGTATGCCAGCCTCCATGTCGTCATAGTTGAGTATGTCTTGCATGTCTACTGCCGACAGCTGGACTGAAACTCCATTTTCACCCTTTTTCGGATAAAATTCGTATACCATATCACTGCACATAAATTTAGTTTAGATTAAATTAATAAAGATAGATTCTCATTACATAATTGTGAAAAAAGTCTAGAAAAAATGAACGAAAAAAAGGGTTCAGAATACATACTTTGGAGAATTCTTTCTGGGAATTACGATGTCGATGTATTGTTTCTTCAGCTCTTCATCCGCATATTTCCAAAGTAAGAGTTCATCGCATTCCCTTAGTATGACGTGGTTCTTCTTTAATTCAGCCATTTTGGCGTCTTCTCGGGATTTCGGAGCGACATTAACCTTCCACTTTTTATTAGCCTCTCCAACTGTATTGCTTTTTATTAACCTCTTTCCCCCCGATCCTCCTCTTCTTCTGACTTCTCTTGGAGCAGCAAGTTCAGCAGCTGCTTGAAACTCCTCACTCTGAAGTACTACAACCATGGCTTTGAGATCTTTAATTTTCCCATCCTTTTCATTGGCTTCAATATTAAACGATTCAACTTTATTTTGAAGCTCCCTTTTCTCCTCAACGAGCCTTTCATTTGTTTCTCTGAGTTGTTTGGTTGTTCGCACTGAAATAAAACAAACAACAATGAAATGTATGATGTGAACCTAACACGGAGAATGACATTCTCCGTGTAATATAATACGGAGAATAGAATTCTCCGTTTGGAATTACACGGAGAATAACCTTTCCAGTATCGAAATGATAGGGAATAGCAATTATCTGTTTCAAATAACACGGAGAATGACTATTCTCCGTGTTATAGTACACGGAGAATAGTCATTCTCCTGAAAGATTACAAATCAGAAATTTGAAATAGAAAAGATTTTACCTTGTGCATGTAGATCTGATTTAAGAACAGAATTTTGCTTTCTCAAATCCTCCAGTTCATGCACAGAGCCCTCCATCACAACGTTGACTACACGTTGTTGTGCTTCTTGTGCCTCAAGCTCTTTCAGCTTTTCTTTGAGTTTCTCGTTCTCAAGGTTGGTTGCACGTAACTGCGCTCCTTGTGCCTCCATCTCTTTTAAATTTTCTTTGAGTTCTTCATTCTGCGCAAGAATATCAGAATGATGTCTTCTCAAATCCTCCAGTTCATGCACAGAGCCCTCCATCACAACGTTGACTGCACGTTGTTGCTCTTCTTCTGCCTCGAGCTCTTTCAGCTTTTCTTTGAGTATGGCATTCTCAAAGTTGGCTGCACGTAACTGCACTCCTTGTGCCTCCATCTCTTTCAACTTTTTCTTTGAGTTCTTCATTCTGCACAAGAATATCAGAATGATGTCTTCTCAAAACCTCCAATTCCTTTGCTGAGTCGTCCATCACAGCGCCCATTTCATGATGCTGTGGTATTCGTTGTTCATCAAATTATCCCCACCTGCTTCTTGGTGTTCTTCCTCTCCCTCTTTTTCAACTTCTTTTATAGGTGGCTCATCTTCTTTGTGCCCTTCTTCTTTCCCAACCGGTATAACCAGATCTTCCAATATCATCTTGGATCTTATTTTGTTGTGATATTCGGCCTTGAGGAAGTTTGAGATTTCGTACCCATTCCATGTAAAAAATCTTGGGTAATCAGGAATTGGGGCGAACTTCCTTTCCACAAATTTACTATGTTCTGCAAACCAATAGAGGAAGTATATTGTGCAACCTTCCAATTTGTGGAAAGCCATTGAGTAATCCCCCTGTTCAGTTTTGCTTCTACTCCTCTTTGTGCTATCCATTACATATGCCAGGATTAACCTTGGCCAGCATATACTGTTGATGACGTCCACACTGTCTACCAAGGCCAAGAATCTGTACGGCAAATTTGAACCGCCAGACTTTGTGAAGAATACTGTTTGGCACAAGTGGAAGATTATTAGCTTGGCCAAATCATCTGGATTAACAGCGTTATCTCCGCCATGAAGCCGTCGTAACAATTCAAAGAACTTGTCTCTCACTTCCTTATTCGTGACTTCTGAGTGTTTGCCCTTAGTATTAGCCAGCAATCTTGTGAAATGATCTCTACACAGGCTCAATGATGCTGGTGGTGTGGGCTGCTGTTGTTTTTTCTTTATCAATCTTCTGTAAGAAACATCATCAACGCTTTCTTCATTCAGCGGTAGACCGAATATGACTGTCATATCCTTGACGCTTGGCGCGATTTTAACAGTGGTGCTCAATTCAAAGCACTCGACGCCATCTTCTTCTTCTGTGTAACTTGTAATTAAATTCTCAAGCCCTTCCGTTACCTTGGCCACTTCGGAGACGTGGACTCTGTTTTGGTAGAAAATCTCGACAAAATTTCAGAAACCGGTATTTTTCAAGGAACCAATAACTGGCTCAGGTAAACGGCCAACATCTCGATTGACCTCCTCCATAAGATTTAGCATTGGCTTGAAGGTAGAACGGAAAAGTCTTGAATCCTTATTCCTGACAGATTTTCTTTCTGCAAAACAAAAAAAATAAAAAATTAGGTTGGAGAATGGCCATTCTTATGGGTTTTAACACTGGGAACGGCATTCTCCGTTTCAAGTTAGACGGAGAATTCCATTCTCCGTTCCAAATTAAACGGCGAATAGAATTTAACATTCAAATGCGTTTTATGACGGAGAATGTCATTTTCCTTGTAATATATACAGAATTTGCGAACATAAAATCAAAGTTATACCTTCTGTTTGCACTTCTTCTTGCACTTCTTTTTGTTTAGCAGCTTTTTCTTTTTTCCTTTGTGCAACTTTCTTAGAATAGGGTTTCCGTTGTTCTCCATCTATCGCTTTTGGATTTTCTGTAACTGGTGCATCTTCTCTAATTGGTGATGCTGCCGGTGATGATTCTGCCGCTGATGTCGACATGGTGTGAATATTGCGAATGGGGAGGAAGGTTTGAATATTTTGGAGGAGAATGACCTAGGTTTGAGTACAGAGTGGATTATGGAAGAAGAGGAAGCTCCGAAACGGTTTTCTTTTTTCCTTTTCTTTTTTTAATAAAAGGGTTCGGGGGTGTTTTGAATTAATTAGAAGGGCAAAAATGTCATTCGATGGAAGGGCAAAAGACTCATTTCTGCTTAATTATATTAATTTGAAGGACAGAAATGATTCTGCTTAATCAAAAAGAATTGAAGCCGTTTGGCAAAAATGTCATTACAACTCAACAAAACAAATGAACATAGTACATTAGGGGTTTCCATACATTAGATATAAAAGAAGAAGAAGAAAAAAAATCATCGTCTTCCATATTCAATCAGATTGGACTTCTTTTTTAGCTCTTCATTGTGCTCTGAAGTTGTAATCCATTCAGCAACTTTGCGTCTTTCCTTTTCCGTATCAAACTGCATATAACAAACATAACATCAAAAATATTGCTCTAAAAAGTTGAAGTTTTTGACGACATATTTTCATACTTACATCGATAGAACGGTAGTCCAGGCTACATCGGTCTTTCATGAATGCAATTACAAAAATTCCACAATCAACTAAATTACCTTGGCGGGGAACATAAGAAGGACGTTTTATTGCAAAAGTAGAAAAGCTGAACCTAGCATCTCTCAGCTTCAAAATCTCTTCTTCGAGAAAGATATCCAAATTTGAAAGCTACAATTACCAGAATACAATATGTATTAGTATACCGCGTATCTTGTACCCAATTCATAAAAATTGATGAATATGAGCTTACTATTTCTTTTATAACTGTTCTGCTTTGAATCGGATCATCTTTAGATGCAAGTGAGTCCCAAATTTCAACAGTCCTTTTTTTAACCAGAACTCTTGCAAGAGTATAGTGTTCGCCCAAATGAATGGGTATGTATATCTGAATCAGGATAATTAGGTAAAACAAATTAGTAAATTTTCAGAAAATTAGGATTAATAATTAAACATAAATACATTAATACCTCTTTACAAGTGCTTAAAGATCCCATGTAATCCTGAAAATATTTAAACTTCTTCCATAATTCATGAGACTTTTTGACGGATGGAGGTAACGTGGCTTTCTACATACACATCAATTAATACATTACGAAGGACAAACAAACGAGAAAATTGTTAATGCATATGCATTGAAGAATAAAATGCTCACTCACCGACATCCTTATTGGTAAAAACCATACATTAGCTTTATTGGAGGTTCTTTTCCGTTCCTCCGCGGTGAGAAGAGCAGAGGACAAAACCTACAATCTGAATAAATCATTAAAAATGTCAGCGATGGAATCGAAGTAAACATAGATGGCATCTAAGAAGAAATATACTATCTATACATACCCCATTGGTAATTTTCGTTAAAGGAGCTAAGGTCTTCATCTCCCACCGAGACACATAGACTTTATTGCAAGATGATATTATTTCTCTAAGAAAAGAAACGAATAAATTAGGAGAAAAGAACTGTTGGAATTAAATCAAAACTCATATTACTTACTCGTCAGGTCTATCATCTGCAAAAATATAGTCGTAATATCTCGAAGAAACACTAGTACAATTGCTAGGCTTCGAGGTTGAACCCCTTATTAAATTTTTGGATGGTGTGACCGGATGTAAATTTCTACGCATTCTTTTAGAAGGACTGCTAAAGTCAGTTTCTTCTTCTTCTATAGCGTCCAATGCGATAAATCGGTCCAATGCTTTACTACGAGACTGTAGCTCCACGTCCTCCTCTTCGGAAGAAGATACAACGGAAACCACCTTCACATTATTAAATGCTCCAGATGAAGATGCCTCCTTCAAAGCTGGAGATTCTTCAATCTTCTCCAAACGTCGAGATAACTTCATTTGTTCAATTTTTATCTTTGCAACATCAGCTAAAATCGTCGACAGATGTTCTTCAATCTTGCGCAACAAACGCGGAATGAAGGTTTCATTTGGATTTGGCATCCAATCTTCTACGTCTTCTACATTTCCCCCCACACGAGTAGACATCTTGAGAACAAGAAAACTATTGTATTTCAGAAAACTATTCTATGTATTTCAGAATGAATAATAGTACTATGAAACAAGAAAACTATTGTATATATAGCAAGAGAGAAGTACAAAAAGTGAGAAAGATGGAAAGACAAATAAATTTCGAAACTAGCAAACAATCTACTAGCCGTTTGATTAAGGAGGGCTCGAGGAAGATTCTACTAGCCGTTTGATTGAGGAGGGCTCGAGGAAGATTCTACTATCCGTTTGAAAATTATAAAAGGTTATCGTGAACAACTTCAATTAAGGAACTCTATAAGAGGTTTAATTCTGCTTGATTGAGGAACTCGACGAAGTCCGCCGCGAACCGGAACTTCTTCTTCTTTTCTTCTTCATCTCCGTTTCTCCTTCCACCACCATGCCCTGTAGATTTATAACAAAAATATTAAATTGTTAGATGAAACAAAAAAAACTAATTACGAAAAGATTACTAAATCAAAATCAAACAGAACACATATTCATAGAAAACATGAGATTAAAGATGAAAGTGTCACAGAAGCAACACCACAATTTTACAACAACTAAGCAGACTCTGCTAAGCAATAACTAAAATTAGGGATTGTGTCCTCCTTGGATTTAATTTACACAAAGAAGAGATTTGAGAGAACGAGCTTTTGTCGGCTTCCTAAATGTACCATTCTCCGTCCTAAATGTACCATTCTTCGTCCATTCGCCATATTAAAAGCAAAGAGAATGGCCATTCTCCGTGTTAAAAGCAAAGAAAATGGCCATTCGCCGTATTCACCGTCCATTCGCCGTATTAAAAGCAAAGAGAATGGCCATTCGCCGTATTCTCCGTCCATTCTCCGTCCTAAATGTACCATTCTCCGTCCATTCACCGTATTAAAAGCAAAGAGAATGGCCATTCTCCGTCCATTCGCCGTATTCACCGTCCATTCGCCATATTAAAAGCAAAGAGAATGGCCATTCTCCGTCCATTCGCCGTATTCACCGTCCATTCGCCGTATTCACCGTCCATTCGCCATATTAAAAGCAAAGAGAATGGCCATTCGCCGTATTCTCCGTCCTAAATGTACCATTCTCCGTCCTAAATGTACCATTCTCCGTCCATTCGCCGTATTAAAAGCAAAGATAATGGCCATTCTTCGTGTTAAAAGCAAAAAGAATGGCCATTCTCTGTCCAAAAAAATATTCTCCTCGAAAATATTATCTTTAGAAAAGTTAAAAAATAATCCGCCCGACCTCAGAAGCAGGTTTCCTCAGTTCACCACCACCACCATGAGATGTAGCTTTATTAACAAAATATTAAATTGTTAAATGAAAATTAAAATTTCAGACAATGGCATGGGCAGTAAAATTAGAGCGGCGCCGCTGGTACTTCTCCTTGTTCGAGGAGGCCTCGACGACGTCCGACGCGAAGCGGACCGATTCTTCTCGGCGCAGCTGGTACTCCTCGTTGTTCTAGGGGTGCTCGACGACGTTCGACGCGATCCGAACCGTTTCTTATTTCCTTCTTCATCTCCGTTTCTCTTTCCACCACCACCAGCACCACCACGACTACCATGGCCTGTAACAAAAAAAAAAAGTTCAGATTAAATTGGATGGACTTTTGAGAGAGTAAATATGAGTTAATTTAGGGTGTTCATTGAAAAAATTAAAGTGAAGAATGACCTGCTAAAGCAAGTTACCAACAGGTCAAAAGTCTAAATCAGCATTAAATGATGTCTCCTGTATTATTTTATCTGAATTAAACCTGAACCGTTGGATTAATATCCAACGGTCCAGATTTCGGATGTATCGATACATCCATTTCCAGCGGATGTATTGTAGAATTTTCCATATATATATATATATATATATATATATATATATATATATATATATATATATATATATATATATATATATATTGGTATCCCACAAGAGGACGGGATGACTCTCCAACATAGCTAGCCCACAATAAGGGTCAAGAGACAACTAAAACTACTTCGGGATAGGACAACCCAACTCTCAGGGCCGGTCTTGATCTGGTCCAAGACCCATCTTCGTTTGTCAGGTTAGGGTCATGGCTATTGCCAACCTTAGATGAAAACCCTAATTTGATTGCAAGCAAAACCGAAGCGGACCACACGCAGCAGCTTGCTTTTTAATCTCCGTCTTTTCCATGTCCGATAGATCATCTGCTTGAAATGCCCCAAAAAGAGAGAGAGAGAGAGAGAGAGAGAGAGAGCACTGTTAAATGCCAGGAATATTACAGGAGGATATGCTATTGAAGGACCCCTTCCAGCTTGCCACCCATTGCTTTTTTCTTTTCTTTCCCTGGGTCGAGATCATGCTGCAAAGAACCACATACTGATCAGAGCTTTTGCGGTGTCGTCGATCGCGACCGCAGAAAGAATGTTCAGTCAGTGAGGATATCCTTGGCATATAACCCCTCCATCGTCTCTATGTACTCATTCCATCCCCGCTCTCTGTGTCAGTATAAAAAGCAATCAAGAGTTGAGGAGGAGATCATAAGCTAGCTATGCATGCATCTTTCCTTAATTAAGCTGTCCAGTCTTAGGGCTTCTCTCCCTTGGCATGGAGCTGAAGAGCAAGAGAGAGAGAGATACATACATACGTACATGTATGTCTTTCGCTAGCTTCGGCAGCCCGCCAAAGGAGAGTTGCCCTATGGCTGGCTCAAGCTTACAACAACGATATTATTGCAGGAACTGTGGACTTGATTGATCAATATATATATACAATTTCTCATGCAAACAAATTAAGCAAGGTATATATATTTATTTATTGTATCCATGCCTGCTATTTCTTTTAAATTCTTGAACTTTTTTCGGGCAATGCTAATCTTTTCTGTATCGTTCTAATTTTATCGATCGGGCCTCTCAGAAGAAGAATGAACTTATTCGAGATTTTTTTTCACCTCTCTATTTTTCATCTTTGAAGTAGAATTCTTTGTTCATCAAAAGGGATCCAAACAAGTAATAATATTGCTTGGCAGCTTGGGATATTGCACGCTGCGACATCTTAATATTAGCTATATATATAGATCTGCATCATATCATGATTACTCAGGTTTGTTCACAACAAGGGACAGGCAAATAAATGATGTTTGTGATGAGTAATCATATATACGTACGCGCGCATCAAGAGCTATAGAAATCCGATAGTATGTATGTAAGTATGTTGAGCTACGCACATCAAAGAGATGCACAGCCATTTCGAATTAACCATTTCAAAATGATTTTTTGGGGAGGTCAATTTATACTCTTTAGTTTAATCGGCCATTGCACTTTGATTTGTAATTTAAAGTGCATTAATTATAATTCTAGTTGCATTTGTAAGTCTTTTATCCTAGCTAGCTAGCTCTAGGAAAGACGGGTGCGCTTATCATGGAGTGTAACTATTATGCTAGATTAATAGCAAACCTAAGGTCATATTTTAACTGAAAGTGAGATCAATCAAAAATCAAGTAAGCTCGATTATTTCATCGGTGATTGAATCAGAAGTGAGCTGAGGTTTCACTATGTGAATTTGATCGACGTGATAAACTAGATTTTTCTGTCTTAGAATTGCACAAGATTTGTGCTAGTTGTTGAGATATATATATATATATATATATATATATATATATATATATATATATATATATATTTTGCACAAGATTTGTGCTAGTTGTTGATATATATATATATATATATATATATATATATATATATATATATATATATATATATATATATATATATATATATAGGGGCGGCTTGGTGGTTCGCCCACGGCCTCCGGGCCAAGCGGTGGCTGGGTGTCTTTGACACGGCCGCTTGGTTTTATATATATATATATATATATATATATATATTTCTGCTGGTGAAAAGAGTTGCAATATACTATATGCTCCCTGAATAATAATTCTGAGTTAGAGAGAGTTTCTTGCTATAAATATATAGCAGTAATTAACTAAAGATCAAACAAGATGAGCTCAATCAGAGATTTTTGAACTTGTAATGCATCACATCATTGAGCTAACAAGACTTTGGTCAGTCTGATTAATTAGGCAAGATCGAATGTGTAATCCGTAAACAATTAATGAACTCTGAAATCACACCTTATCTCCCAGACTCCCACCTTGAAATTACTCTCAACTCGGTGGTTATCGCGTCAGTCCTTCATCCGAATCAATTAATCAAATTATGGTTTATAATTTTTTGCCCTAATTAATTTGAAGACCCAATATCTAATTAAATTTTGTTGTGGAAGGGACCAAAAAAATAATTGCTAAATGGAAATTACCACAAGATAACTTTATTACTCTCAAACTCTTGTCCCTTGAGAACGTTAGACAGTAAGAGTACACAAAATAAATTGTGAACCAGATTGAATTACAATAGAGACTTAGAAGGTCCTTTTATTATCATCGTAGATAGACTCCAATATTTTGGAATTCCTTTAGGACCAACTATGAACAATTAATCCCATAAGGAGATTAAGTTAGACAGCCTAATCTTAATTGTTGTGTTGGATGGTATTTCCAATCTATATGGAGAAATTCCGGAGTGCTACGAGCACTATCTGTGTGTCGGAGAAGCTCGAGGAGTGTGACGAATATCATTCGCGTATCGGAGAAACTCGGATTACCGAAGTAGGAGGTTCTGCCTAGACCCATGGGAATCTGGACCGAATTCGGTTCCAGGAGGGGAACTCGGTCCGAGTTCGGTCCTCTGGGGTCAGAACTATGCTGGCCTGGAAAGTTGAGTTCGGACATAATTCAGTTTTGTCGAGACTATGCGTGTTATGGGATGTTTTATACACCGTCGGGTCTAATCTAATGTCCAGATTGGTTGCAGGATTGAGGAGATTATATATAGATTGAAAGTGGGTTGTCGGATTCAACACGATGGAACAGTTACTATGAAGCACTTTCCGTTGTCGAGTGGAAGAGACAATGGTGGTGGAGAACTTTCCATTATCGTCGGGCTTTTGTGGGCCTCGATCATACGACAACACCGGCTGGCCTCAAAATCGTCATTTCAACCGTCCTTCGTGCCACATCCTCCTCTCCCCCAATTAAGATTAATAAAAACAAAAATAGAGGACAAAAGAGAGAGAAAGAGAGAGGAAATATGGGAAGAGTGAGATGTAGAGGACAGAAAAATCCATAGAGGGGGGGGGGAGTTTTTTTTCCTTTTAGGTCTGAGATGTTTTTGAACCGACCGTTTATGAAAATCTATACTTTTTTTTTTGGCATGGTTTCGTTCGGCTCAAAAAATTTCCAAAACAGGTGTAATGTAATTTTGCGTGGCTTTTTAACCCCAAATCAGTTGGTTTTGAGGGGTTTTATTATTTTATTCCATTTATATTCTCACAAAAATATATAATTATAACTACTAGTACCCTTTCCTATTTAATTTTATTCGTGTAAAAACTTTCAGAACCGCTCGTTAGTGAATTACCAAGCATGGATTGGACTGGTTTAAAAGCCACTACTTAAAAACTACCAAAAACTGGACCCCTCATAATCGCTCATAACCGGTACTCTAAAAACACCTCGTAGCCGCTACCCCTACAATTGTCAAACATACCCTTAGGCCGCATAGTAACGGTGTTTCATCGCACTACTAAAATATGATGAATTAGCAACGTTTTTAGCGACGTAGGATAAAGACGTCGCTAATATTAGGGGATTTAGCGACTTCATATAGTTACGACGTCAGTTTTGGCGACGTATAGCGACTCATAGAGACTGGTTATAGTTTTTATATAAGCGCGGTCGCTGGAATCTACCAACACGTCACAAAACGTCGCTAATATTTTTAAATTAGCGACGTTTTGCGACATTTTTCCTACGTAGTCGCTATATTTAGCGACGTTTACCGATGTATTTATTTGACATCGCTACGTTGAAAATATAGGGCTCGTTTGAGTTTTCATTCCCCTCATTATTTCGATTCCCCCCCCCCCAAAAAAAAACTCTGCCCCTCCCCCCCGGCCCTCGGCGACCACCTCCCTCCGGCCCTCGGCGACCCCCTCCCCCCTCGACGCCCCCTCCCTTCTCTGACCCTTTGTCCTCCCCTGCCCCTTGCCCCCGTCGAGCTGCTGCCCCGGCGGCCCCCTCCCCCATCGGCGCCCCCTTCTCCCTCCGACCCTCTGTCCTTCCCTGGCCCCTGCCCCTGCCCCTGTCGAACTGCTGCCCCGGCGGCCCTCTCCCTCCTCGGCGACCCCCTCCCCCTGACGACCCCCTCGCTCCTGGCCCCCGTCAAGCTGCTGCTCCGACGACCCCCCTGCTCCGGTGCCCCCCTGCTCTGGCGACCCCTATTCCGGTAAACCTAACTCGGACACGGACCTAACTCTTTCTCTCTTTCTCTCGTAGCATTAACCTAACTCGGACACGGACACTAAACATGACACACACATGCTGACCTAACTCTAACACGGATACTGACACGATACACTGCATGTTTGTGGTGGACACGGACACACACTCTTTCTTCTCTTTGACTTGGACACAAAATTATGTTATGTTGTGATACATAATTTGGACTTGGTTATGTATTTGAGAATATATTGATGTGGACACACAAATTGGACAAGTATTTAGGACACGGTGGTAGGAATGATATTAATAATTATTAAATTTAAAATTTAGGTTATGGTGTGATTATAGTGTCTACGTAGCACTTAGTATCATATATGGATATGTCATTAAAGACTTAGTCTATATTCGGCAAAAATTCTAAGAAACTAGGGGTTTGTTTATTAGATGAGTTAGCCCGGCCCGATCCTACTTGGCCGTGTCAAGAGTATCCTAGTACCTAGAGTGTATAGAGTATCCAAGAAGTGTATGTATGATTGTTACAGTATCAAGACATATGTCAAGATACTTGGTATGTAGGTAAGTGTTAGCTAGGTATCGCCAAGTATTTCATGGTAAGTGCTAGCTTGGACACTCTGAGGTCAAGTTTTTCTTGTGGGCTCACAAGGAACACATGACGACGGATATATCATTATCTCTTATGTTAAGTGTCCGTGTTAGCCTGAAATCAAGAGTGTATAGAGTATCCTAGAAGTAAAAAAATTCGATTGTTGGTGGGACGAGCCAGAATTCTTTGACGGAGAATCCTGGGTCGCCCCACCACTAATCCTTTGACGGAGAAGCCTCCGTCAAAGGATTTTGGCTCGCTCCACCACCAATCAAAAACTTTTTACTTCTGATACTGATACCGATACTGTGAACCTTGGATATCATATGATACGGAATAGGAGGCTGAGAGAGTCGAATGAGAAGAAAGCAAGTAGAGGGGGCCTTCTTGTTGAACATGTGTCTATGCATCCATTTGGAATATACTCGAATAATGTGTATCTATCTTTGCAGAATTATTATCAAATGGATATGAAATACTATATGTGGCATCGTTCGTGGATGTACAACTGTCATCCTGATGACATGTGCGGTGTGCGGGATGAATTCATTGAGGGTGTATAGCAGTTCCTGCAGTTCGCCAAGGCGTTCCCTCAGTACATGGACGGTACCAAAATTAAGTGTCCGTGTGTGAGATGTCGCAACTTGAAATATTATCCAGAAGTGGAAGTCACATATCATTTATACTCGAAGGATTTCACGCCGAATTACTATCAGTGGAACGCGCACGGAGAACTTGTATCTTTAGCATCGGAGTCGGAGTCTTATGTGGATGTCCACAACCACGCTGCTTACGATGATGGGTGGGTGAACATAGTTTTTGATGCGACGGGGCCTAGTTTCGATTCGGACAATCATAATGCAGCCGAGGAGGCACCGAACGCCGATGCTGCAAAGTTCATGGAGTTGCTGGAGAATGCAAGGACTCCATTATATCCTGGTTGTGAGGATCATTCACCGTTGGAGGTGGTTACAAGATTATTGAGCATCAAATCCGATTTTAACATGTCGCAAGATTGCTACAACCGACTGATGGAGTTGATTATATAGATCTTGCCTGAGGGTGCTAAGTTGCCTAAAGACTTCTACCGGTCTAAGAGGATGGTGAGATCGCTCTGGATGGGATACGAGAAAAGCGATGCATGTCACAACGGGTGCATGTTGTACTACAAAGACGACAAGGATGAAGACGCCTACAGATTTTGTGGTGCTGATCGCTACAAGGGCATTTTTAGAGGAAGGTCTGTCGGTGCAAGGAAGCCTACCAATTCGATGCACTATTTGTCGTTGATGTCGTGGTTGCAGCGGTTGTTTATGGTGAAGGAGACTGCAGAAAACATGAGTTAACATAGACGGAAACAGATCGAAGGAGTGTTGGATCACCCATCTGATGGAGAAGCATGGAAGCACTTTGATCGAGAGTATCCAGATTTTGCTTCGGATCCGCATAATGTCATATTGGGGCTCTGCTCCGACGATTTTACCCCATTCGGACTTTCGGGCTCCCAGTATTCGTGTTGGCCTGTGATCGTCACTCCGTATAATCTACCCTTGGATGTGCATGAAGACTCCATATATGTTTCTCACCGTTATTATCCCAGGTCCAAACAAGTTGAAGAGGAACATCGATGTGTATTTACAGCCATTGATAGATGAGTTGAATCAGCTGTGGGAAGTAGGTTCCAACACGTACGATGTTTCTAGAAAGCAGAATTTTCAGATGCGGGTAGCTAGCACTTATGTAGACCATCAACGACTTTCTGACCTATGGAATGTTATCGGGATGGAGCATCAACGACTTTCCTTAGGCCTCGTTTGGTTCACAGAATGGAAAGAAAAGGAAATCAATTCTTTGTCATTTCTTTTCCTTTGGAAAATTTTAATTTCTATTGATTTTCCTTTCCGATGTTTGGAAATGCCAAAGAATTTGGAAAGGAAAGTGAATACTTCAATGTGAGAAAGTGATCCTTGCTTGGATGGATGGAATCACTTTCTCCTCTAATTTTCTTTCCATTGGAAATCACTTTCCTTTCCTCCTCAATTTCTTTGGCACCAAAATATATAAAAATAATCATTTTTCTTTTCTAATCCGGAGATTCCGCAAACCAAACAAGGCCTTAGGGTATTTGTCACCCCCAGTTTTCGAATTAGGGGTATTTTCGTCATTTTTCAAGTTTTATAATTTTTAGAAATTTTATTTGATTTTATATGATTTTTAGGGATTTATTTGGTTTGGTTTGAATTTTACCCAATTCAGACTTAAGTTGGAGACCCGGGTAGCCTGGACACTAGTAGGACCCACATACTAGCTGGACTTGGCCCACATACCATCCTAATTAGGTTAGAAACTATAAACCCAACTTCCATGGCTTAATTAGTCTTTTTAGAGGCTTAATTAGTTAATTAGAAACAAACCGAACCAAACCGAAACAAACCGAACCCAAACTAAGTCTATTGGATTTGGGGGCTTATTGGATCACCACCCAAACCCAATATCCCCCCCCCCCCCCCCCCCCCCACCATGGCCGGCCACAAGAAGAACCCACCCCCTTTGCTTCACAACAAAGCAAACACTCTCTCTCTCTCAAATTTCTTTCTTTCTTTCCAAGCTCTTTTCTTCCTCAAGCAAAACCTAATCTAGGTATGCCATAAATTCATCATTTATTCCTCTTTAGCATTTATTCCCTTCACAATTATTGTAGAGGAGATGATTCTCCACACTTTGCCCTAGAATTTGTAGGTTTTCCTAGAAATCTAGGTTAAGGATTAATTAGGGATTTTTAATATATAGAATGGTATATATATATATATATATATGAGT
This sequence comes from Iris pallida, assembly GCA_029216955.1. Taxonomy (NCBI): domain Eukaryota; kingdom Viridiplantae; phylum Streptophyta; class Magnoliopsida; order Asparagales; family Iridaceae; genus Iris; species Iris pallida. The sequence goes on along the minus strand of JANAVB010024800.1, from coordinate 1,593,157 downwards.
ATATATAATTATATGTATTTGTGTGTGTGTGTAGGAGAATGGTAGTGGTGATGGTGTGTGAGAATGAGTGTCATGAGAGAGTGGTGTTGTGTGAGAGAATGGTGTTGTGTGAGAGAGTGGTAGTGGTTTGTGAGTGTGTGTGTGTTTGTGAGAGTGGTGGTGTGTGTGTTGTGAGAGTGTGTGTGTGTTTGTGAGAGTGGTGGTGTGTGTTTGTGTTGTGAGAGTGTGTGTGTGTTTGTGAGAGTGTGTGAGTGCTTGTGTGAGAGTGTGTGTGTGTGTGTCTATATAAATGTGTATGTGTGTGTGTGTATTTACATATAGATATGGATATGTATGTGAATATATATATATATAGATAGATGGTTAGATAGTTAGATATATATATATATATATATATATATATATATATATATATATATATATATATATATATATATATATATATATATATAGAGAGAGAGAGAGAGAGGGGGAAGAGTAGGAGGAGAAGTAGAAGAGATGAAGAGAGGGGGAAGAGGAGCAACTGCAGCAGCAGTATGCAGCAGTAGGAGCAGCAGCTAGCAGCAGCAGCAGCTGCAGCAGCAACAAGGCAGTGGCAGCAGCTGCAGAGCAGTCCCCCCCCCCCCCCTTTAGCCCCCTTAAAACCCCCCATTTAACCCCTATAAACCCCCCCTTATGTAGATATATATATATATATATATATATATATATATATATATATATATATATATATATATATATATATATATATATATATATATATGGATAGATAATAAGTTAGTTAGAAAGAAGAATTAGAGGAGAGAATGAGAAGAGGAAAGATTAGAAGAAGTTAGTGGATTAGAAAAGTAAGAAGTTAGAAGAAAGAGTTAGAAGAAGAGTTGAGAAGAAAAATGAGAAGAGGATTAGAAGAGAATGAGGGAAAGGAAAATAGGATTAGAAGAAGAAGAATAGAAAGAATTAGGAGAAGAGAGTTAGAAGGATAGAAATTAGAATGAGAAGTAGAAGTGTAGGAATACAATTTGGAGGATTTTGAGTTAGAGGGTGAAACGGAGCTCTGAGTGTCGGAATGAGATGAAACTTGGAGGAGACCTAGAATACGTGAATTAAATTTTGCGGGTAGGCTCCCGAGTTGAAACCGGAATTGTAGGGCGCCGGTATCGCGTCGTACCATTGCGTATCTTGAGATATTCAAGATACCGACAATAGGCCGTAAGATGGACTAGACGTCCACTTTACCTAGGTATCTTGGTAGGTAATATATGTATAGGCTAGTATCTCACTACCCTAGGGAGCACGGGTCAAAATACCAAGCGTAGGTAGGCTAACTTGATATTCACCTAGGCTAGAAATTTACCTTAGAAAAGGATAAATTAGGATATTGGCCTACGGCCAAGATTTGAGTTTCGAAGTCCAAGATGGACTTGGATATGGGTTGTAGAGGTTGGTAATGATTAGAAATAGTCGCCTAGACCTAGTCTTGACCTAGGTTGACTTTTTAGACCAAAAGTCAATTATGGGTCAACACTTTACCCAATTTAGTCCCAAATTCTATTAAACTTGAGCAGTTGACCAAAAGTCAACTATTAGTCACCATTGACCTAGGGATGACCTAGGGTTGACCTAGAGTTGACCAGAGTTGACCCGATGACCAAAAGTCAACGGTAAGTCAACTTTCGACCTGGTTTGATTCGGATTGACTTCCAATGTCCTCCTATGACCAAGGTAGACCTAACTAGACCTGTCTTGACCTAGTATGACTTTGTTAGGCCTAATGTGACTTAGATTAATCATGTACCATCTAGTTTGACCTTGTTTGACCTAGACTGACTTAGTTTGACGTGTCTTGACCTATTTGACTCAGTATGACTTAATTTCACTTCCAAACTATTATATTGATACAGTATTCCATCTATAGGTCCTCGAGGCACTGATCTTGGACTCAGTCGACTTATCCATCATAGTACAGGCAAGTACATTCTCTGATAATATTTCTGTTTTATGATATCGTCTTTGTTTCTAGTATTTAGTGTAGATTATCCTTGTTCTCTTGACACATTGTTCACACGGATTGATATTTGTCTGGATCCCGTCATAAGATGTTATTCCTCTTATATATGGTATACACTGGGCAAGTCTTCATTGTTTATTGTTCATTGTATAGATACGATTCCTGCGTAGGCTCGTGACCTCCTCAGAGAATACGTATCATGACGTGTCATAACTGGATCCACTATATTAGTCAGGGATGGGGATATTAGCGTAGATATGTGATCAATACCCCACAGTATTATATTGTATCATCATTGTATAGTGTTAATCATACACTCACGTATGATTAGCCAGGCCAAATATTGTATCAAGTTCTAAGCCGATCACATGTTGAAACTAATACTAAACTCACATAGATATAGTTCCAGATTTTTGTACATGATTTATACTATTTTTCCTGTTCTTACATTCAGATTACAGTCTTGACATGCCTTACCATGATTCATGTACACATTATTTACCTCATAGATTCTCTCTATTTACTGCTATATTTTCAATATCGTCTAACTAGAACTGTTATTGAGATTTGTGCTCGTTCCATCCTGACTGGATATGTTGACAAAATTTTGCAGATTGTGGCGAGGAGGATTGTCCTACCTACTACGGTCTGGTTGACGTAGTGGGCGTAGACTTGGAGACCTTGGTTCAGCAGGGCTTAGCTCCGCCCGACGAGCCTCTAGCTTAGTTTAGTTAGACTAGACATTTGGACTGGACCTTGTCTCCAGCTTGCTACTTATGTTATTATATTATATTTTGGATTGTATTAGAGACTGGGACTTAGACTTGTATATTATTTGTGTTTGGACTCGACAAGTTATATTTTATAGTCTTGTTGTCTTTATCTTTCAGTCTTTGCTTATCTTAGAATTGTGATTGAGTATTCATATATTATCATTGCTTGTCCTCCGTTCGGAGTTGACCATATTCTCGACAGGTTTTGATATTATATATAAACTGTTGTTATAGTAGAAAACCTACAGCGTTCCACGCCGTTTTTACGGTGAGGGCTGGGCGTTGTTACGTACACGTGCCCTTATAGCGGGTGCGGGTCGTGACAGTATTAAGTTGACAAATTTAAATCGTAATCGTTGAGAGTATCAAAGTTATAATTTAGTCTAAAAAATGGCAGGGTTTTGTAGTGCTTTTATAAATTAACTTTCAAAAGGCAAATTATAAGGGCACATAACATTTTGATCGAGGCTAGCCAGGATTTGGGCTAGCCAGGATTTGAGGAAATTTTACTTGGGCTATCAAAATATTCCACTCAGGGGGCTGTCCAAACCCCACACCCCCCAAACCCTAAAAATCAATCTCATTTCTAAATTTCACTCACTCTCTTCACAAACCCTATTTTCTCTCATCTTCTTCTTCTTCTTTCTCTCCACCATTTTCCACTCCTGAAGCTACATATTATTTTGGATCTTCTTCTCCACCATTTTCCAACGATCTCTCCATACGATGGCACGCAAACGTTCTTCTCAATCAAGGTAAGAACTCTAATACTTAAAGTTGTCAATTTTCCCCCAAAATTCTAATAATTTAGTTCGAAAAACCCAAGTGTACATTGTAATGGAATGATAGTTAAGATGACGGACAGTCGTTCTAGATGATCACGAATTTGTAATGGAATGATAGTTAAGAAAATCTTGTCACGACCCGCACCCGCTTTTCGGATACGAGATGTGTCCAAGCCAGCCTACGCCGCAGAGTCGGCGGTAGAACGCTGTCAAGCCCGCAAGAAATAATACTCAAAAAATAACATTTGATGCTCATTCACAATTCTACATTTATTACAACATTTATAATTAAAGAAGGTACAAGATTTACAATTAATGAAATTGATACAATTGCTTTCTATTTCTAGGTTGTCCTCAGCATACCCAAGCCTTCCAGTGCTAAGAATGATCGCGGCTAAACCTGAAAAATATTAGTTTCCAGTCAGGAATGGAACAAGTACACAAACCGACGGCAATGCAAAACACAATAGAATTAACAAGACATGAAAATGAGATATCAAAACTGGAAAATAACTGAAGACATAGCACGATAGAGAAGAAAATAAGGAAAAACTAATAAAAGACATCTATCTAGGTGGTATGAAATATCTGTTTCGACATGTGAACGGCTAGGGGGTAAATCCGGCATCTACACGTGCCGTGTGCAGATGCTATTGTTCACGAATAGACATCTTAGGATATTTCTGGGTAGTCCACATGTTTACTAAGATATTTCCCCTCCCGACTACTCCGTGTGACGAGCGTGTCAACAAGCAGCAAGATATATGTATAGACATGAAATGAAAAGACTACTATGAATCGAAAAGCAATCAGAAAGTGCACTTGCCTGAGGTCCTTAGCTGGTGAAACCAATAATCCTGTAGGGTTCAGAAAAGTCCAGTTGTCTAGGGTTGATATGTAGGAATCCAAAATCGAAAGAAAAAGGGGAAACATGATTAGTCCCGGTCAATGACTTATAATCGAAACGGTTTACGTAAATAAATATTTTACACTATTTCGAAATTACTATATGGTTTGAAAAACTATATTTATCTAGCCCAGAACATATATCTTTAGAGAGTTTATTAGAAAATATTTACAACTTTATATAAATAAACATATTAGAAACCATATTAATTTATTAATTCTTTTTAGTCAAAGGATATTATAAGCATTTACAAAATATATTAAAACTTATTTATAAATATGATATATATATAGGGCCCAAACGTATTGTTATTATAAACCTAATATAAGCCTTCAAATATGGAAGCCCAATTTGGTTATCTACAAGCCCAAATTAATATATATTTAGTTTTAGGAAAAGTAAAATGATGCTAATATTGTTAGTTGTCTAATAAAATATTTACTAACTATATATTAGCAAAAGTTTTACTAAAATAATAATGATAACCCTAACATTAGTTAATAACAATAATACAGTCAATATTGTGCTTAAAGAAATAATATATATACACATTGTTATATATATATTGATAAGTAAAAGAAAATATTAAAAAAATGAATAAATATCAATCAACAGCAGTGTTCTTGAGATTAGGAAAGAGAATACTCAGAATAGAGAGGAGAGAACGGAAGAGGATGGGAAAGGGCTCACCTTGGCGGCGACTTCACGCCGGAGGCGAAGCTCGGCCTTGCTCAGCGCGGTGGAGGGAGGAGGACAGGGGAGCGCTCGGGAAGAGCACCGGCGGTTGGTGGCTTCGCCCGGACGGAGAGGGCTAGGGCATCGGCCGGGGCAAGGGTGGTGACACGGAGGCTCGACTCGCCCAGACCGGAGGGGACTCGGACGGCGCTTGCCGCGGATCTGGGCGCCCCGCGGCTGGATGTCGCCGGCGCACCAAGCTGGAGCGCGAAGAAAGGCGATCTCGGTGGCTCCCGTCTCCGGTCGGCGGCAATCGGACGAGGTGGTCTGCATCTAGACGGCAGACACGGCCCACACGGAGGAGAGGTCGCCGGGCGCGGAGAACAGACGCGGAGCATGGCTGGACCGGCTGGACGAGGGGTCGGCGTACGTGGGCGGCACGGCGCGGAGGAGATCAGCGAACGAGCTACGGCGACGCTCGACATAGCAGTGTCGGCGCTGGAGCGCTTGCCGAGCACAGCAGCGGGGGCTCGGCGAGCGGAGGGAACTCGCCGTCGGGGAAGTTGTCGGCGAACGCGCGGTTTGCGTTGGCGTCAGGTTTCCTTTCTTCTCTTCTTCTGATGTCTGTGGTGGTAGTCGGGGTGGGTGATGATTGCTGTGGTGATGGCCGAAGGGAAGGCCGGGATGTATTCTGGTGATGATGTACTCGTAATAAGATGCGATGTAAAGGACACGGACACACTGGTCCGGACACGGTTGTGATGGTGGTCATTGTGCTGGACACAGACACGAACGAACACGGACATGGTGGTGGGGTTCGGCGGATGAGGATTGTGAGGTGCTGTGGCTGGAAATTGTGGGGAAGGTGGTGGCTCGGAATGGCAGGGTTCAGGGAATTGCACGGAGGGAGAGAGAGAGTTCTCATATACTTATATCATATGGAAAGATCACGTCGCTTCCTTAGGAAAAATTCTATCGAAATCAAATCGAGATTAGATTAAATATCAGAATATTTATTTTAAAAATATTTAGTTTACTAAATAGCTAATTTTATCATTACAAAAATCAATTATTGATCATTTCCTAATATTTCGATATTATCTAAATAAATGCAAAAGATATTTTCATTTGGTTTCAACAATCTTATTTATATAAAACTAAACTAGAAAATCTTTTGATTGATGCCGAAGATCTATTTCTTAAAACCATAAGCATTTGAAAGTCTAAAGTAATAATAAAGCTTCTTTTATAATAATAAAATATTTTTATTAAAACAATATAAGCACATCTCAAAATGTATAAATTAGTTTAAATAATATTTGATAATATTAAGCAATCCAAACCATACTCAAATTATAAGAATAGATCCATATCATTTAAACGGTTAGCATAATAATATTTAAATGACATATTTTCAAATCAAAATGATAATTGATTTCGCTATATAAATAATATTCGACGTTTTCGAATATTCTTAAAACATGTTTTTATTCATCCAAAAACTCTATAAAATACTTATAACAATTTAAATCAATTTTTCAAATTAATATTTAATAAAATCCAAAGTAGTAAATTCTTTACAATGCTAACAATATCATCTAATAAAATATTTTTATTAGCACAAATCAGCACTCCTAAAATGTTTAATTTAGAACTAGTTTTCGATAAGAGAATCAATCAAAAATCATTCACAAAAATCTCGACGAAAATCGTCTTTAAGCGCAATAAATAACTAAAATAAATTTTAGAAAAAAAATTGGGCAGGGAAGTTACAAATCTACCCACCTTAGAAATAAATTCGTCCTCGAATTTAATGACTATCAAGATAGACGGACTTGGTTAATCGGCGAAAAATGATGGTAAGATTATGATAAGGAAAATATTGGAAAAATAGATGAAAATAAAAGAGAAGAAAGAAGAAACTGTTCATAATAATAAAAATTTTGTGATAAAAACATTGATCAACTAGGGTAGAAATGGAAGGGGAATAGGTATGGTTTAGTATTGGAACCTTTGGCTATGGTTTTGAATTCTACAATTGCTCTAAAATGTTTTCAAAAAGAATTCGGCAATCCTTCATCAATCGAAGACTCTACCCACCTTAGAAAATTTCTTACTCGAAAATTTCGAATGGCACAGTTAGTCATGATCAAGAAATGATATGATCGATGATCAAATGAATTAGGTCGTGAATAAAATTGAAATTTTAAGAAAAGATACTATATGGCACGATTAGCTACCCTTGGAATTATATAGGTATGATCAATGGTCCAATTTTAGGTTGATGCTAAACATGGAAAAATCACTTAGATAAATTTAAGAAGTAGTCGCGATCAAGGCTACTCATGGAATTCATCTAAGCATGATCAAAATTTAAAAGTTGATACGAGCATGAACAAGATCACAATAGTCATGATCACGGTGGAATAAAATAAAACTTAGTTATAAATACAGCACGATTATGATTTAGTCATGAACAAAAATTGTTCAAGATCGATCAAAATTGAAATCATTGTGGTACGAACAAGTAGTTAAGCAAAATTATTTAGGCACGATTATAGAATCGAATTCTAGGATAACCTGCGAATTGGCACGATTGAAATAGAATCGATTAGTCTAGTCGTTATCTAGAGGTCGTTAAGGATGGTCCAAATCGAAACCGTTCTAATACGATCGATTGGGTAAGCATGATCAAAGAATTGTAATCTATGGGTGATTATGAATCTAATGGAAGGAAATCAAATTAGGTTTAGAAAATGACAATTCAAAAATAGGAAGATATGGAGGAAAAGAACAATCAATTTATTGAGAAGTTGGTAACTAGGAATAATACACAAATTAATTTAGAAATTCCTAGTCGTATGTCAATAAAAGACGTAGCATATATGGTATTCGAATATCGTAAACATATCTAAAGTCATTTTACCGAGAATTTATGCCTCGCAAGTGTACAGCTAGCTGCATTAAACTCTTGGTTCCACGACTCAAATGAGGATACGGTAATGAAATACTCTATCAACTCTATCCAATCTTGACATAATAACTCAATGATGAAATAAGACGACCAAGACATAGTTTTAATAATGTTCGATCACCCATACTTACTTGAAATTATTTCAACTTAGGGATCATGCCACGCCAGTGCGCTGCTGGCTGCAGTGAACCCATAGTCTCGATAATCCAAATAAGTGGCGACAGTGCGCTGCTGGCTGCCATCGCAAATCAACGAGCATTCTTTTAACTATACCTTATGAAATTTCAAAGGAGGTTCTAGAATTTCAAATAAGTTCTAAGAGGGTGTAAGTATCTGTCCTTCAGTATGAATATCAAGTTTTGAAAAGAAAATGATTAGTTAGGAAGGATAACTCTTGAATCCAAAAACTTAACTTAGGATTAAGGTATAGACAATTGAGTGAGAAATTATTTAAAAGATAAATCCCTTGAGTCCAAAAATATAAGTGATACAAACTCATGATATGGCTATGTCTAGAGAAGACATAAGATAAAGTTGTACAAATGATAAGATCAGGAAGGAAAGGACCGAAGGCAAAAGAAATATACACTTAAATTTATATTTCTCTAACATTCAAGATCGAGGAAAATATATATAAAACACCATGTCTACTTATTATGAATATATTTATACACAAGTATATATGCATAGTCTAAGTAAATCCCAAAATATCCAAAAATATCATTCTAAAAAAAGGTTATCCTATTTCCAAGAAAATATAAATTTAAATAGCAATAATACATATATTATATTCAATACATATAATTTATAGAAATTATTCCCAATACTAGAAATGGACTACCCAAAATATATATACACCTCTATATATCTACATGGACGACGTGGGTCGCACTACGTGACCATCAGGACTTGGGGAATTTGGGCTAGATTGGAACAACAGAGTCTTTTAAAAGTCAATAATCTTAATAATAAATAATTAAATTATCCCTAGTGTTATGTCGCGATTTGGCCTGGTTTTCCTAATTAGTGTACACCTTTGACTCAGTCTTCTCTACCATGGCTAGAACACTAGTCAAAGCACTCGACCACACTCTCAGTGCCAAAATTCTTGGTTATCTTGCGCTCCAAAACTTAACCGTGACTAAGGCCTTCTATAATAAATATTTATAAAATTCTAAAATCACATTTTAATTCAAATAAATAAAAGAATATTTTTCAAACTTTCGGGAAGATGTTACGAATCTACCCTCATGAGAAATACCGTCAAATCAAAATGCAATAGTGTATCCTTCCATGAAGGTCATCTAGTGAGATCGATGTAACAACCTTAACTACCCAACTGTCAATTTAAAATAGGGGCTCCTAGTCCTAACCATTCTCTTAAATTGATTTACTCCTAGATGTGAATGAGCATTTCTTAGTCGCAGGCTCGCAGTGGTACGACTAGTATGGTACCACCACGAGTTCGCACAATTTGCGAAAACTGACCTGCATGGGCCACCACAAAAACTTGTCACGACCCGCATCCGCTTTTCGGATACGAGACGTGTCCAAGCCAGCCTACGCTGCAGAGTCGGCGGTAGAACGTTGTCAAGCCCGCAAGAAATAATACTCAAAAAATAACATTTGATGCTCATTCACAATTCTACATTTATTACAACATTTATAATTAAAGAAGGTACAAGATTTATAATTAATGAAATTGATACAATTGCTTTCTATTTCTAGGTTGTCCTCAGCATACCCAAGCCTTCCAGTGCTAAGAATGATCGCGGCTAAACCTGAAAAATGTTGGTTTCCAGTCAGGAATGGAACAAGTACACAAACCGACGGCAATGCAAAACACAATAGAATTAACAAGACATGAAAATGAGATATCAAAACTGGAAAATAACTGAAGACATAGCACGATAGAGAAGAAAATAAGGAAAAACTAATAAAAGACATCTATCTAGGTGGTATGAAATATCTGTTTCGACATGTGAACGACTAGGGGGTAAATCCGGCATCTACACGTGCCGTGTGCAGATGCTATTGTTCACGAATAGACATCTTAGGATATTTCTGGGTAGTCCACATGTTTACTAAGATATTTCCCCTCCCGACTACTCCGTGTGACGAGCGTGTCAACAAGCAGCAAGATATATGTATAGACATGAAATGAAAAGACTACTATGAATCGAAAAGCAATCATAAAGTGCACTTGCCTGAGGTCCTTAGCTGGTGAAACCAATAATCCTGTAGGGTTCAGAAAAGTCCAGTTGTCTAGGGTTGATATGTAGGAATCCAAAATCGAAAGAAAAAGGGGAAACATGATTAGTCCCGGTCAATGACTTATAATCGAAACGGTTTACGTAAATAAATATTTTACACTATTTCGAAATTACTATATGGTTTGAAAAACTATATTTATCTAGCCCAGAACATATATCTTTAGAGAGTTTATTAGAAAATATTTACAACTTTATATAAATAAACATATTAGAAACCATATTAATTTATTAATTCTTTTTAGTCAAAGGATATTATAAGCATTTACAAAATATATTAAAACTTATTTATAAATATGATATATATATAGGGCCCAAACGTATTGTTATTATAAACCTAATATAAGCCTTCAAATATGGAAGCCCAATTTGGTTATCTACGAGCCCAAATTAATATATATTTAGTTTTAGGAAAAGTAAAATGATGCTAATATTGTTAGTTGTCTAATAAAATATTTACTAACTATATATTAGCAAAAGTTTTACTAAAATAATAATGATAACCCTAACATTAGTTAATAACAATAATACAGTCAATATTGTGCTTAAAGAAATAATATATATATACACATTGTTATATATATATTGATAAGTAAAAGAAAATATTAATAAAATGAATAAATATCAATCAACAGCAGTGTTCTTGAGATTAGGAAAGAGAATACTCAGAATAGAGAGGAGAGAACGGAAGAGGATGGGAAAGGGCTCACCTTGGCGGCGACTTCACGCCGGAGGCGAAGCTCGGCCTTGCTCAGCGCGGTGGAGGGAGGAGGACCGGGGAGCGCTCGGGAAGAGCACCGGCGGTTGGTGGCTTCGCCCGGACGGAGAGGGCTAGTGCATCGGCCGGGGCAAGGGTGGTGACACGGAGGCTCGACTCGCCCAGACCGGAGGGGACTCGGACGGCGGACACGGCCCACACGGAGGAGAGGTCGTCGTGCGCGGAGAACAGACGCGGAGCATGGCTGGACCGGCTGGACGAGGGGTCGGCGTACGTGGGCGGCACGGCGCAGAGGAGATCAGCGAACGAGCTACGGCGACGCTCGACATAGCAGTGTCGGCGCTGGAGCGCTTGCCGAGCACAGCAGCGGGGGCTCGGCGAGCGGAGGGAACTCGCCGTCGGGGAAGTTGTCGGCGAACGCGCGGTTTGCGTTGGCGTCAGGTTTCCTTTCTTCTCTTCTTCTGATGTCTGTGGTGGTAGTCGGGGTGGGTGATGATTGCTGTGGTGATGGCCGAAGGGAAGGCCGGGATGTATTCTGGTGATGATGTACTCGTAATGAGATACGATGTAAAGGACACGGACACACGGGTCCGGACACGGTTGTGATGGTGGTCATTGTGCTGGACACAGACACGAACGAACACGGACATGGTGGTGGGGTTCGACGGATGAGGATTGTAAGGTGCTGTGGCTGGAAATTGTGGGGAAGGTGGTGGCTCGGAATGGCAGGGTTCAGGGAATTGCACGGAGGGAGAGAGAGAGTTCTCATATACTTATATCATATGGAAAGATCACGTCGCTTCCTTAGGAAAAATTCTATCGGAATCAAATCGAGATTAGATTAAATATCAGGATATTTATTTTAAAAATATTTAGTTTACTAAATAGCTAATTTTATCATTACAAAAATCAATTATTGATCATTTCCTAATATTTCGATATTATCTAAATAAATGCAAAAGATATTTTCATTTGGTTTCAACAATCTTATTTATATAAAACTAAACTAAAAAATCTTTTGATTGATGCCGAAGATCTAATTCTTAAAACCATAAGCATTTGAAAGTCTAAAGTAATAATAAAGCTTCTTTTATAATAATAAAATATTTTTATTAAAACAATATAAGCACATCTCAAAATGTATAAATTAGTTTAAATAATATTTGATAATATTAAGCAATCCAAACCATACTCGAATTATAAGAATAGATCCATATCATTTAAACGGTTAGCATAATAATATTTAAATGACATATTTTCAAATCAAAATGATAATTGATTTCGCTATATAAATAATATTCGACGTTTTCGAATATTCTTAAAACATGTTTTTATTCATCCAAAAACTCTATAAAATACTTATAACAATTTAAATCAATTTTTCAAATTAATATTTAATAAAATCCAAAGTAGTACATTCTTTACAATGCTAACAATATCATCTAATAAAATATTTTTATTAGCACAAATCAGCACTCCTAAAATGTTTAATTTAGAACTAGTTTTCGATAAGAGAATCAATCAAAAATCATTCACAAAAATCTCGACGAAAATCATCTTTAAGCGCAATAAATAACTAAAATAAATTTTAGAAAAAAAATTGGGCAGGGAAGTTACAAATCTCGAGTCGACTAGGACTGTCCATGTTTCTGGCAGTCCTATGTACTGTTAGGACTGCCAGAAACCGTGGCAGTCCACTTGTACAGCAAGTATAACACAGGACTGCCGCACTTTGTGGAAGTCGTTTATACATCTAGGACTGCCATAAAATGCGGCAGTCCTGTGTTATACTTGTTGTACAAGTGGACTGCCACAGTTTCTGGCAGTCCTATGTACTGTTATGACTGCCTGAAACTGTGGCAGTCCACTTGTACAGCAAGTATAACACAGGACTGCTGCACTTTTTGGCAGTCGTAGATGTATAAAGGACTACCACAAAGTGCGACAGTACTGTGTTATACTTGTTGTACAAGTAGACTTCCACGATTTCTGGCAGTCCTAACAGTACATAGGACTGCCAGAAACATGGGCAGTCCTGTATTTCATTTCTTATTTGCTGTTTGCTAAGTATTATTCGATTGATAATAAATATTTGTAGTCACGAACCGAATCCGAAGACGAAGAACGTTGACGTCGAGCCTGAAAGAAAACGTCCTACCGCATCGGAGCGGAAGGCACATGAAGCTGAGCGGGTTCGCGATAAACCAATAACGATAAGAGAACCGGAGGCACCCTCTCAGACTAGAGCACGTCGAACCAAACGCGTTGCAAGTAAATCGAAGCAACAGAAGACTCGCCCTGATTCTTCCTCCTCCGATGATGATTTGGCCATTGTTCATAGAGGGGGGGACGATGGTTCCGGACCTTCTCACGAGAAGGCCGCTTCTGATAGAGCTGATCGGGAAGTGAGCCCAATCCGTTGCTCACTATTGAAGTCTCTGCCTAACCACATATCTTACCAAATTTGGAAGGATCTGGCAAGTTCATTACCTTAGATGTAAATTGACTTTTTAAAATAGTAGTTATATTTTATATTTATATATTCTTTATCTTGTTTTATTTTCAGAAAAGCTCGCGTATCTTGCGGGTCATTAACCATGCTAAGATGTGCAGTACATGAGATTTTAACAATTTGAAAGAAGGTGTGAAGGCCAAAATCATCCCCACTGGGTTGCAACATATTGCGAAACACTCGTATAAGATCTTGGATCACGCACTGATCTCTGCGTTTGTGGAGCGGTGGCATCCCGAAACAAACAGTTTCCATTTCTCATCCGGGGAGTTGACGATCACCTTCGACGACGTCCACCACATTTTGGGACTTAGAGTTGATGGTCGTCCAATGCTGATGAATTATTCTACGGGCGACTTTGAGATGTATGACGAGATGGTGGAATTGGTCGCCAATTCACTCGGTATTGAGGCAGAGAAATTTGTCAGTCTTCCCGAGTTTAAGAAGTTGTACGGAGTTCCTTTGAGTTTTCTTAGGAATACACGCATTGATGATGATGACGATGAGGACGATGAAGATGACGATGAGGACGACGCCAACGACGATGTAGTGGCCCGGGCATACATGTATTTCATCTTGGGAGCCGTCTGCATTCCGGACAAGTCCGGAACCTCGATTCATGCCAAATATGTAAACAATTTTATGAACTTAGGCACTGTGGATCAAATATCCTTTGGAAGCGGTATACTAGCTTATCTCTACCGCGAACTTGGGGCTGCATCTCGAATCGAATCGAAGACTATAGCTGGTTGTCAAACTCTGTTCCATGTGAGTCAATTAAATCGTACTTTCTTTATAGTTTAAATCAAATTAGGTCGATTAATATGTGTTCATTCTATATTTCATGTACAGGCATGGATATACGAACATTTTCCGACGCTAAAGAGGGCTACTCTTAACAAAGACTACGATGAGCAGCTACCTAGGATGTGCAAGTGGAATCCAGTTAAGATAGATAGCAGACATCCGCATACTTTGGCTTCCCTGCGTGTCGCACTTGAAGATATGAACGAAAAGGAGGTAAGACAATGCTAACTTAAATTTTCATTTACTTAGGATTTCATTCTAGTGAAACAATACTAACTTCTTAAGTCTTGATTACTTATACTATGATGTAGATTATTTGGCATCCATATCGGGATCTTCGAAATAGTTCTCGTCCGTTGCAAGGAGTTTCACTATTTCAAGGTCTGATATCCTGTCATGAAATTAAGGAGCCTCATATGCCAGACAGAGTGCTTCCACTACCAAAATTTGTCGATTTAGCGACGGCCAGATCCGTCGCCCGTCCGACGGGAATTCCGGTTAGCGACCGATCAATGACGGGTTTTGGCCAAAAAAATTTGTCGACAATCAGCTCGTCGCTAATAACTGTCCGTCGCTACGTAGTCGTCAAGCGACGGAATAGCGACGGCATGTCGACTTCACAAAATGAAGCATTAGCGACTACTTTCCGACGGACTTTCGTCCATTTCAAGTATTAAATACTGAACTGTGTGGACAATAGCGACGTAATGGTCCGTCGGCACATCGTCGTAATAGCGTATCAGAGTGTATCGTTCCGTCGCTAGTCCGTCGACGGCCGTCGATAACAATGGACGGATTAGCGACGGCAAACTGACGGATTATCCGTCGACCATGTTCTGGAAATGCTTGGGATTTCCAGAACCATGGCGACGGAGTAGCCGTCGGTACTCCGTCGTTACGCCGTCGACAGAGCGACTGATTAGTGGCTGATTATCCGTCGCCATGGTTCTGGAAATGTCCCACATTTCCAGAACCTTATCGACGGAGTGTCCGTCGCAACGCCGTCGAGAGAGCGACTGATTAGTGGCTAATTATCCGTCGCCTCGGCGACGAATTTGTCGTCGCTATGCCGTCGAACTATATACCACCAGAACCATGCCGACGGATATTCCGTCGACCACCCGTCGCTTCCTGGAAACATTTTCAAATCTCCAGGTAGCGACGGCAGTTTCGTCGAAAATTAGTCGGAAACTGGAAATTTTCGTCGCTAACCGGTCACTAGTACGTCACTAACTGAGATTTTTTGGAAAAAAATTGCAGCACTTTTCCTGTTCACAAAAATATGCATAAACCAAACCAATATATAATGCACACCAATTATCCAACAATCACATAGACCAAATATATAATGCACACCAATTATCCAAGAATCACATAGACCAAATATGCACATACGAATTTAATGCACACCAATTATCCAAGAATCACATAGACCAAACCAAATTAATATAAAATAGACATCAATTATCCTGAAGAGTAACCTAATATCTGTCATTATAATCCGATAATAGCACAAATAATCCAAAATTGCCACAAATATTCCAAATTTTCTTAATTACAGTATTTTAAGGAGGATGAGGAGTTCAATTGCCCGGTGGTGGTAATCCCTGCTGCGACCGACGAATATACTCCTCCACTAGGTACGGCGGCAAGCCGTCGTAGACACTGCTCGGAAGTCGGCGTAGCTACTCTGGCAACATGAGATCCAGGAGTGCCGTCACAGTCGGCGGCGGTACAATAGGGGCATCAGGGTTGAAAGAAAGATGACCCACCGAAGAAGGACCGACACTAGCAGTCGACGGACCAGTAGAAGACGGACAGACACCATCAGCAGACGGACCGGCAGCAGCAGACGGAGGTAGAAAGTACGTGGCAAATTGCTCCCGCAAGGACGACACCACCTCGTGCAGCTGCGTAAGCTGCGACCTAACATCATCGTCTGCCGGGGCCACGGGAGGAGGCGGTGTCGATGGAAATCTCTGCGTCGCCATGTGCAACGGCCCTAGGGAGCCGACTCCGTACAGGAGCCCTTTCTTAAAGCCGCCGACGGTATCTACGAACAAGTCGTTGTGAGCGGCCAAAGAAGAGGGCGTCCGGACGGGCGTCGTTTCACCGACATCCTCGGTGTCAGTTAACTGAGCCCGACTAAGGGCCTCACGATACGCAGCCTATCAAATGAATGTGTTTATATTATAAGATTTACCTAAGTTGTAATCTAAATCCTATGTTTCACTAAGTTAAGTGTGAATCCTAAGTTTACCTAAGTTATAGTCCGAATACTTTTAATTCTAACGTAATTCTCATAAACATAAGTACTTACATCAGTCTCCTTGGCCCTCTCGTCGACGAAGCTCCCGTCCTTCCGTCTTTTGTGCGTATGCTGGAACACGTCGTGCATGGTGACCGATTCTGGCGCCCTTTCCTCCTTCACCGCCCGTTGGGCCTGCATACGAAATTTCCGTAGAACTTAATTAACTCTGTATATTAATAATACCTAATTCGATAGTGAAATGAATTTACGGTATCTCACTAGATCTGCAAGCGTCGCTGCGTGGGGCCTTGATCCCCCCGTATGAAGTCCCGCGGCCTGTCGGTTCGCCTTCGCCTTCTCCGATTTCTTCTTGTACGCAGGAGTATCCATCATACCTAAGAGGTCCTCATAATACTCCTGCCGGATCCAATTCGGCCTCGTATGCCCCATTTTCAGATCATGAATCATATCCCGTATCTTCTTCGAGGCAGCGCTTCTGTAGGTCCTGCGGATCGCGTCCTCGCGATGGGGGGGCCACCAGTACGTCGTCTAACATAGAAATTCAATTATCACGTAATTTAAAAAATGGTTGATTAAAGAGTAACTAATAATTAACCAGAAGATATAGATATATACCCTCAACTCGTCGAGCCAGACGTACTTCACGTTTGGGGGCACCGACGAAAATTGAGGTAGGGACCATGGAAGTTAGCCCTAATAATTTCTCCAAGAGCCCTGGCAACATTAAACGGAAAAAACCTACAAAGAAGAAACGATTGGATTATTAACTTGAATAAATGAAAGAAATTTAATAAATTATCTTAAATTTACTTACGAGGTCCCCGCGGGCCATAGCTCTCATCGGAACTCGCCTCTCGGCCTCTCTGGTGCCGTCGGAGGATCCGCGGGTCTGCGCATGTACTCCCCAGTTACCGGATGGAATCGAGTATGGGGGTACTCCGGGGCCCACTATACAGTAACTGGGGGATCCACTAGTGGATCCGCTGCTGGTGGTTCCGATAGCGGAACGGATCCGGTAGCAGATCCGGACTCATGCCTCGATGAAGTGGTCGATCGACGGCGGGATACGTCTGTGCTCGGGGTACTCTCCGGGTCGGAGTCGCTCGATGGGGTCACATCCCGAGAATTTTGAATGCGACCACGACCACCAGCACCACTACGACCACGACCACCACCACCACCACCACCACCACCACCACCAGCACCACGACCACGGCCAGCCATCATGACCTGTAAATAGAACACATAAACATAATTAAAAATATAAAAGTGTAAATAAATATAAAATTTTAAACTAAAATATACATACCACCAGTAGGGAGACGAGTGCCGCCGCGACGAAAAAGACTAGGAGTGCCATCTGCAATAAGTAAATAATCGAATGAAAAAAACATGAATTAACGTAATTGCTTTTATGAGGTCAAACTTAATTCACGTAATTGGAAGTGTTTTTAATATACAACAATATTTAACCTAATCATCGTCTTCATTCTCATCCTCGGCCTCGTCTTCATCATCATCCTCCTCATCCCCATCCTCATCCTCATCCTTATCTTCATCGTCGATTTCATCTGTATCCTCATCCCCATCAAATTCTTCTTCTTCTTCTTCTTCTTCTTCTTCTTCTTCTTCTTCTTCTTCTTCTGCCTCAATATTTGGGACAAGACGCCTCTTTCTCCCCTAGTTGACAGCTAAGTCTTGTGTATCAACCTCTTCCTTCCCTCTATTTTCCTCAACAATATCTTCAACATCCATGTAGGTCCTAAAAATCAAGTTACACCCATCAAAGAAGCAATGAAAATCAAATTGTGCATCCTTCAAATGAACTGCGCAGGAGACAGATTGCGCAACAACTCAACTGAGCAAGCTGAACTGCGCACCCATCCAAGCGTGCTAGCTAATGTGGCAACGTCATCATTACCTGACACAAAATCAGATCTTCTGACAACTGACAGCCCGAAGAACGAGGAAACTGTTCGTTTCTTGTGCTACGCCACCATGACAGCTGTCTAGCGTGGTACAGCTGCCAAAAGCTAGCACGATCTGACAGCTCAATCTCAGCGCAATCCGAGTCTTCGCACAACCCATTGGAAGCGCAGTCTGATGCTAGCACAGTTCAAGTAGCACAATCCATCAAGATAACTGACATTCTGTACGTGGCATACATGCCATCAATTGCTCACCATGTGGCAACCGTCTATACACGACCAAGCGCATTTCAATCAAACAATGCCACGTCTCATACAGTTGGTCCACGATCGAGTAACTGCCAGCGCAGTTCGCTGCTTGTGCAGTCCAATGCCTGCGCAATCCATCATGCGCAATCTAGAAATAACTACTAATTAGTTATTTTCCAGAACTCTATAAATAGAGTTTCAAGTTCTTCATTATCAAGAGAAGATCAGATCAGATCATTCAAGATCATCACCAGAGATCAGGAGTTCTTGCCAAAGTGCTGCTGCATTCTTCAGAGGCTATCGTCTTCAAAGTTCACATCGTCCAAGGGATAAAGCGATCGTCTTCAGATCGGATTCCTATAGTTGTACTTTCCCAGAATTTAATTGTAATCTTCTTACAAAGTTTGTGAAATAAAGAACACTTTTGTTTTTGCAAACAAAATGGCGACTCTGCTGGGGACGACTTTCTCCTCCGATGAGGAAGTGACAACTCAATGTGATGTTACGTCTATCGGAAAGACGCAGAAGACGCTGGTTGTAAAGGTCAACTAGACGGCCTATGAGGCGATGATCAATTCCGGGACTACTCATCGTACTGCAACTTCTGCCAAGAGCAAAGTCTGTTCAGTGTGAACTCCAAAGTCCTCTGCACAATCCTTTGCGCAATCCTCTGTGCAGTCTGCTGTCTCTGCTCCCAAAACTGCTGTACAGTCTGCTGCCTCTACTGCTCATGCGCAGTATACTGCTCCTCTTGCCAGTGCACAAACTACTTCCTATGCTGCTCTGGCAAAGTGCAAGACTCCTACTCCCCTGGCGTAGTTGGCTGCAACTCTTCCTGCGCAGTCTACCACTCCATCAACCAGAGTGCAACTCAAGCACTCTGAAGTCAAGACTCCTGCTGCGCAAACTACAGTGTCTATGGCTAAAAAACCATATGTCCAAGCTTCTCATGTGCAGTCAGCCAATGCGCCTACTGCCACTTCAACCCCTGCGCAAACTGTGCCAGCGCAGTCTAAAAGGGATAGCCTTTTGGCTAATCTCATTTCTTCTCACAGCAAAGGAAAAAACTCTGCTCCTCTTTCCAAGCACCCTGTTGCTCCAGCACAATCCACTGGGGGTAGTCTATTGACTGTTCCTCCTCCTCCTCAGAACCAAGGAAAAGGCCCGTTGGTCTTTTCTCAAACTTTCTCGTTCCACGACTTGGAAGACAACAGAGGAAAACGTTCTTTAGCTAACCCTTCTTCACAAAACAAGGGAAAAGGTTCTTCTTTGGTCTTTTCTCAGTCTTCTCCGATTTTTACCGTAGAAGATCAATCTGAACGTGTCTCGGCATCAATCAGTACAAGAACGCTCTCTAATAAGAATTCTTCCTTTCCTGCCAAAGGGAAGTGTACTGATCAAAGAGGTATTCTGCCTACTCCGGTAGCGGAATTCCAAGATCTCCCAACTCTCAGGATATCCCGTTCAAAACAGGGAAAATTACTGGTATCTCAGACAGAAACCCCTGGGGGTGAATTTGCTGATCTAAGGACTTATCTCAATAGACCAACTTCGGCGAAACGCAAACAGCCAATGCCGAAGATCAACCTGAATCAGAGGCAAACTTCCAAGATGAAGAATCCTGACACCTATGCTAATGAAATAAGTACTTCTCTATATACTCATGGGACAAAACATTTGAAGAACCGGAACTATATTCCGAATATAGTCAAAGAACATATCCCTCAGACTTCTTCTCGTCCCGTCTTTGTTCCTGATCTCCGAGAACACCTCAAGCAAAAACGGGACAACATCTCAACACCTCCAGTTCAACCACTTGGACACCATTGTAATCACAAGGTTGTCATCAAGTGTTGTTGTCAGACAACAAAATGATCTGTCTTCGATCGTTTGAATTTTGCAACGTCTAAACCAATATCAAAAGATGAAGACGAAGTGTTGTATGCTTCTGTCAACATGACTTCTCGAGACACTGGGGGTAGAAAGTGCTCCAAGCACGACAAGCCTCGCAGGCCCAGCCAGCGGTATTTAGATTTACTCCAAGAATCTTCTGAAGGAGTATTTCGACATACCAGATCTCGAAGCCGAGATACAATCGGTCAAAAGAATCTTCTCCAAGATCCTTCCGGTCATCTCCCTCTTTCTCACTCAGGAGATGATTCTTTCTCTGATTATGATGCATACAGCGAAAGTTCTGAACAGACAGTGTCCTCCACTGTACCTCGAGAAGTGACAGCTTATGTTGTCACTGAAGACCTAGATGCTTCTAGTTCGGCTAGTCAAGAACAACGAATAACTGCACTAGAAGATAAGTTGAAGACCATGGTTGAAATAGTTGCAAGTATACATTCTATCATCGTGGCCCAACATACAGTACCACCGACTGTACCTGCTATAAATCCTGAGATCATAGCATCGTCGGTGCCTGTCAATGCAGGTCTGGGGGTAGTATCTCCTCAAGTACCCCATGTACAAATTCAACCCACACCCAGTCAGTCAGGTGCTGGGGGTAGTGCTTTCCACGCTGTTCCTCCCCCTAACACTCTGATTCAGCCTGCTCCTTCTTCATCATTGGAGGATGCTAATGAAGCTGTCAAACTCTTGTGCACTCAATTCAAGGCCTTCAAAAAGAAGGACAACTTACAGAGATTGGGGATTAAACAACCATATCCAGTTGAATGGAAGGAAGTCCCATTTTCTCCAAAGTACAAAATCCCTACAATTTTGCTGTTTGACGGCAGCACATCTCCAAGTCAGTTCATTAACCACTTTGAGGTAATGACTGTTCAACTTCAGCCAAATGACGCTCTTCTTACCAGGGTATTCGTCGGTTGTTTAGCCGGTGTAGCATACGATTGGTACAGGAGCTTGTCCGATGGCTGTATCACCTCTTTCTCAGGTTTGAAATAAATCTTCTTGGAGCGATTCTATGAAGGAATCAACGATATGACCATGTCGGCCCTCAACAAGATCAAACAAAGACACAATGAAACCGCTGAGAGTTTCATTGAAATATTCTGTCGAGAAGCATTAAAGATGCCTCCTGGAACTCCGGCCGCTGTCACTATAGATACCTGCAAGGCAAATCTTTTGCCTATCATCAGCATGTGGACGGGGTCAACTCAGTTCCAAGACTGGCCATCCTTCATTGTCAATGCTAAAGCAGCTGAAGTTAGCGCTGATAAATTCAAGCAGTTGGGGGTACACATGTCTAACCCCGACCGGGATGAACACCCGACAGCCAATAGCGGTAATCGCCAGAACAACCGCAAGGGAAAAAAGACTTTGAACATCAATCTGAAGAACAAAGAATCTCTGGCGGTCAACGTAGCTCCACCTACGTCTACTTCTACTCCTTCTGCCCCTCCACCAAGGGAACCTCGTCCAAAAGTAGAGTACTCCTTTGACGAGAATGACACCGTGAGCATCTTTGATTGCTTGATCAAAAGCAATAAGCTCCAACTCCTAGACCCGAAGAAGCCTGATGAGGTCGATAAGACTGATCATCCCAAATATTGTGTCTATCACAGGTTCATTGGGCATCCCACTCGAGCATGTTATGTGCTCAAAGGCAAGATTCAAGAGCTTGTCAACGCTGGTGTTGTCACTCTGCAGCAAGACGAGAAGACGGTTACCGCGAACATGGTCTCAGTACAGTTCGATAATTTCCCTCCACAGATGGTACAGTACGGTGTCATTCCTATCCCCAAGGCTACTCTTGAGATCGAGAATCTCCCTCCTCCACGAAGTGAAGGTCTCGTCCCCTTATCTCTTGACAATAGTAAGATTATGTGGATTCACCCTGATCTTACTTCGGAGTTCGAAGTTCTCTCTTCCTCCAAGAAGAAAGAACGCTCCAAGGGCAAAACAAAGATCTACAATATGGTGTCTTTTGACCTCATAGTTGAAGAGGAAATCTTATTGGGTACCAGATCAAAAAAAGCTTATCTACGGGAGTATCCCAAAACTCAAGAAAACCCTGCTTCTTCTTCTGAGTCTGCTCCTGTGCAACCTGTCTCTACAGAGGACATTCCTTCTGCATCCTCACCGGTTGTAGAATCTACTCATCCTAAGCCAACGGTAGCCGACAAAGGCAAACAACAAGTCCGCTTCAACAAACCTTTGAAGAAGTCATCTCCTTCTGGACTTGAGAAGCCATACAACTTTGATATTTTGGCCCAACTAGCCAATACACCGGCCAGGCTGTCAATCTTCGAGCTTTTGCGCCTCTCCAAAGAGACTCAAGAAACTCTGAGTGAAGCTCTCATGCAGGCGGAAACATGTCTAACCCTTCTGAAGAAGCCGAAAGCAGAGCCTGTCTCTTGCCTCCATTGTCACAGTGTGTTGGAGTTAATTCCAAACATTACATTCACACAGGATGATATGCTGATGAAAGATAATAGGCACGACCGTCCTCTATACTATACAGGATATGTCGACTTGATGAAAGTCGATCGTATTCTGATAGATCCTGGGTCTGCTCTCAGCATCTTTCAGAAGATAATGTTAGATGCACTGAAGATCCCAGTACATAGTCTTTCCAGTACAATCACCACCATCCTGGGGTTTAACCAAATAAGAAGTGAGCCTTTGGGCAAGATTCACCTAAAACTCCAAATAGGCAATCTCCGTACAAAGGTGACCTTCTACATTATAGACAACCATGGTTGCTCTTATAATGCTCTTTTGGGGAGACCATTCCTTCACGAACATAATATTGTTCCTTCGACTCTCCATCAATGTTTCAAGTATGTTGATGACAATGGAGAAGTTCAAAAAGAGGTTGCGGATCTCTATCCTTTCAAAGGTGTCGAAGCATATTGCAACGATGCTCGCATGTACAAGGATGAATTCATGAAGGTAGTACTGGCTTTGGACACTGAAGAAGAACAAGAAGCAGTGCCCAATGACATTCTCATCGTACCTGTCAAAGGGCGTGTTTTTCGTCCTCAATCCTCCAAACCATTGGCTATTCATTTGCCAGCCCAGAAGCAACCAACTGATGGTGGTCAAAAGCAAAGGGAGCTCACCTCTTCTGAGCCACTTGTTATCGACCTACGTCGTAACAAAGATAAAAGGGAGCTCACCTCTTCTGAGCCGCTTGTTATCGACCTCCGTCGTAATAAGTCTAATCCTCCTCCACGTTCTTCTTCTCCCCCTCTTGTAATCAATCTGACCAAGCCTGCTAAGGCTAAAGGTCATGTTGTAAATACAGATGTACAAATCAATGAAAAAGCATCTCCTTTCCAGTATACTGATGTCATTTATCATGCTAAGTGCTATTTGGATATGTTAGATAGCTTTCAGTCATTTACAATGGGAGTTGTACAGTCTCTTCAAACAGAAGTCTTACTCGAACATCCAGATGATTCATACTTTGTTGTCCCTTCTCGAAAGAGAGGTGAGAGTCCGATAATTTTTAGTAAAGGGCCAGAACAAAAATTCAGCTATACGGATGATAGCAAAAGTAACGATACAGGACGTCTCCAACTCCGTCGTTATAGTCAACAATCAAAAAACATCATCCGAAAGATGGGTTATGACTTCAAGAATGGCCTCAACTACGGTAAGGGTAGAAGAACTCCTATCCGTACGGTTGTTCCAGAAGGAAAATCAGATATGTATTACCGCAGGACAAAAAGAGGTCTCGGATATGCTTCACCTCCGGTATTATCTCCAGCAGTCTCCGAATCCGATAGTGAGGAGCGCTCTAACTCTTCTGATTCCAGATTATGGGATTCTGATACCAGTATTGGTCAAATTCATCGGCTGATCGTATCTTCTAACACGGTCTCCGTCGAACTTCCAGAAGGTTATGACGAAGATATCGAAGAAAGTCCTGAAATAGATCATTGGGCTCAACGAATGGATACCCAATGGGAACTCCGATTCGAACAACAAGAACCTCCTATCGAAGATCAACTGCTCCAAATTGACTTAGGAGAAAGTGGGTCACCTCGTCCGATATTCATCAGCAAGAACCTTCCAGAGGCAGATAAGCAAGAATTAATTCTTCTTATTCAAGAATACATTGATGTCTTTGCCTGGAGCTATGAAGACATGCCAGGTCTAGATCCCAAAGTTGCTACTCACAAATTGAATATCTTGCCTAATACAAAGCAGTCAAACAACATCAAAGACGATTCAAGCCAGAAATGATGGACGCTATTGATGATGAAGTCAAAAAGCTCATAGCTTGTGGCTTTATTCGAGAAGAACAACATCCAAATTGGGTAGCCAATGTTGTCCCAGTCTTGAAGAAAACTCGAAAAGTTTGAGTTTGTATCGACTTCCGGGATCTTAATGAAGCCTGTCCAAAAGACGAGTTTTCTCTCCCTATCACGGACGTCATGATTGACAACACCTGTGGGTTCGAGCGAATATCTTTTATGGACGGATTCTCCGGATACAATCAGATTCGGATGAATCCTGAAGATGAAAAACACACTTCTTTTCGCACCCCTCGCGGAGTCTACTACTATACTGTGATGCTATTTGGTCTCAAGAACGCTGGTACAACTTACCAACGAGCCATGAGTACCATCTTTCGAGATCATCTGCGCAAGACTGTCGAATGCTACGTCGACGATATTGCTGTCAAAAGTCGTCTAAAGGAAGATCACATCCAAGACTTAAGAACTATCTTCAATCTAATGCGCCAACATCAGCTGAAAATGAATCCTACCAAATCATTCTTGGGTGTCTCTAGTGGCAAATTTCTCGGCTTCGTCATTACCTCTAAGGGTATACACGTGGATCCCGAAAAGATCAAAGCCATTCAAGAGATGCGTCCTCCACGCAACCTAAAAGAGCTACGATGATTCCAGGGTCGACTTGCGTACATCAGGAGATTCATTTCAAATCTGTCTGGATGCTGCAGACCATTTACTCAGTTAATGAAGAAGGGTGTCTCTTTCATTTGGACTGAAGAATGTCAACGAGCGTTTGACGACATAAAACAGTATCTCATGAACCCACCAGTCTTGGTGCCACCAATCTCTGGCATACCATTCTTAATGTACGTCCGTGCTATGGATTATTTATTGGGTGCTTTACTTGCCCAAAAGAACAAAGAATGTCATGAATAGGCCATCTACTATCTCAGTCGTACTATGATTGGTGCCGAACACCGTTATAGCCCGGTCGAAAAAGAATGCCTAGCTCTTATGTTCGCTGTTCAAAAGACTCGGCATTACATCATTGGCCAAACTATTCATGTCATATCCCGAGTTAATCCTCTTCGGGTATTGATGAAGAAGCCTAGCACACTCAATTCTCGGCTGGTTACATGGGTCATTCTGCTAGCCCAATATGACATGGTATACGTTCCACAAAAGTCTGTTAAAGGTCAAGCACTGGCAGATTTCTTAGCAGCTCATCCTGTACCAGAGACATCCAAACTTTATGATGAAATTCCAGACGAGACATTAGAATCAAATATGATCTCCGAAGAATTTCCTACTTGGCGTCTATTCTTTGACGGTGCATCCAGGATCGGACCAAATGGTGTCATTGTCGCAGGAGCTGGAGTTGTCCTTGTTTCTCCAGACGGGTCAACTATCCAAAGAGCCTATTCCCTAGATAAACCTTGCTCCAAAAATGTAGCAGAATACAATGCTCTACTCATTGGCCTTCAGTTAGCTAAACAACTGGACGTCGAATATCTTGAAGTCTATGGTGACTCCAAGATGGTTGTTAACCAGGTTAGAGGAACCTATGAAGTTCGTCATCAAGATCTAGTGCCTTATCATGAAGCGGCAATCAACATGGTTACATCATTCAAAGTCTTCTTCATCGAATATGTCCGTCGAGCTTGCAATACTGAAGCAGATGCTTTGGCTAATCTTGCAGCAGTCTTAGCCATCCCTATCAAAAGACAGCAGGTGGTGGTTGTCTCTAATCGGGAATTGTTCTGCATCAAAAACAATCGTAATATTGAGTTCAGTAATCTTATTACAGCCAATGTTATCAGTGAAGATTGAAGAACTTTCTTCATCGACTTCGTAGTTTATGACATACTTCCTGAAGATCCCAAGGAAGCTACGAGTATTCGTCGGCGGTCTCTGCGATTCTACTACAATCAGACCACCAAAACTCTTCACCGGCGGTCTTATGACGGCCTACTCTTGCGCTGTTTTGCTGGTGATGAAGCGAAGCAAGTATTGCGTGAAGCTCACGACGGTGTCTGCAGAGCACATCAACCTGGTCCTAAACTACAAGACCGTATCCGACGCATGGGTTACTACTGGCCCTCTATGGTATCTGATGCCATTGAATATGCAAGGAAGTGTCGAGCTTGTCAAATCTATGCAGATTTCATCCATCAACTATCAGAATTCCTTCATTCGACTGCTGCTTCCTGGCCTTTTGAAGCTTGGGGCATGGATATTATAGGTTCCATCAATCCTCCTTCTTCTAGAGGACATCGGTTCATACTAGCAATAACTGACTACTTCTCCAAATGGGCCGAAGCTATACCCTTGGCTGAAGTCAAGACCAGCAGTGTCATCAACTTTGTCAAACATCATGTCATCTATATATTTGGTGTACCTCGACGAATCATTCACGACAATGGACCACAGTTTATCAGTCAAAAGTTTACAAGGTTCTGTGACGATCACCGGATTGACAATGTCGCTTCGACAGCTTACAATCCTGCTGCTAATGGCTTGGCTGAAGCTTTCAACAAAACTATCATCAAGCTCCTCAAGAAGTTTGTGTCTACTAATAAACGAAATTGGAGTGAAAAACTTGGAGAATGTCTTTGGGCCTATCGTACTACGGTCCGTAATCCCACAGGCTGTACATCTTTCTCTTTAGTGTACGGCTGTGAAGCAGTTCTACCCCTGGAACTTCAAATTCCGTCCTTAAGGATTGCCATCGCCAACGAGCTCACTACAGAGAACAACGACCTTCTTCGACTCCAAGAATTAGAAGCACTCGACGAGAAAAGGTTATTGGCTCAACAGCATATTGAGCTATACCAAGCCCGCATCTCAAAGACCTTCAACCACAAAGTTAAGGTCAGAACTTTTCAGAAAGGAGAGCTCGTTCTAACCGTCAGACGTCCCATGACTATGACTCATATGAGCAAAGGCAAGTTCGATGCAAAATGGGAAGGGCCTTACATTGTGAGCAAAGTCTTTTCAAATGGAGCCTATCAACTCTCAGAGCTGGACGGTCGAGTTGTAATGATGCCCATCAATGGCAAATTTCTAAAAAAATATTATGTATGAATGTAACAAGGATTTCATGTAAATATGATCAGACAGTTCATAAATAAAGTTTGATTTTATTTCATCATGAATGGCGTTACATAATATCAAGGACGAGAATCACTATCGTCCTTTTTATAGACATGACGAGGACCACTGCCATCCTTTTCAAAAACATAATCAGCAAAAGAGCCGAGAACATCTTTGCTCGAACCCACCAGGAATTTGCAAGCAGCCATCCTCATGGCCTCTTCTTCCTCTGTCGTCCCTGGTTCAAGAAGGAAGTCCAACATGTCCCTTGGTGGATTGGGTGCAGACGAACCCTCACCTGCCTTTGTCTGCTTTGGCTGGACCGGCTCGACTGGACGTTCTTCAGTAACCGCTTCAATCTTCGGGGCGATCTCAGCCTTCTTGGATGCATCTCCAGACGACATCTTTATGTTGAAAAGTAAAAGTGATCATTCCATCTAATTTTTTTGTTCTATTTATAGACAGAGATTCGTGAAACAATGAAGCGACACATTCATCCGACGGTTCACCCGTTCATCACATTCATCCGATGGTTCACCCGTTCATCACATTTCATCCGACGGTTCACCCGTTCATCTCATTCATCCGACGGTTCGCCCGTTTATCACATTTCATCCGACGGTTCACCCGTTCATCACATTTCATCTGACGGTTCGTCCGTTCATTATATTCATCTGACGGTTCGCCCGTTCATTACATTCATTCGACGGTTCGCCCGTTCATTACACGGTTCGCCCGTTCATTTTATCTATCTGACGGTTCATCCGTTCATTCCATTTATTTGACGGTCCATCCGTTCATCCTGACAATTCATTTCATTCATGCACTTTGACAATTTATCCGTTCAATCATATCAGCAACTTGTCATCTTTGATTAAGTTGTCTACTGAAATAATGATATTCAACAAATTATATTCTGCCATGTCCACATTACCTCTGAGCAGATATAATAAATATAATTATTTTCTAAATCAAGAAATATATCATGTCCCGAACCTCTGAATATATTTTCTATCGCTATTATTTATATCCGAATGAGATATGCATTAAATAATAGAGCCACAAAAAAAATATCTTTTTATTGATCAAAATTAAAAGACATTACAAAATTACATGTCACAAAATAGAAGATACAAAAAGTCTTCCTATTCAGCTGGTGAAGTCATCAAACTAGTCATCTGCTGCTTTAAAGTCTGAAGTCGCTCCTCTCTAGAATCCATCACTCGCCTTCTAGCTTCCTCCATACCAGAATTTTCATCAAAAGTCGATAAGGTTACTAGTCGACGGGAGATTTCAGCTTGATGAGTCGTGACATATTCATCTCTTTCGTGGGTCAAGGCGTCCAGTTGCTGAACTGTAGCCTGATGTTGGGTGGCCTCATCTTCCAGAGCAAGCTGAACAAGTCTCAACTCTTCTTGAAGATGGGCAGATTCTGCTTTTAGTTCAGCAACTTTCTTTTCATTCCCCTCAGCAGCAGATGCTATTATCTCTATTTGAGAGTTATACTCTGAAGACATGGCAGTGAAAGTGTCCAAGATAATCTGGAAATCAACTTTCGCAACTGCAGCCTCTTGAGACATCCTCTCAAACTCAACATGTACCAAAGATTCTACCTCTCCCCGATTGAGATCTTTATAGATCTTAACTGATTCTTCCAGCTCATCCAATATGTGTTCAAGGTAAGCAGCTTGCGCTTCATCTCCTTGACTCCGGATGGCAGCAATCAGATAAGAGGTTGGACCCCTAACAGTTATGAAACCAACATCTTCTTTCCCCATTACCCTTTCTACTAAGGGTCCTAGTGAATTAAAGAAAAGGTTGGTGAAAGAGCCAATTATAAATCTATTCGTAGCTATTGTACCAGGTATGGTAGCTACTCCCATTGATGTTGAAGTAGCAGGTACTTGCACAGGCGGTAGCGCAGTAGCATGAACAGTAGTCTCTTTCGACAAAGGAGCCATGCTAGAGCTGGTTGCCCCTCCCAGATGTTCCTCTGTGAAATCAAACAAACACCATCAGTTGGCTGTCATTAGCAACTATCGAGAAAGATTAAAAGTAAGAGCAATCTTACCATTGATGGGTCCAGTGACAATTTTGTCATCTGCTGACATGGGTTGCAACCTCGCAGAAGTAGCTTCAGACATTACTGCCTGGCTAATACCCGCTTCGGAGCCGCCCGAAAAATATCTGCTACTGCTGGCTATCTCCTTTATTGGCACTATATCAGTGCATGTTGGAGGAATCGAAGAAGATTCAATTTCTGCATGGATAAAAATTTAGATGTCAGCCATTTAATCTATGAAAAGAAGATTGATAATATCATTCAATACCTTTGGGATCAGCAGTAGTAACTTCCTCAGGTGCTACTTATTCAACTGTATTCTTTTCTGGTGATGTTTGTACATCAACATCTTCTTCTGGATTTTGAGTGTCATCAACACCCTCTGTTGATGTATCTTCATCATTTGCCCTTTCTTCTGGTGCTTCTTCACTATCAGATGCTGCGACCGGATCTACATCATCATGGAGGCCGAAGACGCAGTCATTCAGAGCATCGATCATTAATCGATCTTCTTCATCACGAAGTATTCTCGGTGTAGCTGAAAGCTGGATAGTTTCCACTGCAAGAGTAGGAGATCGCAATACTTCATCCTCTTTCTCCATGACCTCCTCCCTGGTCTCTACAACCTCATCCCTCCTCTCTGGACTGAAAGCTTCAGGCTCAGGGACAGGTGTAGGAGACGATATTATGATTTCGGCGACAGCACTAGCCACGACCGATGACATGATAGGTCTTGGAGGACTGGCCACCTTCCTTCTGACAACTATCTTCTTTCTACGTAGAGGTCTCTCCGGACTCTCTACGTCTACAACATCTACCTGCCTTTGAATAGAGGTCGGGGTTGTCGTCTCTTCTCTTTGAATTGACTCGGCCTGCTGTCGAGATTGTGACCGGGTGGTAACCCTTTCCGATGATTCCAAGACAAGCTTCTTCTTAGCAACTGGAGAAGAAGGTTCTTCTATCCTTCTTTTCTTCTCCTTGGCTGGAGATTTGACAACCTTCAAGGAGATGCGCAGTGGCTCGTTGACTTCTTCAGGGGAGTTGGCTTCCCTCGAAGCTTCCAACGGTGCATCGGCCGGTTCACGCTCTTCATCATTGCCAAGAGCCGACACAACAGACGCTCCCTTCTTTAATCGGGCCGCTGTCGCAAAGCTGTCTACGAGACTGAAGTTCTCGGCAAAGGTATTCGCGGATGTATAGAAGAGTGAATATGTATACAGCATCCGAGGACCATGATCGCTCTTCATCGGCATTGAGAATGTTGTTCTTGTGTCTCGAGCATTATAATAAGCCCAAGCCCGGGCTCCATCAATCAGATAACCTTTTCCTTGTAGGCACGTGATGGCGTTGCCTACATGAAACTGGTCATAGCCGAATTGGCGGGCAAAACGGCTGGGAAGATAGGGCTCCAAATAACATTCGTCTTCAAATCTGTAGACCAGGTGTGACGGCCGGATTGTCCTCAGCCAATCAAAAACTGCATGACCCAAAGGCTGCCTCCCAGAGTCGAACAGATTTGAAGACATGTGCTCGTAGCCAGTTGGAGGGGGAACACAATAGAAGTTACATCCCTTTCCGAGATTCAGAGCACGTCTGCAATCTCTTAAACTGGTGTATATCCACTTGCTTCTGGAGAATCTCCTCAAGAAGCTGCCGCTTACCGCTCCCATATCGGGATTCATCAGAGTAGGATAGTGCAGAAGCAGCCATCTAAATAGATATGTATATGGTAGCTCTAGCCGAGAAAAGCTTCATTTCTCGCATTTCCCTTTGAGCATCGAATCTATAAAAGACGGAGACCAGCGTTCAATCTGCAAGTCATTGCTGACAATAGATCCATCCGATAGCCGAAGACTAAGCGGACGGCAGCAAACAGCATGCCTCGATGAAAGTGATCGACGGCGCTGGCTCCAGGGATGACGAATCGTCGAAGCCAGTAGGTGAGGAAACCCGCCAGCTGGGCTTCCTTTGACATGGGCCTATAGCCCATCCTCATAAAACTTTCAATAATATCTCCTGTCTTGAAAGGAGGATATTGAAGATCATCATCGATCTTGATATCCATCTCCTTGTTCTCCTCCATCAACCCTATCACTTCGCTGCTGCTAAGTGGTTTGAAGAAGTTGGGTTTGCAATTATCGTGCTCCTTGGTCTTCTTCTCCATAATGTGGTCGAGAAAGAGATATGGCAACCATTTTGTCGAGTAGCAGGTGCCTGATGAACCACTCTTGTAATACAAGGAACAGATCTTGTAGTGGCACAACAGCTCTTCAAAGACGGCCACCATGTCAGCATTTTCCTGACGAAGTTTGTCCAATTCGTCATTGGTTGGGACAAATTCCTCATAAGGTATATTCTCCATTGGCAGGCTCGAGATGTACTTCATCTCGTGAAGAGCCAATCCGATCTCCCCACAAGGCGTCATAAAAGTCCCTGTTCTGAAGTTGTACCTCTCTGCCAATGCAAGGAATAGGTGAGGATTGGGGTGAAAGCGGTAAACGGTAGAGTACACCGCTTGATACAGCTCAATCTCCTTGAGCTTCTCTTCGAATTGAGCCAATATCCAATTGGCTATACAGTTCCATCTCTTGTTATCCGGATTAACAAGACCTGTCAATCGGATATCTTGATCTGGATATCTTCCTTCAACCTTCGCAAACTCGTTTGCGAATATCGGCGTTCTGACTGGTAGCAGAAGGGAAGAGTTTTTCTGTAGAATGCAGCCAGGTTTCAATCCTCTGAGTAGGGAGCTGTGACGCTCAGAGGAACTGTAAAACATGTCCCTGTTGTTCGGCCCCTTCTTTACACAAATGTTCCCCGTTCGAGCTTGTTGAAGAGGAGTTATATCCCATTCCATTCTCCTGGGATAGCTCGCAAAAGCATAGCGAGATAGGGGAAGGCATCTGGAAATCTCTGGTAAAAGTATCATTTTCTCGCCTCTCTGAAAAAGTCTCTGTTCAACTCGAGGTCTGGGCTGAGAACTCTTATCAAGAGCCTCACCAAACAGAAACAGAGGCTTCTTATGAATAACGGCGTCATCAGTTTGCAGAGGCTGCCCGTTCATCAGACTCAGCAATGTTTCATTGTCCTGTGCTGTTAGGATGGCTTGTCGAGACGATGGCAGGGCATAATGAGAAAATATTACATGAGAAAGATCCTTCTTAAACTCAGGTTCAGCCAAAGTCCCTGCAAAGACCTCATAATTGGGGTCTTCCCTGAGATTAACTGCATCAAACAAAGAGACAAAATTCAGTACATACAAAATCAAAGAATCTGTTCAAAAGATCAGCAAATTGTGCAGTGTCAGATTGTGCTATGTGTAAAGCATCAGATTGCGCTAATGCAGCCTACATGCACAAAATATCCAGTTGCGCCAACACATCCACTTGCACAAGACATCAGGTTGCGCTAACCTACTTGCGCAAGGCATCAGTTAGCGCTGGCTCAACAGACTTGTGCAAATCGATAGATTGCGCCGAACATCTGCCAGCACTTTTCAATCGATTGCGCAAGAATATAGTTTTCATAAAAATGAAAACTATTGTGTGTGTGCAACCAAAACCCTAAACAGGGCGGCGCAATACCATCAAATCTCTAAAAAGAGAGAGGTATGAAGGTTCAAAAATGTCAAGAACCCTAAAAAGGGTTTTTGATCGAGTTCATCATCTGCCTTGCAGTGCGGGATGGCCAACTTCATGACGAGAAATTCGGGGCGCAACCCGAGTCGAAGACTCAGCGGGGGCTTTTGTAAGCCCCTGTTTTTCAAAATTTACTTAATTAGTGTTAATTAATTTTTAAATGTCATATTTAGCCTTAAAATATTTATTAGGATTTTTAGGAATTTTTCTAGAATTTTTAAATGATTTTTAAAGCTTAAAATATCAATTTATAATTTTCTAAAATATTTTAATTAAGTTTTGCAATTAATTAGATTGTTTAAATATCGGTTTACAATTTTCCAATTGTTATGTGCAAATTTTATTTGCACATAAACAGTGCGGGATGGGTTATGCAAATTATTATTTGTATTTATCTACATTAGGGACCTATCTGTAATATCCTAAAGTCTAGGGGCCCTAATGCTAAACCCTAATCTACCCACCCCGACTGACCGACGACTGACCGGCGGCCTGCCCCCGCCATTTTCGGCCAGCTCACCGCCCACAACCGACTTCCCTACCCTATAAAAGAAGCCCTAGACCAAACCTAACCCTAGAACGACCCCATGACCACCCAGCCACCTACAACCGCCTCACCGACAGCCCCAAACCCTAATCCTAAACCCTAACTTCGGCGAGCCTCGTCCAGCCCCCACGACGAGCGCCACCGGCCGCAACCACCATCATCCGACGCGCCGTGACGAGCCGCACCCAGCGCCACCCGAGCGCCACCGCCCCGACCACTTCTCCGCCGTCCAGCACACCCAAAACCCTCATCGATCACCGGACACGTAAGTGGCAGTGAGGATTTGTGTCGTACGTGTCTCGAATCCACGTATGTGGTTCGCCAGGACACGACGAACCCAACGCTGTGCTTGGACACGCATTTCATGATTCGTACGTGTCGTATATAGCACGGACACGTAGACTCTGTGTCCCAAACTGTCAGGACACAGAGTAATTTTTCGGGTTTTTTATATAATCTAACTTAAAACCTAAATATTACTAATCAAAACCCTCCCCCTAACACAAGCTTCGGGCTGACCCCCTGGCCAGCCCGACCCGACTCAAGAACCCGACCCAGAGGGCCGAGTTCGAGCCCCTCTTATGTGCTGTTGTTTCTTTTTCCTTTTTGTTTTTCTTTTTATTATTTATATATATATGTATACATGTATTTGTATATATATATGTATTATTATATATACTGTATATATGCAGTATTTATATATATATATATATATATATATATATATATATATATATATATATATATATATATATATATATATATATACATATATTTTATATTTAGTACTTTATTATATTGTATAAGTGTGTATATATATATATATATATATATATATATATATATATATATATATATATGTATTTATGTATATATTTAAATATGTTCATGTGTATATATATATATATATACTATTATATGTATATGTATACAATATTTGTATATATATATATATATATATATATATATATATATATATATATATATATATATATATATATATATATATATATATATATATATATATATATATATATATATATATATATATATATATATAAGAAAATACATATATATATATATATATACTTTATAGTTAAGTATTTTCTTATATATATATATATATATATATATATATATATATATATATATATATATATATATATATATATATATATATATATATATATATATATGTATTTTTAA
Source organism: Iris pallida (assembly GCA_029216955.1). Lineage (NCBI taxonomy): Eukaryota > Viridiplantae > Streptophyta > Magnoliopsida > Asparagales > Iridaceae > Iris > Iris pallida. Next base: position 1,557,578 of record JANAVB010024800.1, on the reverse strand, counting down.
CATATGTATGTATATACCCATTATGTAAATATCTATATATTTATATGTATATATAAATATTGTAGATATACATTTTATATATGTATTTCACTCTACCTAGTGTAAATTATTATTATGTAAATATACTTGTCATATTTTTATAACTACTATGTATAATTTTACCTTATTAAAATATTAGTATTTATTATGTATTTTTACGTCTTTATATTTTTTGTGTATTTAAATTACTGCAACCATTTGGTGTCCAAGCCTAGCATGGGTTTTTGGGCCCAAATGTGTTTTCACACATTCAAGACCTGTACAAGTCATATTGGACTTGATTCATGGCCTTGGGTCCTGTATTTGAACTTTGGTTCAAATTATGTACATGGACAAAATACGCAGATAATTAATTATTTAATTTTAAATTGTGTGCAATACTATTTTTGAATTTCTAAAAAAATACTTTAATTGCTGTTAAAATTCTGGAAAAATAGTATTTAGATACTATGTTAATTTAGCTAATTTAGTATAATTTTTATAGTATTTAATTTACAGTTTTGCCACTATCTTGGCATATGAAACCAGAACTCATTTTCTTTATACTTAGGAAAACTGATTTTTATAAAATACTTGTATTGGTTAATAAATTCCAGAAAAATTATAATAAATTTCTATAATTAACAAGAATCATTTTGGTACTTTATTTTATGTAAAATTAAGCTTTTTGTCTATCTCAAAAATTGTTGGAACACAATGTTCATTTGATTTATTTATTGAATAATTACGACTTGCAACTTTTTGTGTTATTTTGAGTTTTAGCCGTATTGAACCTCACCCCTCACTAGTGTAAAGACCCTAGAAAGTAGTTATAGTAGTGTGTCACCCCACATTGGTCTCCTATGCTAAAGTCATCATTTTGGCTAGGTGCCCAGTCACAAGTCGTGTTTCACCAATTAGTGTTTTAGTGTTTTAGCTTAGTATAAAAACTAAGTTTATGTATTTATTTCTACAGTGACGAGTTACCAGACATCTATAGCACTTTTATCGCAGCTTGTTTTGCTTTGCTTTGCTAGAGGCAAGTACTTTCTACAAACTTTACATACTATTACATAAATGAACTGCAAATCTAACCATGTTAAATGCTGATCCATGGGGTAGCAACTTAGATATTCACATGTTGTACTTTCAGTTACTACCATGCTTAGAACAGTCTTTATGTATCTCTCACATGATTAGAATCTGGGTTATGGGGAAACTGTTAGTAGCATACGTGATCATGCCCCCTTACTCGTACGTACGTACCGAGCAAGGTTGACATTTTATATGTATACCTTGTCGTAGGCGCACCAGCTGTATTTGTACGTATGTACATCTATCGCTTATTTTACTTGTACGGAAGTACATTTTATATACTTGTACCACAGTACATTTTACACATATTGACGATCACGTACCTGCTACAGTTTTAAATATTACATATACATCTGTCTCTATGACATATGTGTCCTTGCCATGATAGATTATGTGATGCCATGTTTCTAGTTATTCCTCTTATGTTCATTTCCATGTTTCATATGCTAGTTTGTTAGAATCAGTACTTGCTCCCGTCCTGACAGAATAACGTTGTAGGTATCCTTACTGAGGAGGAGTTACTCTGCGACTCATATTATGGAGATACTGCCGAGGACCCGGCTTTGCTTTACGAGGATGTACCTGCGGGGAAACTCGCCTAGTTTGCGTAGTCACTTGGGATACTTAGTGTAGTCATGTATTAGACTACGTGTTTTGTAACTGGACATGTATCCAGTTTTACATTTCAGACTTGTACTTTGGACATTTTACTATATGAGACGACTTTTGTGTTTGGAGCATTTATGACTTTTATTCACTTATAGAACTGTTAGCACATTTAGTCTTATCTTGTTATTTCTAGAACAGCTTACTGTGCTTTATCTCAAGCACAGGCTGGACATGACTCGGCCTGGCCCAACAATTTGGGTAACGGGTCGTGACATATTTTTAGTGGTGGCCCATGCAGGTCCTGACTAAATTGTTTGGTTATGTTATTGTACCAAGCATGCCTGCAATTAGGAACTTAAGGTAATTAGACAACATTAGGAATGACGCTTAGAATACCTAGAGGAATGCTAGGATTGCAATATAGGAAATACATCACATGCTTGCTATTATAATTAGATTTTCTTGCCGATGATTGCTTACTTTAAACAAGTCCTTATAAGTCCTTTTTATTGTAATTAGATGGTGCTTACTCGTTCATCCCAGTATGTTACACCTGAGAATGACGCACTCCATATCCAGTCAGCTGACCAGTTGACTGATACACCCCCACCTCCACCTACCATATTCCCCTACTCCACAGATCCACAAACCCAGATGCCTCCACCACCTTCCACATTACATACCCAGCAGGACCCAATACTTCCACCACCCCCTATCACTATACCTATCCAGGCTTCCGTCACACTCGACGGGAACCAACTGCTCACTATGATCCAGGGGTTCCTAACAACCCATCAGGAGCAGACTATCCTACTCCGCCAGAGCATGGAGCGTTAACGTACCGTGGTCCCACCACCTGTAGAGCCACGGCAGAGAGCGGGGACGATCAAGGACTTCATGGGTCTGAATCCCAAGGAGTTCTCAGGGACTGAGGGCATATATAGTAGTAGCAGATAACTAGCTAGACTCGGTAGAGAGGAAGCTCCTTGGAGTTAGGATGCCGGGTGACCTCCAGGTCGAGGCAGCGGAATTTCTGCTGATAGACTTGGCAGGAGTCTGGTTCCGGAATGAGCCGTTGTTTACGAGAGGGAGGGCCACTTGGGATCAGTTCAAGACCCAGTTCAAGAAAAAATTCTTCTCGACCACTGCTAGAGTAGCCATGGGGCTACGATTCCAGAACATCCAGCAGGGGAACCGTTCTGTTGACGAGTATACGGCAGAGTTTAGTCGCCTGAGCCGTTTCGCTTCTAGTCTGGTTGTAGATCCAGAGGAGATGACCCGTAGGTTTTGCCATGGTCTAGTTCCAGACATCGGCATTCTTATAGTGGCGAACGGTACGACTGACTACTACCAGAGCCTAGAGTTGGCCCGGAGCATCGAGGAGCGTCTTCTGTCTTGCAAGAGGCCGGCTTCTGTACATCATGAGGGACCGTCCAAGCGTCAGGCTTTCCAGCAGAGAGCACCGACGCCGCACCAGCAGACATACCGTCCCCCTACACCACCTCATCAGACCCTGCCAGTTAGAGCCCCGGGACCCCGACAGCAGCAGAAGGGGGCTATATATTCTTTCTGCGGAAGACCAGGCTATGATTACTCCATCTGCAGGAAGAGGTTGAAGCAGTGCTTAGTTTGTGGGTTTGCCACCCACATGATACGGGAATGCCCAGTAGCCAAGGGACCTAGAGGACCGCTTCCGACTCAGCAGCAGAGGTTTGGGCAGCATCTGCAGCAGCAGAAGGGACCTCAGGGGAAGGTTTATAGTCTAGCTCTCGAGCCGGAGCCGGAGCAGGTTTCGGAGCCAGATTACTTAGCTGACGTCATCACAGGTCATGTTTATTTGCATACTTTTCTAGCTCTATGCTTGTTTGATTCTGGTGCATCTCATAGCTTCCTATCATTAGAGTTTATGCATAAACACCATCTAGTAGCTACACCTACTACGGAGATTAGTAGAGTGATGACGGGAGGAGGACCAGTGCCTATTAGAGCTATCTATAGATGTTCTATTTTTATAGCCAGGAGAGAGTTCAGGGGACGATTCTTTGTGATGCCACTCCCCGGTTATGATATCATATTGGGGATGGACTGGCTTAGCTATGCCCATGCATCTATAGATTATCATGAGGATAGTATTTTGTTCAGTCCCCCAGGCATAGCACCATTCAGTGTCAGGAGGACAGGGCCGGAGATCAGCCTAGAGCCGAACTGTTGTGCGACAGTTGGGGACGTAGCACCGCCACACCCTATCATTAGGAAGTTTATGGATGTATTCCCAGAGGATCTTCCAGGACTTTCGCCTGACAGAGATGTGAAATTCACTATAGATTTAGTGCCGGGTTCATCACCAGTATCCCGGGCTTGCTATAGAGTGAATCCCAAGGAGGCCGTAGAGATGAAAGAGCAGATTAATGACCTGTTGAAAAAGGGTTTCATTCGATCCAGTGCTTCTCCATGGGGAGCGCCAGTGCTCTTTGTGCCTAAAAAGGATGGTACAGTCCGGTTGTGTATTGACTACCGGGCCTTGAATGCCATCACCATCAAGAACAAATATCCTCTGTCCAGGATAGATGATTTGTTCGATCAGTTGAGTGGGACGAAGGTATTTTCCAGGATAGACTTAAGATCCGGGTACCACCAGGTGAAGGTTAGGGCATCAGACATCCAGAAGACAGCGTTCAACACGAAGTACGAGTTTCTGGTGATGCCATTTGGTCTCACAAATGCGCCAGCTGTCTTTATGAATTTGATAAATAAGATATTTTACCAGTATCTGGATAAGTTCGTCGTAGTGTTTATCGACGACATCCTGATATACTCAAAGACGCCGGAGGAGCATGCAGAGCACTTATGGATAGTTTTGGGGATTCTGAGGCAGGAGAGATTGTTTGCCAAATTACCGAAGTGCGAGTTCTTTTTAGACCGAGTGGAGTTTCTTGGCCATGTAGTTACTGGAGATGGAATCTCGGTGGATCCCAGGAAGATTGCTACAGTTGAGACATGGAAGGCTCCGACGTCAGTTTCAGAGATCAGAAGCTTTCTGGGTTTAGCAGGCTATTATAGAAAGTTCGTCCAGGACTTTGCTAGGATAGTTGAACCCATGACGAAGCTGACGCGGAAGGACGCAGAGTACATTTGGTCAGAGGACTGCCAGACAGCATTTGAGGAGCTGAAGAGGAGGCTGACGACCGCTCCAGTTCTGACATTACCTTCAGGTTCTGGAGGTTTCACCATATACAGCGATGCTTCTGGGAAGGGGCTAGGATGTGTCCTACAGCAGCATAGAAAAGTGATTGCTTATGCATCTAGGCAATTGCGGACTCATGAGCGAAATTATCCTACCCATGACCTAGAGTTAGCTGCGGTGATCTTTGCACTTAAGTTATGGAAACATTACTTATACGGAGAGCGTATGGAAATCTTTACTGACCACAAAAGCTTGAAGTATGTGTTCACGCAGAAAGAGCTGAACATGAGGCAAAGACGATGGTTGGAGTTGATGAAAGACTTCGACATCGATTTACAGTATCACCCCGGAAAGGCAAATGTGGTGGCGGATGCGCTGAGCAGGCATCCGATGGCATGGTACCTGATGATTGATCAGCATTTGCAGGAAGATCTGGAGAAGCTCGGTATCGAGCTAGTTCGGCCAGGATCAGTGATACAGATGATGGCACTTGACATTCAGTCAGGTCTGATGGAGCAGATCCGGGAGGCACAGTCTACAGATGAGAGCCTTCGCAGACTTCGAGCCCAGGCTTTAGCTGGATTGCTGGATGACTTCACTATAGCAGAGGATGGATCCTTGAGGCATGGCAGCCGACTGTGCGTGCCGAAGGGAGAGCTGGTAGAGGCAGTCTTGCAGGAGGTACACCGATCGAGATATTCTATTCACCCTGGTGCTAACAAGATGTACCGTGACTTGCAAGAACATCTTTGGTGGCACGGAATGAAGAGGGATGTATCACGTTTCATCTCGAGATGCCTAGTTTGCCAGCAGGTCAAGGCGGAGCGACAGAGGCCAGCTGGTTTGTTGCAGCTGTTACCCATTCCCGAGTGAAAGTGGGAACATATTACTATAGACTTCGTCTCAGGGCTTCCTCGTTCCCAAGGAGGGAAGGATGCCATTTGGGTCATCGTGGACAGGCTGACGAAGTGTGCGCACTTCATACCCTTCAAGGTGGGGCTTTCCACCGAGAAGTTGGCGGAGCTATACATGCAGCAGATAGTTCACCTACACGGAGTATCAGTGAGCATTGTGTCGGACAGAGACAGCAGATTCACGTCCCACTACTGGAGGAGCTTACAGGAGGAGTTGGGCAGTAGGCTCAAGTTCAGTACGGCGTACCACCCGCAGACAGATGGACAGTCCGAGAGGACGATACAGACACTGGAGGATATGCTGAGGACCTGCGTACTGGACTTCGGAGGATCATGGGAGAGCCATCTGCACTTGGTAGAGTTTTCATACAACAACAGCTACCAAGCCAGTATCGGTATGTCTCCTTTCGATGCGCTATATGGACGACGATGCCGCACACCGCTCTTTTGGGATGATGTTGAAGACAGAGTTATGCTTGGGCCAGAGATGATCACGAATACAGCAGAGAAAGTCGGGATGATCAGAGACAGGCTCAGAGTAGCTCAGGACAGGCAGAAATACTGGGCTGACGCTAGTCGCAGACCGATGGAGTTCGCAGACGGTGATATGGTGCTGGTGAAGATATCACCTACTAGAGGGACGATTTGGTTCGGACGAGGAAGGAAGCTGAGCCCCAGATACATCGGGCCGTTCGAGATACTTGGCAGGATCGGAGAGGTAGCTTTCAGGGTTGCACTTCCACCCAACCTAGCAGGAGTTTACGATGTTTTTCACGTATCTCAGCTAAGGAGGTATGTTCCAGACCCCAGTCATGTGGTAGATCATTCAGAGTTGGAGGTCGGACCGAGCCTTACAGTTTCTGAGCAGCCAGTGGAGATATTAGACAGGAGGGAGAAGAGGCTGAGGAACATGGTTATACCCTTAGTACGAGTAGCTTGGAGCCGTCACTCTCCGGGTGAATCTACTTGGGAGAGGGAGTCGGACATGAGGGAGAGATACCCTTACTTGTTCGATCCAACCGCTGCGAGGGAACCACCCGTTCCCGCTTGATACCTTAGAGGTTAGTTTCGATCATAGCCTTAGTCATTTGTTGTATTGCTTGCTATGTTAGATTATTGTAGGGTCTTCAATCCTTGTAAATTTCGAGGACGAATTTTTTCAAGGAGGGAAGACTTGTAAGCCCCTGTTTTTCAAAATTTACTTAATTAGTGTTAATTAATTTTTAAATGTCATATTTAGCCTTAAAATATTTATTAGGATTTTCAGAAATTTTTCTAGAATTTTTAAAGCTTAAAATATCAATTTGCAATTTTCTAAAATGTTTTAATTAAGTTTTGCAATTAATTAGATTGTTTAAATATCGGTTTGCAATTTCCCAATTGTTATGTGCAAATTTTATTTGCACATAAACAGTGTGGGATGGGTTATGCAAATTATTATTTGCATTTATCTACCTTAGGGACCTATCTGTAATATCCTAAAGTCTAGGGGCCCTAATGCTAAACCCTAATCTACCCACCCCGACTGACCGACGACTGACCGGCGGCCTGCCCCCGCCATTTTCGGCCAGCTCACCGCCCATATATGTATTTATGTATATATGTAAATATGTTCATGTGTATATATATTATTATATATACTATTATATATTATTATATATACTGTATATATATATATATATATATATATATACATATATATATATATATATATATATATATATATATATATATATATACATATATATATATATATATATATATATATATATATATATATATATATATATATGTATTTATGTATATATGTAAATATGTTCATGTGTATATATATTATTATATATATACTATTATATGTATATGTATACAATATTTGTATATATATATATATATATATATATATATATATATATATATATTATATATATATATATATATTATATATATATATATATATATATATATATATATATATATATATATATATATATATAAGAAAATACTTAACTATAAAGTATATATATATATATATATATATATATATATATATATATATATATATATATATATATATATATATATATATATATATATATATATATATATATATATATATATTATTTCACTCTAGAAGTATATATATTATATATATATATATATATATATATATATATATATATATATATATATATATATATATATATATATATATATATTATATATATATATATATACTTTATATTAAGTATTTCTTATATATATATATATATATATATATATTATATATATATATATCTATATATATATATATATATAGATATATATATATATATATATATATATATATATATATATTATGTATGTATGTATTTTTAAATATGTATGTATATACCCATTATGTAAATATCTATATATTTATATGTATATATAAATATTGTAGATATACATTTTATATATGTATTTCACTCTACCTAGTGTAAATTATATTATGTAAATATACTTGTCATATATTTTATAACTACTATGTATAATTTTACCTTATTAAAATATTAGTATTTATTATGTATTTTTACGTCTTTATATTTTTTTGTGTATTTAAATTACTGCAACCATTTGGTGTCCAAACCTAGCATGGGTTTTTGGGCCCAAATGTGTTTTCACACATTCAAGACCTGTACAAGTCATATTGGACTTGATTCATGGCCTTGGGTCCTGTATTTGAACTTTGGTTCAAATTATGTACATGGACAAAATACGCAGATAATTAATTATTTAATTTTAAATTGTGTGCAATGCTGTTTTTGAATTTCTAAAAAATACTTTAATTGCTGTTAAAATTCTGGAAAAATAGTATTTAGACACTATGTTAATTTAGCTAATTTAGTATAATTTTTATAGTATTTAATTTATAGTTTTGCCACTATCTTGGCATATGAAACCAGAACTCATTTTCTGTATACTTAGAAAAACTGATTTTTATAAAATACTTGTACTGGTTAATAAATTCCAGAAAAATTATAATAAATTTCTATAATTAACAAGAATCATTTTGGTACTTTATTTTATATAAAATTAAGCTTTTTGTCTATCTCAAAAATTATTGGAACACAATGTTCATTTGATTTATTTATTGAATAATTACGACTTGTAACTTTTTGTGTTATTTTGAGTTTTAGCCGTATTGAACCTCACCCCTCACTAGTGTAAAGACCCTAGAAAGTAGTTATAGTAGTGTGTCACCCCACATTGGTCTCCTATGCTAAAGTCATCATTTTGGCTAGGTGCCCAGTCACAAGTCGTGTTTTACCAATTAGTGTTTTAGTGTTTTAGCTTAGTGTAAAAACTAAGTTTATGTATTTATTTCTACAGTGACGAGTTACCAGACATCTATAGCACTTTTATCGCAGCTTGTTTTGCTTTGCTTTGCTAGAGGCAAGTACTTTCTACAAACTTTACATACTGTTACATAAATGAACTGCAAATCCAACCATGTTAAATGCTGATCCTTGGGATAGCAAGTTAGATATTCACATGTTGTACTTTCAGTTACTACCATGCTTTGAACAGTCTTTATGTATCTCTCACATGATTAGAATCTGGGTTATGGGGAAACTGTTAGTAGCATACGTGATCATGCCCCCTTACTCGTACGTACGTACCGAGCAAGGTTGACATTTTATATGTATACCTTGTCGTAGGCGCACCAGCTGTATTTGTACGTATGTACATCTATCGCTTGTTTTACTTGTACGAAAGTATATTTTATATACTTGTACCACAGTACATTTTACACCTATTGACGATCACGTACCTGCTACAGTTTTAAACATTACATATACATCTGTCTCTATGACATATGTGTCCTTGCCATGATAGATTATGTGATGCCATGTTTCCAGTTATTCCTCTTATGTTCATTTTCATGTTTCATATGCTAGTTTGTTAGAATCAGTACTTGCTTCCGTTCTGACAGGATAACGTTGTAGGTATCCTTACTGAGGAGGAGTTACTCTGCGACTCATATTATGGATATACTGCCGAGGACCCGACTTTGCTTTACAAGGATGTACCTGCGGGGAAACTCGCCTAGTTTGCGTAGTCACTTGGGATACTTAGTGTAGTCATGTATTAGACTACGTATTTTGTAACTGGACATGTATCCAGTTTTACATTTCAGCCTTGTACTTTAGACATTTTACTATATGAGACGACTTTTGTGTTTGGAGCATTTATGACTTTTATTCACTTATAGAACTGTTAGCACATTTAGTCTTATCTTGTTATTTCTAGAACAGCTTACTGTGCTTTATCTCAAGCACAGGCTGGACTTGACTCGGCCCGGCCCAACAATTTGGGTAACGGGTCGTGACAGCTTTGCCCTTCTCGATGGCTGAACGTTTGGGGGACATTGACGTCGACGGTGAAGAGAATGAGAAGTAGTCGGAGTTAGCACAGAAGCTTTTCTCTCTTTTGAACAGTTGGAAACAAGTAAAGAATGAAAGAAAGAAGAATGGAAACTATTTATAGTTTTTCAAAAGTAACAGTCGCCTCAGATTGCACCGAGAAATTAGGAGCTGATTCCTCCAAACGCTCAGTCAAAGCATCACTTGCGCAACTTGATTTTAAATTCGAAATTCAAAGTATTTCAAAACTTTGAATATTTTCAAATTTTGAAAACTTTGAAGGGGGTCTTGTAGGTCCTAAAAATCAAGTTGCACCCATCAAAGAAGCAATGAAAATCAAATTGTGCATCCTTCAAATGAACTGCGCAGGAGACAGATTGTGCAACAACTCAACTGCACAAGCTGAATTGTGCACCCATCCAAGCGCGCTAGCTGACATGGCAACGTCATCATTACCTGACACAAAATCAGATCTTCTGACAACTGTTAGCCCGAAGAACGAGGAAACTATTCGTTTCTTGTGCTACGCCGCCATGACAGCTATCTAGCGCGGTACAGCTGCCAAAAGCCAGCGCGGTCTGACAGCTCAACCTCAGCGCAATCCGAGTCTTCGCGCAACCCATTGGAAGCGCAGTCTGATGCTAGCGCAGTTCAAGTGGCACAATCCATCAAGATAACTGACATTCTGTATATGGCATACATGCCATCAATTGCTCACCACGTGGCAACTGTCTGTACACGACCAAGCGTATTTTAATCAAACAATGCCACGTGTCTCATACAGTTGGTCCACGATCGAGTAACTGCCAGCACAGTTCGCTGCTTGCGCAGTCCAATGCCTGCGCAATCCAGAAATAACTACTAATTAGTTATTTTCCAGAACTCTATAAATAGAGTTTCAAGTTCTTCATTATCAAGAGAAGATCAGATCAGATCATTCAAGATCATCACCAGAGATCAGGAGTTCTTGCCAAAGTGCTGCTGCATTCTTCAGAGGCTACCGTCTTCAAAGTTCACATCGTCCAAGGGATAAAGCGATCGTCTTCAGATCGGATTCCTATAGTTGTACTTTTTCAGAATTCAATTGTAATCTTCTTACAAAGTTTGTGAAATAAAGAACACTTTTATTTTTGCAAACAATCCATTGTATCTGAGTGTTGTCCCAAGTATTGGGACTTTTCGATCTGGTCCTCTTGGTATGCTGGATCTCCAACGTTGAATGTATTTCTAGATTTAAACTTGCATACTGTCCACCAGTCAAATCGATCTCTACGATGCCTTAGGTAGCTTGTATAGTAGACTTGAACAGCCTGATTTGCTATCGCAAATGTATCAGACCCTTTATACCTCCTGCGATGATTTATATCGACAAATCCAAATTGTTTATCGATTCTCCAACCGATATTTGGTGTCGTATCGAACCACTCGCATTTGAACATCACAATATGCATATCATATGGGCCAGTATATTATAAATCTACAATATCCTGAAGCACTCCATAATAGTCAAAGTTCGGCTCGTTGTCATAGATGGTGCCCCTTATGCAAACACCAGAATCCTTGGTACTGATGACGTCATTGATAAATTCGATATTTATAGCATTCTGAGTTGACTTAAACCTGAAGCCATTAACGACATAGCCTGGCCAAGTCTTTATTTGCTTCTTTGGTCCCAATGCTAGATAACGAACACTCTCATGAGTGAGTGTTGTTTCAGGCAATAAAACCTGTAAACAAATATTTATAATTTAAATGTTTTAGATTATATATTTATAATCTCAATTATAATCACAGTTACTTACGTATTTGCGAAACCATGACGGAAATGTACAATCAACCTCTCTTTGAAGTCCCTCATCGGTAATATCGGGTGTCATCATTTTGACTTCATCTCTAAATACACTATTAGAGAAAATAAGAATATATAAGTGTAGTCACTTACTTCATCAAATTCAAGATTATAACGAGTGCAAGTGTACTGACTTACTTCTCCAAATCTCTCACTTCTTGTATGTCACAGTTTAACAAGACATATCGGTGAGTGGCATCATACTCGTCGTCTGTCAACCACCGTCTTTTACTAGCCCCAACAGGCTTGTCCCTTACATTGAATATTCCTCCATCCTCAACGTCCTCGTCATTCCTTTGAGGTCTATTTCGATTTGTCTTAACATGAGTATCGAAATAAATGGAGCAGAAGTTTGACACCTCTTCGATAAGATATGCTTCGCATATCGAAGCCTCTATATGAGCCTTATTGCCAACTTTCTTCTTTAGATGGTGTAGGTATCTAGAGAGACAAATTATCTTGAGAATTAAGATAGAATTTTAAAACCCACTGAAATTCAACTTAAATTATATCGATTTTTATGTACCTTTCAAATGGGTACATCCATCGATAATGAACAGATGCACTGACACGGGCTTCGTATGCTAGATGAATCGGTAGATGCTCCATGCTGTCGAAGAAGCCAAAAGGAAATATTGTCATTCCCCGTTCCCAGAATACGTATTCTTAATGCATGTACTGCTTTAATATATTTATTTAATATTTATCATGTATTGTTCTGTAATTAAATCCCTTTAATTTTATGTTAAAGTAATTTCCTGTAATTTTATTTTTGTATTTTATTTCCTGCTTTTATACTCTACTTTAGCTATGCTTTGGGTTCGACTTGGATTGGATTATGTATGTTGGTTCATCATGAACCGAAATAAACCCCCACCTACCACCACCTCTTCATTTAAAAGCCTCACTCCCTTTCTCTCTCTTCATTACTTCACCATTACTCTTTTTCTTCCTCATAAACATTTCCCCACCTACCAGCAGTCTAGGCAAGTGCCAACTTGCTTCTTGATGGATCTTCATTTTTGTTGTTCCATTATCTTCCTCTCAGGATTTTAGATACTTTAGTACTTAGCATTTTCAATTTTTATGGCTCATTTCTTGTAAATCTAAGTTTAACGTATTTTCGAATTTCTTAGGTTTTGATCTAGTAACTTTGTTATTTTTCAAGTTTTGATGGTTCCATGTTGTAGAAAATTTCGTTCTACCCCATTTTGACCGATGGAAGTCCAGTTTTGGGCTTGGAATGAAGGAATTAGGGAGCTCGGAAGCAATGGCTTCCCATGGTTCTCCTTCTCAGAAAAGTGGAGAAAAAGAACAGTGCTTGACCACATGAGTTTTCATGCGGCAAGACTCCCTTGACCGCATGAGCGCTGTCATTTTAGCCGCATGGGCTTAGTCAGCCGCATGAGCTTAGTCAGCCTCATGGACTTAATCGACCGCATGGCGCTGTTCAGCTGCATGGCTGAGCCTGAACCCGCAGCCGCATGAGGCTTGTGATTCTGAGCCGCATGGCGATTATTATCCCTCATTCGCATGAACCTCAATTATTCCTAGACGCATAAGATAAACTTTCAGCCGCATGGCGCTGATCATTCTCAGCCGCATGGCGCTGCGTGACTTCTCAGCCGCATACAGGCTTGCACCTATTCAGCCGCATGGAATTTCTCCTGGCCGTATAGGCGCATGTTGCCCGTAGCCGCATGAGACCCCTTTAGTTTCTAGCTGCATAGGGCTTTGCTAATTTGGCCGCATGAGACTATTCTGTTCCGGCCGTATGGAATCACCCTTGCCCAGCCGCATGTAACCCATTCATTCCCGGCCGCATGAATCAATAATTTCCCAGCCGCATGAATGCTAGCCATAATGCCTTTGGCTGATTCTTGTTTCAATTGACATTGATTGACATTTATTACCATTGATTGATTGACTAGGCAATTATTAACATTAATTATTGTCTTGACGTTAATAAACAGGGATTGTTATCTTGATTTAGTAAATTGATCATACGTTCCTAATTGGAACTAAGAGGCTGGCTAGTCGTCTTATTGAATTGAATGAATGAGACACGTTCACATCATAAACTGTTGTAATCGACTGGCTGATCCTGAATATTGGCATACAAACACATGCAGGTTTCCATTTATTTATTTATTTATTTTACAAAAGCAGCATGTGTACCTTATGGTCAAGGCATGATTATTTCGTGGTTAGTTTTGATTGTTGTATTACGCTATGTAAGACCTACAACCTGACCGCACGGGTATCGTTGTAGAGTTGTGCATATCGTACCCCGTACGAAAGTACTCATTTGAATGACCATTACCCACGGCATGGGATTTCGCTTAACATAGAGGATATTAAGATAAATAAAATAATGATCTCATGGAGAGAACGAATTCCCGAGTTCTTACATGGCAGCCCTCTTCGGGACTATTTAGTGCCCGACAGGCCGGCTGGTTCCCACATATACTGCAAATCTGCCACACGGACAGGGAGCGGTATCTGCTTATATTATTTAATTGTACATGGTATACTAACGACGAGCGTCCCGCTAGGACTCGTCTAAATACATGATTGGCGCAATTGATTGATTGGATAGACTAGCCTTGCTTGCACATAGTAATAACTGAGGAATCCTCTATTGCATAATTCCAGAATAACTTGGAACTCACAGTAGCAAGCCGTAGTAGTTGCATGGCCGTTTAAATTGATTTGTTTGTGTACTGTACCTACTATGTTACCAAACTGAGATGATCAGAATGTCAGGACATGACGGGCCAACTTCTGTCCTTGTTTGGTTGGGAGGTTGGTTCGAATTATCGTGATGTTATGTGAATCCTAGTAGATAGCAGAGATCTATTATCATATTCTCTTATTACTGGCTTCATTCCTTATATCGTGCTTTCTTGCGGTACTTGCTATTAGAGGTCTAACCTCTCTGGTTTTGCATGGCCAGATTTAGAGCCAGTTGTGACGCCCCATAACCAGAATACTGGAGAGCGGGGGCGAACATAGCCAGCTACGTATATTGAAATGGAATCCACCTCGCTATACGGTCACGACTGTCTAGATATGAGGGTTTACTACAAGCCAACGATTTCTTAAGGTCAAGCCTATTGTCTCAATCTCAAGCAAGTAATATAATTACAAGATGTTAGACCACCAAATATACAATAAAAGGCATCCCAAATATTACATATTCAGCTGATCATGAAGCTAGTCATACAAAATACGAGGACTAGCAAGAGTTAAGTCATACATGATCAACCCTAGGATTTGTTAATCATGTTACAGCCCGTAGGCAGACAGTAAGTAAAGATGCATCGAGCTAACAGGTGCTCGTCGGCTAAACGCCTCAAAAGAATAAATTTACAATGTAGTGGGTGAAACAGAATAGAAAACTCCACTCGTAGCCCGGGTTCCTTCTAGTCGCCACCATTGGGCTGGAGGTTCGGTAGATCCTCGGGTGCTGCTCCGAAAGCTGGCCACACAAAACCAGCTGGGTCAAACCCCAGAAAGAGCAAGTGCCACAAAGGAGGCCACGAAATAAGAATAAAATCCAGCATATCAGAACATAAGAAAATGAAAGAAAGTACAAGTAATAAAGAGTACAACAGGACAATAAACGACTAAGGACGTGGGTCCATTCCGGGAGCCAGGTTACAACCCGTAAACCAAACAAGGACCGGGGTCGTAACCCTTCGCCTGAATAGCACTTTATCTCTACCCATTTATTGTTAAGATAAGTAAAACAATTATGTACAGGAGTACCAGGTACAGGGACTAGACGAGACTTAGACAAGGCTGGACACCATCCATTCACAAACGGCCAAGCAATTACTACGGCTTACTACTTAACTAACTAGGGTTATCACAAGCCTAGTTACTAGCAAGATGCAAATAAAAAATTCCTAGTCCCAAGCCCTGCAGACTATCCAGTTATCCTTCCGCGGATTGAGAGTATGGTTGGGTACATCGCCCAGGAGACGATATAACATTAGGTGACTTAGAGGGTGCAACACATGACAGTGTGCTGGAAATGTGCCCTACTCGTCGGCAGGCTACAAGTCCGTTTAAAGCGCCCAGATAACGAGATTGCCTGTGACTGAAAATTCTCCATGAACTATAGTTTGATCTAGTCATTAGCCTAATCCATATTTAGTGCGAATCCCTGACCGTGGTAACCAGGGAGTCACGTCCTAGACATGATACGAGACAAGACAAGTGGATTGCACAAGCAGCAAGAGTGAACACCCACGGCGTCAGAGATGATTATACGAGTCAAGTTAGCCATCGCAACAGCATCAAGTCAAGTCAAGTTACAAGTCAGGTTACAAGTTACAAGTCAGGAGTGCGCCGCCACGGGCCACTATCAAGTTATCCAGTATCAAGATTAATCATGAATTACAGGTTAAAGTTAAGGGCGCACCCCATCGGGTCACTATCAAGAAGATCAGAAAGTACTAGAATCATACTTTACAGAAATCACGAAAACCGTACTAGTCATAAGCAAAACACCAAAAACCGTGTCAGGTCGTGCTGGATCAAGACAGTCGTGTTGTGTGGAATAAGATCTCAAAACTCCAATCTACAAAAGAGAAGCCAAGTCCAAGAAATAAAACCAAATCATCATGGGCAAGTGGGTTGCGCAGGGGGGATCAGATTACGCAGAGGGAATGGACTGCGCAGGGGAATGAACTGCGCAGAGGATGAACTGCGCAGGGGATGGACTGCGCTGGATCGGGTTGTGCTGGGAGCGGGTTGCGCTGAAGTCAAGCTGCGCAGGGGATGAGCTGTGCTAGAGACGGGTTGCGCTGAAAGCGAGCTGCGCAGGGGATGAACTGCGCCGGAATTGGGTTGCGCTGGAGCGAGCTGCGCAGAAGTCGGGTTGCGCAGCAGTCAAGTGCGCTGATGGAAGGGAGGCGCTGGAGCTAAAGAGCGCCAACGCGGGTCAGCCCAGCGTAAAGCGCTGGCCGAGGAGTTGCGCAGTCCGACCTTGCACTAAAGAGTGCAGGCCGAGGGTCATCTTCTCCATCAGGCCGAGAGGAAGACCCCAAGAACCCTAAATTTCAAATCTTCATAACTTGACCAAAACAAAACTAAATTTGGATTTTTAAAGTTCTAACTTGTGTAAAATTGAATTATCTTCCACATGGAAGCCTCAAAACAAGGAAAAATCTAAGTTTAATAGATCAAAACTAAGAAATTCTGAAAATGGTTAAAACTTAGATCTAGAAAAATAGAAGCTCCAAATCACAAAATGCCAAGTTCTAATGTTGTTCACCATGGCCTAATCTAGCTAATGGACAATTAAAATTGGGTCCTTATGTGGTTGCAAGGTGCACTTGCCTATGGTGTTGGTGTTGTGTGGAAGAAGGAAGAAGAAGGTGAAGAAATTAATGGAAGTTATGAGGAGAGAGAAAGTTAGGTAGGGTTTTAATGACGGATGATATGTTGTGTTGAGGGTGGAGGTTTAGCTATGGGTGTTCCAATACATACTAAACCAAACCGAACCAATTCTTTCTCCACAAAATAAAACTAAGCCAGGTCAAAAACCCGTTTTACGAGAAAACCAAAATCCGCAAGTTAAGCCAAAACACAATTACAGGCCAGAATCTGAGAAAGTAAAATACAGGTCCGAAATACATATAAGCCTAATTAAAATACATATTCCGAAATACGGGCATTACAACTCTACCCACCTTAAAAGAATTCCGTCCTCGGAATTTAAATCAAGATGCTTAGAGATGTAAGAGCCAGCTATGCTATCCAAAATTAAGCTACACTAAGCAAACAATCAAACAATCATACATGCAAGCAAGGGATGGCAAGCATAAGGCATAAGGAAGACATTATACCTTACGAGTCAAACAAGTCAGAATATCGCGATCGGATGTCGTCCTTACGCTCCCACGTTGACTCACCTAGAGAGTGATGACCCCAAGCAACATGGACTAAGCTAATAGTCTTGTTCTTGAGTATCTTTTCTCTCCGGTCCAATATAGACACGGGCCTCTCCTCATACGAAAGTTTGGTACCAACAACCAATTCCGAATGGTCCAGGATATGGCTCGGGTCCAGGATGTACCGCCGTAATTGGGACACATGGAATACATTATGCACCTCACTTAGCGACGACGGAAGAACGAGACGATAGGATACATCTCCTACTCGCTCCAGGATATCGAACGACCCTATATACCTAGGACTAAGCTTTCCCCGTACGCCGAAACAAATGACGCCGCGGTTGGGCGAAATCCTTAGGAATACATGGTCGCCGATAGCAAACTCTAAGGGACGTCGATGAGCATCGGCCCAATGCCGCTGGCGATCTTGGGCCACTCGAAGACGATCTCTGATCCTTCTGACCACCTCAACTGTCTGGACAATCATTTCTGGACCATGCATCTGCCTTTCTCCAACATCATCCCAGGCTAACGGGGATCTGCACTTCCTACCATATAGTGCCTCGAACGGGGCCATCTGAATACTGGCCTAGAAACTATTGTTGTATGAGAATTCCACCTGGTACAGGTGATCCTCCCATGAACCACCGAAGTCAAAGGTACAAGATCTCAACATATCTTCACGAGTCTGGATTGTGCGTTCCGACTGGCCATCTGTCTACGGATGATAAGTTGAGCTAAACTGAAGGTGAGTTCCCAAACTCTCTTGCAGGCTGTGCCAAAAGTATGACGTAAACCTTGAATCTCTGTCCGAGGTAATACTGACGGGCACACCATGAAGCCTGACAATCTGCCTGAGGTACATCTCTGCTAGCTGAGCCGAAGACTGCCCAACTCTGAATGGGAGAAAATGAGCCACCTTCGTGAGCCTGTCAACTATAACCCAAATAGCATCTCGACCAGCTGGGGATCTAGACAATCCAGTCACAAAATCTATGGTTATGTGCTCCCACTTCTATTCTGGAATCGGCAAGGGCTGGAGAAGTCCAGCGGGCCTCTGATGTTCGGCTTTAACCTGCTGGCAAACCAAACACCGAGAGACAAACCGGGCTATCTCCCTCTTCATGCCATTCCACCAAAAATGCTGACGAATATCACGGTACATCTTCGTGCCACCGGGATGAATAGAATACTGTGAACTGTGAGCTTCTGTCATGACCTCCTGTCTGATATCTCCACTGGGTACACAAAGACGAGTGCCGTGCCGAAGTGTACCATCTTCATGAATGCACAACTCTGGCCTTCTCCCTGCCTCACACTCTGCTCTGAGTCGCTGAATCTTGGAATCTGTAGATTGCGCCATCCGGATCCTCTCAACTATGCTGGACTGAACCTGTAGACTGGCCATCAACACCATGTTGGTAGGAAGAACCACTTCAATTCCCATATTCTGAAGATCTGCCAATAATTCCGGTTGCGCCGTTAGGAAGTAAACTCCGGCTCTCCTGTTCAATGCATCTGCTACAACGTTAGCCTTCCCTGGGTGATACTACAAATCCACATCGTAGTCCACCAATAGCTCAAGCCATCTTCTCTGCCGCATATTAAGGTCCTTCTGGGTGAAAACATACTTCAGGCTCTTGTGATCAGTAAATATCTCTACTCTGTCTCCGTACAAGTAGTGCCGCCAAAGCTTAAGTACAAACACTACTGCTGCCAGTTCCAAGTCGTGGGTCGGGTAATTCTTCTCATGATCACGAAGTTGACGTGATGTATAAGATATTACCTTTCCATGCTGCATCAAGACACACCCCAATCCTCTGCCTGAAGCATCGCAATAAACTGTGAATCCTCCGGTCCCATCTGGAAGTGTGAGAATGGGAGCCGTTATCAAACCTCGCTTCAACTTCTCAAATCATTCCTGGTACTCTGCTGTCCAAGTAAACTGCACATCCTTGCGGGTCAACTGGGTCATCGGTGCTGAAATCCTCGTAAAATCTGAAACGAATCGCCGGTAGTAGCCGGCTAATCCAAGGAAGCTGCGAACCTCTGCCATTGAGCTAGGTACTGGTCATGTCTCGATAGCCACAATCTTCTGGGGATCCACTTCCACTCCTCCTCGGGTAATGATGTGACCCAAGTACGAAATACGATCGAGCCAGAACTCGCATTTACTAAACTTGACGTACAATTGGTGCTCTCTAAGCGTCTGAAGGACGATTCTGAGATGCTGCTCATGCTCTGCTTCGCTCTTGCTGTAGACCAGGATATCATCTAGGAACACGATCACGAACTGATCCAAGTGAGGCATGAAAATATGATTCATGAGGTCCATGAATACGGCTGGCGCATTGGTTGCTCCAAATGGCATAACAAGAAACTCTCAATGCCCATACCTAGATCGGAAAGCTGTCTTCGGGATGTCCTGCTCTCTGACTCTGATCTGGTGGTATCCTGACCGCAAGTCTATCTTCGAGAACACTGAAGCCCCCTTGAGTTGATCAAACAAGTCATCTATCCTCGGGAGAGGGTATCTGTTCTTGATTGTCACTGAGTTCAAGGTACAATAATCTACACATAACCTGGACGTACCATCCTTCTTTTTCACAAGAAGCATCGGGGCTCCCCAAGGTGATCTACTTGTACGGATGAATTCCTTGGTCCTCAGTTCTTCAATCATCTTGTACAAAATCTCCAACTCTGAAGGCGCCATCCTGTAGACTCACTCTGATACTGGTGCTGTCCCAGGGATCAAGTCTATAGTGAACTCAATCTCCCGCTCTGGCGGCATTCCTGGAAGTTCCTCTGGAAAGACATCTGGAAACTCTTCAACTATCCGGGATAACTGTACTGCTGCTACTGCCATCCGTAATACTGGGGAAGATGGTTCCACTGCACCTCTGGAAAATGAAAACTCTGGCTCGCCTGGAATACTAAAGACAACCCTGCCAACATGGCAGTCTATCCTAGCATACTGGTTCCTCAACCAATCCATGCCTAAGACTACATCATAGTCTGCCATAGGGAATTCTATAAATCTAGCGGGGAACTCTCTACCGCTAACTACGATCCGACACGAGGAAAACACTCGGTCTACTCCCACAAGACCATTACCAGTAAGTATATTGAGCCTCACTGATAATGACTCAGGCTCCAATCCTATCCGTGTCGCGAATCGTGCAGACATGAATGAATGTGATGCACCAGAATCAAATAATACCAATGCTGGAGAGGAGTTGACGAGAATAGTACCTGCCACTACGTCACCTGGTACAACTTCTTCTTCCATAGTCATCATCATTGCCTGACCTTGTCCTCTAGCTGCGGGTCCCTTCTGCTGGAAACCTCTCTGCCTGCTCTGCACATGGGCTTGGGTATACTGCTGCTGGTTCTGCTGATGAAATGCCTGGGCCTGAGGCAACAATGGCCTCGGGTACTGCTGCTGCTGCATAGGTGCTGGTCCCCTAACCGATGGACTGGTTAGGTTGGAAGAGGACGAACTACCCCTATTCGGGCAGGCTCCTATCTTGTGATCTGCTGTTCCACAAGCCAGGCACAATCCCTACGTCCTGCGATAATCTGCCACCACGTGCCCTGGCTTCCCGCAATGAGAACATCCCATCGCGGAAGTCTGCTTCTGTTTCTGCTACTGCGGGTACGTCGGGGTTGAATGCTGAACCGACGTTACTGAGGCCGCCCGCCTAGGAGTTCCAATGGTCAAACCTCTTGCTGCCGGGGCTGGAGCTGATGATTGGTGCATCTGATTGTGGGACCGCTTCCTACCTCCGGTCCTATCCACGATCCTCTGGGAGGTGTACTCGTGCCTCCTAGCTGCCCTCAATACTGCATCGAACGTCTGGTGCTCGAACTGCTCAACTGCCAACAAGATCTCCAAATACAGCCCCTGCTGGAACTGTTGGGCCCTATCAAACTCGGTTGCCACCAAGGTGGGGGCAAACCTACTGAGTCTAGAAAACTCAGATGCATAACCGTCGACCGATCTGCCTCCTTGCTTCAAGTTGGTAAATCTCATCTGCAGGTCGTACCGAGCTACAGCATCGAAATACTTCGTCTGGAATCTTTCTCTGAACACCGCCCAAGTGACCGACGCTGCTAATCCCACGGCCTGTGCCGCCCACCAACTGCGAGCTAAGTCTAGCAACTGTAGGCGTTCCACCGCCACCTTCTCATTCTCAGGTGTCCTAGCTGCTTCCAGAATCACCTCGGTATCCTGAAGCCAAGCGTCTGCGGCAATCGCATCTTCGCTGCCGTCGAAGAAGGGAGGGTTCAAACGCTTGAAGCTGTTGGCCGCGCTGTTCCCTGGATGACCGCCTCTGGTCAAAGCATCTGCCACTACCTGGTACAAGGCGTCTCCTCTACGATCCTGGGAAGCTATCAAGGTCCTGATGAGACCTACCAAGGTGCCATCATCAGGCTCTGCAGGCTGGACGGGCCGGACTGGGGGCTCTTCTCTAGTAGGCACAACTCTGGAGGCTACTCCGGAATGCTGGGCTTTATCTTCGGGTTGTTGCTGGTCCACAGGAAGTGCTCCACCTTGCTGATCGGCGGGGTCAGGTACAGTGTCGCTGAAGAAGACGACACAGGGAAATAATAAGGAAGGACCAGGACAGATCAACGATACAAGCACATGATCAGGACAAGAATCCAGAGATTCAGAGGATATGAACGGAGATCAAAGACGAGTACTGATTGAAACATCTATTAGGTAAACCCTCACATTCTTGAATGCCAAGACCTGCATGGGCCACCACTTAAACCATGTGACGCCCCAGAACCAGAATACTGGAGTGCGGGGGCGAACATAGCCAGCTACGTATATTGAAATGGAATCCACCTCGCTATACGGTCACGACTGTCTAGATATGAGGGTTTACTACAAGCCAACGGTTTCTTAAGGTCAAGCCTATTGTCTCAATCTCAAGCAAGTAATATAATTACAAGATGTTAGACCACCAAATATACAATAAAAGGCGTCCCAAATATTACATATTCAGCTGATCATGAAGCTAGTCATACAAAATACGAGGACTAGCAAGAGTTAAGTCATACATGATCAACCCTAGGATTTGTTAATCATGTTACAGCCCGTAGGCAGACAGTAAGTAAAGATGCATCGAGCTAACAGGTGCTCGTCGGCTAAACGTCTCAAAAGAATAAATTTACAATGTAGTGGGTGAAACAAAATAGAAAATCCCACTCGTAGCCCGGGTTCCTTCTAGTTGCCACCATTGGGCTGGAGGTTCGGTAGATCCTCGGGTGCTGCTCCGAAATCTGGCCACACAAAACTAGCTGGGTCAAACCCCAGAAAGAGCAAGTGCCACAAAGGAGGCCACGAAATAAAAACAAAAGCCAGCATATCAGAACATAAGAAAATGGAAGAAAAGTACAAGTAATAAAGAGTACAACAGAACAATAAATGACTAGGGACGTGGGTCCATTCCGGGAGCCAGGTTACAACCCGTAAACCAAACAAGGACCGGGGTCGTAACCCTTCGCCTGAATAGCACTTTGTCTCTACCCATTTATTGTTAAGATAAGTAAAACAATCATGTACAGGAGTACCAGATACAGGGACTAGACGAGACTTAGACAAGGCTGGACACCATCCATTCACAAACGGCCAAGCAATTATTACGGCTTACTACTTAACTAACTAGGGTTATCACAAGCCTAGTTACTAGCAAGATGCAAATGAGAAATTCCTAGTCCCAAGTCCTGCAGACTATCCAGTTATCCTTCCGCGGGGTGAGAGTATGGTTGGGTACATCGCCCAGGAGACAATATACCCTTAGATGACTTAGAGGGTGCAACACATGACAGTGTGCTGGAAATGTGCCCTACTCGTCGGTAGGCTACAAGTCCGTTTAAAGTGCCCAGATAACGAGATTATCTGTGACTAGAAATTCTCCATGAACTATAGTTTGATCTAGTCATTAGCCTAATCCATATTTAGTGCGAATCCCTGACCGTGGTAACCAGGGAGTCACGTCCTAGACATGATACGAGACAAGACAAGTGGATTGCACAAGCAGCAAGAGTGAACACCCACGGCGTCAGAGATGATTATACGAGTCAAGTTAGCCATCGCAACAGCATCAAGTCAAGTCAAGTTACAAGTCAGGTTACAAGTTACAAGTCAGGAGTGCGCCGCCACGGGCCACTATCAAGTTATCCAGTATCAAGATTAATCATGAATTACAGGTTAAAGTTAAGGGCGCACCCCATCGGGTCACTATCAAGAAGATCAGAAAGTACTAGAATCATACTTTACAGAAATCACGAAAACCGTACTAGTCATAAGCAAAACACCAAAAACCGTGTCAGGTCGTGCTGGGTCAAGACAGTCGTGTTGTGTGGAATAAGATCTCAAAACTCCAATCTACAAAAGAGAAGCCAAGTCCAAAAAATAAAACCAAATCATCATGGGCAAGTGGGTTGCGCAGACGGAATGAACTGCGCAGGGGAATGAACTGCGCAGAGGATGAACTGCGCAGGGGATGGACTGCGTTGGGTCGGGTTGCGCTGGGAGCGGGTTACGATGAAGTCAAGCTACGCAGGGGATGAGCTGCGCTAGAGACGGGTTGTGCTGAAAGCGAGCTGCGCAGGGTATGAACTGCGCCGGAATTGGGTTGCGCTGGAGCGAGCTGCGCAGAAGTCGGGTTGCGCAGCAGTCAAGTGCGCTGATGGAAGGGAGGCGCTGGAGCTAAAGAGCACCAGCACGGGTCAGCCCAGCGCAAAGCGCTAGCCGAGGAGTTGCGCAGTCCAACCTTGCGCTAAAGAGCGCAGGCCGAGGGTCATCTTCTCCATCAGGCCGAGAGGAAGACCCCAAGATCCCTAAATTTCAAATCTTCATAACTTGACCAAAATAAAACCAAATTTGGATTTTTAAAGTTCTAACTTGTGTAAAATTGAATTCTCTTCCACATGGAAGCCTCAAAACAAGGAAAAATCTAAGTTAATAGATCAAAACTAAGAAATTCTGAAAATAGTTAAAACTTAGATCTAGAAAAATGGAAGCTCCAAATCACAAAATGCCAAGTTCTAATGTTGTTCACCATGGCCTAATCTAGCTAATGGATAATTAAAATTGGGTCCTTATGTGGTGGCAAGGTGCACTTGCCTATGGTGTTGGTGTTGTGTGGAGGAAGGAAGAAGAAGGTGAAGAAATTAATGGAAGTTATGAGGAGAGAGAAAGTTAGGTGGGGTTTTAATGAGGGATGATATGTTGTGTTGAGGGTGGAGGTTTAGCTAAGGGTGTTCCAATGCATACTAAACCAAACCGAACCAATTCCTTCTTCACAAAATAAAACCAAGCCAGGTCGAAAACCCGTTTTACGAGAAAACCAAAATTCGCAAGTTAAGCCAAAACACAATTACAGGCCAGAATCTGAGAAAGTAAAATACAGGTCCGAAATACATATAAGCCTAATTAAAATACGTATTCCGAAATACGGGCATTACACCAGTCCCCGAGGATCCAGCTTACTTCTACCTCCAAGATGGTCAATACTAGAGAGATGATCGCAGGAGGACTCGAGTTGGTTCCTTACTTCCCCGCTCATTTTTGTTATTTATTTTATACTTGCCATTTGGCACCGACATGTTAGTCGGATTGTCTTGTACCTACTTTTGCATAATTGTAACTAAGTCAGGCTGCAGCTGATAACAATTGTGTATACTTGCTACATCATCTGGCTGTGTTTTGTAAAGCCAGATATCAAGAATATTTTGACTGAGCGTTTGGGACGCCTTACTGCTTTATCTCACATGTTCTCTATTTCTGTTTCTTGTTTGAATGATTGAGACAATAGATGTGAAGTGACCATAGTGAGACTCTTATGTAGTATGCACTCCCTCGTCTTATTAGACAGCATTGATCGTATTATACGATATTCCTCTACCCATAATACGTAGCTGGCTGAGTCATTCTCCCGCCCTCCAGTATTCTGGTTCTGGGGCGTGATAAGGTTTTAGTGGTGGCCCATGCAGGTCTGATTTCAGACTTGTGGGATGTTTTAATAGGATGTCTCAATCACACATATTCCTCCTTGATCTCATGATTCGTTGATTCTCAACTCCAGCTTGACATTCCAATATCTCTTGACTTCATTGATCCTTCGTGTCCGGTCGTTTGATTGTTCTCTTGTCCCTTTTCTTAGGGGTACTTCGTCCGCGCCTGTTAGAGCTGGACAGCAACAACATGGACAGTATGGACAACATGACCAGGTTGATCAGCAACAAGGGCCAGTACTACCTCAAGAGACTATCCAGAAAGAAGTGATAGTGGAAGCAGCAGCTGGATCGCAGTATCCAGAGGTTCCACCACCACCAACAGTTTCTACCTACCCCCGTGGAAGTAGACACACCGGCCCTTCTGGAGATCATGAGAGGGATGATGGCTACTCAGCAACACCAGATGTTAGCCCAGCAGCGCATGCATGCTCAGTTGCAGGAGCAGAATGTACTACTCAACCAAGGGTTGCAGACAGCTTTAGAAAGAGGGACAAGGCCAGATTCAGGAGCATCAACCAGGTTTTGCAAGTACAACTCCCGCCGTTTCGAGGGCACGGAAGACGTCATCTCAGCAGATGCATGGCTTAAGGATATTGAGGCTATTTTGACCGCGGCTAAGGTACCGACAGAAGAACGTGTGGATCAAGTGAAGTTGTTACTTTAGGATCTCGCACGTGATTGGTGGGAATCAGAGGAAGTAGGTATCAGACGTCCCGTTGCTTGGGACGATTTCACAGCAAGGTTCAAGACAAAGTACTATGGAGTTGTGGCGCAGTTTGAGCTACAACAGAAGTTTATCAACCTCAAGCAGGCCGGCAAGACGGTAGATGCCTATGCAACGGAGTTCTACAGATTGAGCAGGTTCGCCCCAAAGATGGTAGCAACGGAGAGCCAGAGGGCTATAAGATTTCAGCAAGGGTTTCACCTTGAGCTCTTACAATTGATAGAGGAGCACAATTACCAGACTTTTGTTGAGGTATTGACGGCAACCCGAAGGCATGAGATCACCATTCAGAGGATCACAGCAAGGACTGGAGGTCAGAAGAGATCCCACAGTCAGATTGAAGGAGGAGAGGGAGCAGCGCCCAGAACAACAACACCATCCCTTGACATTCGCATTCACGATGTGGCAATACGAGGGCCAGCACCACCACCCAAGCAGCAGCAGCAGTAACAGAGAAAGAATCAGCAACCCCCAGCGGGCTGCACTTATTGTAGAAAGGTAGGGCACACTAGAGATGTGTGTGGGACATTGAACGGACTGTGTTTGATATGTGGTAATCCAGATCATCGGGTTACCACCTGTCCTATGAATTTGAGGTCAGGAGGACCCATACAACAGTTTCCTGCTCTGCCAGCACCAGGGGCAGGCCAGTATCGAGGACCAGCAGTGGCAGTGAGACCATTGGCCCAGCGTCCGTTGATGCCACAGGCTTAGATGTTTCGGCAGCAGGGACCGCCGATGCAGCAACACCAGCATAGACCACCCCAGCATCATCAAGGCAGGGGCCAGCAGCAGCACCAGGCTAGGCCACAGCATGGGAACCAGCAAGGAGGTCGAGGGCAGGCATTCACTCTATCCTTGGAAGAGGCATTAGCATCGGAAGATGTTGTGGTAGGTAACATTCTCGTCGCCTCATATCCCGCAGTAGCATTGTTTGATTCAAGAGCATCACATTCATTTATATCTGCACAATTTGTGACACGGCTAGGAATGGAGTTCGAGGCATTGCCAGGGAGGTTGAATATACTCACTGGCAATGGGCTCGTAGGAGTTAGTAGAGTTATTCTAGCATGTAGCGTTGTAGTTTGCGGACATTTCTTATCCGCCAGGTTGATAGAATTTTCTGTTGGAAATTTTGACGTTATCTTAGGAATGGACTGGCTGAAAGACAGTCATGCGACAATAGATTATCGTAGAGGAAGTGTATCTTTCGATATTCTAGACATGAAGAGATTTACCTTAGTCAGATCAGTGGCAACTCAACAAGAGCAGGGAGTAGTAGCAGCAATGGAAGAAGTTCAGGTTCCGAAGGTAGTTAAAGAATTTCTAGACGTATTTCCCGAAGAACTTCCAGGACTACCACCAGTTAGAGATATTGAGTTCAGCATAGAATTGGCACCAGAAACTAAACCGATATCATATCGAGTTTACAGAATGGCGGATTCAGAGCAGGCCAAGGTATATCAGCACATAGAGGAACTGAAGGAGAAGAAGTTCATCCAAGCTAGCATATCACCATGGGCAGCACCAGTGGTACTTGTGGGGAAGAAGGATGGGTCATCCAGATTGTGTATCGATTACAGGAAGCTTAACGCGGCAACAGTAAAGAACAAGTACCCACTACCAAGGATCGACGACTTGTTTGATCAGTTGAGCAGGGCTAGGGTTTTCTCCAAGATAGATCTTCGTTCAGGGTATCATCAAGTGAGGGTTCGAAAGGAGGATATTCCCAAGACAGCATTTAGGTCGAAGTATGGGCATTATGAATTCTTAGTAATGCCGTTTGGTTTGACCAATGCTCCAACAATATTTATGGATTTGATAAACCACATCTTTATGCCATACTTAGATCAGTTTGTCATTGTATTTCTTGATGACATTCTCGTATACTCTGCTAGTGAAGAGGAGCATGAAGACCACCTCAGGAAAGTGTTACAGGTTCTGAGAGAGAACCAGTTGTATGCCAAGCTCAACAAGTGTGAGTTCTGGATGGACCATATTTCATTTTTGGGTCACATCATATCAGGAGCTGGAGTAGCAGTAGATCCCAAGAAAATAGAAGCAGTAGAGAGTTGGCCAGTACCCAAGACCGTAGCTGATGTACGAAGTTTCTTGGGATTGGCAGGATATTACAGGAGATTAGTCTCAGACTTTGCAAGACTTTCAGCACCCATGACCCGCTTAACACGAAAGGATATACCATTCGTCTGGTCGGCAGAATGCCAGGCATCATTTGAGAATCTGAAGCAGAAGTTGATATCAGCACCTATTCTTACGTTGCCAGTTAGACCCGGAGGTTTTACAGTATATTGTGATGCGTCAGGAAAAGGACTTGGATGTGTCCTCATGCAATATGGAAAGGTGATAGCATATGCATCTAGGCAACTTCGGGACCACGAGAAGAATTACCCAACTCATGACTTGGAGTTGGCAGCATTAGTGTTTGCTTTGAAGCTATGGAGACATTACTTATATGGTGATCGAGTGGACATGTACACAGACCACAAAAGTCTGAAGTACATCTTTACTCAGAAGGAGCTAAACATGAGGCAGAGAAGATGGTTAGAGCTGATCAAGGATTATGACGTGGAGCTTCAGTATCATCCAGGCAAGGCTAATGTGGTAGCAGACGCTCTCAGCAGGAGAGGCGGCGCATTTATGTTGACAACACAGAGGCATATCTTAGAAGACCTTCAGGAGATGGGTATCGAAGTTATACTTCCTAGTGATGTAGGAGTTCTAACAAGTCTATAAGTTCAATCTGACTTGGTAGACAGGATCAAGGCAGCTCAGGCACAGGACCCAAGGATTCAGAAGCATAGGGCAGAATGTGAGTCAGGACTCAGAAAGGAGATGAGAATCTATGAAGATGGTACACTTAGGTTTGGATCGCGTCTATGTGTGCCTAGCGGAGATATTAGACAGGAAGTTATGGCAGAAGCTCACAATTCTCAGTATTCTATACACCCTGGAGGGACCAAGATGTACCAAGATATCAAGCAGCACTTCTGGTGGAATGGAATGAAGAGAGAGATAGCTAGATTTGTTTCCCGTTGCTTGATATGTCAGCAAGTGAAGGCAGAACAGCAGAGGCCAGCTGGGTTATTGCAATCGCTTCCTATTTCGGAATGGAAGTGGGAACACATCACAATGGACTTTGTGACCGGTTTACCAAGATCACCAAGTGGTAAAGATGCTATTTGGGTGATAGTAGATCGGCTTACAAAGGTAGCACACTTTCTTCCTTTCAGAGTAGGGTAATCTACAGAAAAGTTGGCAGAGTTGTATATGCAATAGATAGTCAGGCAGCATGGAGTCCCTGTCAGTATTGTGTCAGACAGAGATACCCGTTTCACATAACATTTCTGGAAGAGCTTACATCATTATCTGGGCACCAAGTTAAGATTTAGCACGGCTTACCATCCATAGACGGACGGGCAATCAGAAAGAACAATTCAGACTTTGGAAGATATGTTGCGCACTTGCACCCTAGATTTTGGAGGATCTTGGGAGAGCTACCTGCACTTAGTTGAGTTTTTATATAACAACAGTTATCAAGCCAGTATCCAGATGGCGTCATTCGAAGCTCTATATGGTAAGAAGTGTAGGTCGTCATTAGCATAGGATGATATCGGAGAGAGGAAAATGTTAGGCCCGGAAATGATTGTTCAGACAGTTGAATTGGTTAAGGGAATTAGAGAGCAACTTCGAGTTGCGCAAGATCGGCGTCGTCATTGGACGGACCAGCATCGTAGGCCGCTAGAGTTTTCTGTTGGGG
Organism: Iris pallida; assembly: GCA_029216955.1. NCBI lineage: Eukaryota > Viridiplantae > Streptophyta > Magnoliopsida > Asparagales > Iridaceae > Iris > Iris pallida. The sequence continues at coordinate 1,527,064 of JANAVB010024800.1, read as the reverse complement.
ACCACGTGTTCCTACGGATCTTACATACCCGTAGCGTTCGCAGGAAGTTGAGTCCGCGATACGTAGGACCATTCGTTATCCTTGATAGGGTAGGCGATGTTGCTTATCGTTTGTCCCTTCCACCTTTGTTACGAGAGGTACATGACGTGTTTCATGTATCTCAGCTGCGAAGGTATATATCGGATCTAAGCCATATCCTTGATCATTCTGAGCTGGTTGTTGGTACCAACCTGTCTTACGAGGAGCAGCCTGTGTCCATCTTGGACTGAAAAGAGAAGATACTCAAGAATCGAACAATTAGCTTTGTCCGGGTTGCTTGGGGTCATCACTCATTAGGAGAGTCAACGTGGGAACATGAGGATGATATCCGATCACGGTATCCATATCTGTTTGACTCACAAGGTATATTTCTTCCCGTATACCTTGATTATCTTAAACCCCTCATGCTTGTTACCCTATGCATAGAACTACTTGATATCGTAGATTGTTAATATAGATATGTTATCTGCTAGTTAACATTGAAGAATGATTGCTTGCTCAAGTTTTTTGTACCTAGATTAGCTTAGTTTTGATATTCCTATCCTGCTTGGATTTGAAATTCCGAGGACGGAATTTTTCTAAGGAGGGTAGAGATGTCACTTTCCGTTCCCAGAATACGTATTCTTAATGCATGTACTGCTTTAATATATTTATTTAATATTTATCATGTATTGTTCTGTAATTAAACCCCTTTAATTTTATGTTAAGTAATTTCTTGCAATTTTATTTTTGCATTTTATTTCCTGCTTTTATACTCTGCTTTAGCTATGCTTTGGGTTCGGCTTGGATTGGATTATGTATGTTGGTTCATCATGAACCGAAAAAACCCCCACCTACCACTACCTATTCATTTAAAAGCCCCACTCCCTTTCTCTCTCTTCATTACTTCACCATTACTCTTCTTCTTCCTCATAAACATTTCCCCACCTACCAGCCACCTAGGTAAGTGCCAACTTGCTTCTTGATGGATCTCCATTTTTGTTGTTCTATTATCTTCCTCTCAGAATTTTAGATACTTTAGTACTTAGCATTTTCAATTTTCATGGCTCATTTCTTGTAAATCTAAGTTTAACACATTTTTGAATTTCTTAGGTTTTAATCTAGTAACTTTGTTATTTTTCAAGTTTTGATGGTTCCATGTTGTAGAGAATTTCGTTCTATCCCATTTTGACCTATGGAAGTCCAGTTTTGGGCTTGGAATGAATGAATTAGGGAGCTCGGAAGCAATGGCTTCCCATGGTTCTCCTTCTCAGAAAAGTGGAGAAGAAGAACAGTGCTTGACCACATGAGTTTTCATGCGACAAGTCTCCCTTGACCGTATGAGCGCTGTCATTTTAGCCGCATGGGATTAGTCAGCCGCATGAGCTTAGTCAGCCTCATGGACTTAATCGACCGCATGGCGCTGTTCAGCTGCATGGCTGAGCCTGAACCCGCAGCCACATGAGGCTTATGATTCTGAGCCGCATGGCGCTCATTATCCCTCAGCCGCATGGACCTCAATTATTCCCAGACGCATAAGATAAACTTTCAGCCGCATGGCGCTGATCATTTTCAGCCGCATGGCGCTGCGTGACTTCTCAGTCGCATACAGGCTTGCACCTATTCAGTCGCATAGAATTTCCCCTGGCCGCATGGGCGCATGTTGCCCGTAGCCGCATAAGACCCCTTTAGTTTCTAGCTGCATAGGGCTTTGCTAATTTGGCCGCATGAGACTATTCTGTTCCGGCCGCATGGAATCACCCTTGCCCAGCCGCATGTAACCCATTCATTCCCGGCCGCATGAATCAATAATTTCCCAGCCGCATGAATGCTAGCCATAATACCTTTGGCTGATTCTTGTTTCAATTGACATTGATTGACATTGATTGACATTTATTACCATTGATTGATTGACTTGGCAATTATTAACATTAATTATTGTCTTGACGTTAATAAACAGGGATTGTTATCTTAATTTAGTAAATTGATCATGCGTTCCTAATTGGAACTAAGAGGCTGGCTAGTCGTCTTATTGAATTGAATGAATGAGACACGTTCACATTATGAACTATTGTAATCGACTGGCTAATCCTGAATATTGGCATACAAACACATGCAGGTTTCCATTTATTTATTTATTTATTTTACAAAAGCAGCATGTGTACCTTATGGTCAAGGCATGATTATTCCGTGGTTAGTTTTGATTGTTGCATTACGCTATGTAAGACCTACAACCTAACCGCACGGGTATCGTTGTAGAGTTGTGCATATCGTACCCCGTACGAAAGTACTCATTTGAATGACCATGACCCACGGCATGGGATTTCACTTAACATAGAGGCTATTAAGATAAATAAAATAATGATCGCATGGAGAGAACGGATTCCCGAGTTCTTACATGGCAGCCCTCTTCGGGACTATTTAGTGCCCGACAGGCCGGCTGGTTCCCACAGATACTGCAAATCTGCCACACGGGCAGGGAGCGGTATCTGCTTATATTATTTAATTGTACATGGTATACTAACAACGAGCGTCCCGCTGGGACTCGTCTAAATACATGATTGGCGCAATTGATTGATTGGATAGACTAGCCTTGCTTGCACATAGTATAAGAACTGAGGAATCCTCTATTGCATAATTCCAGGATAACTTGGAACTCACAGTAGCAAGTCGTAGTAGTTGCATGGCCGTTTAAATTGATTTGTTTGTGTACTGTACCTACTCTGTTACCTAACTGAGATGATCAGAATGTCAGGACATGACGGACCAACTTCTGTCCTTGTTTGGTTGGGAGGTTGGTTCGAAGTGTCGTGATGTTATATGAATCCTAGTAGATAGCAGAGATCTATTATCATATTCTCTTATTACTGGCTTCATTCCTCATATCGTGCTTCCTTGCGGTACTTGCTATTAGAGGTCTAACCTCTCTGGTTTTGCATGGCCAGATTTAGAGCCAGTCCCCGAGGATCCAGCTTACTTCTACCTCCAAGATGGTCAATACTAGAGGGATGATCGCAGGAGGACTCGAGTGGGTTCCTTACTTCCCCGTTCGTTTTTGTTATTTACTTTATACTTGTCGTTTGGCACCGACATGTTAGTCGGATTGTCTTGTACCTACTTTTGCATAATTATAACTAAGTCAGGCTGCAGCTGATAACAATTATGTATACTTGCTACATCATCTGGCTGTGTTTTGTAAAGCCAGATATCAAGAATATTTTGACTGAGCGTTTGGGACGCGTTACTGCTTTATCTCACATGTTCTCTATTTCTGTTTCTTGTTTGAATGATTGAGACAATAGATGTGAAGTGACCATGTGAGACTCTTATGTAGTATGCACCCCCTCGTCTTATTAGACAGCATTGATCGTATTATACGGTATTCCTCTACCCGTAATACGTAGCTGGCTGAGTCATTCCCCCGCCCTCCAGTATTCTGGTTCTGGGGCGTGACAAATATTTTCTCCAACTTGCAAATTGTTAAGATAATCTTCTCCTCAAGTTCAACCATGTGTTACACAGTCAACTTAGTTGAACAAATATCCCTAAAAAATATTGATAGTTGGGCCAACGGAACCTATACAGAAGAAGACAACAACTCTTTCAAAGCAATGGGCAGTAATCTTTCCATAAACACATGGCAGTCATGACTCTTCATTCCCGTTAGCTTGCATTCATTGAGATCAACGCATCTAGACAAATTCGACACATAGCCGTCGGAAAATCTTAAAGTAGATACCCACTTACAGATTATTAATCTATCTTCCTTGCTCAATGTGTATTGTGCTATCGACTTACTTAATTGTCCAGCAGCTCCCCTTTGTATCAAGTTCAGATAAGGACGCTTGCATATCTCGGCAATGTCTTGTCTTGTTTTTGGATTGTCCTTCGTCTTTCCTTTAATGTCCATGACGGTATTGAAGACATTATCGAACACATTCTTTTCGATATGCATAACATCAAGATTATGCCTTATAAGATTATCTTTCCAATAAGGCAAGTCCCAGAAGATACTCCGTTTGGTCCAGTTATGGGTTTGTCCGAACCCATCGACACGATTGTTCGATGGATCTTCCATTACAGTGGGCAAGTCCTTTACATCTTCCCAAATATCGTATCCCGACAATCTGGCAGGCGGATGACAATTCTCCATCGTCCTTTGTGCGTTCTTCGTTGTGCCACGTCATGTATTCTGCTGTATTCTGAGACATATACATCCTCTGCAAGCGCTTCGTGATCGACAAGTAATGCATATACTTGTAAGGACGTCATTTTCTAGTTGACTTTCTTTTTCCCCTGACTGGCTTATAACGATCCGCATTACAGAAGCTGCAACTTTCTACATCCTCGTTCTCCTTGTAGTATAACATGCATCCATTGCGACAACAATCTATCTTGTCGTACCCCAGTCCTAGTTGTCGGACCATCATCTTCGACTTGTAGAAGTTTTTTGGAAGCTCTTTTGATTCCTTCGGTAACACCTCCTTCATTAGTTGTGTAATTCGATCATAGCAAGTTTGTGGCAAGTTAAAATCGGACTTTATGTTCAACAACCACATCGTCACTGACAGTACGAAATGTGGCTCACAACCAGGATATAAAGAAGTTTCAGCATCCTGAAATATATCATAGAACTCCTTCGCCTCGGGATTAGGATCCTCCAGATCAAAATTAGGCCCTGCCGCGTCGTACACCATATCTCGTGCAAGGTTCTGCACGTCTCCATAATCAACAGAGCATTCGTCGTCATCGACGACAAAATCCGCTGCAGCATTATCATCAAAAGCATAAGTAGCAGCATTCGCAACCTGTCTTTCCGCATATAGTTCACCTTGCGATGACCACAGGCCGTAATCACGTACGAAACCCTTACGGGTCAAATGATCTCTTACACTCACCACTTCTTCGTAACGTCTATTGCGACAATTACGACATGGACACTTAATTTTGTTACCGTCCATAAACTGAGCTTTGCTCATGGCATACTTAAGAAACACTTCCACGCTTGCCTGAAAATCGTCACTCACACCTATTCTGCTCTCGTGTTGTCGTTTGTACATCCATGTACGATCAACAAAATAACGATCCATCACAGATTGGATGTAAAAATCTGTATAGTAAGACAAACTAAACAGAATTAGTATATAATCATGTAACTGGTGGATCCGCTGGTATTCTAGCTCGAGAAGAGAAAAATCTAAGTACAGTTGTTACTAATAGTTCGATACCGATAGTTCGATACCGTTACCGATACCGATAGTTCGATACCGATACCGATAGTGCGATACCGATACCGATAGTGCGATACCGATAGTTCGATACCGATACCGATAGTCCGATAGTCTGATAGTCCGCTAGCGATACCGATAGTACGATACCGATACCGATAATCCGATAGTTCGATACAGATACCGATACCGATAGTCCGATACCGATTCTTCGATAGTCCACTAAATCGAAATGATTCCTCTTAAGCGTCGAGCATGTTATACACGGTTCAACTTGACGAGTCAGTAAATATTTTTGTGGTGTTGTATGCTTGCAGCAGCATATCAAGTTGCAGCAGCATATCAAGTTTTAAAGTCATTATAGGTCAATTAATCAAACTGAGTCAATCTATCTATTTCTAAATTGCAAGAGTCCACTTCTAGGATATGGGAGCTATATCCTAAATATCTAGGCTAAAATTAACTTGGTTAGGATACTAGAGTGTCCTTACTATCTAGCAAGCACTACCTTAGTCTAGTTACACTAGCATTAATTACCTATAATTTCTACCATGTCTACACTCACACATTACACCACAAGCCGTCCTGCATGCTAATAGGCATGGTAGGCCTGCCTTCATTCCTCACTCTCTAAAGCACACATACACTTATTCAGTGACTTATGCAGATGAAGAACTCGCACTGTCCTTGACATAGTGAACTATATTACACCATGAACCCAAACTCCATATTCACATTTACTAATCCAAATACCACCAAACTAATGGATAACACCCAATATGGATAACATATTATTTAGCCAATATATAAACTTAGATGAATTTGAGAAGCAAAACCCTCCGCCGCCCACGACCAAAGCCCGCCGCCCCAATATGGATAACACCCAATATGGATAACACCCGCCGCCCAGCCCCCGACGCCCCCGCCCCAAGCCCGCCGCCCAGCCCCCGACGCCCCCGTCCCAAGCCCGTCGCCCAGCCCCCGACGCCCCCGCCCCAAGCCAGCCGCCCAGTCCCTGACGCCCCCGCCCCAAGCCCGCCGCCCAGCCCCCGACGCCCCCGCCCCAAGCCCGCCGCCCCCACTGCCCCTACGACACCGCGCGCGCACGAGAGAGAGAGAGAGAGAGAGAGAGAGAGAGAGAGAGAGAGAGGGGATTACCTTCGGAAGAGAGAGAGGAGAGGACGCCGACGCCGATCACCGAAGCCGCGGAAGAGAGAGAGAGAGAGATAGAGTGAATTTGGGGGGAATGCGAAAAGTTTCCCCCGCCGTTTCAATTTAAGTCTGGAATGTATACTTAGCGACGGACTACATCCGTCGCCCGTTAGTTGCTATATTTGATACTTGCCGACTGAATATTCGTCGCTACGTAGTCGAAGAATTGTCCCGCCAATTCTCAACACAATTCTCGCCAAATAATCGACTGAATAGCGACGGCTGATTATCCGTCGCTATATCTCCGACGCCCTAGCGACGGATGTGCGACCTTTACTCCTCCTAAAAATAAAATAAAAAATGTAACGGCTTGTCGTCGGTAATCCGTCAGCTAGCTGCCACAAAGCCGTCGCGAAAGCCGACGGAAAATTTCCGTCGCTAATATTCGGTCGCTAATTTACTTTATTTTGGTAGTGTTCGTCAGTTTGGCTACGTGCAAACTATACCGAGCATATTGAATTTGAGGACTTCTTCAAAAGGGGTCGGCCAAAGCATCAACCTATGTCCCATCGGACTACCGTTGGGGCTCTTACTTCTTCACTGAGTGGCAACGTCACGTAGTCGGTGAAACTCAACGACGTCCGGTGGTGCAGATGTGGGATTGTAGTGATGACTATATGAATTATTATGTAGAGGTCGGACATGGTATGATGTTGAATCCAGATACGCGATGTGATGAAGTGCCGGTAGCTGTTCCTCTACCAAACAAGGCAGGCCTGCTTGATGCACTGCAAAAGATGGCAAGTAGTAGTATGTCGAATTAATGTTTACCAGTATAGTAACTTGGCTAATTTTAACCCTTATTTTTTCCTTCGGGCTTCCAAAGTAAGAAACTTGGGAAAAAGTCTCGTGCTGTGCAAGGGAGAGAACTACGTGGACGTTGCTAACCAGATGCAGAACATCGCATCGGACTATCCATTTCTCGAAAATGAGCGACGCACTAAGATGCGTCATGAGACAAAATGACTTTGTTGTATTTGTTTGAACAATTTGTGTTTTCTTTATTTGTTGTAATGTGTTTTGAATACTTAATGTCGTTTTTGTTGTAATATGTTTTGAACACCAACATTTTGTTGTAATATGTTTTGAATACTTAATGTCGTATAAGTATCATATTGCGTTTGAGCATCCTACTTGATTGAGTATCGTTTGAGCGTCGTATTTGATTGAAGTATTTGATTAAGTATCATGTATCGCAAAGTTTTAACTAGGACTGCCCAGTTCTCTGGCAGTCCTTCATGCATGATGGACTGCTAGAGAACTAGACAGTCCAAGTTTAAACTTTATGTTAACAAGGACTGCCCAATTTTCTGGGCAGTCCTAGTTTACAGCAAGTTTTAACTAGGACTGTCCAGTTCTCTGGCAGTCCATCATGCATGAAGGACTGCCAGAGAACTGGGCAGTCCAAGTTTAAACTTTCTGTTAACGAGGACTGCCCAGTACATGATGGACTGCCAGAGATCTGGGCAGTCCTAGTTAAAACTTGCTGTGAACTAGGACTGCCCAGGAAACTGGGCAGTCCTTGTTAAACCTTGCTGTGAAGTCAAATGTGATACTCAAACCGATACTCAAATATATTTGTGATACTGAAATATATTTGCGATACTCAAATATAAATGTGATACTCAACTCCGCTTTATATTTTCTAATAAGATACTCATACCAAAACCGATACTCAAATGTGATACTCTAAAATAAAGTTTCCAAGTAGTAATATAAACTTCCTTCTTTCTGTTTACAAAATGTGACAAGAGATATAAACTTCTTTCTTTCTGTTTACAAAATGTGACAAAAGATATAAACTTCCTTCTTTCTGTTTACAAAATGTGATCAAAGATATAAATTCCTTCTTTCTGTTTACAAAATGTGACAAAAGTATCGGTGTAGGACCCACTATCAGTCAATCAATACATCGTAGTGGTCTTTCGGTCTTGGTATAGGTTCCACGTACTTTGTTATCTTCTTGTAGACATTGATCGCATCGGTGTAGAGTGTCATCCAAGCGATCGATTCTTCCGGAGCATATTTATACCAGACTGGATCAGGGGGAGGAATAGGACTGTGCCCGATCAACCGCGGGATGGCGAAGTGATTATCATCAAGTCCAATGGCATATAGAGTGGACATAGTATAGTCTATCGAAGGAGCGGTCATTGGAAAGAATGTGTTGTTACTTCTCTTGGACAGAATGATAATTGGGATCTTGTACTTGTAAGCGAACACAAATGCAGTATAAGTATTTATCAAACTTTTCACGTTAGTAAGAATGTGTTGGTATATTGTACCTGTTAGCGAATAGATATGCAGCAGAAGGGACATCCATGTAATGTTCCTCTCCAGTAGTCTGATCGGCGCACAAAATGCTTGTCAACAATTCTCCAACTGTATCTGGGCTTAGTAATTTGCTATAGAAGGGAAGACGAGACTCCAACTCCTCGTACAGCTCTGCTCTAACCTGTCTCCATCCGTCTTTAACGGAATAGCCTAGATGTCTTGCAAGAACATGGTACCCACAATGTCCATCTTTAGGCACATCTTCAATAGACCAAATGTACTCCCGTATCGCAGGATGAAATATATGAATTAATGTACATGTCGAATGTGACACCAACTCTTGTTTTCTGTTTCTTTCGTTGAATAGGAAGCTTGTCATTCCTCTTTGGACAAACGAACCTTTCCATGCTTCTTTCAATATGCTCAAATAATGATATTTCTCTTCTAGTAGACTCGAACTTCTTCTTCTGTGTTCTTGTAAGTCTTCTTGGTGGTCTACCCTTCGGGGCAACGACAACAGATGGCTCATGCACATGACTACTTGCCGGGTGGGCAAGTTCTTGAATTTTAAGTTCAATAGACTTTCTCTCAGGTTCTAGTGCAGCACACCATCTTGCATGAAGGAGTTTAACTTCTGGCAAGGAAAAGAAATCGTCGTGACTGTCCACCATAGGCATGACTGACAATTGTCTCCAACATTGATCAACGATCACTACTGGAATTGGTCTACATTGACATCGATATTCGTTGATCTCATGAGCACAAGGAAGGCCGAGAGAATGTCGATGTGTACAACCACATTCTTCGGTATCAAAACCAACTGAATTCGCCCGAGCAATCTCATCAAATATCAACACCAATGCATAGTGAGACAATACATGGACTAAATCAGACAACAGATTTTCTTTCCTATGTTCGTGCTTTACAATATTCAGGCTCATCTGAAATGAAGCCTTTATCTCGCTCACCGTCGAATTGGTCATTAGATTTATCGACTGCCAAACTGACACAAAACCACCGACCGATGAACGTAGATATTTCTTCAGTGTTGAGTGTGAACCTTCAGCATGGTTGGTAGTGGTCGTGCCGTAATGCTTCACCTTATTCGTCCATGCTAAGACGAAATCTTCTTTATGTGGATCAACCCATGTGTCTTTGATATAAGATATACATGGCTTGTTGCTACTTTCCCACTTCTCTTTGAACTTTAACCATGCTTTGTCAAAAGCGTCTACAGTACTTGCTCGCCACACAAGGGTCCAATCGTTGTAGAATTCTGTGAAGCGGTCCATATCAAGTTTGCCGTCTACTTTTTCAAACATGCTCTTGCATTGTGCTTGAATATTTCGATTAATATGCCATGTGTATAGTAGTCTACGAGCATGAGGAAATACGATATCTATAGCATTCATCAATGCATATTCTCGATCGATGACAAAAACAGACGGCTCTTTGTGTCCAGTGTAAAGTGTCTTCAATTTGTTCAATGCCCATGTATAGTCATCTACGGTTTCATTCTTCAAGAAACAAAATGCAACTGAAAATGATTTACCCGTTGACGTGAAGCCGACAATGTGAAAAAGTGGCATCTTGAATTTGTTAGTCTTGTACGTGCAATCAGCCACCAAGACATCGGCAAAGGACCGTGCCAAATGCGTACAATCCGGATGCGCCCAAAACATAGAAGTAATTTCATTAGACGGCTGATGTCTTCTATGGTACTCCACATAGTGGTTGTCGGCAAGTAACTTCAAAATTTGTTGCATCGCCATTCTTCCTCTTAGGATATTTTTTCTCGATCTCGAGAGTGCATTATAGATTGTCCTCATCGTAGACTTGTTCTTTTCATTCTTCTGGCGCACCGCGAAATAAATTTATTTCGGGGCAACTCCGGAGCTGGACAATTCTTCAACTAACTTCTTCTCCTCTTCGTTCAACCTTCCGGCATAGGGATGACCAGTAAGTGTCTCCGCCAGCGTATGATTGTGCATCCCATTTCTGACATCAACTGTCAACTTTCCATCATGTCTTGAGACAAACACTATCTTGAAAGGACAACCACACTTTCTGGACCCTACCGCCTTCTCCGGGACTTTTTTTCGGACACATTCTTCTTTCCTGCGATGAAGCCTAAATGTCCCACCTCTTTCGCATCCAAGATCAGCAGTTTTACGATACGACGGGCCTCGTAATGACCTTGAAATGACAATGACTGTGTTTGCTTGCCTTCCAACTTGTCTGCACCATTCTAATGCTTCTTCATAAGATTCAAAGGCGACAGCCGTTGAGAATATATTACTCAAGTCAATGGAAATAGGAGGTGGTATGCCCTACATTAAATTTCAAAAAAAAATTGCCAATCACAATTACAAAAAAAATTACAATATGAACAACTTCAGGGCTGTCAAGAAAAGTTGGCATTCCTTCAGGACTGTACAACAGGACTGCCAGACAGTCTGGCAGTCCTTCGTGTTTTATAGACTGCCAGAAAGTTTGGCAGTCCTATTTTACACTAGTTCTACACATAGACTGCCGCGTAATCTGGCAGTCCTTCGTGTTTTATGGACTGCCAGAAAGTCTGGCAGTCCTGTTGTACAGTATTTCTACAAATAGATTGTCGCGTAATCTGGCAGTCCTAGTTACTTCTTGGACTGCCATATTTTGTGGCAGTCATATTTTACACTAGTTCTACACATAGACTGCCGCGTAATATGGCAGTCCTTCGTATTTTATGGACTGCCAGAAAGTCTGGCAGTCCTATTGTACAATATTTCTACACATAGACTGTCGCGTAATCTGGCAGTCCTAGTTACTTCTTGGACTGCCATGTTTTGTGGCAGTCCACCTTTACAGACTCTTTGTTTCGGGACTGCCACAATATTTGGTAGTCCTAGTGTCCAAGTCTTCGGGAGAACTCTATGTGTCGACTACGTATTTGGTCGGTCGAAAATTTACCGAGAGTTCTTTGGATGTTTTGTCGTGTTCTTCAGAAGATCCGGGTTCCTCGATTGATAGACGTGATGATCCACTTTCTTCCATAATTTCTACATTGGAACAAAATATAAGATTATTTCAAAAAAAATTATTTAAGAAAATTTGTCGTTTAGCTGACGTAATCGTACCGAATATACTAAGAATCTTCCTTGGAGAATCTTCTAGGGTTTGGAAAAATGTGGGATTGAGAAAAAAGTGGGGACCAGAACTAGGGTTTGGAGAAAAAAGGGGAGAGAGAATGGAGAGTGAGGAAGAAGACAAAAATTATAAGAGTTATCTTTTATACCTACCACTTGGATAGCCAAGTGAGTAATTTTTTCAGTGGCAAACTTGTAAATAATGAAAATTAATACTTGACTAGCCCCGATCAAAATGTTATGTGCCCTTATAATTTGCCTTTCAAAATCTGGAAATTGCTGAGAAACCCAATTTCGGGGTGGGCTTTTATGAAATGCCCACCCGCTGGATAAGTTTTATGAAATACCCAGAATTAAGTATTTTCACGTTAAATATTTCAAGATTCCCTTTTAGATGCCACCCGCTAGAAACTGCTATTTTTATAATACCGAAACTACCCCTCCGCGCGAATTGGTCATCTATATGTATTTGAATTCAAAAAACTCAGATCTGGATTACGATTTTCGTCTTCTTCTTCTTCACGGAAAATCTGAATTCCATTGCTCTCATATTCAGCAGAGATCGCAAAGATCGTTCGTAGTTCGGTGTGTTTTTCTTCAGTCGAACTCAGATCATCGCTCGTCATCATCATCACCATCATCATCATCTTCATCGTGGAGACATTTGAACTCAGATCTTCAATTGTGGAGAGAAGATCTTTCTTCTTCTTTTCCATAAGAATTATCATCGCTTTGAAAGAAGAACGAAACTCTTTATTCCTGAAAAAACTAAATTACACGTTTTAACACTGGAAATGACCATTCTCCGTCTTAAATAGGACGGAGAATGGCATTCTCCGTCTTAATTAGGACGGAGAATGGCATTCTCCGTTTTATTTAAGACGAAGAATGCCATTCTCCGTTTTATTTAAGACGGAGAATGCCATTCTCCGTCCTAATTAACACGGAGAATGACATTCTCCGTTTCCGTCTTAATTAGGACCGAGAATGTCATTCTCCGTCTTAATTAGGACGGAGAATGGCATTCTCCGTTTTATTTAAGACGGAGAATGGCATTCTCCGTCCTAATTAACACGGAGAATGGCATTCTCCGTGTTTCTAACACGGAGAATGGTCATTCTCCTGCGTTTTAACACTAGAATGACCATTCTCCGTGATAAATTACACGGAGAATGGCATTCTCCGTCCTAATTAAGATGGAGAATGGTCATTCTCCGTTTAATTTAGCACGGAGAATGGCCATTCTCCGTCTTAATTAGGACGGAGAATGCCATTCTCCGTTTTATTTAACACGGAGAATGACATTCTCCGTTTCATTTAACACGGAGAATGACATTCTCCGTGTTTCTAACACGGAGAATGGTCATTCTCCTGCGTTTTAACACTGGAATGACCATTCTCCGTGTAAATTAAGACGGAGAATGTCATTCTCCGTCCTAATTAAGACGGAGAATGGTCATTCTCCGTGTAAATTAAGACGGAGAATGTCATTCTCCTGCATTTTATGGTTAGCTGAAACTTTGGAGAGCCATAACTTTTGACTGGGAGGTCGAAACGAGTTCCCGTTTGTCGCAAAATGAGCGTATCGTCGAGGAGACTGAAAGTAACAACTTCATCGTTAGACGGCCTTCCGAAATTTTAGATTCGCAAAAAAATGATGTTTGGACCTCCGTTTTAGCACTTTTGTCGTTCGTCCCGGTCTTTCCGAAATTTTTCGACGAGTTTTTGAAGATTTTTGAGGAGAAAACCTAGATTCGAAAGTGAGCAGCGTATGGAAGAAGATGGAGTATTGAAACGTTTTTTTAAGAGCAGTTTTGTGGGTGTTTCCAATAAATTAAAAGGAAGGGCAAAAGGGTCATTTGGAACCCGCTTTGGATAAGTTTCTCTAATTCTGGGCACGCGATGAAAGTTTTTTTAGCGGTGGGTTTTACATAAAACTTTTTTAGTTTTTGGACATTTCATAAATCTTTCCTTTCAAAATTATAAGTTCGTAACTTCCATTCCCATTTCCCCACGGATTCCCTATGGAACCCACCTTCTCGCTCTCCTCCGTCCTCCCGACCACCGGCTCCACCGCCGCCGTCTGGACCTGGGTCGTCGAAGCCCTAGCTGACTCCAGACGAGCCGACTCCTCTATCCTCCATGGTGAGTAAACCCCAAAACCTCCAAAAAGCCCTAATTTTCACATTCCTCTCGACTTCATCTCCATTTCTTTCTCTCTCCTTAACTTTTGGTTAGGTATTATTTCGACATTTCCCGGTTTGATCAGCAAGAGCTCGACAGCGGCGCGTGAACGGATCGCGCTAAAGTATCTGGAGGAGTGGCTGGAACCGGGGTGGCGAGGCCCGCCATTACCGTGCGGGGCCGGAGGGATCGACACGCGTGGTCCGGTCGAGGATGTTCTGTCGAATCTTCTAGGCAAGGTACTCTCTTGAGTCTTGACTGAATTTTAAGTTGAAATTTTGTAACTGCAACAAAAGAACCAAATTTGGGACTAGTTGGTAAGAAATATCATTGTTTTGAGAAACTAGAGAAAGAATTATGAGAATTTGTGACTACAATGAGCACAACAATGGGCGACAGAAGCAATTAGAATTGAAGATGGTTCAAAAATATGAAAAGTAACATTTTTTTTCTCATTTAGGAAATAAATTTACGTTTAGCAAATATCAAGTTTATGACATACATCTTTTAGTAAGGTTTCAATGCTTTATCATCTTGGCTAAATTACAACTTGATACCCTCAACTTTGATAGGTGCTAACTTAATACCCTCAACTATATAATAATTTTTATGTTGATACCCAAAATTTAAAAAAAGACAAAACTATCCCTCCCTGCCTAACCCACAACACCCTCTCCCCCTCCTCCTTCGGCGGCACCCCCTTGGCCACCCTACCCCTCCACAACTGACCCCCACACCCGCCTCCGCGTCCCCTGGCGAACCCCGCGCCCCCACTCGCGAACCCGCCCCCGGCCCCGCTGTCCCGTACGGCACCCCTACCAAGCAGCCCCGTGCCCCCGCCTTCGGCTGCTTCCCCCGCCCGCGACCCCGCCGCGTTGCACAACTCTGGGCCAGCCTACGCCGCGCCCACCTCCTGTAGCGTACCATCTGCCCCGTGCGGCCTCCGGCTGTACCCTCCGGCGACCTCGCTACCTAGCGCGGCTTCGGGCTGGCCCACAGCGTGGGGTAGGGGGAGGTCGTAGGCGCGAGCCGGGGAGGGGAGTTCGCCAGCGGGAGGTGTAGTGCCCCGTCCCAACATCGTGTCCCGTTTTTCGTTGTGATACGAGGAACGCGGTTAAGAAACACTGTCGCTATTGATTGGACGTGACTGGTTGAATTAAGATCTTTTTCTCGTTATGGAATGACTTCTTCGAAACCAAGTCCCATATTCAGCGGGTTGCGCCTCGATGATGGACTTTGCGGCTGAGTCAGGAGAGACCTCTCGTTGCTCTGTTTTTCATGCCGCACTTGCTTCTTTGGCTTTGGATTTTCTGAATGCTTTTTTGTGAATATTTTCGATGGATTTCATTGCTTGCATTCTTCGAACTTCGCATTTCATATCGAAATCGGAATAGAAGGGTAGAATGCTAATTCGTTGCTTGTGCGATTTCAGGTGATCGCGTAGGCGCCGTCTAGCGCAACCGTCTTCTTTCCTCTCGTCTCAAGTAAATCTAGGTGAGTGGCTGACCCTTCTCTCCCTTGACCCTTTTGTTTCAAATCAATCGGTAACATCGTTGCAAATGGAATGATAGATGTAAATGCATGGACACAACTGCTTAATTCTATAGAACTGCTTAATTCTATAGAACTGTGCATGCTTTACTTAAGTACTCCTGCTATAGATCTGTTATATGTTTTACTAGAATAGAAGTGGGAGCACGTGAGTATTGATTTTGTTGTCGGCTTGCCAAAGACGCTACGGGGGAACGATGTCGTCTGGGTCATCGTCGATCGACTAACCAAGTCAGCGCATTTCATTGCCATCAAAGTTACTTGGAGCATCGATCGCCTGGTTCAGATATACCTCGACGAGATAGTGCGACTGCATGTGTCACGCCCCAGTACCGAAATACGGAGACGGACTAGGCCAGCTACTCCATATGAGGTGTACAAACGTCATACGGCGATCGTGGCTGTCAAGAGACAAGGGG
This sequence comes from Iris pallida, assembly GCA_029216955.1. Taxonomy (NCBI): domain Eukaryota; kingdom Viridiplantae; phylum Streptophyta; class Magnoliopsida; order Asparagales; family Iridaceae; genus Iris; species Iris pallida. The sequence continues at coordinate 1,511,047 of JANAVB010024800.1, read as the reverse complement.
GTGCAAGCTACATTCAAGTCTCATATGGTCACACAGAACATCTGTGTCTCAATTATTCAAAGCAAGAAAGCATCAATTAATGAACATATGAGATAAAGCAGTAAGGCGTCCCTAACGCTTCATCAAAATGGTCATGGGGATCTAGCTTTATAAGTTAGCTAGCCCAGAGAGTCAAAGGTACATAATTGTATTCAGCTGCAGTCTGATTTAATTACAAATTATGCAAGACAAAATGTCCAGATTAGCCGGCTAAACAGGTGCCGGTGGCTAAACGCCAGAACATAAGTAAAGATACTAGAGTGGTGGAGAAGAAACCCACTCGAGTCCCCCGCCAGCCATGCTCCTAGTATGCACCATTGACGTCAGGAAAGAAGGTCGGATCCTCAGGCTCTGCTACGTGATCTGGCCAAACAAAACCAGCGGGGTCAGTCCCGAATAGCAAGTACCACAAGGGAGCACAAAAGAGTGGGATAAAACCCAAGCCTAAAATACAAATAATAATAAAAGCTCCCGGTCGTAGCCTCGGTCCACAACCTGTCCTAGCACGATAGACCAACCCAACAACCAAACAAGGACATGGGTTGGACCACGCACCCTGACAGTCCATGAACCTCGGCTACTAATGGAAGGCTCAAGCACAGTCAAGTCATTTTTCAAGCGGCCAATCATTCCTGCGACTTTCTATATTTGGCGGAGTTATCCCCGCGATACTGATTAAATGAATCCTCAGATCGTGTCAACCCAGTAGGGCTAGCCAAACCATAAGACATATAACACATTGATTATGCACCAGTCCTCCGGAGGGCTACCGCGCTAAAATATATAACACATAGCTCGTAGAGGTCGGAGATAGCCATCCGCTGTAGGCGAATAAAACCATATCCGTTTCGGCCAACCCGACACGTCAGGACTGGACCTGGGGTGGCTAGTATGGCACGATCTCAGGATTCTTTCCACCCAATGCATCTACCAAGTTAGTTGCCTAATTAATCCCTAGGTTATCCTCGGAGTTCACATGTCGTGGTCACATGTTAACTCCTCTAGATGTCGTACGTTGTACGAGTACCCCAAGAAGGGATCCGTGCTGGCTCAAGGAGTCATACGTATGTACCCCCTTCTTGGTGTAATGCAACACACAACACATACCACGTCATTGCTACCGACCATTTGCTATGTGAATGCTGGACTCTTGGAGGTACTGGCATGTATCACGTAGGAACACTTAGCGCATAGGATCGCACCTCGGTGCTCACATAGATTGTACCTTAGTACACACATTGGATTATCCAGCCATCGTATAGGTAGTCAGATGAGAAACGAGGACTAAGACACATAGGAACATGCGGCTGAGGCTCATGCGGCTGGGAAATGCGGGCATATGCGGCTCAGGACGAACGGGCGCATGCGGCTCAGGACGAATGGGGCGCATGCGGTTGGAAAGCATGCGGCAGGGAAGTGCGAGTATATGCGGCAGTGGAGGAAACAGGCTCATGCGGCTGGGGAACCAATGTCATGCGGCTGAGTCAAGCCATGCGGCTAAAGGAACTCATGCGGCTGAAAGAACAGAAGTCCATGCGGCTGAAGGTTAAGGGTTCATGCGGCAAAATGTTCAGCGAAGCCATGCGGCTAAAGTCGGGCAGAGCCTGCGGCTGAGGATACTTATGCGGCTGAGAATGCTCATGCGGCCGCAATTGCTCATGCGGCTGCGATTGCCTATGCGACTGCGAATGCTCATGCGGCTGCAATTGCTCATGCGGCTGTGATTGCCTATGCGGCTGCGAATGCTCATGCGGCTGCAATTGCTCATGCGGCTGCGATTGCTCATGCGGCCGCAGGGGACTATTCATCATCCCTGCCAGAACCAGCACAGACGAACCTAGGAGAAATCCAAATATTGTTCTGGCCCTATCTTCCTCAAAACAAGGCGAAATCTAACTTTTCAAAGGTCAAAATTGTGTAGAATCAAATTTCCTACAACATAGGACCATTAGTTTTCGAAAATAGCCAAGTTTGATAGATCAAAACCATGAAAACCCATGAAATCCTAGTTTTTTTAGGAACTTAGATCTACACAAATCTAGCCATTAAAATCAAAAACTTCAAGAACTAAACTTGTAGAGAATGAAGAGATGAAAAATGTAGACAAATAAAATCAAGTAAAAATCAAGAAATGAAAAATGCACTAATCTTCACTTTTGAGCAAGTTGTACTTGCCTATTGGTGGTGGTTGAGGAAAATAAATAGAAGAGTGAATGAGGAGAGAGAGCGGAAGAGAATATAAATAGGGGTTGGTTTGGCTTAAGAAAATCCTAATCTCTAATCTTGTTCTAACCATTCCACTAATGCCATGCTTAAGAGCTATATGCAACCATTAATAAATAATAAACAGAATTATATACATGCTAAATACAGATACCGTATACAGAATTCATGAAAGAATATGTATATCGGGGTCAGGGAGTGACAACATGGAGTTCCAGTATCCGTCGTCTCAGATCGGGATGGACGATATCGGTCGCGTTTCTGGATTAGCCTTCAGACGGCTTTGGGTACTAAGTTGAACTTTAGCACGACTTACCATCCTCATACCGACGGCCAAACGGAGCACGTGAATCAAATTTTCGAAAATATGCTACGGCTCTGCGTAATTGACTTAAAGTCGAGTTGGGACGTCAGTCTATCTTTGGCCGAATTTGCATACAATAACATATATCAATCTAGCATCCAGATGACGCCGTGCGAAACCTTGTACGGATAGAAGTGCAGATCACCCATTTGCTGGGACGAAGTCGGAGAGCGGCAAATTTTTGGCCCGGAGCTAGTAGAGGAGATCATGGAAAAGGTCAGGCTAATACGGGAAAGACTAAAGGTAGCACAGAGTAGACAGAAGAGCTACGCAGACACCCATCGACGACTACTCAAGTTCCTGGAAGGCGATCACGTGTTTCTGAAAGTAGATCACGTGTTTCTGAAAGTAACGCCGATGCGTGGAGTCACTAGGTTTAGAGCAAACGGAAAGCTGAGTCCGAGATTTGTGGATCCATTTGAAATACTAAAGCGAGTCGCCTTAGTTGCTTACCAGATTGCATTGCCGCCAACACTGTCGGATGTGCACGATATCTTCCATGTCTCACGAATACGGAAATACGTGCATGAACCGAGCCACGTGGTTGATTTGGGTCAGCTGGATCTGAAGACAGACTTGTCGTACGTAGAAAAACCTAGGGGTGAGCATTATTCGGTTTTGGACCGAAAACCGAACCGAACCGAACCGAATAAGAGATTCGGTTCGATTTTAAAAAAATTCGGTTCGGTTTCGGTTTTGAAAATACTAAATTTTCTTATTCGGTTTCGGTTTTGGATTTCGGTTTCGGTCCAAAACCGAAAACCGAATAAGAAAATTTAGTTTATATATATATATATATATATATATATATATATATATATAAATTATAGGTATATACTAAATATATATAGGTATATACTATAGGTATATACTAAATATATCTATGTATATTTAGTTATTATATATATGGGTAAAGTGCATTTAAACCCTCCTTAGATGCACGAAAATGCAAATAAAGACTCGCTGATCCGAAAAACCCAACTAGATACGAAAATGCTCAAATCATCCCCTCCGCTAACTTTTTTATTTACGGGTGTTAAAATGGGATTGTTTTGACCATTTTACCCCTGGGCTATATAATATTAACTTGTTAAAAACGGTTAGTTCTAAAATTATTTTGTTAAAAACGGTTACGCAAAAATACTTGTTAAAAAGTGGATAAATATTAACAAAGGGAAAATGGTCTTTGCTAGTAAAATTATTTTAATTAGTATTAACTTGTTAAAAACGGTTAGTTTCGTCAAAAAAATGGATAAATATTATTTAAAATTATTTTGTCATAATTATTTTTTATTTAACAAATATATAAATATTTTTGGGAAAAATAAAACTGATAAATACAAAAAAAAATCAATTCTTAAAAATTAGAAATGATGAAAAACTGGAAAAAAAAACCAAATATAAAACAAAAAATACTATTAAAATATGGAAAAAATAAAAAATAGACAAAATATTCCAAAAAACCAAAAAATGAGGATAAATCTTAAACAATGAAAAAAGACAAAAACAAAAACTATACAAATTTGAAAATAAAAGTCACTCTTAAAAAACTAGAAAAGATTATTAAAAAGATGAAAAAAAAATATGAAATAAGAATTAAAAAAATGGAAACAAAAAACAAAATATTAAAAAGATTATTAAACAAAAATCAATTCTCATGCTTGACGTCATTTTCGAAAATAAATGTTTATAATCTAAATAGTAGGTTTTCATCTTAAATTTTTTCTGGAAAAAAAAATATTTTAACAAATGTCCGGTTAGTCCTGAACTTGTATCGTAATTATTTATTAGTCATGACTATTATCGTAATTATTTATTTATTAATTCTAGAAAAGATTATTAAAAAGATGAAAAAAAATATGAAATAAGAAATAAAAAAATGGAAACAAAAAACAAAATATTAAAAAGATTATTAAACAAAAATCAATTCTCATGCTTGACGTCATTTTCGAAAATAAATGTTTATAATCTAAATAGTAGGTTTTCATCTTAAATTTTTTCTGGAAATTTTTTTTTTTTAACAAATGTCCGATTAGTCCTGAACTTGTATCGTAATTATTTATTAGTCATGACTATTATCGTAATTATTTATTTATTAATTTTAACTGAAATTGTAAATCTTGGTACAAATTTATTTTCATCACATGTATTACTTAAACAAATAACTTAAATATTACTAAACGTGTCAAAAATCCAAAAATAAATTGCAAAACATGTATGTCGAAGCATGGTCCGGGTTCAGTGGCTGCCACCGTCTTTGTCGATTATCTACGAATAGGCTTCCATAATTTATATTTGGGCGTCTTGAAAAAAAAAAGGAATAAGTAAAAAAAGCTTCAAACATTAAATGAGAGCAAATAAGTAAAAAAAAAAGAGAATATAAAAAAAATTTGCAGTTGGATTTGAGATCTGTAGGTAAGAAAAAGTTTCAATATATTAAATGAGAGCAAATAAGTAAAAAAAAAGAAATATAAAAAATATATTATTTTTCCTTCCAACCAACCGGTCAAAAAATAGAAAATATAAAGTTTAGGTTTTATGTTTCAAACAAACATTGTCTTATACATAGAGAATGAAAGAGAGCCAACAGCCAAATGTAAGCATTAGGGGTATTTTGGGAAGTCCACTTTTTTTTTAAAATCCAAAAAATGGCCTCTAACGGCTGTTCTAACGTCAATTTGACGGAAAGGGGTATTCTGCGCAAAACAGGGTTTGCGGGAGGTGCAAACTGCTTTAAGTTTTCTAAAAGGTCTTATTTTGCGAACGAGGCAACTCTAAGGAAGGTTTAAATGCACTTTACCCTTATATATATTAACAAAAAAAAGCACAAATAAACCCAAAAACCGAATAAACCGAATAAACCGAAAACCGAACCGATTTAATTCAGTTCGGTTCGGTTCGGTTATTGACCAATTCGGTTCGGTTTCGGTTTTGCTTATTCGGTTTCGGTCCATTTCGGTTATTCGGTTCGGTTGGAACCGAATAAACCGAATGCTCACCCCTAGAAAAACCTGTGCAGATCTTGGAGCGCAAGGACAAATTGCTTCAAAATCGTTCTATCCCTCTCGTCCGCGTACTCTGGAGGAACCATTCGGTCGAGTAGTCGACCTGGGAACTTGAGTCAGAGATGAAGGAAAAGTTTCTCTCATTGTTTTCTTAGAGGTAGGTTCTATCCTTAAGTTTCGAGGACGAAACTTTTTCTTAGTTGGTTATAATGTAGTACCCCGTTCCAACATCGTGTTCCGTTCGTCGTTGCGACGCGAAACACTGTCGCTATCGATTGGACGGGACCGGTTGAATTAAGATCTTTTTCTCGTTATGGAATGGCTTCTTCGGAACCAAGTCCCATATTCAGCGGATTGCACCTCGGGGATGGACTCTGCGGATTAGTCGGAAGAGACCTCTCGTTGTTCTGTTTTTCATGTTGCACGCGCTTCTTAGGCTTTGGATTTTCTGAATGCGTTTTTGTGAATGTTTTCGATGGATTTCATTGCTTGCGTTCTTCGAACTTCACATTTCATATCGAACTCAGGAATAGAAGGGTGGAGTGCTAATTCGTTGCTTGTGCGATTTCAGGTGATCCCGTAGGTGCCATCTAGCGCAACCGTCTTCTTTCCTCTCGTCTCAAGTAAATCTAGGTGAATGGCTGGCCCTTATCCCCCTTGACCCTCTTGTTTCAAATCAATTGATAACATCATTACGAATGGAATGCTAGATGTAAATGCACGGACACAACTGCTTAATTCGATAGAACTGTGCATGTTTTACTTAAATACTCTTGCTATAGAACTGTTATATGTTTTACTTTACATATATGCTATAGAACTGCAAAGATTGATACAATGAATGAATGTTGCAATGACAGGAAGAAGACATTGAAACTGGCTAACTCTTTAAGATTTCATAGATCATGTTTGAGTAATTAGTTTTAGTCTAGCACAGTCATGACAACTTGTGCACAAGGTTTCGCTTTCTCGAACGGCAATCCGGGCCACGGGACCGATTTGGCCTAGGAGGAATGCAAGGTAGCTGTGATGGATGTTAGCACAGGTCATTCGAAACTTTCAGCAGTGCTAGCTACTCGCGCTGAAAGGGTCGCCGTCTCGACCAAGCTATACATCCAAGATGGCTTGAATTACCAGTGAATCCCACCTACACACTGTTTACAAGCTCTTGATATAAAACTGACAGGAAAGAACATGGTAAAGTTACACTGCAACAACACGCTCTGCCGTGGGTAAGATTTATCATAATTATGTTAACTTTACCTATCAAATGCTTGCATGAATTGATTAGAATGGCTAGAAAATTCACCAATTATATATGCATGTTTACATAATTCTTGAACCAAATGAAAGCACGAAATATAATTAGCCACCCACCAGTACACGGCAATGTACTGATTCTCGCTCTCCACAGGTGCTCCGAACCCAGAAAGCGTGCCTAGGAACTGAAAGCGATGCTTGGAACATTTTGAAGTCTTGCTAGCGTGCGAAGGCAACCTCCAACCTTTTGAAGACTCTGATCAAGACCTATTTCGCATCAACTCTCTTCGATCCCAGGTCCAAGAGAGAGTATTTTGTTGCTTAAATATAAAGGGATGTAAATGTATGGAACGACTATCTCATCTGAGTCAGTTTGTAAGTCCGTGCGGCACCTTTTGTAATCGAGTCCTGTAAACAAGTTATTATCTATGAAAGACAAGTTTTCTTCTGTATGAAATGAGTTGTTCAATTTTTGCGTACTCTCTTTGCTGTTGTGTTTCAGATAACCTTATGAATGTGCCTTGTGCGAACACAATCTAGGCTCGTACGACATCACGTCCGGGGGACGACTATCGATTCTCCGGAATCGGAGCGTGACAGGAGGGAGGGGGGAGGGTGATTGTCGCAGGAGGGGGATGTTTGGATTTGGGGGGGTTGTGTGTGTGCAGAGGGGAGGAGCAATTTTGTCAAAAAAATTCAGGGTATCAAGTTAGCGCCTACCAAAGTTGAGGGTATTAAGTTAGAAAAACTGAAATAGTTGAGGGTATCAAGTTGTAATTTAGCCTATCATCTTTTATATAAACATGGCTAGTATTTCATAAGGAGTATTATTAAAGGCTTAAATTACAACATGATACCCTCAACTATTCAAGTTTTTCAACTTGATACTCTCAACTTTAATCGGAATCAAGTTACTATTCTCCTCCCATTTTCATCATTTTCGAAATAAGTGACAAAATACCCTTCCCTTTCTCGCTCTTCTCTCTGACAACCCCCCTCTTTCTCCGACGCCAGTGGCCGGAGGAGGGGGGCACACAGCAGCGACCAGTAGCCACCTGCGGCGGGGGATGGTTGGGGGCATCGGTCGGGGGGGGGGGACATCTGGGGGTCGCTTGGGGAGGGTTGGAGGCGCGCGGCGGCGGGCACGCAAAGGGGGGGGGGGCAGGGCCTGGGCGGGGCGGCCATCAGGGCGGGGGGGGGGGGGGGGGGTGGCAGCGGCGGGTTTGGGGGGAGGGCGCAACATGGGTTGGGGGGAAGAGGAAGGTAGTTTAGTATTTTTTTTTAACGAAAAATTTAACGTTGGAGTAAGGAGGGGGCAACATGGTTTGTTGGGGGGGGGGAGAGGAAGGTAGTTTAGTATTTCTTTTAACGAAAAATTTAACGTTGGAGTGACGGACGGTACCAAGTTGAAAATATTAGTTGGGAAAGGGTATTAAGTTAGTACCTATCGAAGTTGAGGGTATCAAGTGGAAAATTTCAAATAATTGAGGGTATCAAGTTGAAAAATTCGAATAATTGAGGGTATCAAGTTGCAATTTAGCCACTATTAAAATATAAGATTTTTTTCGATATACAACCCTACGTGGACATTAAAGTTGACGTTTTTGGCATCATGTACCGATATTCCCTCGTATCCTTCCTTCCTCCCTCCTCGACTTATGGAACCCAACATTTCTCATCTTTATAAGTTTTCTCCAACTCTCAATCCAAGCTGTTACTATTCGATTTCTCCTACGCCAAACCCAAAGACCCTTCTCATCTCTCTATTTCTTGACCTTCAAATCCCTCTCCTCTGTCCACCTTCACATCCATTTTTCTTTCTTTCCATTTCTCCATATCCAAATCCATATTCTATAACACGTCAAATTCATCTTTAAGTGGCCTCAAATTCCAATGGTCTTTCTTGTACTAATGTAGATTTTTTTTTTGCGATGCAAAAGAAGTGCCTCCAAGGAAAGCAAAACCCTAGCAAAAGATGCAAATTCATGGAAGTTGAAAGTGAATATGTATGAACATATGCTTAATTGCATAACATAACCTAGGCCTCCAATACCTATTTCATGAAAATTTTGTTGTTGGCATCAGAATAACCGTATTCAAATGAAAATCCTAACAAAACTCTAGCAAATTTTGTTGGGATTATACATGTCAAAACTAAGTTGAGGCGCAAACTTTGTTTTAATTTCTACGAACACTGTTTGGGATTTGATTATAGTTTGGTTTTGGCTAAACCAAACCAAAAAAATTCTCGCCTTGGGAATAGTAGAAAAAGCTCTATTAACCAAAAGTGAACTACAAACTAATAAAATTGGATAAAATTATCCCTTTTCTTCTGAGTGCGAAGCCCCAAATTTATTTTGTTTCTTCTGAGACTTCTCCTCCTGTGTTTGAACCTTCAACTTTCTTTTGCTTTTCTAATGAACTTTGGTATACGAACCCCCAACTTTCTTTGGGATTTTTTGATATTCCAATTCTCGTATTTCCTTTGGTTTCTTATGGGATTTCTTCGGTATTTGAAACCCCGACGGTCAGATCATTTCTATGGTTTCTTTGGGGGTTTCAAAGCCTTGGTTTTCTTTCGGGATTTCTTCGGGTTCAGAGTCCGGTTTTTGTTCGGTCTCTTCCTGGATTTCTTTGGTTTCGAAGCCTCAGTTTTCTTTGGATCATTTTCTTTCTTTTAGGGTTTTCAGTTTTGAATCTCCGGCCTTTACAGATACTTTCCAATTCCTTTGGTTTGTTTGTGATTCCAAGTCTCTCTTTCTCACTCTTGCCTAGCTGGACTTGCTCGTCACTAACTTCTAGGTTGTAGAGGCGTGTTGAAGACTCTCTAAATTGGACTTGCTCGTGATTAAGTTCGTATTTGCGGAGGCATGTTGAAGAGTGGATTAATTATCTCATTTGTCTGCATTTTTGCTTTATGTATTTCAAATTTTAGGTAGGTTAGTAACGTCATTAGTAATATCACATGCTTTGGATGATTTAAAATTCATTTAGTACCGATCTAGCCTCTTTTCTACAAGTGTTATGGGACAAACCAAGCCGAACATTGTCTCTTCTTGACTGGCAATGGTAGATGGTCACTTTGTTATAGAATGGGTTGTATCTCGTTTCCGGCTGAGCGCTCAAATGGGGGGTGACAATGGAGTTTGTAATTTAGTCCCACATCGGATAGGCGATAGGATCATGTGGTGTAGATAATTTGGATTGGTTCAGGCCTTACATGGAAATTCCCTTTTAAGGCATATGGGCCCAATTTAATATCGCACCTCATGGGCCAACTCCAGTTCGGGTCACACCGTGTTCCCAACAAGTGGTATCAGAGCCCATAGTTACGGGACTGGTTTGAGCAGCTCTAATTGGTTCGAGACAGATGGTGCTGAACGTTCATGTGTATACACGGATATACGGGCTCTCTTCTCAAGGTGGAGTTAGAAGCATATGCAACTACACGAATTGGCTTCAAAGGTGGGTTTGACGAGCCTAAGGTAAAGCAAGGCGTTGTGGTTAGCACACAATGGTGGTGTGGATGAACGTGTCGGTTTTGTTCTGTGGTCGAACGGATCGAGATGACAGTATGTTGGATCTCCTGGGTGCTCGACTGGCGGGAATGAATAAAAAGGTAGCAAGGAGTGCTAAGGTTGTTGGCAGGAACGAACAAAAGGTCGCAGGGGTGCTAAGGTTGTACGGCTAGCGGGAACGGACAAATGTAGCAATGTGCTAAGGTTATTCAGCTAGCGGAAACGAGCTAAGGTGGAGATTGTTGGGTTGTATCTCGTTTCTGGTTGAGCGCTCAAACGGAGGTGACAATAGAGTTGGTAATTTAGTCCCACATCGGATAGGTGATAGGATCATGTGGTGTAGATAATTGGAATTGGTTCAGGCCTTACATGAGAATTCCCTTTTAAGGCATATGGGTTCAATTCAATATTGCACCTTATAGGCCAACTCCGGTTCAGGTCAGGTCACACCGCGTTCCCAACATGTCTTTCTCAAATAGAATCTTTCTAAGACAATCTACATGCAACAATATCCTGGTTATAAGGGTGCGTGGAGCACCTCATTGTCATCTCTGCAATTCTCTGTGGCCTTGAGTAGTCTCTTCGGGCATAGTTTGGTAAGTTCAACCACATTGTTGAGAAACTTGGTTTATTCGGGAGTGATGTTGACTCGTCCATCTTCTCTTCTTCTATTGTCGATCCCAGGGATGGTCACTCTTCTTGTCTATGTAGATGACATGATCATCACTAGCTATAACTCATGCTGGAATCTCCAAAATTGAAGCCTCTCTCTCCGCCACCAAGGATTTGGTTCGTCTTCGGTACTTTGGCTTTGAGTTGCTCGTCAGAAAGAATCTCTCTGAATGGAAGTATTCTGCATTGTCATCTTGTTGGCACTCTTATGGATTAAAATATTTACCTATCCAATATTAGCTCCTTTCATGATCCACTATTCCTTACCCCCAACAGTATACGTCAACTCAAAGGCAAATTCATCTACCTTCTTGTTACTCGTTCATACATTTCCTTCATCATTAATACAGTAAGCAAATACAAGCAGTCTCTTACAGTGTCACACCTTCATGTCGTTGAACACACATTCTCTGGTACTTGAACTCTTTAGTTCAGGGACTTGAGTATCGATCCTCCTCTCTTATCTCTTTGTGCCTACACTGACAACTACGACTATATCAGGTCCCATTGATGATTGCCTCTCAAGAAATGGCTATTGTACTTTCTTTGACGGCATATCATGTTGTCGTTATTGCACGCACTCTGCGGAGGCTGAGTATCGCTGAATGCCTCACAGTTTCCGAGTCACCTGATTCAAGAGCCTTCTGAATGATCTTATTGTTTCGCTTACTTCTCCGGTCTCACTCTATTGCAACAAACAAAACACTATCATATAGAATTTCGCTTCCATGAGCACACTAAGCATATTGACATCGAATTTCGTTATGCTACTTCATTAGGGACAAAGTCAAATCCTCCAAGACTGCATATTTTTGCTACTTCGTCAAGGTCCTCACCGAACCTTTTCCATAACCTTTTTCCTACAATCTCTCTCTCCAACATGAGCTAGATTGACATCTAGTCTCCAACTTGCGGGGCAGTATATGAGAGTCTCAATGCATAATCCTTCTCTTTGTTTATTTATGTTTTATCTTAGTTGTCTCTTGTTATCCCGCTTTGGATGACCCCGAAAGTGGGGTCGTATCATCTCCATGAAATATGTACTCACTTTATCTATGAGATCAACCCATTGAGTTAAGCTCCATTCTCAACAAAGGTCACAAGTTTCTTTTAATTGTTCGTGGTACTTATTTCTTACTTCATTTTAACTTCTTAGTCGTAAAAATAAAATTCTGATATCAGCTTCAGTTTTATGCAATATTGTACTTTTATTTTTCTTGGGTTCTTCTAGCTTTCTTTTTTTGTTCTTTACATCAGTCACCACATAGTAGGTATTATTTCTCGCATTATAAATAACAACTTTGGATTGAAGTAATTGGTTTATAGTGTTAATTAATGCCAATTCCAAAAGTTCAGTACATAAATATTTTGGTTTTGTTTCCTATGTTTTTGTTAATCTCATTTCCTGTAGGATTTTGCCTATGTTCTGGCTTCCGTGTTATCTTGATTCTTCAGTCAGGTGAATTACCAATTTACTAGTGACAGTTGATACTAGTTCTGGCTTTCATTAATCACAGCTTTACGAGGAATCCTAATAATTCATGGATGAGTTCCCAGTTTCTGTAACCGAAATCCAAATGAATCAGTACTTTGGTTCTTCCTTGGTCTTCCATACAATAAACAATTAAATTATTATTTAAACATCACAACATGAGAACCCAAATTCAAAAAAATTCAGGATATAAGCTAGCAGAAGTTACCTTAAAAGGGCCCGAACATTGAACACTTATTGGGATTCACAAATGCAGGAGACCTAGTGAAAGGTTATTCGCATCAAGTGAATTTAAGCATCTGGCATATCCTTGGTCTCTTGCAGGTTTATGAAGGTGAATGAAATTACCTTCTTCTTGATCTCTTTACTTTTGGGAAGGAATTCAAGTGTTGGTAAGGAATTCAAATGGCATATGTATGCCTAGGCCAAATGCAACTTTCTTTATTCCATTGAATTTTGATGGCTTCTCGATTTTCGGGCTGTTACCTTTTACACACCTTTTTTCGAAAAATATCGTGATTGCTGGAGCAAGATTAATTTGCTGCAGTTGCTATTGGGGAAAAAAACTTAAAATCTTGTGGATGGGAGGTTTGTGGACCCTCGAAGAGCCTCTGAAACTTTGACGTTAAGTTGTAAAAGAGGGTTCCTTCATAAGGTTTTCACAAGATTTGCTTTTACTTATGAATTTAGTGTTCAACCAGGCAGCAACATCTGGTGTCCTGCAAAAGAAGGAAACAAAGCTGTTCAGACACGAACTTCGCCAATTTGTTCATAAGAAAAGAAAGGCTCTAACAAAATGCTTTATTGACCAGGTATCTGAAATGTCAAAAACTGGATTTTGGAAAGATGATTAGTTCTGTCAAATCCTTTTTTGTTAATATCTTTTATTCATTTCTTTTCAGCTTAAGGACAAAGGTGAGGAAGGATTTAGTCAAGCTGCCTTTTCAAAAGAAAAATCTGGCTCGTCTAGGGCTGACTTAGCAGATCTCAACTGTTTTAACTACGACTCTCAGCAGAATGGTGACAAGCAGAATGACCATAATGGTGACAGGCAGAATGGTGGGGAACGGGAGTCAGTTTTTACTGAGTACCAACTTCGATTACTGGAAAAGATTGCAACAGTTCATTCTTCGGATGCTGACATGGTAATCATACAAGAGAATCCTTCGGGGCCTGGTCAAAGGTCACCCCAGGAAAATGGTGACGAGGTTCAATTACTGAAGCAATTTTTAGCTGTGGATCCCTGTGGATGTGGACAGCAGTCAACCCAGCAGATACACAAGCAGAATGACGAGAAGCTTAAACCGGTGAAACACATTTCAACTGCTCTGGCTGTTGAGAATGGAAATAAGATCTTGAAACAAGATACTTCTGGATTGTGCCATCAAGCATCCCAAATCATTGTTTCAGAAGGCAACGATAGAATTTTTTCTCATAGAGATACTAGTATTACTATTACTTGTGACGGGGCAATTTTGCAAGAAGGTCCTTGTGGATCTGGGAAGCAGTCACCACTGTCTGCAGCACAGCATGATGGTAAGGAACTGTCTGTGAAAGAGATTTTTGCTTTTGAATCTTGGAAACCACCACCGGAACTGAATTCCGAACCATTACTACCCTGTAACATGACCAAGAAAAACCATGATGTTCATGCATTTGGAAGCAAAATGGTAATCCATCCATCAATTTTCCGCAGCCTAGCAGCTCATGAACTGTGCATTCCCACAACAGCTGGTGATGGTGATATTCATGGATGTCATGGTTTATGTTTCAAAAATAATCAAAAGCTTGCTGATGAAAAGAATCGGAGCTCTGATATTCCTGTTGTTCAGGGCTCCACGGAAGGTGACACGATAGAAAATGGCTTGTGTTGTAGGTGTGACCAAGGTGGTCTTCTTTTAAGTTGCAGCCGTAGCAATTGCTCTGTTGCTGTTCATGAAAGCTGTATTCAGCCATCAATTACCTTTGATCAGAACGGCTGTTTTATTTGCCCATTATGCTCATATTTGCGAGCTGTGCTTTCATACCGTAGAGCAAAGAAAAGGTATTCAAAAGCAAAGAAAGCCTTACAAAATTTTGTTGGTAAGGATTCACAATGGCAATTTCAAGAAGATTCATCACATCCAGAAGGTTTAAGGAAAAAAGTTCAAGCTGTGCCCAGCGTAAATTTGAACTGTCATCATAATAGTGAAAGGCAACAAAATAACGGAGCTAATTTTGGAGTGGCACGCAAAGGTTCCCAAAGCATGGGAATAGAGCAGCAAATATCAGAAGTTATAACAACACCTAGCGATGTTAATTGTACGTGTGAAAAAGCTGATGTTGGTGTGCAGGAGCAAATATCAGAGGCTAAGGCAACACCTGAGAATTGCAATTTAGCATGTGAAAAATCTGGCACATCTAGAGCTAAAGTGACTGTCAATGTCCATCAAACAAGGTCTCTTACTGAAATAGAAAGTGGAACATCTAGAAAGGTGAATTTTGATGACGAATATTATGTAAAACCTCCTACTGATGTCGATAGCAGAATGACCAATGACTGTCCAAGTATACTGGTGATAAAGCAGCAGAAGTTAGTGGGACCTATTAAGCTGACTGATCATGTAATGAGCAAAGGTAGCGAATGCATAGGAGCAGAGCAGCAGATACCGGAGTCCAGTGGAGCACTTGATAATGATAATATAGCATGGAAAGAAGCTGATACATCTAGAATTGAAGTTCCTTGCAATGTTCACCAAGTAAGACCTCTTACTGAAGTAGAAAACAAAATAGTTAATGGATGTAGTGTAGTGTCAACAAAGCAGCAAATTTTAGCAGAACCTCCTGAGCTGACTGATAATGTGATGGTTGAAGGTTGTGAGAAGATAGCAACAGCAGAACAGCAGTTAGCAACGGGTAATGCAACAGGTGGTAATGGTGATTTAGCATCGAATACATCTAGAACTGAAGTGACTTGCAACATATACCAAGAAAATCTGAAATATAAAATTGTCTCGGTTGAACCAAATCTAGATATACAGACAAAGAAGCATCAGAAGAAACCAAGATTTGTTATTGAACAATTTGCTTACAATCCACCTGAAAAAAATGTTATGATACCACATACTGATGAGAGGTACGCCAAGAGAAGAAAACTAGATGCTCAGAGTGATAATGGCAAATTTGCAAGTGAGGAAGGACATACATCTAGAATCGGAGAAATATCTGCCGTGTCCCAAGCCAATATGAAAAGGGAAAGTATCTTGTTTGATTTAGACATGGAAAAGAAGAAACATAAGGAACAAAGTAATTCTGTTATCGATACTCCCAATCCACCTCATCAGGAAGCAACAACATCACCAACCAGTTTGGTTAAGGCGAAAAGAGAACATGCCGCTACACCAACAACCCATTGTCCTCATTTAACCAGTAAAGATCAGAATGGAGGAGAGCCATCCTTCTGTGATGACAGGAAATGTGAAAGAAAGTCAAATATTGGGTAAGTATTCTGCATCTATTGCATTAGGCACACTATTTATACTTTAGCTTGAAACTTATAAGCATTGGCCATTTAGAAAGGCAGTGAAAAGACATGTATCTTTCCTGAAATATTGAGAGAGCCATTAGATTCCAAAGTGGTCGGCCTCTGTGAAATTCATAAATTCATTACAAATACTTGAAGCACCTGCACAATCTCAAACATATCCACATTACTTATTCCCTTTTGTACAGACCTTAACCATCTTCTTACTCATCAGCAAAAGAATCATAATCAAAATGTTTTGGAAGTGCGTATAATTTAGAAGAGTAGATTTATGGGTGAATACCTTTATGTAGCATCCCGTCAATTCTGGTTGTGTTAATCAATAATCATAGATTCATTTAAGAGCGTCTTGGTTGTCGTGAATTAAAATTCAATGAATTGATAAGGTTCACGGAATTGATTGTCATGAAATCATAACTCCAAATCCATGTGTTTGGTTGGCATTGTATGATTCAACGAATTCGAATCCTTCCATGTGTTTGGTAACTTTGGTTGGTATGAATTGGAATGCTATCATCTTTTCAGTTTCGAGGGGTAAGATTGCCTCACAATCTTTCTTAGTAGACAGATGTTTATGGGAATAACTACCTTTTTTCATTTTGGGGGGTTAAGTTACCATGAAAATAGGATAACACAGCCTACTCATTATCCGAATTTACTCCTAAAATGATTGAATTTGCCTCATTTTTGTATACTGAAGTGGGAACTGAGATTCACAGTGATTTCGAGTTCCCAAATTCATGTTGACATTGTTCCGAATTGCACCAATCTCGTTCATGGGATTCCAATCCACAGTATGACAGTAACCAAGCATACTCTGATCCTAAAGGACTTATTTGGTATAGTGTATTTCATTAACATACTTGGGTGTCATATTGTCCAACTCTACAAAAGGACAACTTTTCTTTTTCTGGCAGTGCAGGATGCCACATGCAGTCTCAAAATAATAAATTTTCTTTATGAAGTACAAATAACATTTTTGTAAGACTTCCTCATTATCCTATGTTGCACAGACACGGAAAGGGATACAGCTATGTACATGACACATACAACATGGGTACCATTATATTTTAACACACACACACACACACACACACACACATATATATATATATATATATATATATATATATATATATT
This sequence comes from Iris pallida, assembly GCA_029216955.1. Taxonomy (NCBI): domain Eukaryota; kingdom Viridiplantae; phylum Streptophyta; class Magnoliopsida; order Asparagales; family Iridaceae; genus Iris; species Iris pallida. The sequence goes on along the minus strand of JANAVB010024800.1, from coordinate 1,493,811 downwards.
AGATCTTAGTAATATCTATATATATGGATGTTTTGGACGTTCAGCAATTATGTGTTAAAATATTATAGAAATAATCCATTGCAAATGAAATATTGCTTTCTCATAGAAATAATCCATATTTATGGATGTTAGTAATAATCCATATTTTAGTAATATATATATATATATATATATATATATATATATATATATATATATATATATATATATATATATATATATATATCTTAGATCTTAGTAATATCTATATTTATGGATGTTTTGGACGTTCAGCAATTATGTGTTAAAATATTATAGAAATAATCCATTGCAAATGAAATATTGCTTTCTCATACCTCTATATGTTTGCCACAAGTGCGAGCATGCTAAATCACCTTTTGGCATGTTTTTGGTCCTTCTGAAACCTAGAGACCGACATGCGTGCTGCTGAAGTATCGTGTCGGACACAGTTTGGTCCTATGGAGGAGTTTTCATGCAGTCTAGTAATTATCTGGTGTGTTCCAAGGTTTAAAAAAGTGTGAGGCACACTTGAGGCGCAAGGGTCCTCTGGAGCCTAGGCATGGGTTTCAACGAAGAGAGGTGCACATTGTCACAAAACTATGAAAATAATATAGTTTATATATATATATATATATATATATATATATATATATATATATATATATATAGAAACTAAAAAAAAAAATATATATAAATATATTTATATATATATTTTTTTTTTAGTTTCTATATATATATATATATATATATATATATATATACTCAAAATAGCATGAATACAATTAAGACCACTTGACAGTTTTGAAACTTTATTTAGTTCCAATTTGTTTGTCTTAGTGATCTGTACTATTTATTATTGGTGGTGAAACTAATAGATGCAAAATTAGTGGACTGATCTTAAATTACAATTTTATTATGCTGCAGTTAACTTTGAAGATAACTCACAAGTTTTTCTTTTCATGTTCAACTCTAGGGCATGGGAATGGAGAATCATCTGAGTCTATGTTGAATCTCTTTCATTCAGAAAGTTGCAAGTGAAAAATAAGCACAACCCATGTCAATTTTCTATGCAATAGAAAAACACACCAAAAGTCAGTAACAAAATAATGATGGCGGGATGTGGACAGTAAAAATAGCAAAACACAGCCAAAAACAAAATAAAATAGTAAAATACAGCCAAAAATCAGCAAAAAGAACAGCAATGAAATAAATTACCTGGAGAGGCGTATGTGGTCGTTGGCGGTCGTCAAGCAGCTCGAACAGAGAAGAAGAGAGGAGGCAAAGAAGAGATCAATCAAACCAATCGAATCGTTATAGGGTTAGGGCTTTTCCTTTTTAGAATTCAGGTCAGGTCCCAAAACTGACTTTAGGCTCCCCTTCACCGAGGCGCATGCCTCATGGGCCTTGCACCTTGGGCCAAGGAGCATGCTTCGTGGGCTTTGGGCACGCCTGGGGCTGAACCGAGGTGTCGATGTGCGCCTAGAGCCTGAGGCACGGTTTTTAAAGCCTTGGTGTGTTTGGTGCTTGGAAGCACAGACTCCATATACAGGTGTTGTGTCTATGTCGAGTCAGACACATTGGACATGGCATGAACACACCAAAATGCACTGGGACATGTCAAGATAGGTGTCATATCTGTGTCTCCGTGTTTGTATTGTGTCGTCTTTGAGCATCGGCTAACTCTGTGCCAACAGCCGCAGTAAGACAGAGGATGCAAGGGTTATCCGGAATGATTGGGTGTGAAGGTTCTGTAGGTGGCTTTTCAAGTTCATACATGCAACATAGGTTCTGCACAATATTGCTAATTTGGAGTACCGGTGCATGTTAACACCCAACTGGTCATTGATTAGAAAGCGGCTGGTTCCTTTTATCCTGGTCCAGCTGCCTATTCATAGGTGTTTACCTGCTAAAATATTAGATATTGAAATAGTATTAGAGCTAAAATATCTAAATGCAAGCTATAGTTCTAGAAGATACTTGTATATAAATAATAAAGCATCTATGAAACTCAGTTATCAGGAAACAATGTCATTGTTGCCAGAAAATAAGATAGGAAACTTATCTTGGAGCACAATGCTATTTTTACACGACATTTATTATGAAAGGAAGTTCTTACTAACTTGTGCATGCAGCAGAAGGAAAATTTCTTACAAGATTCATACCTCAATAACTGCATCATCTGCATGGTTGATTACTTATTGTGTAAAATGATATGCAGGGACTCGAGGAGAAAAGTTATCTTTTCAATATTTTAACTCTCCTTTACCCAGTATGTTAGATCATTAATATGTTACATTTTCCTGCTTCACTGTATCCTTTATGACAGTCAAAGTAACCATAATATCTTTTTAACTGTTCAGCAATCCTTTCTTCATATAATGCCCACAGTAAATAGATTAATATTTCACACCTGATTTACAGGTCAAAAAGCAGGAAATCCAGACACTATTGGACTCCAGGGGAGGAAAATGCTTTGAGGGTATGTTGTTATGTGCATGTAGATGTCACACTCACTCTGGGTTATATTATTCATATTTCAACTAACTGGATGGGGAACAAGTTTGAGTTGGAGATATTTAGCTAACATTTGTTAGTCCAATTAACCTCTCGTTGTTTTCCTGTTAATCACTTCATTGATTTTCGTGTTCTGAAATGACAGCTGGTGGAGTAGTTCTCTTTGTAGTTTGTACTCACCTTGAGAGAGTGCTACATTAGATTTAACATTTTAACTAAAGCTTTTTAGACCTATTTTTTAAGTAATAGTATTATTACGTAATATCTCAATAAGTGTGGACCTATATGTAATATGCCTATTGATATATATATGTCCAGACCCCCTCTTGAGGGATCAAGGGTTTTATTATTTTCTTCACTATTAATCATTATTTTTTGTTAAATAAGCCATGATTTTTTGTGCTCTGAAATAACAGCTGCTGGAAAATTTATGTTTCTTTGCTTCTTTTCATATTTACACATTTGAGGATCCCTTACATGGTACAGCTTTCCTCTCTTCAATTTTACCAATGAAGTTGTTTTGTGCAGGAAGCAATGCAAAATATTCCTCTTAGTCACAAAGGATATGTTCCATGGGCGAAGATATGGGAAACAATTAGACATATGTTCAGCGAACCTCGTCGGCCGTGTGATCTTAGAGATAAATGGAGGAATATTAGGTCCAAAGAGTCTCGCAAACAAGAAAAAGGTACCTAGCTTAAACCTTTCTTGCATCTAACAAAAATCTTCTCATTTTATCTTGTTTGATTTTTTATGAAGATGCTTGTGGAAGAGTTTTATGTACTTCAAGACTGAAATTCATTTATTCATTATAATATAGAGCTTATTGTGGATGAGTTTCCCTTGTTACCCTCAAAAGTATTATGTGAAAATAAAGTATGTTCATAAATGGTGTGATGAGCAGGATATAGGTTTAATTGGCTCAATGCTGGCAAAGATACAGTTAAACACTGCATAAAGAGTACAACAATAACTAGGGGTGAGCATTATTCGGTTTTGGACCGAAAACCGAACCGAACCGAACCGAATAAGAGATTCGGTTCGGTTTCAAAAATATTCGGTTCGGTTTCGGTTTTCAAAATACAATAATTTCTTATCGGTTTCGGTTTCGGTCCAAACCGAAAACCGAATAAGAATTATACAAATATGTAAATATTCTCAATTTAAGAAAATGTATATTTTGAAAATAATAATTCTATGTATGTGTTTTCAATTCTAACATTGATAATTTAACAACTAGCCCAACTTTGTGCATAATTTCGAAATTCAACAAATATGTGTATCAAAATTATAATTTTTAGTATAATTTAACCACGATTCCAACATTGGGTCCGACCCATTAATTCGAACCGAACAAACCGAATAAACCGAATTTATTATTCGGTTCGGTTCGGTTTCGGTTTTAGCTAATTCGGTTCGGTTTCGGTTTTGCATTTTTAGAATTTCGGTTTATTCAGTTTTGGCTAATTCGGTTCGGTTTAAACCGAATAAACCGAACGCTCACCCCTAACAATAACTATACTCTTTATTAGATAGTCTTCTTAACAAAGCATGATGTAGGTATAGGTATGCCCAGTGTTATTAAAAGTGCACCTAGGCACAAAAGGGTTTGCATGTCACTTCTTCGGTCACCTGAAGTGCCGCCTATCATGAGGTGACTAGGCACGCACCTAGGGTGAGGCGACTAGGCACCCCAGCTGATTTTTAGCTTTTCTTTTTTTAAAAAGAAACCAAAACCCAAGGTTGTAATCATCCGTAGCAATTTTAACCAACACTTTTGCACAGTTTGGTTATTATTGCTACTGATGGTTATGTTTGATTGGTTATAAGTAGTTATAAATTATTATAATTAATTCTAAGTGGTTATAAATAGTTCTACGTGGTTATAGTTATATCTTTTAGTTGGAACGATATAAATTAAATATTTGATTTAAATAAATATATTTAATTAAATAGTTGGAGAGTTAGAGAAATTGTAATGGAGATGAGAGGGGTCTCTCACATAAGGGGGTGTGGGGTTGGGGTGCTAATGAGACGAGCTTTGAGCGAGCACCCTCTACTCGAGCTCGGCTCTTTAAATTATTCGTAAGCACAAGCTCGGCTTGCAAGCCGTTTTTTTAAACTCGAAATCTTGATGAGCTTGAGTTATAGACAAGCTTAAGCTTGAATTGAACTTGTTTATGAACTCACGAGCTTTGTCCTAAACCAAAAAGTACAACTTAGTAAGCATACTATCAATCTAAAAGTGTTTAAATGAGCTTCATACCAAATTGGATAAGTCTATTAGTGTAAGATATTTCTTTTATATAAGTATATAAATAAAAACAACCCGGCTCGCGAGCTCACGATCGAATACCTCTAGGCTCTTGTTTTGGCTCTTTTATCTAACAAGCATATTCTCGGGCTAAGCTTGGCTCATGAGCTTGCACACAAATAGCTTGGTTCAAGGCAAATCTAAACTAGGGTTGACAAGATTCCATCAGCCTTGGCACGAAAGATTGGCTTCTATTTCTAGAAAGTGAGATAATATCCCAAAACAATCCAGGGACCATCCAAAGCACATGGTGATAATCGAGTTAACACCCTAGGGCTTGGTGGGGGGGGGGGGGGGGGGGGGAGGGTAGCCTAAAGCTTAATTTAAAAGAAGAGGGCATAAATGACTTTGCAGTTTTTTAAATTTTTATTTATTTAATAAATGAAGTTTGAGGGAGCGGTAAGGAATTGACTAGTCAACATGGAGCTTCCATATTTTGAAAAGTTAGAGGGGGCATACAAAATTTCCCTAAATAATAGTATTATTGTGTCCTAAAAACAAGTCAAGAAAAATATTATTTACTGTTGGTAAGTGATTCATCAATGTTGATTATTATTTATGTGACTATGTCACGTCACACTCCTAGAATAAGAGCCTATTACGTTGCAAACATCCCCAAGCTACACGAGCTACGTATACAATAGTATTCGCATCCATGGTTGTCGCCCATAAAATTCTAGGATAGGATAATGAGCAATAGTTCTATACTAGTACAAGATTTGAAACATTAAACTTCTAATTATACATGGTCCATACTTCAACACTCTCCATGAAGTCTTATGCCCAGCACTAACAATTATTACATAAATATGAAGACAAAAGTAAAGTAGTCGAAAGTCAAAAGATCTCTTCAGCTTCGATCTTTGTTCTTAATTTCCATACTCCTCCATGTTGTAGAGTGACAGTCTTGTCCAGTATTGCTAGCAAACAAATACTAGATCATCAAAGACGTGCAAAACGTCATACAAAGGACGGTGAAAATAAATAAAAATGATAGACTAGATCAAATATGATTCAAAATTTAAGATAGGGTTTATGAATTTGTTGTTATAAAGTTAGTGTTATGATCTAAAATTTTAATTGCTAAACCTAACACTCCACTTAACACACACAAACGCATACAACTAATACTTCATAACTTTCCTATATGAAATGCAGTTCAGAGAACATTATGGTCACACACATGGCTATTTTTTCAACAATAATTCTGTTAATCCGAAACTAGGTGGTTGTTAAGGTTTAACACAATACTTAGGCTAGTCCCACATAGATTGTGGACTAAATATGTATTAATTTGTTAAACTTAATCGATGCTCAATCGAGTTAAGGACCTTAATCGATGCATGATCGAGTTAAGAATTTTAATTATATATAAGACCGATTAATTAGGGTTGGAGCAAGTCCATCATAGAAAAGTGAGCTAAGCCTCAGACGCTTTCTCTGCATGGTTTCACGAAAAAGGTACGACTGATCAGCTTTTAGTTATGTAATTATATTGCGAAAATTGCATCTAATGTGACCCTAATGTTCTCCTCCTCCCCGTAGTGCAATCTAGCAACCACAAATAGTTCTATCTATAGACAATCTAACTACTATTATCTTGCTCAGAATAAAATATGGATTTCTATACGTGTGCGTGGAGGCACAAGGCAATATGAAAACACCATAGTAAGGTATACTCGCCACAACGAATAGACTTGCATTCTAAGATAATCGGACTTGAGATTTTGGTTTCACTTGCATGTCCACATGTCTGTATCATACGTTCTACACTCCAAGTATCAACCCTATAACCAAGCGTAATTCAATTGTGAATATGTGACTAAACTCAAGTGTTTGGTACTTTTGCTTTTTGACGGTTTTCAGACCAAGAATTGTTCTCCCGAATTTTTGAGAAAAATTGACAGTCTCCTTTGTATTTCTTGATCGGAAAAACACACATACACACAATTCTTACCAAGGTTGCTTACTTGCTAGGTTGAGCAAATGTATAGAGTGAAATTGCTTCAAACACAACGCGAGAACAAAGTTAGCAAGTTGAAAATGTACATGTATACCTAGATTAGTTCTAAGGTTTGAAATTATGTTATTTAACAAGGTAAATGCTGAATTTTATGAATTTTGCTCAAAATTGAGCAAAAAAGTGAACTTTTCGGTTTCTGATACAGTCTAAACTCTAAACCTTAAGATACTAAATGCTAGTTATTCATGTAGGATTATATATGTTAAAGTCAAGAATTTGAATTAACTAAATATTGCATATGCTGAATTTTATAAAAATGGTTGAAAATGTGTCGCCTAACTTTAGGTTCTGACACGATACTTTGATTTACCGAAATCAAGTATAGTTTTGATGAACAGTAAGTTTTAGATTTCTATACCGTTCATCAATAACATTTCCGAATGGTCGTTCTACACTCATTCGAGGAATGCACACTAAGTTTTAGGTTAAAACTTAGCATAATTGGCCGAAAATCCAAAATTTAGACCCGACATGCTATAATACCTAATTTAAATCAGTTTCAAGTATTGAACTAGGTTGTACACACTAGGTTATATCAAATTTTGATACGAAGCTTGGGTAATTCTAGATTTTGTTGTGGCCAATGACTAAAAATGAATGTAAGGAGGGTGTTTATGCAAAATGAATAAAAAAATGTTAAAAAATAATTAAACATGATTAGTGAGTGGATTAGGTGGGAGGGTTGGTAAGGCTTGATTACGGTAGGTTTAAGGAAATAGAATTGGGATTAGGAAATAAAAATTAGAGAATGATTAAGAGAGAAAAAATTTAAATACAAATGATAAATTACTAAAGAGAAAATTTGAGTTGCACTCCACTTTATTTACCCAAATTCAAGGTGCACCCCACCCAATTACCATAATGTAAGGTACCCCCACTTTTGACAGAAACCGTCTCCCACTGACGGTCAACCGCTTTGACCAAAAAATTTGGACAAAAATACCTCCATTATATTGTCTTCTTTCCCGCACGGGCCATCGTCGGCTGCCACCTCTACGCCGCGCTCGCCCAGCCCCCCCCCCCCCCCCCCCCCCGCCCCCCGCCCCCGCCGTACAGGCAATCGCCGTCTGCCACCTCCACGCCTCTGAACCTGATTTTGTCATCACCTAAATAAACAAAACAAAACTCATTATCACTAAATAGAACAATCAGATCAAGATCTGAGCAAAGGCGGCAACGGCAGAGCAGCGGCGGCACGGGCGGCGAGGTTGGGGGGCAGCGCAGCGACGGCGCGCTCGGCAAGGTGGGGTTTGTCATGCCCCGAGTCGACAAACGTTCGTCCCCGATGTTATTTTTGCCGATTCGATCGTCCTCGCTAAGGCGTGATGCCGTACGAGTCTGGAGTTGCACTCGTACAAGGCAAGAACGTTACGTTGATTTGCATATTAATACGCCAAGTTGAAACTTCACAAATCACATCAGAATATAAGACGCAGTATAGGAAGATAGAAATTTGATTTTCATTCATAGCTTGCAACGAAGTGCAAGTCGTAATTACATTGGATGCCGTTGCGGCTACATTGATTGAAAACGAAATAAAACATACTCGACAAGCTGCCTGAACTAACACTTGCCGTTTCATACATTCGCCCCTTTATACATAAGTCGTCGATTGAATTGGCTTCAAAATACTTCAGCATAGGAAGAGCTTCAAAACGCCTCTCCGCACTTCAGCTTCAGTTTAGTTTAGAGCGCCCGCCGCACCTGAAAAAATTGGGAGAGGGGATTAGCACACTTGCTAAGTTGACGAGACGAACCAACTCGTCTAAACCGACTCTGATTGTTAAGATAGGCATGCTTTAGAGTTGTTTTTCTATTTAGAACTAAATGAACTCAGTTCATATCGATAGCTATCTTTGAGTAATAAAGCATACAGTAAAGCGTAGTGATTTATCATATTTCTTACCACGGTCGTGCTCGTCCCTGCATAAAACAGAGATAGTAATTATACCTGCATAAGACAATAGATGAGCATGCTACTATCTTACATGTGGTCATTGGTGTTACGCACCACTAGGGACTTAATTGAAATTGGCATGCGACGCTACCCTTTCAACCTAGGTTGCAAGCCTTATTGAAGGTCCCGCATGCCTCGCGCCGAAGCACGATAATTTATTCCCCCTAGGACGAATCGGTTTCGATGCTCCGGATACCGTTTCGAGGAAAACGAACTTGTGCACAAGCTGTCCATGACCATGCCTATGCGTGAATAGTTTAATATATGCAAACAGTTTTGTATAGCGCGGACAGTATCGAACGACATTATCATTTCTCTCAACGATTCATTTTCCCCAAAGTCGTACTCCCGATTTAGCATCCCGTGGGCACCAAATTGTCCGAGGCATCATAACCCATGATCAACGTTTCACATTATTTTACAGCACGTGAAATAGTCTATCTTTTTTCTATAACCTTAAACTTTTCCGTTTATGTGAGAAACTTATATTTTTCAGAGTAGATTACTCTAAATCGATACGTTTTTTTCCGAGTTCTTGACCTTAGTGGATTGGCATGCAATTAACTTGGCATCGTTCGATTTGAATGAATTCGAGGCAAGGAATTTGTTTGCGGGACAGAGTAGAAGGAAGGTCCGAATCACCCACCGATTTCTTTGCTCGTGCCGATCGTCGAAGCGCTTCGCAACGTCAAGCTTTAGTTACGCGAGCTCCTGCAATGGCACCAACATTTTGTTAGAATTCCTTCTTTTTTTCTTGCTTCAAAATTTGTAAATTGCATCCAGGAAAACGACGCGAAAGCACTTCATCAAAACCCAGCGGCAAAAGCTCCAAGAAAATCATACAGCGGTTCGGTCCCGTCGAAGGGACTCTTATATAGAGCTCACTCGTCGAGACGCAGTCCGCTGCATCTAGGACTTATTCCAACAAAAGTCGTTCCATTAGTTGGATCAATTCTCGTAACTTCCGTCCAAATCGATTTGAATCGATGCCGCAAGGCGTTATCGTTTACCAAGCCCAGCGATCGAGTCAGATGGCCATCTAAGTTTCCGACCGATCTGACTCGTCGCAAGCATATTATGAAGTTCGTCGCCTATCGAAAGCGGGGCGCTACAGGGTAGGGGGGGCAGCAACAACAGAGCAACGAAGGCGACGCACGGCCATTGAATTAAAAAGCGCGCCTAGGCGCATGGCGCAGCAATGCGCAGGGACAGCGCCTAGGAACAAGCCAGGCGCACCACCTTAAAAAAGCGCGCGCCTAGTGTAGAAAGACGCAGGCTCCAGGCGTTCAACAAGGCGCACGTAGGCGTAAAGTTACTTTAATATATATATATATATATATATATATATATATATATATATATATATATATATATATGTTATATAGTTTATGGGCTTTATTGGAAAGTATAGAAATTATTGTCATTAATATTATTGTGGGTTTTAGATTGTTTTCTAAATTAGAATGCACCTCTATATTTAAAGGCCTATATATATGTGGTTTGTATATTATATGTATATAGTTTGGGTTATTTATATCTAATGGACTTTTAGATTGTTATATATATATAAAGAATAATTTTGTGCCTATAATTAGTGATATTTTCAAAGAATTTGGACTTCTATGTAGCTAAGTTTTTAAATGTAGATATTTTTTACATATAAAGAAAAAAGTGCGCCTAGCTTTCAAAAGGCGCGCCTTGAGTCTTGCGCCTAGCGTCTCAGGCTCCAGGAACCTTTGCGCCTTGGTGCGCCTTTCACCTTTTAAAACTATGCGCACGGCGAGTATGGGGGGAGGGCGCACTGCGGCGGCGCGCGTGGCGAGGTGGGGGGGGGTGGGGAGGGGTTGGGGGGTAGCAACGGCGGGGCGGCGGGACGCGCATGTGTGTCACGACCCGATCCCAATTTAATGGGTCGAACCGGACCATGCCCAGCCTGCACCGTGGTGAGACGGCGGCAGTAAGCTGTTCCATTGCAGGTATTCACAACAACACAAGTACATTTGCCACAACTGTTCTATTCAGAATTGAAACTTTATTTGATAAAAAATATTCAGAAATACAACTGGAAGGGAAATGCTGAAAATAAAACTACAAACTCCAAATAAAAGAAAGATGCAGGAAAGGGAAACTATCTAAGCATCAGGTTCAGTGGTCCCAGGATCAGCGTTCTTCAGAGACGGCTCCGGTACCGTCGCAGGGTAGAGAACCGGGTCATAAATGCTATTATAGTATAGCTCGTCATCCTCAGTGTTACCTAAAATGTTGTCTCCAGTCAGGAGGGAGCAAAGTACAATTCATGCTAATTAAACAGTTAAATAAGAAATAGAATCATGCAGTTCTAAACAGTTTTAAAACATGTTTGTTACAGTAGAAAACAGTGATTTGAATAGGTAATGACATATGACCGGCTTGGGTTTGTTACAGTAATGGATAAGGGGGTTTTGTTACAGTATGGTCATAATCATTACGCTATTCCCCAGTCCCCCGCTATTTCCCAGTCCCCAATAGTTACAGTAGTTACAGTACAGTACTCTCGGTGAGAGTTTCGTGTTTGAGACGTGGTTTAGACATGCAGTAAAACGATTAAGTAAATAACTGTAAACTAACACAAACTATACTTGCCTCAATTGAATGACTGGAAAGACGGGTTGATACCGAGGAGGAACGTCAGGTGTATCTTCGAATTCCTACAGTTGAGAACTCGACTTAGAACCTTGAATAACCAGGCTAAGTGTGCTAGTTGCAATCTCTAGTAGTCATGTCCTAGTTAGGTTTTAAGTTGTATTAATCTACAGCTAACGTTTACGTCGCAACTACGTGCGTTTGATTAGGCCGGTTAATTGGATTATTTGGAAATAACAACGAGAATCAATTAACTTTGGAAAACTTTGTGTTTTTGTAATATATTTATAAAAATATAGTTTTCTTTTAATGATAAATCATGAACTAGTCATTTACTAATTTTTTATCCAATTAATTAATTCTTAATTAATCAGTAAATCGCGCTCTAATCTACGATTATGCGACTAATCAAAAACCACCCAAATCACATCCACCAGAAAAAGAAAAATAAAATAAAACTATGCTACACAATACATTGGCACAGCTAATGGTCCTAGGGTGGGCTTATGTCCTGTACAATTTCTTTTACATTAAATAAGAGAAAATGACTGAAATATTAAATAAAGTGCAGAAATTAAATGACTATAATAAATAGCCTAAATGTTAAATAAAATAATTAAAAATGAAACTAAGAGTCTCAGACTCGGTCCATTCCTCAAAATTCGGCTAATACCACAACGTCCGGTCGGACCGGTGCGTTTGCATTTCGCCGGGGCCCACAGACCGGTACGGTCGTCGCCCGAAAATCAGTTTAAAAATTCATTTTCGAAAGCCAGTTTTGAAATCAATATAAGTATAGTTTTGTAAAAATTTGGGCAGTACTTCCTCTATTTCGGGACAAACCCAAAACTGGGAAATGCGCCACGGAAAACCTGCAAATATTTCCAACCCAAAATAATCCACAGAATATATCCACCAAAATATTTCCAAGCCACCAGAAATTAATTCCAACTCCACCGAATAATTCCCGAAAAGTCCGGGAATCTCGTAATCCAACCAAATCACACCAAAGCAACACAGGAAAATAATCTAACGCAGCTAAACGATAATATACGCAGCTAACCGGATTCCCGAGAGGGAACCGGGGGACCGATCTATCATCATCGACTCTGCGGGGGACGAACTACTGTGATTATCCAGAAATTACCAGATTCCGTTGGCGGGGAGCCGCGGGAAAAATCTCGGGAAAAATCCGAAACTAAGTTCGGCAGCAGGTCGAAGATCCCGAACAGCGACGTCGCGAATCCCAGATCCAGCCACGCACAGAAGGGAGACGCGCACGGACAGCGAAGAACCGCGGACAGCGACTCGGGTGCTGGCCGCGGGAGGCGGACAGCGACGGGGCAGCGGAGAACCGCGAAAGGGCGCTGGACAGCACAGCGGGGCAGCGCTGCACGGAGGCGGCCTGGCCTCACGGGAGACGACGGTCGGCCGGGGAAGCCGCGGATCAGCGGGGCTCGTTGCGCGAGGAGCGCGCCGGGTCGGCGGGGCTGGCGGACACGGGGCCGCTGCGGAGTGACGGCGTCCGGCGGGGCGCGTCCGGTCGGGGTAGTCCGCCGGGGAAGAACCGCGCGGAGGCGCGAGGAACTGCTCGGCCGGACGGCGGAGAGCCGCGCTCGCCGGAGCTCAGGGTGCTCGTAGATCGGGGCGGCGCTCAGGAGAGGGCGCCGGAGACCTCGCCAGGGGAGGTCGCGCGCACGGACGGCCGGAGGGAGGGGCCGCTCGGGCTGCGGTCGGGGCGGACGGCGGGGGTGCGCCACTCGGGGTCGGCGGCTAGGGCTAGGGCTCGGTAGGGGAGAAAGGGTTGGGGAAAAAATGGGTTCTCCATGACAGTGAGTGAGAGAGAGAGAGATTTGTTTATGAGAGGGAAAAGAGATGAGAGGAAGAGAATTAATTTGTTTCTCCACTGTGAGAAATAAGGGGAGATCGTGAGAGAGGAGTGGGAGAGTGGGTTGTTGGGGAGGATAGTAAGGGGAGAGGAGAACGTGTGGTGAGGGAAAAGAGGGGAGTTGGTCCACGGGTAGACCAACTCAAAAATATATATATATTAAATAATAGAAACCAGAATTTAAATGAAGGGAGAATGGGTTGTAAAATCGGATCTGGGTTTCGGAAAGCTGGTCCGGGCTCGGGTCTCGGGTCCGAAATTCAAAACTCCAAATTGTTTTAATTTTCGAAATTCCTTTTTCACACCAATAATATTTAATAATAATATTTAATAATAATAATTTTGAAAACGTTAAATTAATAACACAAAAATTCTATTATAGAAATAATGGGTTTCACAATCTTCCCTCCTTAGAAAATTTCGTCCTCGAAATTTAAAGTAAGGTAGGAAAGACAAACATGTACGGGTACTGCGCCCGTAGCTCAGGTCCAACCAAAAGGATTTCCAAGGCAGTCATGGATGAGACGGTTGAGGGAAAAGTTTTTATTTATGATATCATCCATGCAGAAAGAATACGAAAGCGAACCAAAGTACACGAGGTTGATCAGACCATCATGCACCGGTCCTGATTAGACAATATATTAGTGGGTGCACCCAATAAAATATCGTCATGATCAAGCTTGATTTAAAAAGATAGCTTGCAAAACTAGGCTAACTTAGCAGCATTAGTCAAATTTAGAACGGAAAAAAGAAAGGATAAGGAATAGGAGTTTAAGTGATTGCTCAAATTCTGATTCTCATCTCTGACTAGGCTTGCAACTGGTTTCTCTGGCACTGAAAGGTTGAGTCCAATCTTCAGCTCTGAATTATCTAATATGTGACTCGGATCCAGAATGTAGCGTCTGAGCTGTGACGTAGAAGACGTTGCACACCCTCAAGATTAGCTGGTAGAGCTAACTGGTACGCTACTTCCAACTCGTCTTAAACTTCAAATGGCCTGATGTACCTGGCCTCAATTTCCAACTCCGTCAAAACTGATTGTTCCTCTGATAGGAGAAAACTTCACTAAAAGCAATTTGGTCTTCCCAAGACCTACCAAAAATCCAAGACGCAAAATCTCGATACATCTTCAAGCGTCTGGATTGACCTCTCTGCTTGCTCGTTCCGCGGTACTCCATGAATCCGGTAGATGTGCTTCTCGTACAATGCTGCCAACTTCTTTAGTGGATAAACCAACTTTGAAGGGAATAAAGTATGCTGACTTAGTCAGTCGGTCCACTATAATCCAACTGGTATTCTTCCCTCCTTGGAATCAAGGCAAACCTAACACATAGTCCATCGTTATGTGCTCCTACTTCCGGTCCGGAATGCCCAACGATTGTAGAAGCCCTGCGGGTCTCTGTCGACTAGCCTTCACTTGTTAACAATAAAACATCTAACCTCAATTCTGAATACATCCTTCTTCATTCCATACTACCCAATAATAGTACGCATATCCCAATACGTATTGCTAGGATGTATGGAATACTGGTGCGCTTCTTGCATTAGTTCGTTCCTCAGTTCGCCAGATAGTACAAAAAGCCTCGTACCATTCTTCAGAGCTCCATTATTGGCGATTTGAGAAACCTTCAAGTGTTCCTGCCAACACTTGATCTCTAAGTTTGCAAAGTGTCTCGTCTTGAAACTGAGTCTCCTTGACTTTGTCCATCAGACTCGAGCTCATTTGCAACTTCATCACCCTGAATCAGCATCCAGCTTCTTCCTTCCATTTTCAGGCAGCATAATCTTCAGTCCAAACTTCTCGATGTCTTCTAGCAGGTGCTAGTCCTTGGTTAAGAACTTCGCCATCAGTATCGACTAAGTGCATCAGCGACCACATTAGCCTTACCTGAAAGGTACTGCAGGTTGATGTCGAAATCCTTCATCTGTTTCAGCCATCTTCTTAGTCTAACATTCAGCCCTTTCTGAGTGAAGACATATTTCAGACTTTTGTAGTCCGTATATATTTCACTCCCTTTCCATAAAAATCATGCTTCCCTAGCTTCAAAGTAAAGATAATTGCAGCAAATTTCAAATTAGGCGTGGGATGATTCTTCTCATGAGTCTGTAGTTGCCTACACGTGTAAGCAATTAATTTTCCATGTTGTTGAAGAACGCAACCCAGTCCTCTTCCAGAGGCATTACTGTAAATTGAGAACCCACTGGTTCCTGCGGGTAGCGCAAGGATTGGTGTAGTGGTAAGTCTCTTCTTCAGCTCCTCAATGCCGTCTGGCAAACTTTTCGTTCAGATGAACTCTTCATTCTTCCAGGTGAGCTTCGTCATTGGCTCAGCAATCTTGGCGAAATCCTTCACGAACTTCTGATAGTAGCCGGCCAAGTTCAAGAACCTTCCGAATTGAACTTGGGGTATATCACTCTTCAACAACAGCTATCTTCCATCGAAATTTCTTCTCCTGACAACATGGCCAAAAGTCTACCTTGTCAACAATCCACGTCCAGATAACTTACCATAAACTTCTTTTTCCTCAAAGTTTCCAAAATTTCCTCAGGTGTTCCTTATGCTCTTCTTCAGTCTTCAAGTATATCAGAATGTTTATCTATGGAGAAGATAAACTGATTCAAATACTCCTGAAAATCTCTGTTCATGAGATTCATGAACATAGCAGTAGTATTTGTCAGTCTAACGTCCTGACCAGAGAAAACTACCCATACTTGGTGTTTAAACGTCGTCTTGGAAATGTCCTCTTTCCTGATTTTGATTTGCTGGTAGTCAAATCTTAAATCAGACTTCGAAACACCTTAACTCCACACAACCAGATCAAACAGATCCTCGATCCGGGCAAAAAGTACTTGTTCTTTAGTGTCTGGTAATCGATGCACATCCGTTGTTCCATCCTTCTTGGGCAAAACAAGATAGGTGTTCCCTAAGGTGAAACTCCACTCTGAATAAGTCCTAGAGCCTGCACTGCTCTGGTCCTTCATCTTCTTGGCCACCTTCGGGTTGACTCTGTAACATCCTTTAGAATTTAGGGAAAGAGCCGGGGACTAGGTCAGGGGTGAATCCTATGCCTAGATCTGGGATAATCCGGGGAGACTATCGGGGAGAACATCTGCCATAAGGGTGTAACTAAAAACTTCTATTCATGTGGAGAATTACAGCAAAAACTCTTATGATTGATCTAAGGACATCATGTTACAACTTCCAAAAAGATGATGCTATTCAGCGGTTCTAGGTACTATTCCTCACGGTTCTGGCTCTTGTATGAGCAGTCTCCAACTGCTTCCTTTTTTATGAACCTCAAGTATGCATCATGCCTTATTGTAAGGGGCAGGGTCTGCTGGATAGGAAGAGGGTCCCTAGGTTGTGGTCTAACAGGTGTTGCTGGAATATGAGCTCTGGTTTGATAGAAAGATAAGGGCAGTCCTTTACCCGATGTTCAGCAGATCCACATGCCAAACATTGTCCCAATCTCTTGCGGCAACTAACGGCCTGATGACCAGGCCTCTTGCATTAGTTACAAGCCCATAGCTTCTTACGACAAGGCTGCCGAAAAGTAGAGTACTTGATGGGACCCAAATATCTTCTACATTCAGGGGTATCCTTCCTAGGACAAAAGTTCTGCTCTAACTTGGTTGGGGATAACTAAGGCTACATCATGACGTTCTTCATGTCTTCTCTCGTGATATTCTTCTGTTCCTGCTGGGCTTCATCTTGAGCTTTCTGGAACTCCAGGATTTCTTGAAATAAAACAACCATTTGGAAGATGATTGCTGGTACTGGTGGAGCAACAAAATGAATAATCCACCAGGGAATGCAACTCAGTTGGAGATGAGGTAGGAGTCGCCAGTGTAGGGAAAACTTCACTGGGTGCACTAAGGGAACGGTCAACAGCCGCGAGGGAAAGGACCCTGGGCTTGGGGTATGATCCGGAGATGACACCTCATTGCCAGCAGGATTTGGTCAACGGTCATTCTCTGGAAGGTTTAGGACGCACACATAAGCAAGGTATCCTACCAGTCTATAATCAAACAAAATATTTATTTATATAATCGGTCCTATGTCGTGACAAATCAATGTTCTAGTGTTCTAATTGTTTCTAGGTATGTTTTCCTAAGTTGTTGTACGACCTGCATGGGCCACCACTGAAAACATGTCACGACCCGATCCCAATTTAATGGGTCGAACCGGACCATGCCCAGCCTGCACCGTGGTGAGACGGCGGCAGTAAGCTGTTCCATTGCAGGTATTCACAACAACACAAGTACATTTGCCACAACTGTTCTATTCGGAATTGAAACTTTATTTGATAAAAAATATTCAGAGATACAACTGGAAGGGAAATGCTGAAAATAAAACTACAAACTCCAAATAAAAGAAAGATGCAGGAAAGGGAAACTATCTAAGCATCAGGTTCAGTGGTCCCAGGATCAGCGTCCTCCAGAGACGGCTCCGGTACCGTCGCAGGGTAGAGAACCGGGTCATAAATGCTATTATAGTATAGCTCGTCATCCTCAGTGTTACTTAAAATGTTGTCTTCAGTCAGGAGGGAGCAAAGTACAATTCATGCTAATTAAACAGTTAAATAAGAAATAGAATCATGCAGTTCTAAACAGTTTTAAAACATGTTTGTTACAGTAGAAAACAGTGATTTGAATAGGTAATGACATATGACCGGCTTGGGTTTGTTACAGTAATGGATAAGGGGGTTTTGTTACAGTATGGTCATAATCATTACGCTATTCCCCAGTCCCCCGCTATTCCCCAGTCCCCAATAGTTACAGTAGTTACAGTACAGTACTCTCGGTGAGAGTTTCGTGTTTGAGACGTGGTTTAGACATGCAGTAAAACGATTAAGTAAATAACTGTAAACTAACACAAACTATACTTGCCTCAATTGAATGACTGGAAAGACGGGTTGATACCGAGGAGGAACGTCAGGTGTATCTTCGAATTCCTACAGTGAGAACTCGACTTAGAACCTTGAATAACCAGGTTAAGTGTGCTAGTTGCAATCTCTAGTTGTCATGTCCTAGTTAGGTTTTAAGTTGTATTAATCTACAGCTAACATTTACGTCGCAACTACGTGCGTTTGATTAGGCCGGTTAATTGGATTATTTGGAAATAACAACGAGAATCAATTAACTTTGGAAAACTTTGTGTTTTTGTAATATATTTATAAAAATATAGTTTTCTTTTAATGATAAATCATGAACTAGTCATTTACTAATTTTTTATCCAATTAATTAATTCTTAATTAATCAGTAAATCGCGCTCTAATCTACGATTATGCGACTAATCAAAAACCACCCAAATCACATCCACCAGAAAAAGAAAAATAAAATAAAACTATGCTACACAATACATTGGCACAGCTAATGGTCCTAGGGTGGGCTTATGCCCTGTACAATTTCTTTTACATTAAATAAGAGAAAATGACTGAAATATTAAATAAAGTGCAGAAATTAAATGACTATAATAAATAGCCTAAATGTTAAATAAAATAATTAAAAATGAAACTAAGAGTCTCAGACTCGGTCCACTCCTCAAAATTCGGCTAATACCACAACGTCCGGTCGGACCGGTGCGTTTGCATTTCGCCGGGGCCCACAGACCGGTACGGTCGTCGCCCGAAAATCAGTTTAAAAATTCATTTCGAAAGCCAGTTTTGAAATCAATATAAGTATAGTTTTGTAAAAATTTGGGCAGCACTTCCTCTATTTCGGGACAAACCCAAAACTGGGAAATGCGCCACGGAAAACCTGCAAATATTTCCAACCCAAAATAATCCACAGAATATATCCACCAAAATATTTCCAAGCCACCAGAAATTAATTCCAACTCCACCGAATAATTCCCGAAAAGTCCGGGAATCTCGTAATCCAACCAAATCACACCAAAGCAACACAGGAAAATAATCTAACGCAGCTAAACGATAATATACGCAGCTAACCGGATTCCCGAGAGGGAACCGGGGGACCGATCTATCATCATCGACTCTACGGGGGACGAACTACTGTGATTATCCAGAAATTACCAGATTTCGTTGGCGGGGAGCCGCGGGAAAAATTTCGGGAAAAATCCGAAACTAAGTTCGACAGCAGGTCGAAGATCCCGAACAGCGACGTCGCGAATCCCAGATCCAGCCACGCACAGAAGGGAGACGCGCACGGACAGCGAAGAACCGCGGACAGCGACTCGGGTGCTGGCCGCGGGAGGCGGACAGCGACGGGGCAGCGGAGAACCGCGAAAGGGCGCTGGACAGCACAGCGGGGCAGCGCTGCACGGAGGCGGCCTGGCCTCACGGGAGACGACGGTCGGCCGGGGAAGCCGCGGATCAGCGGGGCTCGTTGCGCGAGGAGCGCGCCGGGTCGGCGGGGCTGGCGGACACGGGGCCGCTGCGGAGTGACGGCGTCCGGTGGGGCGCGTCCGGTCGGGGAAGTCCGCCGGGGAAGAACCGCGCGGAGGCGCGAGGAACTGCTCGGCCGGACGGCGGAGAGCCGCGCTCGCCGGAGCTCAGGGTGCTCGTAGATCGGGGCGGCGCTCAGGAGAGGGCGCCGGAGACCTCGCCAGGGGAGGTCGCGCGCACGGACGGCCGGAGGGAGGGGCCGCTCGGGCTGCGGTCGGGGCGGACGGCGGGGGTGCGCCACTCGGGGTCGGCGGCTAGGGCTAGGGCTCGGTAGGGGAGAAAGGGTTGGGGAAAAAATGGGTTCTCCATGACAGTGAGTGAGAGAGAGAGATTTGTTTATGAGAGGAAAAAGAGATGAGAGGAAGAGAATTAATTTGTTTCTCCACTGTGAGAAATAAGGGGAGATCGTGAGAGAGGAGTGGGAGAGAGGGTTGTTGGGGAGGATAGTAAGGTGAGAGGAGAACGTGTGGTGAGGGAAAAGAGGGGAGTTGGTCCACGGGTAGACCAACTCAAAAATATATATATATTAAATAATAGAAACCAGAATTTAAATGAAGGGAGAATGGGTTGTAAAATCGGATCTGGGTTTCGGAAAGCTGGTCCGGGCTCGGGTCTCGGGTCCGAAATTCAAAAGTCCAAATTGTTTTAATTTTCGAAATTCCTTTTTCACACCAATAATATTTAATAATAATATTTAATAATAATAATTTTGAAAACGTTAAATTAATAACACAAAAATTCTATTATAGAAATAATGGGTTTCACAATGTGAGTAAGAAGACAATGTACTAGGGGTATTTTTTTCCAAAATTTTTGGTCAAAGCGGTTGACCGTCAGTGGGAGGTGGTTTCTGTCAAAAGTGGGAGGTACCATACATTATGGTAATTGGATGGGATGTACCTTAAATTTGGATAAATAAAGTGGGATGCAACTCAAATTTTCTCATTACCAAAAGATTAAATCAATAAAATTATGATTAACAGTAATTAATAAATTATAGATTGACATGAATTCCAAGATCAATATTAAAATCTAAATTCTCGGATTCAGGGCCATTGCAATTTCATTCGAAAGTAACATGAAATTAGATAAATGATACATACTCTAAGCATATAATTTATTTACTTAGATCCTATATATTTTATTTAAATTACCAAAGTAGCCTTATATTCCGGTTCGAGACTCGCAAAACCAACGAAACTAAAACTTGTAAGAAGTTTCGAAGCAGATACGGAAAGCGAGATCTGGTACCTTTATTATAGCATGAATTTTACACTAAAATTGTGTGATTTTGTAGAAAGCACCCGTTTTGGGAAAGGGTGTTTCCAGGATGTTCATTTTTTTTGATGACATATTCAGTACTAAAAGCTGAATGTAAGGAAAAAACGAAGTCAAATAGCCAACCCAAAATTTTGGGATGGTTGTGGTGGTTGTGTAGCTAAGACCAAATTGGTTACTGAAAATATAAATAAAGAACAGTCGAACAAAGAGTTCGATGGCACTTCACCCATGGGAATTGAGGTATATGAGCGTCGAGAAGACATCCAATAGGCTGAGCAAATTCTTTCAGTGAATTTGTGCTCAAGCAAACCAAAAGGGAAGATCGCTAGGTGAACATTGTCTTGTACTAAAAGTGCCATATGGTGTACCGGCTTCTGTTCTCAGTCCTTTTTATCAGACTTCGAGTAGTAAGCACTTCCAGAAGTTGGCATTTGTGACTTCACCTCCATATGTGTTTATGTTTGAAATCATCTGTCTATTGCATATTATCTTTTGGCTAGAACAATACTCGCAACACCACTACAAGAACAGCAGCAACAACAAAGCCTTCATCCCAAATACTTGGTTTTTACACTAGATCTTGTTGATCTAAACATCCTTATTTCCATCTTGCAAGTTGTATAAATCTGTCGTACTTTTTTTATTTGGGAATATTTTCTCTGTTATGTTCAATAATAGTTTTGGTGACCATCTGCCAAGTTGATTATTTTGGAGTTTCCATTATGGGCTGTTTGCCAGGAAGCGATATTTTGTTTGACATGAAATTATCTGTTATTTATTCAGGCTAGGCTTGAGGACTGCCCTGGGCGGATTGTGATTATCCACAGTTTTCTCCATTTCCTCTCTTCTGGGCGCCCAAATAATCCACCGTTCACAAGTTCATCCACTGATGGCGATTATCCACAGTTCACAAGTTCATCCCTGAAAGTCCGAACGTCTATAATCCCACATGTTATATATGATGCTAAACTTGATAAAGAAAATGAGATGAAGCTGTTTTGCTTTTGTATGTAAATAAACATCTCTCTTTAACGGAAAGGTGAACTCACAAGTGTTAATCATTCATCAAATGAGAAGCCAGTCTTTTCTTTTATCAATTTGGAAGCTTTATGTGTAACAAATCACCAGGGCACAGTACCCCTCTGCTTCTTGAAGATGAATGTGAATGTTATGTTTATGTATTAAGGTCAAGTAGCTTGATTTTCTACATTGGATGCCAGAAACTTAGAAGAATACTAGTGAAGAATTTTCTGTCAGGTTGGTACCGTCTATCCTTTGTTAACGGCAGACTACCAGTTTTCTCACCATATAAGAGTGTTCAAAGAGACTAGCTTGGTATATGACAATTTATTGATTTTAAGAAGTGGATTTAGAAGTGAAAATTTCTAAAATTTGGTATTTGAATGGTTGTTGAAGTGAGTTGAAAAGTGTAATTTTTTATAGTTCTTATTATTTGGAAAATGTTAAAGTAGAGAGGAAGTGGTCCTCCAATCAAACATGTGAAGTGAGAATGGGGCTTCTTTTTCTTTTTTTTACTTCCACGCTCCACTTCGGGGTATATCGATTTCAAAATGAGGATGTGGCAGACAAGATTTATTGTTCATGTCATTTTACATTAAATTTTATCTGCAAATCTTCCAACGAAATACGTAAAGTGGTTCTAAATCCAGATTTAGGCCACTTCAATTCTCCCAATCCGCAAACCAAACTGACCCTTAACGCGAATTCGCAAACCAAACAGGCCCTTAATGCGACGGTAAGGATTTGACAGTCGAATCCCAGAAAGGGGATGGTTTTGTTTTTTATTTTGATCAAAGCTTCTTTTCTTCCTACATGATGCACAATTCAAGCAGAATCTTTTTTTTTTTTAGTTAACGGCTAACAAAGGCTGCTTTGTGTAAGTTTGGAAGAAACTGGAACATACATCAGAATGCATGGTCTATGAAGAAATTGAATGGACCACGTTGTGTTCAACCAAATCACTCAGTAAATAAATAAAAGGAAACATCAAAAAGCAAAAGTTACTCGAAAGTAATATATTTGTCGACCACGCTTATAATGGATCAACTTTTCACAGAATAATTTGGATGGTTGAATCGGAAAGCGAGGGTCAAGCCTCTATCACTCACCATCATCGCATAGGGACCTGTCGGTCCTGGTTTGAAGGAAGAATCTACGGTCGCTGCTGCTGCTCTCGTGTTCTACTTGTGCGCGCGCGCGTGTGGAGAATTTGAAGGGATTTAATTCTCACTATTGTACTGTTCGGCTTCAATCCCTTTTAGTGGAATTTTTACTTTTTTTTTAATTTAATTTTTAAATTGAACGTGTGTGTATATATATATATATATATATATATTGAAAGAAGATAATTGTGACAAACGCTCCCACCGAAAATTGATCTCCTGACCACTCGGGCCGCATGCATCTCTCTTAACCCTCTTAACCACTAGGCTAGAGTTCATTTGGAGTGTATATAAAATATATATATATATATATATATATATATATATATATATATATATATATATATATATATATATATATATATATATATATATATATATATATATATATTGAAGGGGGGGGGGGGGGGGGGGGGGGGGGGGGGGGGGGGGACGCTAGAACTTGGGACCTCCCCCAAGAGAGCCCCCCTCCCTAACCACTTGGACTAGGAAGCTTGGACATGTGTGTCTATATATATATATATATATATATATATATATATATATATATATATATATATAACCCCTAGCCTAGTGATAGTGGTGAGACATGCGGTCCGACGTGATCAGGAGTTCTAGTCTCAGTGGTAGCGATTCCGGAGTTCGAGACCCAGTGGAGTGGAGACGAGTTTGCTACAATTACCCATTACTTCATATATATATATATATATATATATATATATATATATATATATATATATATATATATATATATATATATATATATATTATTCGGACACACGTCTTGTGTGTGCAAAATGGTTATATATTTTTAGTTTTATTTAACTTTAAAAAAGAATTACTTATAATAATTTTATCCAAAATTTATTAAGATTACTTAGAAAACTAAAAGATGATTGTCTTAATTATTCTAAAAGACAATTGTCTTAATTATTCTAAATTTATTATTATATATATTATTTTAAGACCATTTAGGAATGCCAAAGGACAAATTTTATAATTACCTTGTTGTTCGTGGGCGTGTAGTCCGTTGGGTACACCGGGGGGAGGGGGGGTGTCCCGTGGGGATGGACACGGTTCGAATTTTTATTGACGTTGCTCGTTGGTCCGGAAAAAATGACCCCTCAAAAAAATAAACTATATCGAATAATTTTAATTAATTCACATATGCAAGAATATATTTAGGAAAACAAATATGGTAAAGTTGGACTTTTCTAATTATACAGTAGTACAGATAATCAAATAAAGCAAAATAGGGCTTTACGAATTTCTTCAAAAAGTTCTACAACCGAAATATTCATAAGCGGCTTCATGAATTCCTTTACAACCGAAATATTTAACAGTGATTGTTATTGGTGATTATACCGATCTCGACAACTTTGATTTCTTATTCATTAGCGTTTGCTATGTACCATTGGATGCCCTTAGACTTAAAAGTACAGAGACACTCATTTACCGAGACATACCTCCACAAGAAAATCATAAAAATTGTATAGGAAGCATCAAAGTTTTCATAAATTGTATAAAAGACACAAAGTTTGAAAATTTTGTGAATGCAGTCACAATACACACTAAACTATGACGTAATTTACGTTTTGTCGATTTACGTCCTATTTTAGGACGTAAATTGTAATTTTACTAATTTTCTAATTTTTCTAACGAATGGCGTAAAATTCTAATCCTAAATCTAATTCGAAAAATTGCAAACGTCCAAAAGAAGGGTGTAAAATTCTTATCCTAAACCTAAACCTAAACCATAAAGAAATAAATAAAATAAAAATTATAATTTACGCCCTAAAATAGGACGTAAATCAACAAAATGTAAATTACGTCCTAATTTAGTGCATATTGAGACTGCATTTATAAAATTTTCAAACTTTGTATCTTTTATACAATAGAAAAATTGCTGCAGCAGTATATAAAAATATAGAAAATTGGCTCTCACGAAAGATGTTTCAAAAAAATTGGAGGAGAGGAAGTTTCCGCCAGACGGTCTGGCTAAAATTGAGCATGGTTTGGTTTGGTTTTCTTTGGTTTTGGATTTTTTTGTTGGTTTTGTTGGTTTATTTTTTTTTAGTTTGGTTGGTTTTATTTAGAAAAGTTGTTGGTTTGATATTGTATTACAAACAATACATGTCTTGAATTTATAGAAGTGTGTAGATGAATGTTGGAATTGAACGTGAGAGGGAATGGTCACAATGAACGTTAGAGTAAACAGTTTGAAACTAGCCGTTAGCCTCAACTAAAAAAATAAACCAACCCAACAATAAATCAACAAAACCAACTCATGACTCATCTCATCCCCACAAATAAACCTATAACAAAATAAACCCAAACTAACAAGATCCACCATAATGTCCAATTTTCGCCAGTGGCACTGACGAAAATCGTATATGTTCATTTTTCTGCAAATTATTCCAACTTTTTCATTCACGTTAATATTTTCAAATATATTATTACTATAACAAATTTTATATTACATAATTCTAACAAACAAACAAAATCTAAAAAACTAAAACTTTCAAACCAACTAGAACCAAACACTCCAAGAAACTAGAACTAACAAAGTAACCCAAACTAAACAAACAAACCAAACTAAAAAAATAAATAAAACCAACCAAAAAAATTCAAAATTAAAGAAAATCAAAACTAAACCAACAAAATCAAATCATGTCCAATTTCCACCGACCGTCGGAACCTTTTTTTTTTTTTCCAAAATTTTGTGAAATATATTTTATTTTAGTCAATTTTATATAATTTTCTATCGCTCCACCTGTTTATACAATTGCTGAAAATTTTGGAGCTTTGCTATGCCTACAACCAAATTTTACAACTCTTCTACAATCGGACACGTGTCGGACTTCGATTGGAGGAGGGGGGAAAAATGGTGGGGCCGGGTGGAGCCCATGTAGCAGGGGGGGGTGAGAGTGGTGGTGGGACCCGGTGGGACCCATGTGTAAGGGGTGGGAGAGAGTAGTTGTAAGAAGGTTGTAAAAATTTGGTAGTAAACTTAGCATTTTCCAAAATTTTGACGCTTCCTGTACAATTTTATGGAAGAATATACATTCGTTCTCTCCCCTTTATCCCAAATGCCGAGCAAAAGATCCTCACTGACTGATTGGACATGGCAAATGAAACGTGGTGAAAGCTCCACCATGTAAGCAGCAGCAGCAGCTAGTGCATGAGAGCCAATTGGTAGGAAACTCTAATCAGCTACTGTTCTCAATGTTTCCATTGAACTGGCCAAAATTATAGTTTTTTTTTTTTTTTTTTTCAAAATTCTAGTTGAGTTCTCACTTTCTCTCCATTATCATAGTCAGAAAGCGTGACCCACAGACCTCCACTAATCGTTCAGCATGAACAAAAAAGAAAATCCAAAAATACATTGTCAGGCATATCGGGGTTTTTTAAAATTGACATGTTTGCTGTGACATTTGTCGTATTTCTGTCGTCATTGAACTACTACGACTTTTTCTCTGTCACCTTTCTTATTGGCTTCTGAAAATTTTGTTGGGAGATGCTTCGAGAATTTATCTATCCATATTTAACCTTGTTTAGTTTTTCTTAGTTTTGTTGGTGAGTTTGTTATCGTTGGACATTTTCCCTAATCAATCAATGAAGAACACTTAGATCTCGTTTGGTTCGCAGGAAAAAAAAAATTTAATTCTATGATATTTTTTTTCCTTTAAAAAATTATAAATTCAATCAATTTTTTTTCGGTGTTAAAAAAATCAAAAAATTGAGAAAAAAAGTGAATCCTTAGAGGAAAAAATATGAATCCTTGGGTTGCTAGGAGGAATCAAATTCTTTTTCTCCTCATTTTCTTTGGCATCCAAATAAAGGAAATGAATCACTTTCATTTTCCAAACTCCACAAACCAAACGTGGCCTTAAAGGAAAATAATATTTTGTCCGCGGTATGTGACCACAGACTTTGACCGCATGCCACGTGGTCGAATCTCATTGGCCTTCCCTATTTGCTCGGACTCGTCACCGAAATTCCTGATAATGGGACAGTGACATATGGTATGCGATTACAGTCTGCGATTACAGACCGCGAACAAAATAGCAGCGTTCAAACTTAAAACATAAGGTATGTACAAGTATACATGTTGTTGAGCTAGGACGGTGTCATGTCGATATCGAGCTAGCTGGCGAAGCATGGGACTCTACCAAGCTAAATTGCACAATAGCTGCCTAGATCACGAGTTCTGGGTAGACACCTAGATAGCCGACCTTTCACTGCAAGCCATAGGAATCAACTGCGCTTGATAGCAAGAATGAAATCATGGTCCCAGTATCAGCACTGACAGCACATATTCTAGTGGTTTAGAAGCCAGGGATCGATAGCTGTTGATTTGTATATATTTATTTTTATTTTATGAATTTCTATATTTTGTATATTAACTAATATGGATAATAACAAAATCTATTAAGTTAGTGTACAAATTAATTTGTATATATCAATTTAAATATATTAATTTATATATATTTACTTTTATTGCATATACTTATTTGTATACTAATATATTATTTGTATATGTTAGTGTTATTTTATATATTAATTTATTGCTATTTATATTTATTTGTATACTAATATATTGGTTTGTTGTTATCTATACTAATTAGTATATTAATTTGTTATTATCTATACCACTATATTTATTTTTTATATAAAATTTGTTATTAATACAAAGAAATGTACAAATTATTTTATTTATAAATACATATATCTATTTATTTTTATATATTAATTTGTATATTAATTAATATAGATAATAACAAAATTTATTAGTTAATAAATAATTATTATATAAAAAAAATATTAACTGATATATTATGTTATTATTCATAGTATAGATAATAACAAAGTAACTAATAAAAGATTAAACAAAATCAAACTAAAAGATAAATCAAACCAATCTAAAACAAACCAAACTAAGAAAAAAAAAATAGAGTTTGGCACCAGTTGCACTGGCGCCATGATTGAATTTTTTATTTTTTTTTTGTCTGGCGCAAGTTGATATTTTTTTAAAAAATTTGTTGACGAGCGCCACTTGCACTGACGTCAGATCATGTTTATCGTAAATATTCTAAATTTGTCATGTTCTATGCAAATTAGATAAACTTTTTTTCTATATATGAAATTTTCTGTAATATTTATTGGTAACTCCTTTAACATCTATTTTCGTGCTGCAAGATACATGAAGCTAAAGAAGTGGCATTAGAATTGTAAATTTCATACACACAAATAAAGTTTAATGAAATTGTGCACAAAATTTCGATAAGTTTTGTCAAAAGAGAACCAAACATCTCTAAACCAAACAATCAGTAAAACGTCTATTAGATGGACATTTTTTTACTATTTTTTTTAAATTTCTTATATACATATATATGTATTATATGTATAAGTATTTATAATATCAGAATACTAGTTTTGTGGTTAGCTTGTGTAGTAATAAGATTTAAGAGGATTATTTGAGGGCTCAAATCCTTTTGTACTCGTAAAAAAAGAAGAAGGACAATCCAATTACTGCTAGATTTGAGGGTTCAAATCCTCTTATTATAAGAGAAATAATATTGATTGTGATTGAAAATGAAGCTTAAATATTATTATTGATATTAGTCGTATATATATACAGCTTACAGCTGAAATACAAAATATAACAATTTGAAAAAGAGAATACAAAAGGTAACAATAACCATGGTAGTTATGTCTGGAATACAAAAGGTAACAATTTGAAAAAGAGAATAAGTCATTGAGAGAAAGAATGAATAAATTAAGGAGCATTTACAACTAATGCCATTAATCAATATATTGATTCTCATGAATATTTTTCTATCATGCCCCCGCAAGATGGACAATCGGTTAGTGAGACCAATCTTGGACACGAGCTCATGAAACCGGGTGCGAGCAAGTGGCTTGGTGAGAGCATCGGCGAGTTGATCGTTACCGGAAATGTATGAGACACGTAGGTTTTGGCGTTGTACATTTTCACATACAAAGTGATAATCAAGTCTTAAGTGTTTCATTTTTAGTGGAACTTTGGATTTGCAGCAACATATGTAGCTCCTATATTATCACAGTAGATGATCGATTTATTGTTGGGTAGATATTCTAGCTCACGAAGTAAGTTTTGAACCCATAGGACTTCAGCAGTAGTTGCACCAACAACACGGTACTCGACTTCGGTTGAGGAGCGAGCAAGAGTTCATTGTTTGCGAGAACTCCAAGATATAGAATTTTGACCCAAATAGACAATGTAACCAGTTGTAGAAATATAGTCATCTTTATCACCTGTCCAGTCAGCGTCTGTAAAAGCATGAAGAGTAGTTGGCGAGTCTCGACGAAGGAGTAGACCGTGTGTAGTAGTTCCTGCAAGGTAGCGTAATAGGCGTTTGAGAGCCGCCCAATGATCTTCAGTCGGTTTGTGCATGTATTGAGATAACCTGTTTACAGCAAAAGAGATGTCAAGTCTAGTTAAAGAGAGATATTGGAGGCTTCCCACAAGTGCGCGATATTCAGTTGGGTTGGCTAGAGGAGTGCCAGTTTGTGTGGTTAAAGGAGGATGCGTGGCCATAGGAGTGGGTACGGATTTGGCAGTGGACATATGGGCACGGGTTAAAATGTTTTGGATATATTTATGTTGGCTAAGAAAGATGTCGTGAGGATGAGGTAACACCTCAACTCCAAAAAAATAGGATATGTTACCAAGATCTTTGAGAGAGAAACGAGAGGAGAATTGAGAGATGAATGTGTTTAGAAGAGATGAATTAGAGCCAGTGATAATGATATCGTCAACATAGACAAGTAGGTAGATTAGTCCATGATGTTGACGTAGAATAAATAAAGATGGGTCGGAGACAGAATTTTTGAACCCAAAAGTAAGAAGATAGGATTTGAGTTCATTATACCAAGCTCGAGGAGCTTGTTTAAGTCTATAGAGATCTTAACGAAGTTTGCAAACATGAGTAGGATAAGATTGACTGACAAAACTAGGGGGTTGGATCATAAACATGTCCTCCTTTAGAGAACCTTGGAGAAAGACATTATTAATGTCAATTTGACGAAGAGGCCACCCAAAGACTATGGCCAAAGAAAGAACCGTACGGACAGTAGCGGGTTTAACTACGGGACTGAAAGTTTCAGTATAATCTAGGCCAGAACGTTGGTGGAACCCTTTGGCTACTAGACGAGCCTTGTGACGGTCTATGGAGCCATCCGGGTTATATTTTGTCCGGAAGACCCATTTACAACCAATGAGATTTTGTGATGGTGAGGAGGGAACATGGTCCCATATTTTATTTTTAAGCAAGGCATTGTATTCAGTTTGCATGGCGGCACGCCATACTGAGCTTTTGAGAGCTTGAGTGATGGTGTTAGGCTCGGTAGAAGAAGGTTGGAGAGAGACATGTAGGTTCATTTTGACAATGGGTTTGCGAATATTATTTTGTAGACGAGTAAGAGGGCGTGGTGGAGGTGGAGGTGGAGGGGGGAGGAGTGGAGGTTGTTGAGGAAGCCGAGGGCTGAAATTGGGTGATAGATTGGTCTGGAATAGTCGAGGGAGGAGAGAGAGGAGATAGAGGTGGTTGTGGGTGTTGGAAATATGTAGCCGGTGTAGGTGAGGCAACATAAATAATGGGAATATGAGAGGTACACCATTCATCAGTTTCGATGGACGTGTGCGGTGGTGTCGTCATGGAAGAGGAAGAAAAAAGGAATTCATTTTCAATGAATTTGACGTGTCGAAAAACATAGATTTTGTTGGAGTTGGGAACAAGACAATAGTACGCGCTTTGTGTAGCAGAATAACCAACAAAGACACAAGGAGATGAGTGGGGATCAAGTTTATTTGAGGTGTATGGACGTAGCCATGGATAACAAAGACATCCAAAGCTACGAAGTTTGAGATAGTTAGGTGTGTGGCCATGGAGTTTAGAGTAAGGAGATTGAAGTTCACGTATAGGAGTAGGCATACGATTAATTAAATAGCAAATAGTAGCAAAAGCAAGTGACCAATATTTTCGTGGCATAGAGGAATGAGTGTAACGTCCCAGAACCAGAATACTGGAGAGCGGGGACGTACATAGCCAGCTACGTATATTGAAGTGCAATCCACCTCGCTATATGGTCGCGACTGTCTAGATACATGAAGTAACTACAAGCCAACAGTCTCCTATGGTCATGAATAAGCCTATTGTCTCAATCACAAGCAAGTAGTAACAGTTACAAGATGTCAGAGCACCAAATATACAATAGTAAGACGTCCCATACATTACATATTCGGATGATCATGAAGCTAGTCGTACAAAATGTCAAGACTAGCAAGAGTTTTAGTCAATACATGATCAACCCTAGGATTTGTCAATCATGTTACAGCCCGTAGGCAGACAATAAGTAAAGGTGCAACCGAACTAACACGTGCTCGTCGGCTAAACGTCTCAAAAGAATAATTTTTACAATAAAGTGGGAGGACAAAAAGAAATCCACTCGTTGCCAAGGTTACGCCTGGTGGTCACCATCTGGATGGAAGACAGGTAGATCCTCTGGTGCTGCTCCAATATCTGGCCATACAAAACCAGCTGGGTCAGACCCCAGAAAGAGCAAGTGCCACAAGGAGGCTTCACTTAGGAACTAAAACCAGTATATCACAATAGAATATTAAGGATAATAAATAAAGAATTGATAATAATAGAGATAACAACAGTAAACTGAGTACGAGGAAACCATTCAAGTAGCCAGGTCACAACCCTTAAACCAAACAAGGACCGGGGTTGTAACCCTTCACCTGAATAGAGACCCGTCTCAAATACTATTGGTACAGTGAAGACAATAAACGAAGAGAGGACACAGAACTGCTCCGGGAGCCAGGTTACAATCCTTAAACCAAACAAGGACCGGGGTTGTAACCCTTCGCCTGAACAGAACTGGACCCCTGATCTTTATTGCTAAAGCCAGCATAAATAATCATGGTATTAAGGTAAGGTAAAACATGACGAACATGGCATGGGATTGCAATAAGACAATAACGAAGAGAGGACACAGAACTGCTCCGGAAGCCAGGTTACAACCCTTAAACCAAACAAGGACCGGGGTTGTAACCCTTCGCCTGAACAGAACTGGACCCCCGATCGTTATTGTTGAGGCAAGCATCAATAATCATGTCATGTCACAATCTTGCACAGGATCAGGATAAGACTAAGCTGCAATAATATTCATCAAATCAATCACGGCCAATCAAGAGTACGGCTTGATACTTTTAACTAACTAGGGTTATCACATGCCTAGTTACTAGCAAGATGCAATGAGATTATCCCAACAGCCACAAGCCCTGCAGACCATCCGGTTATCCAAGTCGAATGTCCGTTTATGAAGAATGCAACACGTGACTGTGTGCTGGAAATGTGCCCTACTCATCGGTAGGCTACAAGTCCACAATGCGCCTAGATAACGGGATTGTCTGTAGCTGAGAATCTCTTCATGTCTACTGAATTATTCTAGTTTATTAGCCTTAGTCAATTGCAGTAGGTATCCCTGACCGTGGTACTCAGGGATCCCTATCCTAGACATGATGCAAGATAGTATTGGTTTATTTGTACAAACACAATTGCCCACGGTGTCCAGGTTGTTCCTACTTGTCATGTCAGACTATCTGTCGTAACAGCATGTCATGATATATCATATCAGTTTACTTGTCAAGAGTACGCCATAGCGGGCCACTATCGTGTTCTATTCTTACATTATCATGAATGAGAAAAACTTGCATAAAATAACTAATAACATATTCTTGAAGTCAAGGAAAAGATCTACAACTTTCATGTTGGAAGCTAGGAGAAATTCTGGCCACAATTCAGCCAAGTAGGACTTAAAATAGCCAAAAACAGCCAAAATAGGCACTATACGGCACTATACGGCACTATGCGGCACTCCTATATGCGGCTGGACACTATGTGGCACTATACAGCACCCTTATGCGGCTGGACACTATACGGTACTATGCAGCACTCTTATGCGGCTGGACACTATACAACACTATGCAGCACCCTTATGCGGCTGAATACTATGCGGCACTATGCAACACCCTTATACGGCTGGGCACTATACGGCACTATGCATCACTCTTATGCGGCTGGGCACTATGCGGCACTATGCAGTACTCTTATGCGGCTGGACACTATGCGGCACTATGCAGCACCCTTATACGGCTGGGCACTATGCAGCACTATGCAGCACTCTTATGCGGCTGGGCACTATGCGGTACTATGCAGCACTATTATGCGGCTGTACACTATACGGCACTATGCAGCACTCTTATGCGGCTGGACACTATGCGGCACTATACAGCACCCTTATGCGGCTGGGCACTATGCGGCACTATGCAGCACTCTTATGCGGCTGGACACTATGCGGTACTATGCAGCACTCTTATGCAGCTGGACACTATGCGGTACTATGTAACACCTTTATGCGGCTGGGCACTATGCAGCACCCTTATGCGGTTGGGCACTATTCATCGCCCCTGCCAAAATCAGCACAGATGAACATAGAAATGGCCAAAAATACTTTTGGCCATAACTTTCTCAAAACAAGTCGAAATCTAACTTTTCAAAGGTCTATTTTGGGTAAAATTGAATTCTCTACAACATGGAACAATAAAAACAGAAAAATAACGAAGTTTAACAGATCAAAACACAAGAAAACTAAAAATAATATAAACTTAGATCTATAAGAAAATATCCATCAAAATGGAAAATGCCAAGTTCTAAAGTATCTTAGAATCTCGCGAGGAAGACAATAGAACAGCAAAAATGGAGTTTCTCCATGAAGTAAGTTGTACTTGCCTAAGCTTCTCTTGGTAGGTGGAGAAGTTAAGAGGAAGAAGATGAAGAAATAAATGAAGAGTAAAGATGAGAAAGAAAGGGGGTTGGATTTTAAATGATGATGGTGGTGGTAGGTAGGGTTTTTTTGGGTTCATGATGAACCCAAAAACAAACCAAACCAAGCTAAACCGAACCAAGCTAAGCCATAACCAATGAAATGCTAAAATAACCATGCCAATGCAACATGCTAAAAATAAAATCATGACTAGCTAACCATGACTAATAAAATACGGACCCGAAATACGTACACGTATACAAAAATACGTAACACGGATTTCGAGGGTGACAACTCTACCCACCTTAACAGAATTTTGTCCTCGAAATTTAATTAAAGAGGCTAGAGGTGTCGGGACAAGTTACACTATCAGATGCAATCTACAGCTAAGCAATCAATCAAGCAATCAAATATGCAAGCAATAATTCGAAGTGTAAGGCATAAGAAAGATATTATACCTCACGAGTCAAACAGGTCGGGATATCGCGATCGGATATCATCCTCACGCTCCCACGTTGACTCTCCCAAAGAGTGATGACCCCAAACAACTCGGACTAACTTGATAGTCTTGTTCTTGAGTGTCTTCTCTCTTCGGTCCAATATAGAAACGGCCCTCTCCTCATACGAAAGGTTGGTACCAACAACCAATTTCGAATGATCTAGGATGTGGCTCGGGTCCGGAATATACCGTCGCAGTTGGGATACATAGAATACGTCATGCACCTCACGTAGCGACGGTGGAAGAGCGAGACGATAGGATACATCTCCTACTCGCTCCAGAATGTCAAATGGCCCTATATACCTAGGACTAAGCTTTCCCCACACGCCGAAACGAATGACGCCACGGTTAGACGAAATCCTCAGGAATACATGGTCACCGACAGAAAACTCAAGAGGGTGCCGATGAGAATCGGCCCAATGACGCTGGCGATCTTGGGCAACTCGAAGATGATCTCTAACTCTCCTGACCACCTCAACGGTCTGAGCAATCATTTCTGGACCGAGCATCTTTCTCTCCCCGATATCGTCCCATGCTAGCGGGGATCGGCACTTCCTAGCATACAGTGCCTCGAACGGTGCCATCTGGATACTAGCTTGGAAACTGTTGTTGTACGAGAACTCTACCAGGTGTAGGTGATCTTCCCACGAACCACCAAAGTTGAGTGTACAAGATCTCAACATGTCTTCCAAGGTTTGTATGGTACGCTCTGACTGACCATCTGTCTGTGGGTGATACGCTGAGCTGAACTGGAGGCGAGTCCCCAAACTCTCTTGCAGGCTAGGCCAAAAGTGTGACGTAAATCTGGAATCTCTGTCCGAGGTGATACTGACTGGTACACCGTACAATCTGATAATCTGTCGGAGATACATCTCCGCTACCTGTGCCGTCGACTGACCAACTCTGAACGGAAGAAAGTGAGCCACCTTCGTGAGCCTGTCTATGACAACCCAAATAGCGTCTCTGCCAGCCGGGGATCTAGGCAATCTAGTCACAAAATCTATGGTTATATGCTCCCATTTTCACTCTGGAATTGGCAATGGCTGAAGTAGTCCAGCTTGTCTCTGATGTTCAGCCTTAACTTGTTGACAGACTAAACAACGAGAGACAAACCGGGCTATCTCCCTCTTCATGCCATTCCACCAAAAGTGCTGATGAATATCACGGTACATCTTTGTGCCACCGGGATGAATGGAATACTGCGAACTGTGGGCCTCTGCCATGATCTCCTGTCTGATATCTCCACTGGGTACACAAAGACGCGTACCATGTCGAAGTGTACCATCTTCATGGATACATAACTCTGGTCTTCGTCCTGTCTCACACTCTGCTCTGAGTCGCTGAAGCTTGAAATCTGCTGACTGCGCCATCCGGATCCTCTCGACTATGCTGGACTGAACCTGCATGCTGGCCATCAATGTCACATTGGTAGGAAGGACAACTTCTATTTCCATCTTCTGAAGATCGGCTAACAGCTCTGGTTGCGCTGTTAGGAAATAAACTCCGGCTCTCCTGCTCAATGCATC
Source organism: Iris pallida (assembly GCA_029216955.1). Lineage (NCBI taxonomy): Eukaryota > Viridiplantae > Streptophyta > Magnoliopsida > Asparagales > Iridaceae > Iris > Iris pallida. Next base: position 1,457,722 of record JANAVB010024800.1, on the reverse strand, counting down.
TGCAACAACGTTGGCCTTCCCAGGATGATATTACAGGTTGACATCATAATCCACAAGTAGCTCCATCCACCTCCTCTGACGCATGTTGAGATCCTTCTAGGTGAACACATACTTCAGACTCTTGTGGTCGGTGAAAATCTCCACCCTATCTTCATACAAGTAGTGCCTCCAAAGCTTAAGTGCAAACACTACTGCTGCCAGCTCCAAGTCATGGGTTGGGTAATTCCTCTCATGATCACGAAGTTGTCGTGACGCATAAGCTATTACCTTTCCATGCTGCATCAGAACACATCCTAATCCTCTGTCCGAAGCATCACAATACACCGAGAACCCTCCGGTTCCATCTGGAAGCATGAGAATAGGAGCCGACATCAAACCTCGCTTCAACCTCTCAAAAGAATCCTGGCACTCTGCTGTCCAAGCAAACTGCATATCCTTGCGGGTCAACTGGGTCAATGGCGCTGAAATTTGAGCAAAGTTTGAAACAAATCGCCGGTAGTAACCGGCCAATCCAAGAAAACTACGGACTTGTGCCACTGTGCTAGGTACCGGCCACGTTTTAATGGCCACGATCTTCTGGGGATCTACTTCAACTCCTCCTCGGGTGATAATATGACCCAAGTACGAAATACGATCGAACCAGAACTCGTGTTTACTAAACTTGGCATACAACTGGTACTCTCAGAGAATCTGGAGGACAACTCGAAGATGCTGCTCATGCTCTGCCTCACTCTTACTGTAGACCAGGATGTCGTCCAAGAACACAATCAAGAACTGATCCAAATAAGGCATAAAGATACGATTCATGAGGTCCATAAATACTGCCGGCGCATTGGTTGCTCCAAATGGCATTACAAGGAACTCTCAATGCCCATACCTCGATCTGAACGCTGTCTTCGGGATGTCCTGCTCTCTGACTCTGATCTGATGGTATCCTGATCGTAAGTCGATCTTCGAGAATACTATTGCCCCCTTGAGTTGATCAAACAAGTCATCTATCCTCGGGAGAGGGTATCTGTTCTTTATTGTCACTGAGTTCAAGTTACGATAATCTACACATAATCTGGACGTACCATCCTTCTTTTTCACAAGAAGCATCGGGGCTCCCCAAGGCGATCCACTAGCACGAATGAATCCCTTGGTTCTGAGTTCTTCAATCATCTTGTACAATATCTCTAGCTCTGGCGGCGCCATCCTGTAGACTCTCTCTGACACTGGGACTGTCCCGGGAATCAAGTCGATAGTAAACTCGATCTCTCGCTCTGGCGGCATCCCTGGAAGCTTTTCTGAAAAAACATCTGGAAACTCCTCAACTACTCTGGGAAATTGAACTGCTTCTGCTACTGCCATCCGCAATACTGGTGGAGAAGGTTCAACTTCGCCTCGGGAGAAGGAAAACTCCGGCTCGCCTGGAATGCTAAAAATAACCCTGCCAATGTGGCAGTCTATCCTAGCATACTGGTCTCTCAACCAATCCATCCCTAAGACCACATCATAATCGGTCATTGGGAACTCTATCAATCTAGCGAGAAATTCTCTACCGTTAACTACGACCCGACACGAGAAAAATACTCTATCTACTCCCACAAGTCCGTTACCAGTAAGTATATTGAGCCTTACTGATAATGACTCGGGCTCCAGTCCTACCCGTGTCGCAAATCGTGCAGACATAAATGAATGCGATGCACCATAGTCAAATAATACTGAAGCTGGAAAGGTGTTGACGAGAATAGTACCTGCCACTACCTCTCCTGGTGCAAATCTTTTTTCTTCCATGGTCAAGGCCAGCACTTGACCATGTCCTCTGGGTGCGAGTCCCCTCTGCTGAAAACTCCTCTGTCTGCTCTGGATCAGGGCTTGGGCATACTGCTACGGTCTCTGCTGCTGGAATGTCTGGGCCTGCGTCGGCAATGGCCTTGGGAACGGGTACTGCAGCAGCTGCTGCTGCTGGACTGGTGCTGGTCCGTTTATGAAGAATGCAACACTTGACTGTGTGCTGAAAATGTGCCCTACTCATCGGTAGGCTACAAGTCCACTTAATGCGCCTAGATAACGGGATTGCCTGTAGCTGGGAATCTCTTCATTTCTACTGAATTATTCTAGTTTATTAGCCTTAGTCAATTGCAGTAGGTATCCCTGACCGTGGTACTCAGGGATCCCTATTCTAGACATGATGCAAGACAGTATTGATTTATTTGTATAAATACAATTGCCCACGGTGTCCAGGTCGTTCCTACTTGTCATGTCAGACTAGCTGTCGTAACAGCATGTCATGATATATCATGTCAGTTTACTTGTCAAGAGTGCGCCACAGCGGGCCACTATCGTGTTCTATTCTTATATTATCATGAATGAGAAAAACTTGCATAAAATAACTAATAACATATTCTTGAAGCCAAGAAAAAGATCTACAACTTTCATGTTGGGAGCTAGGAGAAATTTTGGCCACAATTCAGCAAAATAGGACTTAAAATAGCCAAAAACAGCCAAAATAGGCACTATTCAGCACTATGCGGCACTCCCATATGCGGCTGGAACCTATGCGGCACTATACAGCACCCTTATGCGGCTGGGCACTATCCGGCACTATGCAACACTCTTATGCGGCTGGACACTATGCGGCACTATGCAGCACCTTTATGCGGCTGGACACTATACGGCACTATGTAGCACTCATATGCGGCTGGGCACTATGCGGCACTATGCAGCACTCTTATGCGGCTGGACACTATGCGACACTATGCAGCACCCTTATGCGGCTGGGTACTATACGGCACTATGCAGCACTCTTATGCGGCTGGGTACTATACGGCACTATGCAGCACTCTTATGCGACTGGACATTATACGGCACTATGCAGCACTCTTTTGCGGCTGGACACTATGCGGCTCTATGCAGCACTCTTATGCGGCTGGACACTATGCGGCACTTTGCAGCACCCTTATGCGGCACTATGCAGCACTCTTATGCGGCTGGACACTATACGGCACTATGCAATACTCTTATGCGGTTGGACACTATGCGGCACTATGCAGCACCCTTATGCGGCTGGGCACTATGCAGCACCCTTATGCGGCTGGGCACTATTCATCGCCCCTGCCAAAATCAGCACAGATGAACATAGAAATGGCCAAAAATATTTTTGGCCATAACTTTCTCAAAACAAGTCAAAATCCAACTTTTCAAAGGTCTATTTTGGATAAAATCGAATTCTCTACAACATGGAACAATCAAAACATAAAAATAATAAAATTTAATAGATCACAACCCAAAAAAACCAAAAATAATATAAACTTAGATCTATAAGAAAATATCCATCAAAATGGAAAATGCCAAGTTTTAAAGTATCTTAGAATCTCGCGAGGAAGACAGTAGAACAGCAAAAATGGAGTTTCTCCATGAAGCAAGTTGCACTTGCCTAAGCTTCTCTTGGTAGGTGGAGAAGTTAAGAGGAAGAAGATGAAGAAATAAATGAAGAGTAAAGATGAGAGAGAAAGGGGGTTGGATTTTAAATGATGATGGTGGTGGTAGGCAGGGGTTTTCTTTTGGTTCATGATGAACCCAAAAGCAAACCAAACCAAGCTAAACCGAACCAAGCTAAGCCATAACCAATGAAATGCCAAAATAACCATGCCAATGCAACATGCTAAAAATAAAATCATGACTAGCTAACCATTACTAATAAAATACGGACCCGAAATACGTACACGTATACGAAAATACGTAACACGAATTTCGAGGGTGACAATGAGTGAGGAAAGAAAGACCTGTTTCAACAATATGACGGTGACTATGCTCCGAATAGCCATTGTGCTCGGGCATATGAGGAGGGAAAGCGAGGTGAGTTATATCATGAGACTCAAGTGTTGGATTTAAACCAATATATTCACCATCATTATCACTAAAGATTGTAATTATGTGGCATTTAAAATAATTTTCAACCAAAAATTTGATTTTTTGAAAAGTGGCAGGGGCATCATTTTTGTGTTTGAGAGGATAAAACCACACATATTTCGAATAATGATCAACAAAGATAATATAATATTTATAGCCATCATAAGAAAGACTGGGAGAAGTCCAAACTTTACTATAACGAACATCAAGAGGACCATGAGATTGAATGGTATTTTGATATAATGGCAATTTGTGGCTCTTATTAGAGTCACATGAATTACAGTGAAAAGAAACGGTCTTTGGAATATTTAAATTAAAAGCATTGCTAATATGACATAGAATTGAATATGATGGATGGCCTAATCTATGATGCCAATCGGCAGTGGATGTCAATGTAGTACCCCGCTCCTCGCGGTCCACTATGTAATACCTACGGCTTGCTGACTCAGTCTTGAACTCAGTCTTTGGAGAAACCTTTATCGGTATCGATTGATCACGGATGAAATGCAATGAACCATTCCAATTGATGGATTGGCTACTATTAAAATGAATCCAAGAGTTTTGTTGGATGTTTTCTTTCGCTGCTTGGTTTTGATGAATTCATTTTCGTGTTAGTTTTCGATGATTGATTTTCATTGTTCGCTTTCATCGCATTTCGCATTCAATCCGAATCTTGAGAGAGAGAGAGACCGAAGTATGCTAATCAACTGTTGGTGTCAATGTAGGACGCGTGAACTGTTCGTGAACGACGCGTGAAGTCCCTCCTTCTCTCAACTAAGATTCATCTTGGTGAGTTGCTCTAATCAGGCTTGCATTTATTTGTACGCCCTAATAAAAATGATCTCTAGTCCACTCTATTGCCTTGTTCCTACGATCAACGATACCAATAACAAAAGATAAAGAGAAGATAATGAATTGAATCATATGCTGGATTATATGTTGCCACTTCATCTGTTGCCTATGAATATGCTTCAAATGTTTAGATGTGTACAGACGAACTTTTATACATTGCCACAGTAAGAGAATTGTTCCAAAGCTTGGAACTACAAGCTCTGTCATAAACCAAAGCAAAGTATAAATATGTGTTGTCTAACAGTCGCCTTATAGAGTATGCATAGGTCCTGGACAACTTGTATACAAGGAAACTAGATCTCTCGAGCGGGTCTAGGGGCACCTGGAATCGCTCGGCCTGGGAGAGATTGTCTAGATATTTCGAGTTACAAGAAACCTCGAGTGTTGAATCAATGTCCAAATAGCGACGAGCTGAACCCATGTGTCACAGCGGCTAATCACGAAAAACGACCCGTGGACCAACATGTAGTTAGTTGCATTTATGAAATCAGAGTGCATTGCAACCTAACAAGAGATGCGGTGTTAAACAGTATATCTTTATATCAAATGCAAATTGAGCTAACCTGTTTTGTGCAGGGATGACTGTCGGCAAGGATAAGTTGCGTATGAATTATTCTACTGTCATTGTTTCTTATGAATTGTTAAAAAGAACACCTAGAAAAGTAAAAAGAGCACTAGTAAATATGTAGCTTCACATGTTGAATTAGTGCAGATATTTGTGAGTTTCGCGAAGAACCTCTCGCCAGTACATGATGTGTGCTGACCCACGTTGTTGGCATCTTTTTCAGAAAGCAAAGGAGACATGAGGATTTCAAAGAGGCACTAAAGCTCGTCTAGCCCAGTAGAGCTGTGGACTGCCTCGAAGCTTCATTTTCTTTCCAGTCAAGTTTCCAATTTTCTTTTCCTTTGAAGGTGTCTTTCAATTCCAGCATGTAATAAAGGGATATGATGTATGGGCATTTTGACTATTTTAAAAAGAGAGTTTTAAAGAGAAATCATGTAGCCAAGATAAGGTAAATCTGAGTTCACAAAGCTTTGTACTTGTATTCCTATCAAGTTTATGAATAAGAGAAGTATTTCCATTTCAAATCTCTATGTCCAATATTTGGTTTTCTGTAATGAATGGGTGCGTGCGTGTGTTTTTTCTTGACTAGTTATTTTGTGCAGGTACATGGCCTTGTGCAAGCGCAACTTTGGCTTGCACGACATCATGCCTTAGCGAGGATGATCGATCCCGCAGGGATCCAGGCAAGACGGACGACCCTAGCGGGATCGGGGCGTGACAGTCAATCTGACAGAGTGAACAGCATGACGAGTTGTCACGCCCCAGAACCAGAATACGGGCAAGTAGGGACGGACCAGGCCAGCTACGTATACCAAAGTACTCCAGTACTCCGAAATAACATATAAGCTGTATAGATGGGGGTTACTACTAAAAGCCAACATTCGATCCTAGGTCAAGCAATCCTAGGTATCTCAATCACAGGTAGTAAACAATATACAAGGAGTAAGATCAACTGGAATATGAAATAGTAAAGCATCCCAAACTATCATATATTAATGATCATGAAGCTAGTAATACAGAGTGAAGACTAGCATGAGTAATAGTCATACATGATAAGCTCTAGCTATAGTCTAGAATACGCAAATCATGTTCTGGCCCGTAGGCTAAATGTCAAGTCCAAAATACGAGCTAAACACGTGCTCGGAGGCTAAACGCCACAAAAGAATAATGTACATAATAAGTAGGAGAATAAAATAGAAAATCCACTAAGGTACTCTGGTGCTCTGGGTAATCACCAACGAGTGGAAGGTACGGAAGATCCTCCGGGCTCCTCTATCAGATCTGGCCAGAAAAAACCAGTGGGGTCAGATCCCCAATAGCAAGTACCACAAAGGAAGCCAAACTATGAATTAAAACTAGCACGCAAATCATAACAACGGATAGAGACAGAATTAAGTAAAAGCAAATCGAGACTCGTGCGCTACCAATGCACTTATCCCGAGAATAGAAAAGACAATAAGTAAAGCAACATGTAGCATAAAGTAAAGGACATGTGACGTAATGTAAACTGTGTACATGTAAGGAAAAGGAAGAATGTGAACATGAAAGATAAACTAGACATGTGAGCATGTTAAGTAGACGGGACATGTGAGCATGTTAGGTAACTGGAACATATAAGATAACTGGAATATGTGAGCATGTTAGTAACTGGAATATGTGAGCATGTTAAGTCTATATAGAACGACAAATGATTAGATGACTTAAGAACTATTCTGGAACCCAAGTTACAACCCGTAAACCAAACAAGGACCGAGGTTGTAACCCTTCTCCTGAACAGAACTTTAGTATCTAATCATTTATCGACAAAAGTAAAGCATAAACAAAGATGTACTAAAAATAAACAAATCCGGACACTGCCTAGACAAACTAAACTAGACCGGACTCCATACAATAGTCACGGCCAAGCAATGAGTACGGCTTTATACATTAGCTAACTAGGGTTGTCACAATCCTAATTACTAACAAATGCAAGTCTGAGAATTCTAAGTCCATCACCTGCCTGCTACTACCTGAATGGTTTAAGCCAAAAAGAAAAGAAGTATAGCAGACACACTGCAGTAAGATACATGTGTCCTAAAGAGGTGCCCCACTCGACGGTGTGCTGGAAGAGTGCTCATCATGACAGATAGCTCCAAATCCCAAGGATATATATATAATGCCAAGACCAAAGGGGCAACATGTAACTGGAAAATTCTCAATGATCTAAGTAATCAAGCTAGTTGTTTAGTCCTTAACATTTTCTTGTTGGATTCCGGGTGTGGCATTTCGCAGAATCCATCCTAGACATGAGACATGAGAGACTGGACAATAACGAGAATGTGCACCATAACAAGCCACAACAAGAAAATATAATAGATAAGAAGCCAGGAGTGCGTTACGACGAGTCACTATCAAGGAGCAAGACATGTACTGGAATCAAGAGTGCGCCATGACAGGCCACTATCATGTAAGCAAAGAAAGACATGTACAAGAGTGCACCACGACGGGTCACTATCTAGTAGACAAAGAAAGCATGGCAATAATTATCATAGCTTGTAAGAAAGAATATATCAAAGATATATCATGGCATGTGGGAAAGAATAATTAAAGCTAAGTACATTTTATACAAAAATAATTGAACATGTGCTAGTGTCAAGTGTATATAGGATGTACAATCATTCTCTAACTATGCAAGATCATCTTATCATGTTAAGATTTCATTACAATCGAAGAAAATATCAAAAACGGACAAAAACGGGCAGAAACGGGCAAAAACAGACAAAAATAGCCTAACCGGATTATCCGGCGGATTACTGCGGATTACCGACGGATTTTTCGAAGTGTCACAGCAAGTTTTGTGGTGCAAGTTCGGATTTTCCGACGGATTTTTGCGGATTTCCGACGGATTTTCCGAACCGTCACAGAAAGTTGATTCTTGAAAACTCAAAACTTGTTTCGGCCATAAAAACTTCGTTTTAAATCGAAATTTGGATTTTCAAAAGTCAAAATCGTATGAAATTTAATTCCCTACAACATAGGAGTATTATTTTTCACAAATTCAAAGTTTTGATAGATCAATACCTTAAAATACTCCCAAAAAAGGGTTTTTGGGGCACCAAAACGGGTTCCGATTGCCACCAAACTCAAAATCCATGATATACAAACTATGTGAGGGCCTCATATATGTATATGTGACCAAGATATATGATGGTACCACTAGTATCACTCTTGATACCAAGTTTTCTACTAAGTCCATATTGGGTTTTAACAAAAAATCAAAATCTTGCTTAAACAAATTTTGGAAACATGCATATATACGAGAATCATAAGGAAAACATATTTTACAAAATGAGTTTAGAACAATTCTAAGTATTTACTACCAAGGAAAAATAAAATGACAACAAAAACATTTTTGTTCAAGATTTTGGCAAGATGTACTTGCCTAGGTTAAGCTCCAAGCCTAATCTTCTACTCCTCCTCCTAGGGGGTTAGACACCACACCCAAGGCCTCAAGGCCAATCTCTTGGCAAGCTCCGAAGGGGAGAGAAGGGAAGAAGAAATGAAGAGAGAGTGAAGAGAATGAAAAGAGAGAGGAGAGAGAAAGTGAAATGGTATATATAGAAGGGGAAATTAATCTTAGCCGTTGGATGGTGATCCATGGGAAGATCTAAGTCAATCCTAACCATCGAAACAAAACTAAATATCCAATGGGTAATAGGGTGCATCTATACTATTCACGAAAATATCTAAACACTATTCATCAAAATATCCAAAACACTATTCACAAAAATATCAAAAACACTATTCATAAAAATATCTGAAATCGAAAATATCTAAAATGTGGAAATTCTGTCTGGACGATATGCCGTCGGTATACTCCGGTATACTGGCGGTATGCCGGCCAAGGAAAAATCTATAAGTTAGGACATTTTTTAAAACATTACGAAAACCAAGAAAATATGAAATACACTACAAAATACGTATCCGTATATAAATACTGATACTGTGAGACGAGTCTCACAACTCTCCACAACTTAAAAATAAATTCCGTCTTCGGAATTTTCTAAATCTAGTCAAGCATGAAAACCAAACCAAAGAGCTGAAAAATCATGTCAATCAAAACAAAGCATGGCATGTTGGTAAGATAAAGACAACAATAATATAAGTAAATGCGTAAGCAATAACACAACCACAATCAAGAAGGGATGGAGGCATATGAATAAATATGTCTCCTGAGTCAGTTGAGTAGGAGCAGGCCTACGCTGACTCCACAACTTAGATAAAAGTCAATTCTCAAAATAAGTCGGTACCAATGACTTAATCCAAGACATGACTCTACCCAGGACGTATCTTCGTAGTCGAGACATGTTATAAATACCATGTATCTCAAGATACGAAGACAGAAGAGTGAGACGAAAAACTCGCCAAATATGCGTAACCCAAGAGATAAATAAGAGTGGAAGCAAAATAGGAAATACCTACAACATGACCGCCTTCAGTCAAAACCAGCTCTAACATACCAAACTCTGTCTGCCCACGTCTCGGAACTGCTGCTCTGACCTTCTCTGTTGAAACGGTACCTAAGCCATATATTGCTGGACTGTCGGGGTAGCCGAAGAAGCTGGACTCTGGCAGGACTGACCCTGCTGGCTGATGAGGCTGAACTGACACCTCTGCCCTCGGGTCATCTCTGAACTCTGCCCCTGAATGCTGAGACTGATCCTCCATAACTGGCCTGACAGAAAATTACTGACCTGACATCGGCAGAACCTAAACAAGATGGTCCAAAGGATTAAGAACAGTGCCCTTGAAAGTTAAAGGACACAAGGATCAAATCGAGAGAACAGAAAAGATCAACAATCAAGGTAGATATCAGGTCAAAGGATCAGAGATATAGAATAACACGAAGGATATCAATAAAGGAGAATTGTGACTGAGATATCTAAACATAAGTAACCCCCACATATCTGATAAATCAGACCTGCATGGGCCACCACTAAAACCTATGTCACGCCCCAGAACCAGAATACTGGCAAGTAGGGACGGACCAGGCCAGCTACGTATACCAAAGTACTCCAGCACTCCGAAATAACGTATAAGCTGTATAGATGGTGGTTACTACTACAAGCCAACAGTCGATCCTAGGACAAGCAATCCTAGGTATCACAATCACAGGCAGTAAACAATATACAATGATTAAGATCAACTGGAATATGAAATAGTAAAGCGTCCCAAACTATCGTATATCAATGATCATGAAGCTAGTAATACAGAGTGAAGACTAGCATGAGTAATAGTCATACATGATAAGCTCTAGCTATAGTCTAGAATACGCAAATCATGTTCTGGCCCGTAGGCTATATGTCAAGTCCAAAACACGAGCTAAACACGTACTCGGAGGCTAAACGCCACAAAAGAATAATGTACATAACTAATAGGAGAATGAAATAGAAAACCTACTAAGGTACTATGGTGCTCTGGGTAATCACCAACGAGTGGAAGGTACGGAAGATCCTCCGAGATCCTCTATCAGATCTGGCCAGACAAAACCAGTGGGGTCAGACCCCCAATAGCAAGTACCACAAAGGAAGCCAAACTATGAACTAAAATCAGCACGCAAATCATAGCAACGGATAAAGACAGAATTAAGTAAAAGCAAATCGAGACTCGTGCACTACCAATGCACTTATCCCGAGAATAGGAAAGACAATAAGTAAAGCAACATGTAGCATAAAGTAAAGGACATGTGACGTAATGTAAACTGTGTACATGTAAGAAAAATAAAGCATGTGAACATGAAAGATAAACTAGACATGTGAGCATGTTAAGTAGCCGGGGCATGTGAGCATGTTAGGTAACTAGAACATGTAAGATAACTGGAACATGTGAGCATATTAGTAACTGGAACATATGAGCATGTTAAGTCTATATAGAACGACAAATGATTAGATGACTTAAGAACTATTCTGGAACCCAAGTTACAATCCGTAAACCAAACAAGGACCGGGGTTGTAACCCTTCTCCTGAGCAGAACTTTAGTATCTAATCATTTACCGGCAAAAGTAAAGCATAAACAAAATGTACTGAAAATATACAAATCCAGACACTGCCTAGACAAACTAGACTAGACTGGACTCCATACAATAGTCACGGCCAAGCAATGAGTACGGCTTTGTACATTAGCTAACTAGGGTTGTCACAATCCAAATTACTAACAAATACAAGTCTGAGAATTCCAAGTCCAGCACCTGCCTGCTACTAAATGAATGGTCCAAGCCAAAAAGAAAAAAAGTATAGCAGACACACTGCAGTAAGATACATGTGTCCTAAAGAGGTGCCCTACTCGACGGTGTGCTGGAAGAGTGCTCATCATGACAGATAGCTCCAAATCCCAAGGATATATATATATATATATATAATGCCAAGACCAAAGGGGCAACAGGTAACTGGAAAATTCTCAATGATCTAAGTAATCAAGCTAGTTGTTTAGTCCTTAACATTTTCTTGTAGGATTCCGGGTGTGGCATTCCGCAGAATCCATCATAGACATGAGACATGAGAGACTGGACAATAACGAGAATGTGCACCATAACAAGCCACAATAAGAAAATATAATAGACAAGAAGCCAGGAGTGCGCTACGACGAGCCACTATCAAGGAGCAAGACATGTACTGGAATCAAGAGTGCGCCATGACAGGCCACTATCATGTAAGCAAAGAAAGACGTGTACAAGAGTGTACCACGACGGATTACTATCTAGTAGACAAAGAAAGTATGGCAATAATTATCATAGCTTGTAAGAAAGAATCTATCAAAGACATATCATGGCATGTGGGAAAGAATAATTAAAGCTAAGTACATTTCATAAAAAATAATTGAACATGTGCTAGTGTCAAGTGTATATAGGGTGTACAATCATTCTCCAACTATGCAAGATCATCTTATCATGTTAAAAATTTATTACAATCGAAAAAAATATCAAAAACGGGCAGAAACGGGCAAAAACAGACAAAAACAGCCTAACCGGATTATCCGGCGGATTACTGCGGATTACCGACGAATTTTTCGAAGTGTCACAGAAAGTTTTGTGGTGCAAGTTCGGATTTTTTGACGGATTTTTGCAGATTTCCTGAACCGTCACAGAAAGTTGATTCTTGAAAACTCAAAACTTGTTTCGGCCATAAAAACTTTGTTTTAAATCAAAATTCGGATTTTTAAAAGTCAAAATCGCATAAAATTTAATTTCCTACAACGTGGGAGTATTAGTTTTCACAAATTCAAAGATTTGATAGATCAATACCTCAAAATACTCCCAAAAAGATTTTCGGGGCACCGAAACGGGTTCTGATTGCCACCAAACTCAAAATCCATGATATACAAACTATATGAGGGCCTCATATATGTATATGTGACCAAGATACATGATGGTAACACTAGTATCACTCTTGATACCAAGTTTTCTACTAAGTCCATATTGGGTTTTAACAAAAAATCAAAATCTTGCTTAAACAAATTTTAGAAACATGCATATATACAAGAATCATAAGGAAAACATATTTTACAAATGAGTTTAGAACAATTCTAAGTATTTACTACCAAGGAAAAATATAATGACAACAAAAATATTTTTGTTCAAGATTTTGGCAAGATGTACTTACCTAGGTTAAGCTCCAAGCCTAATCTTCTACTCCTCCTCCTAAGGGGTTAGACACCACACCCAAGGCCTCAAGGCCAAGCTCTTGGCAAGCTCCAAAGGGGAGAGAAGGAAAAAAGAAATGAAGAGAGAGTGAAGAGAATAAAAAGAGAGAGGAGAGAGAAACTGAAATGGTATATATAGAAGGGAGAATTAATCTTAGCCGTTGGATGGTGATCCATGTGAAGATCTAAGTCAATCCTAACCATCGAAACAAAACCAAATATCCAATGGGTAATATGGTGCATCTACACTATTCACAAAAATATCTAAATACTATTCATCAAAATATCCAAAATACTATTCACAAAAATATCGAAAACACTATTCATAAAAATATCTGAAATCGAAAATATCTAAAATGTGGAAAATCTGTCTGGACGGTATGCCGTCGGTATACTCCGGTATACTGGCGGTATGCCAGCCAAGGAAAAATCTATAAGTTAGAAATTTTTTTAAAGCATTACGAAAACCAAGAAAATATGAAATACACTATAAAATACGTATCCGTATATAAATACTGATACTATGAGACGAGTCTCACACGAGTGGGATGACATTCATAGATACCAGATGTAGTTAGGCCTTGAAGAAGCAGTACCCCTGTGCGAAGATTCTTCACAAGATAGAAATTAGGTAAGAAAGTGATAGAAGCATTATTATCATGACAAAATTTAGAAATAGAAACAATATTGCGAGAAACGGAAGATGCATGAAGAATATAATTAAGATTAAACGTAGTAGTAGGAGTAAGAAGGGAGGTTGAACCAGTGTTTGAAATCACGAGGCCCGAGCCATCTCTAATAATTAGTTCTTCAGAACCATTATAGGGGGAGTAAAGAGCAAGGTTGTCAAGATCATGGGTGACATGATGGGTAGCACCACTATCGAAAAGCCATCCATTGGAGAAGGGGTCGGTACCAGTGGTAGCATAGGCCCGAGGAAACGAGAATTGATAGCCTTTGGCACCAAGGCGAGTTTGAGCGTGTGTAGGAACCATAGGTGGATTGGATTGTGGGGAAGGTGGTATTTTATTTGGATATTGGGTACGAAAAATGGAACATTAAGAGACATAATGACCTTGGGTTCGGCACCACTAACATCGTCCGTTGAAGGGTTGAGAAGAACGGATAGGAGGGGAAGAGTTGGAGTGGGGAGAAGGCCGACATTGAAGGAGGGAGTACGTTTGTAAGATTGATCATTGGATGACATTAAGAGAAAAGAATGAACATGCATGAAGAAGAAAAAAATGGATCTGGACTCTGATACCATAGAAGAGGAAATATTATTGATTGTGATTAAAAATGAAGCTTGAATATTATTATTGATATTGGTTGTATATATATACAACTTACAGCTGAAATGCAAAAGGTAACAATTTAAAAAAGAGAATACGAAAGGTAACCATAACTATGGTAGTTATGTCTGGAATACAAAAGGTAACAATTTGAAAAAGAGAATAAGCCATTGAGAGAAAGATTGAATAAATTAAGAAGCATTTACAACTAATGTCATTAATCTAATCAAGAGATTTATTCTCATGGATATTATTTCTATCACTTATACTCGTAAAAAAAAGCCATGGATACCTAAAAGCTGCTATTTTGGAGAACATACTGGGACGCTTAAAAGCGGAAATTTTGATCCTCTCATATATATGTCCTACATATGGTCATTTTTTTCAACAAAATATAAATACAAATATATTTAAAAAACCATTTATAGTGTAAATTAGTTAGTTGTTAATGCTACTAATACTAGTAAATGAGCAGGGATTTTGATCCCATCATAGATACGTACATATGGTCATTTTTTCAACAAAATAAAATTAAAAATATGAAGAAAAAACCCATTTGTAGTGTAAATAAGTTAGTTGTTAATGCTATTAATCCTAGTAAATGATCAGTATAAAAAATGTCTAGGACGTATTAGTTCTTGTTTTATAATTTTACAAAATTTTGTTATTTCAGCTCAATTTTATAAAAATTTGATGTTTGTGTTGGAATTATTCAATAATTAAGGGTCACACATGTAAAATTTATTGTGTTTAGGCTATCTAAATAATTAAGCCATATTAAAGTGGTCTATTTGAAAATTGGCTTAAGGTTATAATTGTCATGGAATTAATGTGTAGCTACCGGAGATAATTCTAATTTGATGAGGGGCTAAATTAGAAATATCAAAACATATAAATATATGTATTCATTAGGGTTATGGTCCCCAACTTATACGGCCACCAAAAGAGAGATTTTCTCTTTTTCTCTTCTGCATCCCCATAAACAGAAAGAGAGGGACAAAGGATTCGGATTCTTCTTTTCATTAAGGGTCGTAGCAAGTTGGAAGATCGAACCCCCTAAAAGGACGATCACTTCAAGATCCATCAAGCCTAGCAATGGATTCAGGTATGCTTCTGCAATTTAATTTATGTTCTTCATCTCATGAATCGACATGGTACAATAAAATCTAACAAGTGGTATCGGAGCCTCCCTGTTTGCTTCTTGAGTTTGAAATTTTCGGATTCAATTTATCTTTGTTGGTATTCAATTTTGTCGAATTTGCTAGGTTGTAATTTACCAAGAATAAAGTCTAAAGTAATCCATGAAAAAGGTTGGTAAGATATGATAGTCATAATTTTTTATTCAACCGATCATCCGATCAAGGGGTCGGATGGGATAGTAGTTCTGAACCTATTGACTCCATTGCTGGTCATTTGCTTTTAGTTTTTTTAATTATTATTGAAAATTATCGTGCTTTCGCTGCTAGGTAAGGTAGCATGGATTATTATGGAAAGAGCTGATTTTAGCATTATATATTCCTTGTTATAGCAAGGATACAATCATCTTGGGTTAAGTCTACAAAGTCAGTAGTGCTTGGGATTTAATATTTTGTTGAAATATTGTGCTACTCTGGATTCGTTTAGTATTTGTAATCGACTATGTGGAATAATCCAAATTGGATTGCTATTATTGAAATATGTCTCAAGTTTTGGTGGGTTGCAATGGTGTTTTTTTTATTGAAATTTACCCCAGTATTAGAGAGAGTGCAGAATCGAGATAGGTTTTTGTTATTCTCTTCTGGCTTTGGAGGTTCAGTTCTCTCCATAATTTTTTGGAACTTTTTGGTGTAGATTTGGAAATTTTGGCTAAAAAAAAAGACCAGACAAACGTTTTTGATCCATGAAAATTTCTTTGTATTGGATGAATGATTGTTAAGGCTCCCAATTCTATTACGAGTATAGTCAAATTTTTGACTTTTCCAAAACTACATATATGCTTTTAATTCTTTCGAATTTGGCATCTTGTTGTTTATGGTAGTGGAATTATGAATTTTTGTTATAAGAAGATATGTTTCCATATGTTCTTTTTGAAGCCAATATATCTGATGAAAGAGCATTTATTATTAGATATTTCATGTGCATCAATATATCAAAGTGATTTAATTTACGTTTTAAATCATGCAAAAGATTTACATGCTTATAATTATTTTATTTGAGTTGTAATCTTATAAACGTGCATGTACATAAAGTTTTGGACATGATTCGATTTTGTAAAAATTTAGTCAATGTTCAAATTTTTTGTGCCTTTTGTGACTAACAATAGTTGTCCGATATTCTAAGTAGACTCATTGAAACAAGATGTCGCCAAAGTGACCTCTCTTGCGTAGATAGTCTACGAGGGATGTCGGATCTTTATGTGTGTATATTCATACGGGTATTAGCTGGCCCAAAGGAAGGTTAATATTTGGCCGAATTGCACACATACTTGTAGTAATAAATGTGTGACAATTGTAAGGTTTACATGCGAATAATAATCTGATCTAAAGATAGGCTTATTATTTGACATGACTTATTGTTAACGTTTGATCATTACACCAAGAGTACCACTTGCAGTTAATATCACTGTCCAAAGACTTGATGTTAATGATGTACTAGGTATCTTGAGATGGGGTTCACCATTATTTGAATTTGTTTGACTATATTTTACTCTTTGGTTATTAATCAGAGTATGTATGTTTTTTGTTTCTTTATTCTCTTTACAGTTAATGTTGCTATAATATATACAAATAAGAATTTAATTTTCATGTTCAACAGGATAAACTTTAAGGGCAAAAAGAAAATAAATACAGTAGCTGCTAAGGGTCAAGCTCAAAAGAAACAACAATATAAAACTAAGGGTTGTTCTTTTGTGATAAAGTAGGACACATAACGAAGAAATGTACAAAGTATCACGCATGGCGTATAAAGAAATATACATTTCTAAATTTGGTCTGTTCTGAGGTTAATTTAGATTTAGTACCTAAAAACACGTGGTAGTTAGATTCTGGTACTACTACCCACATTAGTGTTAATAGACAAGGTTGTCTGAGCTACCGAAACCAATTGATGGTGAAAGATACATCTATGTGGGTGACGGCAAATCGGAAGAAGTGGAAGCAATAGGACATTTTAGGTTATTTTTAGGAACCGATTATTATTTGGATTTGATAGACACTTATTGTATCGTCTTTTAGACAAAATTCGGTTTCAGTTTCCTTAATGGACAAATCTGGTTATCATTTGGAAACAATAGGTTTAGTCTATCTTCAAATTCAAATATTATTGGTAACGGTTCCCTTAAGGTTTATGATAACCTATTTTCATTTAAAACTATTGCATCTTACAATGAAACCTTATAAGTGGGGTCATGTGGTACTAAATACAAAATTAATAATAAATATTTTTAGTCTCATTATGACATAAGTGATTAGGTCACATCTCTAGAATTAGAGTTGAACGATTTGTGTTTGATGAGATTTGGATTTTATTGACTTTATAGACTTTAATGTCTATATTAATGTGTAAAGGAAATACAGACCAAAATTAAATTGTAAACAGCTACTTTGTTGGCTATGCTGACAGATCGATGGGTTAATAATTATACAGTCCCATACTAAGAATTTTTTTTTGAGACGAGAAGTGTAATATTTTTGAGGATGTTGAGTATGGGGGAGAAATAAAGTCAAAGACATTATCTTTGAGGAGGAATCGATTGTGATTCCTGCTATCACTTTTGACGATATGTAAGATTTTGTATCTGTCATTGATCAAGAAGTGAATTCGGAGCCTCAACAAGACAATGTCGAATTATCTCTACAAGTCATTATTGAGATACCTTGACAAGATAATGTAGCGGCACCCCCATTCAAGATAAGGTTATTATTTCTGAGGAACAAACTCAACAACCTCAAGAACCGGTAATGCTAGGATGGTTCAAAGAGAAAGAAGAAATATAATTTTGGATAATGTCACGCCCCAAGACCAGAATACTGGTAAGTAGGGACGGACATGGCCAGCTACGCAATACCAAAGTACACCAGTACTTTGAAATCACTTATAAGATGTCAAGACATAGGGGGTTACTTCTACAAGCCAACAGTCGATCCTAGGTTAAGACAATCCTAGGTATCTCAATCACATATAATTATACAAGGTACAAGAAGTATGATCATCAGACATACAATAGTAAAGCGTCCCAAACCATATATACATGGATGATCATGAAGCTAGTAATACAAAATGGAGAAACTAGTAAGAATATTAGTCTTACATGATAGCTCTAACTGCAGTCTAGAATACGCACATCATGTTTATGCCGTAGGCAAAATGTCAAGGACCAAAACACGAGCTAAACACATGCTCGGAGGCTAAACGCCACAAAAGAATAATGTAATAACCAGTGGAAGAATAAAATGAGAAATCCACTTGGGTACTCTGGTGCTATGGATGGTCACCGTCGAGTAGATGGTACGGAAGATCCTCTGGACTTCTCTATCAGATCTGGTCAAACAAAACCAGTGAGGTCAGACCCCCAATAGCAAGTACCACAAAGGAAGCCAAATTATGAACTAAAACCAGCAATCACTAACATCAACAATTAGAGATACAAATGAGTAAGGACAGATCGAGACTCGTGCACTACCAATACACTTATCCCGAACATAGGAAGATAATAAGTAAGCATCTTGGAGCATAAAGTAATTATCATGTGACATAATGTAAACTGTGGACTTGTGAATTAAACAGAGAACTTGTGACATAGCTAAACCATGTGAGAGAAATGGTACAGGCGAACATGTACGGTAAGTGGAACATGTGATCATGTTAGATAACTGAGACTTGTGAGCATGTAAGAATTATAGAAAGACAATGATAAGTGGACTTAGGAACTAATTTGGAAGTCAAGTTACAACCCTTAAACTAAACAAGGACCTGAGTTGTAACCCTTCTTCTGAACAGAACTTAGTCGCTAATCATTGTGCACCATAAGGATCATGTAGAACATGTGAGTACTAAATAGGACGACAAGTGATAGGATAACATAGGAACCATTTCGGAAGCCAAGTTAAAACCCGTAAACCAAACAAGGATCGGGGTTGTAACCCTTCTCCTGAATAGAATTTTGTCTCCGACCATTTATCGATGAAAGTAAGCATAAACTATAGTGTACTGAAATAAACATGCGGACACTGCCTAGACCAAACTAGACTGGACTGGACTGACTCCATCCATCAATCACGGCCAAGCAATGAGTACAGCTTGATACATTAGCTAACTAGGGTTATCACAAGCTTTGTTACTAGCAAGATACAATGAGCTATCCCTACGGCCACAAGCCTTGCAGACTATCCAGGTTATCCAGATGCAAGTTACAAGGATTTATAGTGGATACATCGCCCAGGAGACAAATGTATCCCATGTACATATAATAGTGGGTACATCGCCCAGGAGACAAATGTACCCTAAGAGAGTTATTAGGTGACTTGGGGGTGCAACACATGACAGTGTGCATATTACTTGTTTCATAAAGTGCCCCACATGACATTGGGCTGAAAATGTGTCATACTCGTCGGCAGGCTACAAGTCCATCAGAGAAGGCGCCCAGATAACGGGATTGCTTGTAGCCGGAATACCTCCCTATATGAACTACTTGATCAATCTAGTCATTAATCCTAGCCAGATTCAGTATGAATCCCTGACCGTAGAAAATTAGTAATTCATATCCTAGACATGATGCAATACAGAACATATAGCTTGTACAAACACACTCAAGAGAAACACCTACGGTGTCCAAATCATTCATTACTTGTAAGTCAATAAAGCCGTCGCAACAGCATTCAAGGTTCATGTCATGTCATATCATGTTACTTGTCTGGAGTTGTAAGTCCCCTGAATTTAGGACTTATTTTTTTAATTTTAAAAATCAATTATTTGCAATAGATATTATTATTTGATTATTATTTGATTAAATGCTCTTTACCGTGACTTTAACTTCTGGAGCGTCAGAGATGCCAATCTCTGGAAACTCTCTTCATCAGTGTGTAGTAGATGTTTGCAAAAACAAGTCTTTTATTTTTCAAAGTTTCAAAATACTTTGAATTTCGAATTTAAAATCAAGTTGCGCAAGTTGTGCTTTGACTGCGCGTTTGGAGGAATTAGCTCCGACTTTTGTGGCGCAATCGGAGGTGGCCGTTACACTTGAAAAACTATAAATAGTTTCTTTTTTTTTCTTTCTTTCATCATTTACTTGTTTTTCGACTGTTCAAAAGACAAAAGCTTCCGTTCCAACTCGGACTACTGTTTCTTCTTCCCGCCGACGATAGCGATGGCTCCCAAGCGTACAGCCACTGAGAAGGGCAAGGCCCCCGCCGAGCCTTCGACTCGGGTTATGCCCCGAATTTCTCATCATGAAACAGGTCATCCAGCATTGCAAGGTAAATGACGAACGAAGATCGAAACCCTTTTTAGGGTTCTTGATATTTTCAGACCTTCATATCTCTTTTTTTAGAGATTGATGGTATTTGCGCCACCCTGTTTAGGGTTTCGGTTGCATTCACAATAGTTTTCATTTTTATGAAAACTATACTCTTGCGCAATCGGATGGAAAGCGCTGACAAAATGTTCGGCGCAATCCACCGTTTTGCACAAGTCAGTTGTGTCAGCACAAACTGATGTCTTGCGCAAGTATTGTTACCACAAACTGATAACTTGCGCAAGCTGACTGTGCTGGCGCAATCTGACAACTTGCGCAAGCTGACTGTGTTGGCGCAATCTGACAACTTGCACAAATTGATGATCTTTTGTAGAATTTTGCTTTTGTATGTACTGATCCTTGTTTCTTTATTTGATGCAGTTAACCTTAGAAAAGACCCCAACTATGAGGTCTTTGCAGGATCCTTGGCTGAACCTGAATATAAAGAAGATCTATCTCATGTGACATTCCCTCAGTACGCCTTACCGTCATCTCGGCAAGCCGTCTTGACTGCACAGGACAATAAGACTTAGCTGTGTTTGATGAATGGGCAGCCTCTTCAGACTGCTGACACAGTTACTCATAAGAAGCCGTTGTTCTTGTTTGGTGAGGCCTTTGACAAGAACTCTCAGCCAAGACCTCGAATGGAACAGAGACTTATCTAGAGGGGCGAGAAGACAATCCTTCTGCTGGAGATCTCTAGATGCCTTCCTCTATCTCGATATGCTTTTGCAAGCTATCCGAGAAGAATGGAATGGGATATAACTCCACTTCAGCAAGCCTGAACAGGGAACATCTGTGTCAAGAAGGGGTCTGACAACAAGGATATATTCTACAGTTCCTCTGAGCGCCATAGCTCCTTGCTTAGAGGACTAAAGCCTGGCTGTATCCCACCAGAAGATTGTTCCTTGCTGCTACCAGTGAGAACTCCGATATTCGCAAATGAGTTTGCGAAGGTAGAAGGAAGGTATCCGGATCAGGAGTTGCGGATGACAGGCCTCGTGAATCCGGATAATAAAAGATGGATCTGTATAGCCAATTGGATATTGGTCCAATTTGAAGAGCGGCTTAAGGAGATTAATCTATACCAAGCAGTGTATGCCACTGTTTATGGCTTTTCCCCCAATCCTCATCTATTCCTCGTATTGGCCGAGAGATACAACTATAGAACCGGAACGTTCATGACACCCCGCAGAGAGATTGGGTTAGCTTTGCACGAGATGAAGTACATCTCCAGCCTGCCAATAGAGGATATCCCCTATGAAGAGTTTGTCCCAACAAACTATGAATTGGACAAAATGCGTCAGGAGAATACTGATATGGTAGCTGTTTTTGAAGAACTCCTCTGTCACTACAAGATTTGCTCTCTATATTACAAGAGTGGCACAGCTAGCACCTGCTACTCCACCAAATGGTTGCCATATCTCTTCCTCAACCACATCATTGAGAAAAAGTCCAAGGAGCACGAAAACTGCAATCCTAACTTTTTTCGACCACTCAGCAATAGTGAAGTGATAGGGCTGATGGAGACACATGGAGATATGGATATCAAGATCGAGGATGATCTTCAATATCCCCCACTTAAGAAAGACGACATCATTGAGAGTTATATGAGGATGGGCTATAGGCCCATGTCGAAGGAGGCTCAGTTGGCGGGTTTTCTCACTTACTGGCTTCGACGATACGTCGTCCCTGGGGCCAGTGCAGTCGACCGCTTCCACTGTGGTGTACTTTTTGTTGCTGTCCGTCTGGTCTTCGGCTACCGGATGGATCTGCTGTCAGCAATGACATGCAGGGTGAACGTCGGCCTTCGTCTCTTCGTCGATTCAATGATTAAAGGGAAAGGCGAGAAAGGACACTTCCCCCGGCTGGAACTGCCATACACATACTTGTTCGGATGGCTGCTTCTACACCATCCTTCATTAATGAATCCGGATATGGGGGCAGTGGGTAGCAGCTTTTTGAGAAGATTTTCTGGATGCAAGTGGATTTACACCACTTTGAGAGATTGCCGACGCGTACTGAATCTCGGTAGAGGATGGAGCTTCTACTGCGTTACCCCTCTGGTCGGTTATGAGCATATGTCTACAAACCTTGTGGACTCCGGAAGGATGCAGCCTTTGGGCCACACAGCTTTCGATTGGCTGAGGAAAATCCAACCGTCACACCTGGTATACCGGTTCGAGGATGAATGCTATCTCGAGCCTTATCTTTCCAGCCATTTTGTGCGCCAATTCGGTTATGACCAGTTCCATGTTGGTAATGTTATCACATGCCTACAAGGAAAAGGGTTTTTAATTGATGGAGCCCGGGCTTGGGCATATTACAATGCTTGGGACACCAGGATGACGTTTTCGATGTCGTCCAAAAATGATCGAGGTCCTCGTATGCTGTATACGTACTCGATCTTCTATACATCAGCGAACACTTTTGCTAAAAACTTTAATCTGGCAGACAGCTTCGCAACTGCGACTCGATTTAAGAAATAAGCACATGTTCTGGTACTTCCTGGTAATGATGAGGAGCATGAGCCGGCCGATGCACCATTAGAAGCTTCGAGGGAAGCTAACTTCCCTGAAGAAGTCTACGAGCCGCTGCGCGTCTCCCTAAAAGTTGTACGATCTCCGGCCAAGGAGAAGAAGAGGAAGGCCGAAGAACCTTCTTCTCCAATCTCTAAGAAAAAGATTGTTTTTGAATCATCGGAAAGGGTCACTACCCGGTCGCAATCTCGACAACAGGCTGAGTCAATTCAGATAGAAGAGGCGACGACACCGACCTCCATTCAAAGACAAGAACATGCTATAGACGTAGAGAGGCCGGAGAGACCTCTACACAGAAAGAAAATAGTCTTCAAAAGGAAGAAAGTAGTCACTCCTCCAAGACCTATCCTGGCATCGGTCCTGACAAGTACGGTCGCCGGAGTTATGATGCCGTCTCCTACACCTGCCCCTGAGACCAGACAGGAATCTTCCAATACAGAGAAGAGGGACGAGGTTGTAGAGACAAGAGAGGAGATCGCGGAGACAGAGGATGAAGCTGCAAAAACAAGAGAGGCGACTGCAACTCTGATTCCAATCAACGAGTCAGAAACGTCTCTCGACGTATTATGATCTCCTACACTTGCACCGGAAACTGCCCATCTTCCAGCTTCTCCAAGATCACTTCGTGCAGAAGAAGACAAATTAATGATTGAGGCTCTAGAAGGCTGTGACTTCGGCCTCCATGATGATATAGATTCGGTCGTCGCAAGTGATAGCGAGGAAGCCCGAGAAGAAGGTGTGGATGATGAAGAAACATCAGCAGAGACTGTTGATG
This sequence comes from Iris pallida, assembly GCA_029216955.1. Taxonomy (NCBI): domain Eukaryota; kingdom Viridiplantae; phylum Streptophyta; class Magnoliopsida; order Asparagales; family Iridaceae; genus Iris; species Iris pallida. The sequence goes on along the minus strand of JANAVB010024800.1, from coordinate 1,433,636 downwards.
ATACTCCGAATCCGGAAGAGGATGCTGATGCTCATGCATCCCAAGAAAAGAATGCTGACATAACACCGGAGGAAGCTACTGTCGCTGATCCAAGAGGTATTGGCTGATATTGATAATCTTCTTTTATAGATTAAATGACTGACATCTTAACTTTTATTTATGCAGAAATTCAATCTTCTCCAATTCCTCCAGTATGCACTGATATAGTGCCAACAACTGCAATAGCTAGCAGCAGCCGACATTTTTCAGGCGGCTCCAAAGCAGGAAGTAGTCATGCAGTAATGTCTGAAGCTACTTCTGCTAGGCTGCAATCTGTGCCAATAGACGACAAACTTGTCACTAGACCCAACAATGGTAAGCTTGCCCTTATTTTTGATCCTTTTTTATAGTCGCAAATGACAGCAAACTGATGGTGTTTATTTGTTTTCGCAGAGGAACATCTGGGAGGGGCAACTAGCTCCACCATGGCTCCTTTGTCCAGAGAGATTTCAACTCATGTTCAAGAAGCCGAACGTCCACTTGTACAAGCATCTACTGCTTCAACTTCCACAGGAGTAGTCGCTACACCCGGTGCAGCGGCTACCAACAGATTTATAGTTGGTTCCTTCACCAACCTCTTCTTCACTTCCTTAGGACCCTTAGTAGAAAGGGTAATTGAAAGAGAGAATGTTGGTTTCATCACCGTTAGAACCCCAACTACTTATCTGATAGGTGCTATCCGAAGTCAAGGTGATGAAGCTCAAGCTGCCTATCTTGAATACATACTGGATGAGCTGGAGGCATCAATTAAGATCTATAAAGATCTTAATCGGGGAGAGATAGAGTCCCTAGTGAATACTGAGTTTGAAAGGATGACTCGCGAAGCTAAAGTCACAAAAGCTGCTTTCCAGACTTTTTTGGACACTTATGCCACAAAGGCTTCAGAGTATGATTCCCGGATGGAGACATTAGCATCTGCTGCTGGGGAAAAAGAAAAGAAGGTTGCTGAGCTGAAAGCTGAGTTTGCTCGTCTTCAGGAAGAGTTGAAAATCGTTCAGCTTGCTCTTGAGGAAGAGACGACACAGCATGAAGCTGCCGTTCAGCAACTAGACATTCTAACCCACGAGAAGAATAAGTTTGTCACTTCCCATAAAGATGAAATCGCTCGCCGCCTAGTGACCTTGCCATCATTTGATGATGAATCTGGAATGGCGGAAGCTAGAAGGCGGGTGTTGGATTCACGTGAAGGACGAATTTAAGCATTGAAGCAGCAGATAGCTAGTTTGATGACCCCACCAATTGAGTGAAGGAAGACCTTTTGTACTTTTTCCTTCTTTATGATATATCTTTTTGTAATGCCTTATATTTTGATCAATGAAAAGATATTATTTTTGTGGCTCTATTATTTTTTGCATATCCCATTAAGGATATAAATAATAGCGATGGAAAATATATTCAGAGGTTCAAGACATGATATATTTCTTGATTTAGAAAATAATTATATTCATCATATCTGCTCAGAGGTAATGTGGACATAGCAAAATATAATTCGTTGAATATCATTATTTCGGTAGACAACTTAATCGGAAATAACTACGTGACAAGTTGTTGATATGAATGAACGGATAAATCGTCAAAATGTATGAACAGATGAACCGTCGGAATGAACGGATGAACCGTCAGATGAATTAAATGAATGGGTGAACCGTCGAATGGATGGAATGAACGGGTGAACCGTCGGATGGATATAATAAACGGATGAACCGTCGGATGAATGTAATGAACGGGTGAACCGTCGGATAAATGAAATGAACGGGCGAACCGTCAGATAGAAGTAATGAACGGATAAACCGTCGAATGAATGTAATGAACGGGTGAACCGTCGGATGAATGAAATGAGCGGGCGAACCGTCGGATGAATGAAATGAACGGGCGAACCATCGGATGGATGGAATGAACGGGTAAACCGTCGGATGGATGGAATGAACGGGTGAACCATCGGATGGATGTAATGAACGTTGCAAAGAACGCGTCGCTTCGATGTTTTAAGAATTTCTGCCTATAAATAGAACAGAAATTGAAATGAAATGATCACTTTCACTCTTCAACACAAAAATGTCGTCTGAAGATGCATCCAAGAAGGCTGAGATTATCTCGAAGGCGGAGGAACCTCCAGCCGAAGTAAACCAGCCAAAGCAGATGGAAACGGACGAAGGTTCGTCTTCACCCAAGCCACCGCGAGATATCTTGGACTTCCTACTTGAACCCGGAACGACGGACGATGAGGAAGCCATGAGGATGACCGCTTGCAAATTTCTGGTGGGTTCAAGCAAGGATGTTCTCGGCTCTTTTGCCGATTACATTTTTGAAAAGGATGGTTAGTGGTCATCGTCCTGTCTTCAAGAAGAACGATAGTGATTCTCGTCCATGATATCTTGTAACACCATTTATGATGAAATAAAATAAAATTTATTTATGAACTGTTTTGTCGTATTTACAAGAAATTCTTTTTACATTCATACATAGTACTTTTTGAGGAATTTTCCATTGATAGGCATCATTGCAACTCGACCGTCCAACTCTGTAAGTTGATAGGCTCCATTTGAGAAGACTTTACTCGCAATATATGGACCTTCCTACTTCGCGTCGAATTTGCCCTTACTCATATGAGTCATGGTCATAGGACGTCTGACGGTTAGAACCAATTCTCCTTTCTGAAAAGCTCTGACCTTAACTTTGTGATTAAAAGCTTTTGAGATTCGGGCATGATATAACTCAATATGCTGTTGAGCTAATAACCGTTTCTCGTCGAGCGCTTCTAATTCTTGAAGTCGAAGGAGGTCGTTGTTCTCTGTAGTGAGCTCGTTGGCAATGGCAATCCACAGGGATGGGATCTGAAGTTCCAAAGGTAGAACTGCTTCACAACCATACACAAGAGAAAAAGGTGTACAGCCTGTAGGGTTACGAACCGTAGTACGGTAGGCCCATAAACATTCTCCAAGTTTCTCACTCTAATTCCGTTTGTTAGTAGATACAAACTTCTTAAAGAGTTTGATAATAGTCTTGTTAAATGCTTCAGCTAAACTATTAGCAGTAGGATTGTAAGCTGTCAAAGCGACATTGTCAATCCGATGATCGTCACAAAACCTGGTAAACTTCTGGCTAATGAACTGTGGTCCATTCTCGTGAATGATTCTTCGAGGTACACTAAATCTATAGATGACATGGTGTTTGACAAAGTTGATGATGCTACTGGTCTTAACTTCAGCCAGAGGTATAGCTTCAGCCCATTTGGAGAAGTAATCGGTTATAGCTAGTATAAACCGATGTCCTTTAGAAGAAAGAGGATTGATAGGACCTATAATATCCATGTCCCAAGCTTCAAAAGGCCAGGAAGCAGCAGTTGGATGCAGATATTCCGACGGTTGGTGAATGAAATCTACGTGGATTTGACAAGCTCGACATTTTCTTGTACATTCGATGGCATCCGATACCATAGAGGGCCAGTAGTAACCCATTCTTCGGATACGGTCTTGTAGCTTAGGGCCAGGTTGATGTGCTCCACAAACACCATCGTGAGCTTCACGTAACACTTGCTTTGCTTCATCATCAGCAAGACAGCGTAAGAGAAGACCGTCATAAGTTCGCCGGTAGAGAGTCTTAGTAGTCTGATTGTAGTAGAATCGCAGAGACCGTCGACGAATGCTCGTAGCCTCCTTGGGATCTTCAGAAAGTATATCATGGACCACGAAGTCGATGAAGGGAGTTCTCCAATCTTTACTAATAATATTGGCCTCAGTAAAATTACTGAACTCAATATTGTGATTGTTTTCGATGCAAAACAATTCCCGATTAGAGACAACCACCACCTGTTGTCTTTTGACAGGTATGGCTAAGACTGCTACATGATTGGCCAAAGCATCTGCCTCAATATTGCAAGCTCGGCGGACATATTCGATGAAAAAGGCTTTAAATGATGTAGCCATATTGATTGCCGCTTCATGATAAGGCACTAGATCTTGATGACATACTTCATAGGTTCCTCTAACCTGGTTAACAACCAGCTTGGAGTCGCCATAGACTTTAAGATATTCGACGTCTAGTTGTTTAGCTAATTGAAGGCCAATGAGTAGAGCATTATATTCTGCTACGTTATTGGAGCAGGGTTCATCTAGGGAATAGGCTCTTTGGATAGTTGATCCGTCTGGAGAAACAAGAACAAACCCAACTCCTGCGACAATGGCATCATTCGGCCCGATCCTGGATGCACCGTCAAAGAATAGACGCCAAGTAGGAAATTCTTCGGAGATCATATTTGATTTCAATGTCTCATCTGAAATTTCATCGTAAAATTTAGATGTTTCTGGAATAGGATGAGCCGCTAAGAAGTCCGCCAATGCTTGACCCTTAACAGACTTTTGTAGAACATATACCATGTCATATTGGGATAACAGAATTGCCCATATAGCTAACCGAGAATTGAGTGTGCTGGGTTTCTTCATTAATACCCGAAGTGGATTAACTCGAGATATGACATGAATAGTTTGTCCAATGATGTAATGTCTTGTCTTTTGAACAGCGAACATAAGAGCTAAGCATTCTTTCTCAACTGGACTATAACGATGTTCAGCACCAATCATAGTACGACTAAGATAGTTGATGGCTTGTTCATGGCCTTCTTTGTTCTTCTAGGCAAGTAAAGCACCCAATGAATGATCTATAGTACGGACATACATTAAGAATGGTATGCCCGAGATTAGTGGCACCAAGATTGGTGGATTCATGAGATATTATTTTATATCATCAAATGCTCGTTGACATTCTTCAGTCCAAATGAAAGATACACCCTTCTTTATTAACTGGATAAATGGTCTGCAGCGTCCAGACAGATTTGAAATAAATCTCCTGATGTACGCAAGTCGACCTTGGAATCCTCGTAGCTCTTTTAGGTTGCGCGGAGGACGCATCTCTTGAATGGCTTTGATCTTCTCGGGATCCACGTGTATACCCTTAGAGGTAATGACGAAGCCAAAAAATTTACCACTAGAGACACCCAAGAATGACTTGGTGGGATTCATTTTCAACTGATGTTGGTGCATTAGATTGAAGATAGTTCTTAAATCCTGGATATGATCTTCCTTTAAACGGCTCTTGACAACAATATCGTCCATATAGCATTCGACAGTCTTGCGCAGATGATCTCGAAAGATGGTACTCATAGCTCGTTGGTAAATTGCACCAGCATTCTTGAGACCAAATGGCATCACGGTATAGCAGTAGACTCCGCGAGGAGTACAAAAAGAAGTGTATTTTTTATCTTCAGGATTCATCCGAATCTGATTGTATCCGGAGAATCCATCCATGAAGGATATCCTTTCGAACCCACAGGTGATGTCGATCATGACGTCTGTGATAGGGAAAGGAAACTCATCTTTTGGACAGGCTTCATTAAGATCCCGGAAATCGATGTAAACTCGAACTTTTTCAATTTTCTTTAAGACTGGGACAACGTTGGCTACCCAATCTGGATGTTGTTCTTCTCGAATAAAGTCACAAGCTATGAGCTTTTTGACTTCATCATCGATTGCGTCCATCATTTCTGGCTTGAATCGCCTTTGCTGCTGTTTGACTGGATTTGCATTAGGCAAAATATTCAGTTTATGAGTAGCAACTTTAGGATCTAAACCTGGCATGTCTTCATAACTCCAGATGAAGACATCAATGTATTCTCGAATAAGAAGAATTAATTCTTGCCTATCCGCCTCGGGGAGATTCTTGCTGATAAATATTGGACGAGGTGACCCATTTTCTCCTACGTCAATTTGAACCAATTGATCTTCGGTAGGAGCGTTGTTCAAATCGGAGTTCCCATTGGGTATCCATTCGTTGAGCCCAAGGATCTGTTTCAGGATTTTCTTCGATATCTTCGTCATAATCTTCCGGGAGTTCAACGAAGACCATGTTAGAAGATACGATCAATCGATGAACTTGACCGATGCTGGTGTCAGAATCCCATGATCTGGAATCAGAAGAATTAGAACGTTCCTCACTATCAGACTCGGAGGCTGCTGGAGATAAGACTAGAGGTGACGTATATCCGAGACCTCTTTTTGTCCTGCTGTAGTACATATCTGATTTTCCTTCCGGAACAACTGTACGGATAGGAGTTCGTCTACCCTTACAATAGTTGAGGTCATTCTTGAAGTCATAACCCATCTTTCGGATGATGTCTTTTGATTGTTGACTATAACGACGAAGTTGGAGACGTCCCATGTCATTATTTTTGTAATCATCCGTATAGCTGAATTTTTGTTCTGGCCCTTTACTAAAAAGTATTGGACTCTCGCCTCTCTTTCGAGAAGGGACAACAAAGTATGAATCATCTGGGTGTTCGAGTAAGACCTCTGTTTGAAGAGACTGTACAACTCCCATTGTAAATGACTGAAAGCTATCTAACATATCCAAATAGCATTTAGTATGATAAATGACATCAGTATACTAGAAAGGAGATATTTTTTTATTGATTTGTACATCTGTATTTACAACAGGACCTTTAGCCTTAGCAGACTTGGTCAGATTGATTACAAGAGGGGGAGAAGAAGAACGTGGAGGAGGCTTACTACGATGAAGGTCAATAACAAGTAGCTCAGAAGAGGTGAGCTCCCTTTTATCCTTGTTACAAGATAAATCAATAACAAATGGCTCAGAAGAGGTGAGCTATCTTTTATCCTTGTTACGACGTAGGTCGATAATAAGTGGCTCAGAAGAGGTGAGCTCCCTTTGATCTTGACCATCATCGGTTGGTTGCTTCCGGACTGGCAAGTAAATAGCCAGTGGTTTGGAGGACTGAGGATGAGAAACACGCCCTTTAACAGGTATGATGAGGGTATCATTGGGTACTGCTTCTTGGTCTTCTTCAGTATCTAATGCCAGCACTACCTTCATGAACTCATCTTTATACATACGAGCATCATTACAATATGCTTCGACACCTTTGAAAGGGTAGAGATCCGCAACCTCTTTTTGAACCTCTCCATTGTCATCAACGTACTTGAAACATTGATGGAAAGTTGAAGGAACAATGTTGTGTTCATGAAGGAATGGTCTCCCCAAAAGAGCATTGTAAGAACAACCATGATTATCTATAATATAGAAGGTCACATTCGTGCGAAGATTGCCTATTTGGAGTTTTAGGCGAATCTTGCCCAGAGGCTCACTTCTTCCCTGGTTGAACCCCAAGATGGTGGTGATTGTGCTAGAAAGACTATGTACTGGGATCTTCAGTGCGTCTAGCATTGTCCTCGGCATAATACTGAGTGCTGACCCGGGATCTATCAGAATACGATCGACCTTCATCGTGTCGATGTATCCTGTATAGTATAGAGGACGATCATGCCTATTGTCCTCCATCAGCATATCATCCTGTGTGAAGGTAATGTTTGGAATTAACTCCAACACACTGTGACAGTGGAGGCAAGAGACAGGCTCTGATTCTGGCTTTTTTAGAAAAGTTAGACAGGTTTTCGTCTGCATGAGAGCTTCACACAGAGTTTCTCGAGTCTCTTTGGAGAGGCGTAAGAGCTCAAAGATCGACAACCTAGCCGGTGTATTAGCTAGTTGAGCCAAAATATCAAAATTGTATGGTTTCTCAAGTCCAGAAGGGGATGACTTCTTCAAAGGCTTGTCAAAGCGGACTTGTTGTTTGCCTTTGTCGGCTGCTGTCGGCTTAGGGGAAATGGGTTCTAAAACCGGTGAAGACACAGCAGGCATGCCCTCAGAAGAAGCAGGTTGCACTGGAGCGGACTCAGAAGAAGAAGTAGGGTTTTCTTGAATTTCAAGAAATTCTCGTAGATAGGCTTTCCCTGATCTGGTACCCAGCAAGATTTTCTCTTCAACTATGGGGTCAAAAGACACCATATTGCAGATCTTTGTTCTGCCCTTAGAGCGGTCTTTTTGCTTAGAACGAGCCTCGAAGTCTGCAACAAGGTCCGGATGGATCCACATAATCTTGCCCTTATCAAGAGATAGGGGAACGAGACCTTCACTCCGTGGAGGAGGGAGATTCTCGATCTCAAGGGTGGCCTTGGGAATAGGGATGACACCATGCTGTACCATCTGTGGAGAAAAGTTACCGAACTGTATTGAGACCATGTTCGCGGTAACAGTCTTCTGATCTTGTTGAAGAGTGACAACACCAGCATTGACTAACTCTTGATTCTTGCCTTTGAGCACATAACATGCTCGATTGGGATGACCAATGAACCTGTGATAAACACAATATTTGGGATGATCAGTCTCACCAACCTCGTCAGGCTTCTTCGGGTCTAGAAGTTGGAGCTTATTGCTTTTGATCAAGCAATCGAATATGCTCATGGTGTCGTTCTCGTCAAAGGAGTACTCTACTTTCGGACGAGTTTCCCTTGGTGGAGGGGCAGAATGAGTAGAAGTAGACGTAGGTGGAGCTACGTTGACAGCCAGAGATTCTTTGTTCTTTAAATTGATGTTCAAAGTTTTTTTACCCTTGCGGTTGTTCTGGCGATTACCGTTACTTGCTGTCGGTGTTCATCGGTCGGGGTCAGACATGTGTACCCCCAACTGCTTGAACTTGTCAGCACTAACTTCAGCTGCTTTAGCATTGACAATGAATGATGGCCAGTCTTAAAATTGAGTTGACCTCCTCCACATGCTGATGATAGGCAAAAGATTTGCCTTACAGGTATCTATAGTGACAGCGGCCGGAGTTCCAGGAGGCATCTTTAATGCTTCTCGGCAGAATCTTTTAATAAAACTCTCAGCGGTTTTATTATGTCTTTGTTTGATCTTGTTGAGGGCCGACATAGTCATGTCGTTGATTCCTTCATAGAATCGCTCCAAGAAGATTTGTTTCAAACCCGAGAAAGAGGTGATACAGCCATCAGACAAGCTCATGTACCAATCGTATGCTACACCAGCTAAACAATCGACGAATACCCTAGTAAGAAGAGCGTCATTTGGCTGAAGTTGAACAGTCATTACTTCAAAGTGCTTAATGAACTAACTCGGAGAAGTGCTACCGTCAAACAGCAAAATTGTAGGGATTTTGTATTTAGGAGGGAATGGAACTTCCTTCCATTCAACTGGATAGGGTTGTTTGATCCCCAATCTTTATAAATTGTCTTTCTTTTTAAAAGCCTCAAATTGAGTGCACAAGAGTTTGACAGCTTCATTAGCATCCTCCAATGATGAAGAAGGAGCAGGCTGAGTGTTAGGAGGAGGAACAGCATGGTAAGTGCTACCCCCAGCTCCTGACTGACTGATGTGGGTTGAATTTGTACAGGGGGTATTTGAGAAGATACTACCCCCAGACCTGCATTGACAGGTACCGATGATGCTATAATCTCAGGGTTTACAGCAGGTGCGGTCGGTGGTACTGTATGTTGGGCCACGGTAATAGAATGCATACTTGTAACCATTTCAGCCATGGTCTTCAGCTTATCCTCCAGTGCAGCTATTCGTTGTTCTTGATTTGCTGAACTAGAAGCGTCTGGGTCTTCAGTGACAACATAAGCTGTCACTTCTCTAGGTACAGTAGAAGACACTGTCTGTTCAGAACTTTCGCTGTATGTATCATAATCAGAGAAGGAATCATCTTCTGAATACGAAATAGGGAGATGACCAGAGGGATCGTGGAGAAAATTCCCATGCCCTATTGTGTCTCGACTTCGGGATCGAGTGTGTCGAAATACTCCTTCAGAAGATTCTTGGAGTAAATCTAAGTACCGCTGGCTGGGCCTGTGAGGCTTGCCGTGTTTGGAGCACTTTCTACCCCCAGTGTCTCGAGAAGCCATGTTGACGGAAGCATACAACACTTCGTCTTCATCTTCTGACATTGGTTCAGAAGTTGCAAAATTCAGACGATCAAAAACAGATCGTTTTGTTGTCTGGCAACAGCACTTGATGACAACCTTGTGATTACAATGATGTTCAAGTGGTTGAACTGGAGGTGTTGAGATGTTGTCCCGTTTTTGCTTGAGGTGCTCTCGAAGGTCAGGAATAATGACGGGACGAGAAGAAGTCTGAGGGATATGTTCTTTGACCACATTCGGAACATGGTTTCGGTTCTTCAGATGTTTTGTCCCGTGAGTATATAGAGAAGTACTCACTTCATTAGCATAGGTGTCAGGATTTTTTATCCTGGAAATTCGCCTCTGATGCAGGTTGATCTTCGGCATTGGCTGCTTGCGTTTCATAGAAGCTGGTCCATTGAGATAAGTTCGTAGATCAGCAAATTCACCCCCAGGGGTTTCTGTCTGAGACACCAGTAATTTTCCCTATTTTGAGCGGGATATCCGGAGAGTTGGAAGATCTTGGAGTTCCGCTACCGGAGTAGGCAAAATACCTTTTTGATCAGTACATTTCCCTTTGGCAGGGAGAGAAGAGCTCTTGTTTGAGAGAGTTCCTGTACTGATTGGTGCCGAGGCACGTTCTGATGGATCTTCTACGTAAAAACCGGAGAAGACTGAGAAAAGACCAAAGGACCTTTTCTCTTATTTTGTGAAGAAGGATTGGCTAAAAAGCATTTTCCTCTGTTATCTTCCAAGTCGTAGAACGAGAAAGTTCGAGAAAAGACCAACGGGCCTTTTCCTTTGTTCTGGAGAGGAGGAGGAACAGTCAACAGACTACCCCCAGTGGATTGCACTGGAGCAACAGGGTGCTTAGGAAGAGGAGCAGAGTTTTTTCCCTTGCTGTGAGAAGAAGTAAGATTAGCCAAAGGACTATCCCTATTAGACTGCACTGGAACAGCTTGCGCAGAGGTTGAAGTGGCAATAGGCGCATTGGCTGATTACGCTTGGGAAGCTTTGACAGATGGCCTTTTGGCCAAAGAAACTGTAGTTTGTGCAGCAGGAGTCCTGGCTTCAGAATATTTAAGTTGCACTCTGGTTGCAGGAATAGTGGATTGCGCAGGAGGGAAGGAGGTCGCCAACTGCGCCAGAGGGAGAGGAGTCTTGCATTTTGCCAGAGTAGCATAGGAAATAGGTTGTGCTGTGGCAGAAAGAGCAGTGTATTGCACAAGGACAGAAGTTGCTACTGGTTCCTTGGCAGTAGAGACAGCAGGTTACGCAGATGATTGTGCAGAGGACTGCGCAAAGGACTTTGGAGTCCATACTGAACGGACCTTGCTCTTGGCAGAGGTTGCAGTACGACGAGTAGCCCCAGAGTTGATCATCGCCTCGTAGGCAGTCTGGTTGACCTTCACAACTAGCGTCTTCTGCGTCTTTCCGATAGACGCAACGTCACATTAAGTTGTTACTTCCTCGTCGGAGGAGAAAGTCGTCTCCAGCAGAGTCGCCATTTTGTTTGCAAAAACAAAAGTCTTTTATTTCACAAACTTTGTAAGAAGATTACAATTGAATTCTGGGAAAGTACAACTATAGGAATCCGATCTGAAGACGATCGCTTTATTCCTTGGACGATGTAAACTTTGAAGACGATAGCCTCTGAAGAATGCAGCAGCACTTGGACAAGAACTCATGATCTCTGATGATAATAATGATCTGATCCCTTTAATGAAGGACTTGAAACTCTATTTATAGAGTTCTAGAAATAACTAATTTTTAGTTATTCTGAATTGTGCATGATGAACTGCTCTAGCAACAGACTGCGCAAACAGCAAACTGCGCTGGCAATTACTCGATCGTAGGCCAACTGTATTAGACGCGTGACATTATTTGATTGAAATATGCATAGTCGTGTACAGGCGGTTGCCACATAGCGAGCAATTAATGGCATATAGGCCACGTAATAAATATCAGTTATCTTGATAGATTGCGCCACTTGAAAAGCGCTAGCATCAGACTGCGCTGAGACTCGGGCTTGGTCAAACTGCGCTGAAGTTGAGCTGTCATACTGCGCTGGCTGTACAGCTGTCCTTGAGCGCTGTGCTGCACAAGAAACGAAAGGACTCCTCGTTTATCGGGCTGCCAGCTGTTAGAAGATCGGATTTTTATCAGGTAATGATGGCATTGCCACGTCAGCGTAGCGCGTTTGGATGGTAGCGCAGTTCAACTTGCGCGTTTGAATTGTAGCACAATCTGCCTCCTATGCAGTCTATTTGAAGAGTGCGTAATTTAATTTCCTCTGCTTATTTGATAAATACAACTTGATTTTTAGGACCTACAGTAGACAAGATTACCTTCATGTTGATATATCATGTCCCATCCAAACTTGTTCCCTTGTACTCTTTTTGCTTCACACAACTTCGGGTCAATTTAGACTATTTGATCATTAAATAATTATTAATTAATTTTTCTACTTTTATCTTTGATCATCATATGCACGTTACCGTGACTTTTAATTTAGGAGCACAAGGCTAGTAATTTTCTTGAAACCAACTCCTCACGCATGATCTACTCAAGACACCCTACACCCATGACCTTCGTGTCCCACTCAGACACACCATCTTGTGCTCTATTTGCTTCATACAACTTTCCTGACACGTGACCAAATTTTAATTCACCCCACGGTGTCACATTTATTTCAGACTTGAATTATGGATACCATGTCGTCCCAAACCTGTCAACCCTAAATATGGACATAGCCCACATGAAGCCTACTACCCACATGATACTTGTGTCCCATTTATTTAAGACCCCACATGCTACTTATTTACCCATGATCATAAACACCTAAAAATAATTCATTTATTGTACCCAGTCTGTTTTGACCCGACCCGGCTCAACCAAACCCAGTCCAAGCTTCATGTTACCCCCCCCCCCCTTATGACACCCTCACTCTCTTTGCCTTTAAAAATATATTAAATACCTAGTCACCTCTTTTAAATATTCTTTGGATAACCCCTTGATTTAAATCCCTAGAGAATGACTTAATTCTCATTCAATCCTAGCCCGTGGATTTCATACATCAACATCACCACCCTCCATTCTCACATAGCAGCCAACACTCACTCCCACATCCCTTGGCCGACCCTAGCTTTTAGAGAATCACTTTCTCTCTCTTTCCCTCTCATTTTCCTCACTTTCTCTCTCTCTTTCTTAACATTTTCACTCACAACACATTCTCTCTATTTCCTTTCAACACTCAACCACTCCTTCACCATTCTCTCCTCCTCCTCCCATGGAAGCCATGCACCACCCCAAACTTTCCTCCTTCCTCATTCTCCCGTGTATTACACCACCATCACCATCGTCTTCTCCTCCACCTCACTTCACCATCTCCACCACCATCCATAGCCATCACCATTAACATCATCAAACCCCATCATCACCTCCACCCGAACCTCCTCTTTTCTCCTTCCCCTCGCTGCTGCATGGCCGCCCTGCCGTCGTATCGCCGTGCGCAGCAGTAGTATCTACTGCATGGAGCAGCAGCAGAGCAGCAACAGTTGCTGCATCAGCATGCAGCAGCAGCCGTCGGCTGCAACAACAGCTACGACGCCGGCACGGCCGTCGCCATCATCAGCGAGCCTCCCCCCTGGGCTGTGCGTGGGCCGGGCACACCTTTCCGTGGCGGCCAACGTCCTCCGGGATGCGTCGTCTAGGCTATTCGTGCATTTCGTACAAAATCCCGTCATGACGCGCTCGGATCGGATCCAGAATGTACGCTTCGAAGCAGCAACTTTGTACACGTTTTTTGAGAAATTCGACCATTAGATCAACGATTTCTTTGCTCCATCACAATCAGGTATATCCATCTTCAGTCCCCTCAAGTTTCGTCCTTTAATTTTAACGTTTGATACATCAAAACCGACCGCCAAGTTGACCGTTTAAATTGTATAATTTTTGGACAGTTTTGCGGAGCCAACTTCATCGGTTCGTATCTCCTCCATCGCAGCTCCGTCTGGCATACCACAGGTTTTTTTGCGCAGCTGGTATAACCTTCTTCTTACCCCTTAAGTTTCGTTTTATTGTGAGCACGTTTGATTGGTTGAATTTGACACCAAAGTTGGCCGTCCGAATTCGTAATTTCCAACTTGTTAAATTCTATTTTTGAACCCGAAACTCCGGATTTCAATTCTGACACTACCAGTAGACTTGTGGCATCATTCTGGCACAAATTCATATAAAATTTGAAAGATTTGGAGGACGTGAGCCCTGGCACGTATTTTGATGCAAAGCGGGCCCCATTGAGTTCGTATCGTCATATAAAGTTTGGATCAACGGGACTTTTTGACGTCGGCTCATCGAAATCCAATTCTGGATATACCATTGAGTTCGTATCGTCATTCTGGACTCGTTGACATATAATTTGCTAAGTTTTGAGGACATTGGCTCCGATACGCTTTTCCGTGCAAATTGGAATTTCAATGTCCTGGTCAACGGACCAATTTGAGATCGGGTCAAGGGAATCCAATTCTGGATATACCGTTGGGTTCGTATAGTCATTCTGGATTCTTGGACATATAATTTTTTAGGTTTAGTGGACTAGTATCCTTGCACATTTTTCGGTGCAAAGCGGGTCCGACACGGACACCGTTTTGACCCGAAATTATATTTTTGCCCCTGTGTCCAAATTGGACTTATGGATAGGCTATCCTAGCTGATTTGACCATTCTGGACACGTTGGTGATGTTTGTTTCATCATCCGACAATGTTGTAGATATTTCTCTGTGTATTACCTTTTATTATAATTAATTCTTATTAAGTTCGTATTTCGAAATTAGTACAACGAAACTGAGATCAGTCGATTCCAGTGATCTCACATCGCTAAAATTGACAAGATGATCATGTGGATCACTGTGATAGTATTATTAACTTTACCATTGATTATCTTATCTCGATTTGCGTGTCGTAGGTTTCGATGTACGAATAACGAGGTGCAACTTGATATTTTAATTCTTAGATTAGAGTTGATCATGTTTGACCAAGATATATGGTATCTGAAGTTTGCATCCAGAAAAATACTGGCAAGGTATGACTTCGGATAACGGCATCATGGTTAAATATGTTTCTTGAATTCTAATTGGACCATTCCCTAAGCATTTTGACTAACATCTTCTCCTTATTTTGTAAATGTTGTTTGGAAATATTTCACGAATTTGGCCAAGTTAAGTTCAGGAACCTATATTATCTTGCGTGGCAGCTGTGCTCTGCAGCCATCCGTCGTATTATAGAACAAGAAAGTTAATCGCAGCCAGATGCACAATTGTGCGATAGTAACTTCATGTGACATAATTACGGAGGTATATGGTTCTCGAGTTTTACTTCGACTACGTCTTATGCATCTCATTTGGCCTCGTACTATTCTTGAAAATATTTTGACAATCTTTCCTGTCTTGCTTGACCCTTACCTTGTTTGAATATTGATATGGATTGCTAAACCCAGTCTTAGGCCCTTGTTACCTTCTATTTTTGATTATTGGATAGCCAAACCTTGTTAACAGATTCTGTAGTGTAACTATAATATGTTACTATTTGTGATTGTGATGAGTATATTTTTCCTAGGGATTTATTGGGTTAAGCTTATAGGACAGATATGAGTGACTGACTATAGTGGACTTAGAAACCATTAAAAATGATTAGTTTGATAGTATAGATTGATTTTAAGGTATCTAAGAAGGATTAATGAAATATTATATTTTATGACTACAGATTAAGGACTAATCTTGTGCTTAGATTCTAAGGGATAAAATGACATAGTTTTAAATGAAATAAGTTTGTTGAACCTGAGCTAAAATATCGGTAGAGAGAAACAACATAGATGATCACAAGGGTAGCACAATGGGTACTGTAGCCATAGCAGTTGTATGTTTTAGCTTGACCTATTAGATGATTTTAATTTCGATGACGAAATTTTTATAAGGTGGGTAGGATGTAAGCCCCCTGAATTTAGGGCTTATTTTTTTTTAATTTTATAAATTAATTATTTGCAATAGATATTATTATTTGATTATTATTTGATTAAATGCTCTTTACCGTGACTTTGACTGGAGCGTCAGTGATGCCAATCTCTGAAAACTCTCTTCATCAGTGTGTAGTAGACAAGATTACCTTCATGTTGATATATCATGTCCCATCCAAACTTATTCCCTTGTACTCTTTTTGCTTCACACAACTTCGGGTCAATTTAGACCATTTGATCATTAAATAATTATTAATTAATTTTCCTACTTTTATCTTTGATCATCATATGCACGTTACCGTGACTTTTAATTTAGGAGCACAAGGCTAGTCATTTTCTTGAAACTAACTCATCATGTATGATCTACTCGAGACACCCTACACCCATGACCTTCGTGTCCTACTCATACACACCATCTTGTGCTCCATTTGCATCACACAACTTTCCTGACACGTGACCCGATTTTAATTCACCCCATGGTGTCACATTTATTTTCGACTTGAATTGGGGATACCCTGTCGTCCCAAACCTGTCAACCCCAAATATGGACATAGCCCATATGAAGTCTACTACCCACCTGATACTTGTGTCCCATTTATTTGAGCCCCCACATGCTACTTATTTACCCATGATCATAAACACCTAAAAATAATTCATTTATTATACCCAGTCAGTTTTGACCCGACCCGGCTCAACCAAACCCAGTCCAAGCTTCATGTTACCCTCCCTCATGACACCCTCACTCTCTTTGCCTTTAAAAAATATTAAATACCTAGTCTACCTCTTTTAAATATTCCTTGGATAACCCCCTTGATTTAAATCCCTAGAGAATGACTTAATTCTCATTCAATCCTAGCCCTTGGATTTCATACATCAACATCACCACCCCCCATTCTCACATAGCATCCAACACTCACTCCCACATCCCTTGGTCGGCCCTAGCTTTTAGAGAATTACTTTTCTCTCTCTTCTCCTCTCATTTTCTTCACTTTCTCTCTCTCTTTTTCTTAATATTTTTACTCACAGCATATTCTCTCTCTTTCCTTTCAACACTCAACCACTCCTAACCATTCTCTCCTCCTCCACCCATGGCAGCCATGCACCACCCCGAACTCTCCTCCTTCCTCCTCCTTCCGTGCACTACACCACCATCACCATCATCTTCTCCTCCACCTCACTTCACCATCTCCACCACCATCCATAGCTATCACCATTAACATCATCATACACCATCACCACCTCCATCCGAACCTCCTCTCTTCTCCTTTCCCTTGACGCTGCATGGCCGCCCGCCGCTGTGCCACCGTATGCATTAGCAGCAGCATCTACTGCATAGAGCAGCAGCAGTTGCTGCATCAGCATACAGCAGCAGCCGCCGGCTGCAACAGCAGCCACGACGCCGCCGCGGTCATCGCCGTCGCCGATGAGCCCCCTCGGGCTGCGCGTGGGCCGTGCGCACCTCCTCGTGGCGGCCACCGTCCTCCGGGATGCACCGTCTAGGCTATTCGTGCATTTCGCACAAAATCCCGTCGTGACGAGCTCGGATCGGATCCAGAATGTACGTTTCAAAGCAGCAACTTTGTGCACATTTTTTAAAAAATTTGACCGTTGGATCGATAATTTTTTTGCTCAATCACAATCTCGGTATATCCATCTTCACTCCACTCAAGTTTCGTCTGTTAATTTTGTTGTTTGATACATCAAAACCGGCCGCCAAGTTGACCGTTTAAATTGTATAATTTTTGGACACTTTTGCGAAGCCAACTTCGTCGGTTTGTATCTCCTCCATCGCAGCTCCGTTTGGCGTGCCACTGGTCCCTATGCGCAGCTGGTATAACTCTTTTCCTATCCCTTAAGTTTTTTTTATTGTGAGCACGTTTGATTGGTTGAATTTGACTCCAAAGTTGGCCGTCCGAATTCATAATTTCTAACTTGTTAAATTCTATTTTTGAACCCGGAACTCCGAATTTCAATTCTGACACCACCAGTAAACTTATGGCAACGTTCTGGCACAAATTCATATATAGTTTGTAAGATTTTGGAGACGTAGACCCTGGCACGCATTTCGGTGCAAAGCGGGCCCTAAAGTCCTGGTCAACAGGACTTTTTGACATTGGCTCATCGGAATCCAATTTTGGATATACCATTGAGTTCGTATCGTCATTCTGGACGCGTTGACATATAATTTGCTGAGTTTTGAGGACATTGGCTACGATACGCTTTTCCGTGCAAATCAGAATTTTAATGTCCTGATCAACGGACCAATTTGAGATCGGGTCAACGGAATCCAATTCTGGATATACCGTTGGGTTCGTATCGTCATTCTGAATTCGTGGACATATAATTTATTAGGTTTAGTGGACTAGTATCCTTGCACGTTTTTCGATGCAAAGCAGGTCCGATACGGACACCGTTTTGACCCAAAATTACCTTTTTGCCCATGTGTTCAAATTGGACTTATGGATTGGCTATCCTAGCTAATTTGACCATTCTGGACACGTTGGTGATATTTGTTTCATCATCCGACAATGTTTGTAGATATTTCTCTGTGTATTAACTTTTATTATAATTAATTCTTATTAAGTTCGTATTTCGGAATTAGTACAATGAAACTGAGATCAGTCGATTCCAGTGATCTTACATCGCTAAAATTGATAAGATGATCATGTGGATCACTGTGATAATATTATTAGCTTTACCGTTGATTATCTTATCTCGATTTACGTGTCGTAGGTTTCGATGTACGAATAACGAGGTACAACTTGATATTTTAATTCTTAGATTATAGTTGATCATGTTTGACCAAGATATATGGTATCTTGGTAGGTAAATATTAGGAATAGTATTGTGAGACCCGTCTCACTGTATCGGTATTTTATACGAATACGTGTTTATTTGAGCCATATTTCATATTTATCGATTTGCGTAATATTTTAAAATTTTCCTAAATATAGGATTTCTTGACTTGGTTTAGCTTGGATTTGGTTTTATTTGGTTCGGTTCCACTTTGACTTGGTTTGGTTTAGTTTGGTTCTTTAAGAGATGAGGTGTATGGTTTAGATTGAGTGGAGAGGAATGAATGGTGGAGATCACTTGAGCTTGTTATATAAGCCACTTTTTCTCTCTCCCTCCTTATTCACCCTCATTCATTTCTTTTCCACCAAACCCTAGCCATTAGAGAGAGGCAAGTACACCTTGCTGAACCTTGACAAATTTATTTCTGTTTGGTCCATCTTCTTCCTTGCATGATTCTAAGCATCTTTAGTACTTGGAGTTTTCGGTTTTACCGAGTGGATTGTTGTAGATCTAGCTTTGTGGTATTTTTGGTTTTCATGGGTTTTGGTCTGTCAAACTTGCATATTTTTGCTAGCTGATGGTTCCATGTTGTAGAAAATTTTATTTTACCCAAATTTGACCCATGGAAGTCTGGATTTGGGGTTCCCATTGTAGTTTGGTGGAGCATGGAGGCCATGGTATTTTCCATGGACATGTTCTCTGTGGGAGCTATTAATTGCACTTTTGATATTTGCAGGCCGCATGAGTAAATATTTTTGGCCGCATGGCCGTCAAAATATTTGCTGGCTACATGAGCATTTTGCTCTGAGCCGCATGGCCATTTAATTGAATAGTTAATTGCATGCATTAGCTGGCCACGTGCAAGTATTTATTTGCATGGGCCACTAATATTGTTGAGCCGCATATGGCTGATACTTGGCCGCATATGGAATGGCCTTAGCATTTCATGCATTAGTAAATGCATTAAATGGTCTTCAAGTCCCTGGCCGCATATGGAGTGGTCTTAACATTTAATACATTAGCATTAAAGTTAGCATGCAGTAGCATAATTGTTTGTATTTGCAACTCACCTAGCCGCATATGGAGCAAGTTGGCCTTTTGGCATTATTTAAATGCCTTAAAGGCCTTTAGCCTAAGCAAGCAGTAGCACCATTAGCATTAAATGCATTAAATGCCTTTAGCCCTTTTTGGCATTATTTAAATGCCTTTAGCCCTTTTTGCATTAGTTAAATGCCTTTAGCCTAAGCTTGCTGGCTTAGGCCGCATGGATGCATTAGCAATTATTAGCAAATGCATTGCTTGCATTTGCAACTAAGGACTTGGCCGCATGGCCATTCTTTGTTCTGGCTGCATTAATTAATACATGCATTGTCATGCCAATATATATATTTTACGTATGCTGCTTGTTAATGAATTTAATGCATGTATTTGAATTAATTGCAGCTTACTAGCCGCATATAGCTTGTCGGTCGCATAAGGCCAACTCTAATATTGCTAGCCGCATAAAATTTTCCTGGCCGCATGAAACTCATAGCTGGCCGCATGAATATGCTATTGGCCGCATATGGCCTAACACATATGGCCGCATGGATTTTCCTTTTATTATTATTATTATTATTTATTGCATACCTTTTTGCATGCAAATTGCATGCATTACCCATTGCCTTAGCTAACTCTAGCCGCATACGGCCCATGCCATGTTGAGCCGCATATGGCCAACTGCTTGCATGGCCAGTTAAATAATAATATTTTATGGCCGCATGATTGCTTGCATGAATATTTAATTGAGCCGCATGGCATACCTGCATTAATTGTTGGGTCCCACATGGCTCCAGTACTTGAGTGGCCACGTGCCCTTTTCTTTTGCTTGAGTGGATGCTTGCATTTATTGCGGGTCCCATTCTCTTTGTCTTTTCTGAATACATGAATATTTTTTGCTGGCATTTAATGTTAGCCGCATGACCCCCTTCAGTTATTTTCTGGCCGCATGAGCTTTGGCTGGCCGCATGGGTGGCCTCCCACTCTCTTTGGCCGCATGTATGTTCTTCCACTTTTGGGCCGCATGGGGTCCACTTTGATTGTTTAAATATTTTATTTGCCTGAATTGTGGTCAGAATTCCTTCCCACTCCCAACATGAAAATTGTAGATCTTTTCCTTGCCTCCAAGAATATGATTTTTAATTATTTTATGCAAGTTTCTTTCATAGAGTTCTAACTGCTATTGTGCCTTTTCTACCTTGGTCTAATTGCGACGACCCCACTTAATAGCTTGTTATTTCTTTAATGAATGAAACTGCTTGACACGATAGTGACCTGTTATGGTGCACTCTAACATGTAACTAGTAACCAGAAACGAGTAACATGACATGACAGTGACCCGTAGAGGTGCACTCTCGACAATAGTCTTGACATGATAACTTGACATGATAATTCTTGATAGTGGCCCGCCGTGGCGCACTCTTGACGTGATAAACCTGACATGATACTTCTTGAAAGGCTGTTGCGATGGCCAACACGACATGATAAGATTGAATGACCTGGACACCGTGGACGATTGTGCTTGTACAAATAAACCCGTCTTGTCTTGCATCATGTCTAGGACAGGGGCCCCTGAGTACCACGGTCAGGGGTACCCACTAAAATTTACTAAGGCTAATAACTAGAATAATCCAGTAGTCGTAAGAGATTTCCCCAGTTACAGGCGATCCCGTTATCCCGGCCACAATTGTTTGGACTTGTAGCCTGCCATCGAGTAGGGCACATTTCCAGCCCACCGTCGTGTGGGGCACATAATTATTGATAACTGCTTAATGAATCCAAGTCGCCTGGGTAACCTGGATTAGCTGCAGGGCTTGTGGCTGGAGGAACATCTCATTGCATCTTGCTAGTAACTAGGCCTGTGATAACCCTAGTTAGTTAAAGTATCAAGCCGTACTTATTGCTTGGCCGTGAATGTTGGATGGAGTTAAATCTGTATAGTCTCGTCTTGATCGTGTACATGATTGTTACATGTCCTGATTTCTTATTTTATCTTGCCGATAAATGGTGGGAGAAACCAAGTTATGTTCAGACGAAGGGTTACAACCCCGGTCCTTGTTTGGTTTACGGGTTGTAACCTGGTTATCTGAATAGTCTCATGGTTATCTCATCGTATATCACCTTCCCAGTTCTATTTATTTAACAGGTTCTCCAGTTTACTTTATGCTCAATAATGATTTACTTACTGTCTTCCTATGTTCGGGATGAGTGCATTGGTACTACACGAATCTCGATCCTCCTTTACTTATTGCTTTCTCTCTCCGTTGATTGCCTATGATTGCTGGTTTTAAGTTCATTGTTCGGCCTCCTTTGTGGTACTTGCTATTTGGGGTCTGACCCCACTGGTTTTGCATGGACAGGTTCTGATAGAAGAGCCCGAAGGATCCACCGTACCATCTACTCGACGGTGACCAGCCGGAGCACCAGAGTGCCTCAGTGGGTTTCTTCTTCATCCTCCCACTGATATGTAAATTCTCCTCTTGTAACGTTTAGCCCCGAGCACGTGTTTAGCTCGTGTTTGGTATTTTCCTTAATATTGTAGCCCACGGGCATAAACATGATATGTGTATTCTAGACTATAGCTAGTCCTTATCTTGTACGACTAATACTCTAGCTAGTCCTCAGTTCTGTGGTACTGGCTTCATGATCAGTCATGTATATATGGTTCGGGACGCCTTACTATTGTATGTATGATGATCGTACTTCTTGCTCTTGTATAATTGCCTGTGATTGAGATACCTAGGATTGTTAAACCTTAGGATTGACTGATGGCTTGTAGAGTAACCCCCATGTCTTGACAGCTTATACGTGATTTCAAAGTATTAACGTACTTTGGGATTGCGTAGCTGGCTATGTCTGTCCCCGCTCTCCGGTATTCTGGTTCTGGGGCGTGACAAGTATGCTTAGGCTAGTTTTGACCTCGGTTGACCAAGTTTGACTGCTTGACCAAAAGTCAACTGTTAGTCAACATTAGCCTAGTTTGACCTAGTGTGACTCAGTGTGACCTAGTTTGACTTAGTTGGACTGAGATTGACCTAGATTATATAGCTTATACTATATAATCCTGCCTAATACTGTTGAACCCTAATTAGCTTATATATATGTCATCTTTAGGTTTGTGGCATCACTCTGAGCATCGACCCCATTTGACAGCTCAGGACCGCAGGCGAGTACATTCACTGATAGTTTTCATTGTCTTGATATCTGCTATATCCGATTCAGTTGTAGTGTCTTACTTGATTTTTCGACACGATGTTTCACGGACTAGTATACGTCGGATCATGACATGAGATATTGTTCCTGAATTTTCTTGGTATATTGGTACATTTTCTGTCTTATTTCTTGTACTTGTCTAGACACCGATTCCTGAGAGAGAGTAGCTACCCTCTTAGGGAATCCCGTGTCATGATGTGTCATGTCCGGATCCATTATACTACTCGGGGATAGAGAATTATTAGGGACTATGTGATCAATACCGCCCTGTCACTATATTCTCGTGCTCGCGCCACTCTCACCTCACGTAGGGTGTAGCGAGATCTTATTCCTTGTACTCGTTATCCAGGTTGGCCGGCATGACCCTTTCCAGTGATTGTCGGGCCAAGTGGATAGCCTGTCATGTACTTTTCCAAGCCGATCACATAACGCTCTAATAATTCATGGCACATTTTATATTTATTTTATTACATCATATATCCTACTCAGTTCTACATTCAGTACTTTTCTCACCATGTCATGATATTCAGTACTCATATGTTCTACATGATCTTATGCTAAACCTTGATTGGAGTCTAAGTTCTGTTCAGGAGAAGGGTTATAACCCCGGTCCTTGTTTGGTTTACGGGTTATAACTTGGCTTCCGGAATAGCTCCCAAGTCATCTTATCAATTATTTTCTGTTGATTTTGTCTTGTATTTCATTATACTGTCTCTTATGAAATTTGTCAATTCATATGGAACTGCTGTTAGTGTTTGTACTTGCTAATTTTTCTGACAAGATAACCGTTGATGTTTACAGAGTACATGTTAGCTGATTGCTCTACCTTTTACTGGTATGGCTAGGATAGAGTTTGATGAGAAATTACCCCTGGAGCCCGTAGATGATATAGCCCCTGTTTAGACTGTTAGATAGGTTTGCCTGGACTGCGATCCAGCTACTATTTTCAGACTGTAGTTTTTATATTATATTTCGAGTTTCTGTGATGTGTTTATATCTCTGAGCTTGTGTTGGATCTTGAACTCCTTTCCAGTTTTCCTTTCTATCATATTTCTATTTCGTGCTATCTATCCTAGTTTGTCTTGTGATTGAGTTATGCCATATTATACCTCCGTGCGGAGATGATAGGTACCCTTATATTTTTTCTAGTTGTAGTATTTATAGAGGACCTATACAGCGTTCTACCGCCGATTCTGCGGCGTAGACTGGACGTAACCACGTACTCGTGCCCCTAATCAGGGTACGGGTCGTGACCCATTTTTGTGGTGGCCCATGCAGGTCAGAGTCACAACTTGTGCAATTTAGTAGTGGTGCTTGACTTAGAGCGCTGCTACGAGCCTGCTATTAGGATATAGGTTCTAGGTTATGATAGGAGTTGCTCAATCACAGTTAGAAACTCTTGATAGATTCCAGGGATAACCCGTGAGAATCTTATTTTGAAAATTCTTGAATATGTTCCCGCTTGTCGCCATTTACACTTTCTTGATTTGTTGTTGATTTTGATTCATGATGTTCGTTGTTGACTTTGATCTTGCATCGAGATAGATTTTGTGGATTGAATTAAGGTATATCCTGATAAGGTAAATGTCTGCTTTATTTATGGAGTTTATAATTTATTGTCGTCATACTAGCTAGCATGACAAGGACATAGAGCCTGATTTTATATATGCTTATCCTAGTTATGGAATTTGGATTTTCTTGCAGCCATACCGGTTGGCGTGGTAAGAATTCCAGATGACATGATTTTAGGGTATATACCTTAGTTATAGACTCTATCGTTTATTACAGATATGCTTACTGGCGTGGCAAAAATTCTGGCAACATAATTTTAGGAAGACGTATATGGTTATCAGATTATATCTTAAATCGGATCATTTCGTTATGACCGGATGAGCAAGAACAAATTCTTATCATCATTCTTTCCCGTCTTGGTTAACTCTGTCTATCTACAGCCACAATTAGGATTTTCTCAACATGATTGTTTTGTGTTCCATCTTTCCTATGATTTGACTAAACTCTTCTTCGCTAACCTCTTGGATAATTCTTCTTGTCCTTCCCGATAATTGTTAAAAGTGCCTCATGGATTGATTCAAGAAAAGTTTGAAAAGTATATTTATCCTTGTATTACGAAATCGGGAGTTTGCATCCAGAGAAATACTGGCGAGGTATGACTTCGGATAACGACATCATGGTTAAATATGTTTCTCGAATTCTACTTAGACCACTCCCTAACCATTTTGACTAACATCTTCTCCTTATTTTCCAAAAGTTGTTTGGAAATATTTTACGAATTTGGCCAAGTTAAGTTCAGGAACCTATATTATCTGGCGTGGCAGATGTGCACTACAGCCATCCGTCGTATGATAGAATAAGGAAGTTAATCGCAGCCAGATGCACACTCGTGTGATAGTAACTTCATGTGACATAATTACGGAGGTATATGGTTATCGATTTTTACTTCGACTACGTCCTATGCATCTCGTTTGGCCTCGTACTATTCTTGAAAATATTTCGACAATCTTTCATGTCTTGCTTGACCCTTACCTTGTCTAAATATTGATATGGATTGCTAGACCCAGTCTTAGGCCCTTGTTACCTTCTATTTTTGATGATTGGATAGCCAAACCTTGTTAACATATTCTGTAGTGTAACTATAATATATTATTATGTGTGATTGTGATGAGTATATTTTTCCTAAGGATTTATTGGGTTAAGCTTATAGGACAGATATGAGTGACTGACTATAGTGGACTTAGAAACCATTAAGAATGATAAGTTTGATAGTATAGATTGATTTTAAGGTATCTAAGAAGGAGTAATGAAATATTATATTTTATGACTACAGATTAAGGACTAGAATCTTGTGCTTAGATTCTAAGGGATAAAATGACATAGTTTTAAATGAAAAAAGTTTGTTGAACCTGAGCTAAAATATCGGTAGAGAGAAACAACATAGATGATCACAAGGGTAGCACAGTGGGTACTGTAGCCATAGCAGTTGTATGTTTTAGCTTGACCTATTAGATGATTTTCATTTCGAGCACGAAATTTTTATAAGGTGGGTAGGATGTAAGCCCCCTGAATTTAGGGCTTTTTTTTAATTTTATAAATCAATTATTTGTAATAGATATTATTATTTGATTAAATGCTCTTTATCGTGACTTTGACTTCTGGAGCGTCAGAGATGCCAATCTCTGGAAACTCTCTTCATCAGTGTGTAGACAAGATTACCTTCATGTTGATATATCATGTCCCATCCAAACTTTTTCTCTTGTACTCTTTTTGCTTCACACAACTTCGGGTCAATTTAGACTATTTGATCATAAATAATTATTAATTGATTTTCCCACTTTTATCTTTGATCATCATATGCACGTTACCGTGACTTTTAATTTAGGAGCACAAGGCTAGTCATTTTCTTGAAACCAACTCATCATGCATGATCTTCTCGAGACACCCTATACCCATGACCTTCGTGTCCCACTCAGACACACCATCTTGTGCTCCATTTGCTTCACACAACTTTCCTGACATGTGACCCAATTTTAATTCACCCCACGGTGTCACATTTATTTTCCACTTGAATTGTGGATATCATGTTGTCCCAAACCTGTCAACCCCAAATATTGATATAGCCCATATGAAGCCTACTACCCACCTGATACTTGTGTCCCATTTATTTGAGCCCCCACATGCTACTTATTTACCCATGATCATAAACACCTAAAAGTAATTTATTTATTGTACCCAGTGTGTTTTGACCCGACCCAGCTCAACCAAACCCAGTCCAAGCTTCATGTTACCCTCCCTCATGACACCCTCACTCTCTTTGCCTTTAAAAAATATTAAATACCCAGTCTACCTCTTTTAAATATTCCTTGGATAACCCCCTTGATTTAAATCCCTAGAGAATGACTTAATTCTCATTCAATCCTAGCCCTTGGATTTCATACATCAACATCACCACCCCCCATTCTCACATAGCAGCCAACACTCACTCCCACATCCCTTGGCCGGCCCTAGCTTTTAGAGAATCACTTTTCTCTCTCTTCCCCTCTTATTTTCCTCACTTTCTCTCTCTCTCTTTCTTAATATTTTCACTCACAGCACATTCTCTCTCTTTCCTTTCAACACTCAACCAATCCTTCACCACTCTCTCCTCCTCCTCCCATGGCAGCCATGTACCACCCCGAACTCTCCCCTTCCTCCTCCTCCCGTGCACTACACCACCATCAACATCATCTTCTCCTCCACTTCACTTCACCATCTCCACCACCATCCATAGCCATCACCATTAACATCATCATACACCATCACCACCTCCACCTCCACCCGAACCTCCTCTCTTCTCCTCCCCCTTGCCGCTGCATGGCCGCCCGTCGCCACGCCGCCGTGCACAGCAGCAGCAGCAGCAGCATCTACTGCATGGAGCAGCAGCAGAGCAGCAGCAGTTGCAGCATCAGCATGCAGCAGCAGCCGCCGGCTGTAACAGCAGCCGCCGGCTGCAACAGCAGCCACGGCTCCGCCGCGGCCGTCGCCGGCGCCGGTGAGCCCCCCCGGGCTATGCATAGGCCGTGCGAACCTCCCCATGGCGTCTACCGTCCTCCGGGATGCGCCGTCTAGGCTATTCGTACATTTCGTACAAAATCTCGTCGTGACGCGCTCGGATCGGATCCAGAATATACGCTTCGAAGCAGCAACTTTACACACGTTTTTCGAGAAATTCGACCATTAGATCAACGATTTCTTTGCTCCATCATAATCTCGGTATATCCATCTTCACTCCCCTCAAGTTTTGTTCGTTAATTTTGTCGTTTGATACATCAAAACCGGCCGCCAAGTTGACCGTTTAAATTGTATAATTTTTGGACACTTTTACGGAGCCAACTTCGTCGGTTCGTATCTCCTTCATCGCAGCTCCGTCTGGCGTGCCACTAGTTTTTATGCGCAGCTGGTATAACCCTCTTCCTACCCCTTAAGTTTTGTTTCATTGTGAGCACGTTTGACTAGTTGAATTTGATGCCAAAGTTGGCCGTCCGAATTCGTAATTTTTAACTTGTTAAATTCTATTTTTGAACCCGGGACTCCAGATTTCAATTCTGACACCACCAGTAGACTCGTAAAATCGTTCTGGCACGAATTCATATATTGTTTGTAAGATTTGGAAGACGTGGGTTCTGGCACGTATTTCGGTACAAAGCGGGCCCTACAATCCGGGTCAACAGAACTTTTTGACGTCGGCTCATCGGAATCCAATTCTGGATATACCATTGAGTTCGTATCGTCATTCTGGACTCGTTGATATGTAATTTGCTAAATTTTGAGGACATTGTCTCCGACATGCTTTTTCGTGCAAATCGAAATTTTAATGTCCTGGTCAACGGACCAATTTGGGATCGGGTCAACGGAATCCAATTCTGGATATACCGTTGGGTTCGTATCGTCATTCTGGATTCATGGACATATAATTTGTTAGGTTTAGTGGACTGGTATCCTTGCACGTTTTTCGGTGCAAAGCGGGTCCGACACGGATACCGTTTTGGCCTAAAATTACCTTTTTGCCCCTGTATCCAAATTGAACTTATGGATAGGCTATCCTAGCTGATTTGACCATTCTGGACACGTTGGTGATGTTTGTTTCATCATCCGACAATGTTTGTGTCATGCCCCAGAACCAGAATACTGGAGAGCGGGGGAATGACTCAGCCAGCTACGTATTACGGGTAGAAGAATACCGTATAATACGATCAATGCTGTCTAACCAGTCGAGGGGGTGCATACTACATAAAAGTCTTTCTATGGTCACTTCACATCTATTGTCTCAATCATTCAAACAAGAAACAAAAATAGAGAACATGTAAGGTAAAGCAGTAAGGCGTCCCAAACGTTTAGTCAAAAAGTTCTTGAGATCTGGCTTTACAAAACATAGCCAGATGATGAAACAAGGTATACACAATTGTTATCAGCTGCAGTCTGACTTAATTACAATTATGTAAAAGTATGTACAAGATAATCCGACTAACATGTCGGTGCCAAACGGCTAAGTATAAAGTAAATAGCAAAACGAGCGGTGAAGTAAGGGACCCATGGACAACCAAAAATACAAACTTAGATCTGTATGAAACGAGCCACAGAAATTAAAAATGCTAAGTAGTAAACTCTCTTAGAATCTCAAGGGGAAGACAAATGAACCATAAAAACATGGTTCTCAAGTGGAAGCAAGAATGCACTTGCCTACTGCTACTGCTGGTAGGTGGAGAAGTGATGAGAGGAAGAAGAAGTAATGGAGAAGAATGAGAGTTATGAGGAGAGAGAAGGAGATGGGGGCTTTAAATATGGAAGGGGTGGTAGGTGGGGGTTATTGGGTCGGGTTGTATTCGGATCCATCCAAGGCCAACCCAAAAGTAAGGCAGAGAGGTTAAAAGCAAAAATAAAATGCAGGAATAAAATTGCAGGAAATAAAATTGCAGGAAATTAATTAACATAAAAATTAAAGAGCAGATAATTAATTAACATGAAATTATAGGAATTTAAATACAGAATAATATATGATAAATATTAAATAAATATATATGAGTTGTACATGTATAAAAATACGCATTCTGGGAACGGGGAGTGACATCTTTACCCACCTTAGAAAAATTCCGTCCTCGGAATTTCAAATCCAAGCAGGATAGAAATATCAGAGCTAAACTAATCCAAGCAATTCTAGTGATCAAGCAATCGTTTTTACCATATCAAAAGCAAGTACTATATATGTAAATTCATTATTCTACGATATCAAGTAGCTCTACCCATAATGTGATAAGCATGAAGAATCAGGACAATCAAGATATACAGAAAGAGATATACCTTATGAGTCAAACAGGTGTGGATACCGTGATCGGATATCATCCTCACGTTCCCACGTTGACTCTCCCAAGGAGTGATGACCCCAAGCAACACGGACAAGACTAATTGTTCGGTTCTTGAGTATCTTCTCTCTTCGGTCCAAAATGGACACAGGTTGTTCCTCGTAAGACAGGTTGGTACCAACAACCAGCTCAGAGTGATCGAGGATATGGCTTGGGTCCGATACATACCTACGTAATTGAGATACATGAAACACGTCATGCATCTCTCGTAACGAAGGTAGGAGGGATAAACGATAAGCAACATCGCCTATCCGATCAAGGATAACAAATGAGCCCACGTACCACGGACTCAATTTCCTGCGAACGCCAAATCTAATGACCCCACGAGTAGGTGAGATCCGCAAGAATACGTGATCCCCAACAGAGAACTCTAACGGCCTACGATGCTGGTCCGTCCAGTGACGATGCCGATCCTGCGCAACTCGAAGTCGCTCTCTAATTCCCTTAACCACTTCAACCGTCTGAACAATCATTTCTGGGCCTAACATCTTCCTCTCCCCGATATCATTCCATGCAAGTGGCGACCTGCACTTCTTACCATATAATGCTTCGAATGGCGCCATCTGGATACTGGTTTGATAACTGTTGTTGTATGAGAACTCGATCAAGTGCAGGTGACTCTCCCAAGACCCTCCAAAATCTAGAGTGCAAGCTCGCAACATGTCTTCTAAAGTCTGAATCGTTCTTTCTGATTGCCCATCTGTCTGCGGATGGTAAGCCGTGCTAAATCTTAACTTGGTACCCAGACTATGATGTAAGCTCTTCCAGAAATATGATGTAAAGCGGGTATCTCGATCCGACACAATACTGACAGGGACTCCATGCTGCCTGACTATCTGTTGTATATACAATTCTGCCAACTTTTCTGTAGATTGCCCTACTCTGAAGGAAAGAAAGTGTGCTACCTTTGTAAGTCGGTCCACTATCATCCAAATAGCGTCCTTGCCACTTGGTAATCTCGGTAAACCGGTCACAAAGTCCATTGTAATATGCTCTCATTTCTATTCTGGAATAGAAAGCGGTTGCAATAATCCAGCTGGCCTCTGCTGTTCTACCTTCACTTGCTCACATACCAAGCAACGGGAAACAAATCTAGCTATCTCCCTCTTTATCCCGTTCCACCAGAAATGTTGCTTGATATCTTGGTACATCTTGGTCCCTCCTGGGTGAATAGAATACTGAGAACTGTGAGCTTCTGCCATAACCTCCTGTCTGATATCTCCACTAGGCACACATAGACGCGATCCAAACCTAAGTGTACCATCTTCGTGAATTTTTATCTCCTTCCTGAGTCCTGACTCACATTCTGCCCTAAGCTTCTGAATCCTTGGGTCCTGTGCCTGAGCTGTCTTGATCCTGCCTACCAAGTCGGACTAAACTTGCAGACTTGCTAGAACTCCTACATCACTAGGAAGTATAACTTCGATGCCCATCTCCTGAAGGTCTGCTAAGATATGCCTCTGTGTTGTCAACATAAATGCGCCGCCCCTTCTGCTAAGAGCGTCTGCTACTACATTAGCCTTGCCTGGATGATACTGAAGCTTTACGTCATAATCCTTGATCAACTCCAGCCATCTTCTCTGCCTCATGTTTAGTTCCTTCTGAGTAAAGATGTACTTCAGACTTTTATGGTCTGTGTACATGTCCACTCGGTCACCATATAAGTAATGTCTCCATAGCTTCAGAGCAAACACTACTGCCGCTAACTCCAAATCATGAGTTGGGTAATTCTTCTCGTGGTCCCGAAGCTGCCTAGACGCATATGCTATCACCTTCCCATGTTGCATAAGGACACATCCAAGTCCTTTACCTGACGCGTCACAATATACTGTAAAACCTCCGGGTCCGACTGGCAATGTAAGAATAGGTGCTGATATCAACTTCTGCTTCAAAGTCTCAAATGATGCCTGACATTCTGCCGACCAAACGAATGGTACATCCTTCCGGGTCAAGCGGGTCATGGGTGCTGAAAGCCTTGCAAAGTCTGACACAAACCTTCTGTAATATCCTGCCAATCCCAAGAAACTCCGCACATCTGCTACGGTCTTGGGTACTGGCCAACTCTCTACTGCTTCTACCTTCTTGGGATCTACTGCTACTCCAGCTCCTGATATGATGTGACCCAAAAACGAAATGTGATCCGACCAAAACTCATACTTGCTGAGCTTGGCATACAACTGGTTCTCTCTCAGAACCTGCAACACTTTCCTGAGGTGGTCTTCATGCTCCTCTTTACTAGCAGAGTATACGGGAATGTCGTCAAGAAACACAACGACAAACTGGTCTAAGTATGGCATAAAGATGCGATTCATCAAATCCATGAATATTGCTGGAGCATTGGTCAAACCAAACGGCATTACTAAGAATTCATAATGCCCATACTTCGACCTGAATGCTGTCTTGGGAATATCTTCATTTCGAACCCTCACCTGATGGTACCCTGAACGAAGATCTATCTTGAAGAAAACTCTAGCTTTGCTCAACTGATCAAATAAGTCGTCGATCCTGGGTAATGGGTACTTGTTCTTCACTGTTGCTGCGTTAAGCTTCATGTAGTCAATACACAATCTGGATGACCCATCCTTCTTCCCCACAAGTACCACTGGTGCTGCCCATGGTGACACGCTAGCTTGGATGAACTTCTTCTCCTTCAGTTCCTCTATGTGCTCATATACCTTGGCCTGCTCTGAATCCGCCATTCTGTAAACTCGATATGATATCGGTTTAGTTCCTGGTGCCAATTCTATACTGAACTCAATATCTCTAACTGGTGGTAGACCTGGAAGTTCTTCAGGAAATACGTCTAGAAACTCTTCAACTACCTTCGGAATCTGAACTTCTTCCATTGCCGTTACTACTCCCTGCTCTTGTTGAGTTGCCCCTGTTCTGACTAAGGTGAACCGCTTCATGCCTGGAATATCAAAAGATACACTCCCTCTACGACAATCTATTGTCGTATGACTGTCTTTCAGCCAGTCCATGCCTAAAATAACGTCAAAATTTCTAACAGAAAATTCTATCAACCGGGCGGGTAAGGAATGCCCGCAAACTATAACGCTACATGCTAAAATAACTCTACTAACTCCTACGAGCCCATTACCAGTAAGTATATTCAACCTTTCTGGCAATGCCTCGAACTCCATTCCTAGTCGTGTTGCAAATTGTGCAGATATAAACGAATGGGATGCTCCCGAATCAAACAATGCTACTGCGGAATATGAGGCGACGAGAATGTTACCTGCCACAACATCTCCCGATGCCAATGCCTCCTCCAAGGACAGAGTGAATGCTTGCCCTCGACCTCCTTGCTCGTTTCTATGCTGCGGCCTAGCCTGATGTTGTTGCTGGCCCCTTCCTTGATGATGCTGGGGTGGTCTATGCTGGTGTTGCTGCATCGGCGGCCCCTGCTGCCGAAACATCTGAGCCTGCGGCATTAACGGACGCTGTGCCAACGGCCTTACTGTCACCGCTGGTCCTCGATACTGGCCTGTCCCTGGTGCTGGCAGAGCCGAAAACTGCTGCCCTGGTCCTCCTGACCTCGAATTCATGGGACATGTGGTAAGCCGATGGTCGGGATTTTCACATATCAGACACAGTCCATTCAATGTCCGACACACATCTCTAGATTGCCCTATCTTTCCACAATAAGTGCAGCCCGCCAGGGGTTGCTGGTTCTTCCTCTGTTGCTGTTGCTGCTGCCTGGGTGGTGCTGGTCCTCGTATCGCCACATCGTGGATACGAATGCCAGTGGATGGAGCTGTTGTTCGGGGTGCTGCTCCCCCTCTTTCTTCAATCTGACTGTGGGATCTCTTCTGACCCCCAGTCCTTGTCGCAAGTCTCTGAATGGTAATCTCATGCCTTCGAGTTGCCGTCAATACTTCGTCAAAAGTCTGGTAATTGTGCCCCTCTATCAATTGTAAGAGTTCAAGATGAAACCCTTGCTGAAACATCATGGCCCTCTGGCTCTCTGTTTCTACCATCTCTGGGGCGAATCTACTCAATCTGTAGAACTCCGCTGCATAAGCATCTACAGTCTTGCCGGCCTGCCTGAGTTTGATAAACTTCTGTTGTAGCTCAAACCGCATCACAACTCCATAGTACTTGGTCTTGAATCTTGCAGTGAAATCGTCCCAAGCCACAGGACGTCTGATGCCTACTTCCTCCGATTCCTACCAATCACGTACGAGATCCTGAAGTAACAACTTCACTAGATCCACACGTTCTTCTGCCGGTACCTTAGCTGCTATCAGAATAGCCTCCATATCCTTAAGCCACGCATCTGCTGAGATGGCATCCTCCGTGCCCTCGAAACGACAGGGGTTGTACTTGCAAAACCTGGCTGATGCTCCTGAATCAGTCCTCACTCCTCTTTCGAAAGCCGTCTGCAATCCTTAGTTGAGCAACACATTCTGCTCTTGTAGCTGAGTGTGCATACGTTGCTGGGCCAACATCTGATGTTGCTGAGTAGCCATCATTCCTCTCATGATCTCCAGAAGGGCTGGTGTGTCCACTTGGGTAGGTGGAACTGTGGGTGGTGTTGGAACTTCCGGATACCGTAGTTCAGCTGCTGGTTCTACTATCACTTCTTCTTGGATGGTCTCCTGAGGTGAGACTGGTCCTTGTTGCTGACCAACCTGGTCATGTTGCCCAAGTTGCCCTTGTTGTTGCTGCCCAGCTCTGACCAATGCGGACGAAGTACCCCTAAGAAAAGGGACAAGAGAACTATCAAACAATCGGACATGAAGGATCAATAAAGTCAAAGGATACCGGAATGTCAAGCAAGGGTTGAGAACAACGAATCATGAGATCAAGGAGGGACACGTGTGATTGAGACATCCTATAAATCAAAACACCCCACAAGTCTGAAATCAGACCTGTATGGGCCACCACTAAAATCCTGTCACGCCCCAGAACCAGAATACTGGAGAGCGGGGGAATGACTCAGCCAGCTACGTATTACGGGTAGAAGAATACCGTATAATACGATCAATGCTGTCTAACCAGACGAGGGGGTGCATACTACATAAAAGTCTTTCTATGGTCACTACACATCTATTGTCTCAATCATTCAAACAAGAAACAAAAATAGAGAACATGTAAGGTAAAGCAGTAAGGCGTCCCAAACGCTTAGTCAAAATGTTCTTGAGATCTGGCTTTACAAAACATAGCCAGATGATGAAGCAAGGTATACACAATTGTTATCAGCTGCAGTCTGACTTAATTACAATTATGTAAAAGTAAGTACAAGACAATCCGACTAACATGTCGGTGCCAAACGGCTAAGTATAAAGTAAATAGCAAAACGAGCGATGAAGTAAGGGACCCACTCGAGTCCTCCTGCGATCATTCCCCTAGTATTGACCATCTTGGAGGTGGAAGTAAGTTGAGTCCTCTGGAACCGGCTCTAAATCTGGCCATGCAAAACCAGAGAGGTTAGACCTCTAATAGCAAGTACCACAAGGAAGGACGATATGAAAGATTAAACCAATAAGTAAGAGAATATAATAATAGATCTCTGCTTTCCACTAGGATTCACATAACACCACGACACTTCGAACCAACCTCCCAACCAAACAAGGACAGAAGTTGGCCCGTCATGTCCTGACATTCTGATCATCTCAGTTAGGCAACAGAGTAGGTACAGTACACAAACAAATCATCTTGAACGGCCAATCAATTCCTACGGCTTGCTATTGTGAGTCCCAAGTTATCCTGGAATTATGCAATTAGGGATTCCTCAGTTCTTACTATGTACGAGCAAGGCTAGTCTATCCAGTCAATCAATTGCACCAATCATGAATTAGACGAGTCCCGACGGGATGCCCGTCATCAATATACATTATACAATAATATAACCAGATACTGCTCCCTGTCCGTGTGGCAGATTTGCAGCATCTGTGGGGACCAGCCGGCCTGTCGGGCACTACTAGTCCCAAGAGGGCTGCCATGTAAGAACTCGGAAATCCATTCTCTCTATGCAATCATTATTTTATTTAACTTAATAGTCCCTACGTTGAGTGAAATCCCATGCCGTGGATCATGGTCATTCAAATGAGTACTTTCGTACGGGTACGATATGCGTAACTCTACAACGATACCCGTGCGGCTAGGTTGTAGGTCTTATATAGCGTAATGCAACAATCAATTCTAACTACGGAGTAATCATGCCTTGACCATAAAGTACACATTCTGCTTCGTAGAAAAATAATTAAATAAATAAATAAATAGATTAAAGCCTGCATGTGCCTGTACGTCAATATTCGGGATCAGCCAGTCGATTACAATAGTTCATTACATGAACGTGTCTCATTCATTTAATTCAATAAGACGACTAGCCAGTCTCTTAGTTCCAACTAGGAACGCATGATCATTTTAGTCAAGATAACCATCGTCATCAATGGTGACAAGGCATGAAAGTCATTTAGTATTAAATGGGTCGAGTCTATAACTCTCAAGGTCAAGTTCCAGTCTTACTGGGTATCCATCAATCAATCAAGACACAGGACACGTTCTATACAACCATATGTATTAAAAATATTAACATGCTAAGATTATCGAGTTCTATACAATCAAGACACAGGACACGTTAAATGAATGAATTAGAGAACAAATAGAAACACCCAGGTCAAGAAGTCATGCCAACAAGTCTATGCTAAGGTTAACAAGTCACGCAAGAATCGTACGCATAAAAAGGTACGCCAAGTCTAGTAGGAAGGAGTGTGCGTGTAAACAGCGTGAGCGTGAAAAGTGATTCACGCTGTGTAATGTCCCAAATTCGTGATACGTATTTAGTGTACGTATACGTGTTTTGGACCCATATTTTATTCAGTCATGATTAGTTATCTTGGTTTATTTTGTATTGACTTGGTTTTATTGGCATTGATAGTTTAAATGGTTTTAATGGTTCACCTTGGTTTATCATGGCTTGGTTTATTCCTGGGTTGGTTCGTCTTGGTTTGGTTTGCTTGGTTCATTATGAACCATAGGGGTGAACCCCCTACCTACCACCACCATCCCCATTTATTAACCCTATTCTTCTTTCTCTCTCTTCATTAATCATCTTCTTCTTCCTCATTTACTTCCTTACCTACCAGAGAGAGGGAGAGAGAGGTCTAGGCAAGTACAACTTGCTTCATGAAGGAACTCCAATTTTATTGCTTCATTCTCTTCCTTACAGCATTTTAACTTACTTTAGTACTTAGCATTTTTACTTTCTATGGCTAGATTCTTGTAGATCTAAGTTTATACTATTTTTGAATTTTTTGGGTTTTGACCTATTTAATCTTGTTTTTATCAAGTTCTGATGGTTCCATGTTGTAGAGCATTTCGTTATGCCCTATTTTGACCTATGAAAGTTCGGATTTGGACTCTGGATGAAAGGTTCATGGAGCTTGGGAGCCATGGCTTGAAGAGTTCTCCTCTTCGGAAGGATGGAGAAGAAAAACTGTTCACAGCTGCATGAACTTAGCCGCATAGTCTTTATGCGGCAAGTTTTCTTCCTGCCGCATAAGCCTTGCTGCACTATTTTAGTCGCATGGCCTATGGCACAGGGACTAACTCCTCAGTCGCATGAAGGTTTAATCCTCGGCCGCATGAACTTTCAATCCCAGCCGCATGACTTAGGACCATTATTTTAGCCGCATGTGACTTAACTCGGGCCGCATGGACTTGATTGGTTATTTTAGCCGCATGAACCCTTGATTGAACCCTGAGCCGCATGAACTCTACGCTCGCGAGCCGCATAGATCACAGTTTCCTAGCCGCATGGGTTTGCTTCCCTTGACCGCATAGTCATTGCTTCCCGCAGCCGCATGGGTTGCTCCTCCCCGGCCGCATGTACTTGATTGGTCAGCCAGCCGCATGGACCCATCCCCCGCTAGCCGCATGAGTTCCATATCCTCCTGGCCGCATATGTCTTGCCTTTCTCAGCCACATGACTGAGTGGATATTCGAGCCGCATATGACTGATACCCCTTTGACCGCATAAGCCTTTCCCTTTTTAGCCGCATGCGCCTGACCCTATTCAGCCGCATGGGCTGTTCTCTTCCAGCCGCATGAGATCATTCTTGGCCGCATATACCTGTTCTTCCTGAGCCGCATGGCTCTCCAATAGCCCTGTGTACTATTATTTTATTATTATTTGCCCATGTCTTGTAACCCCTTTATTGTATATTTTACGTCCATTTTATATCCTTACGCCTTTTGTCTTGAACTTGATTGACATGATTGTATGATAAACTGACATAACATGACATGATAGTGGCCCGCCGTGGCGTACTCCTGACAAAGTACACTTGGCATGATAACCTGACCTGATATATCTTGAACAGCTGTTACGACGGCTACCTGACATGACCTGACCTGTATAATTAATCCTGACACCGTGGGCGATTGTGCTTGTACAAATAATCCAGTCCTGTCTTGCATCATGTTTAAGAGGGGACTCCTGAGTACCACGGTCAGGAGTACCTACTGAAATGGACTAAGATTAATGACTAGTATAATTCACTAGACATGAAGAGATGTTCCCCAGTTACAGGCGATCCCGTTATCCCGGCCGCAAATGTTTGGACTTGTAGCCTGCCGACGAGTAGGGCACATTTCCAGCCCACTGTTATGTGGGACACTCACTATTGTTACTTAAATGATTTGAACTCTATTGTCACTCTAATGTATTGTACTCTCTAAATTGTCACTATAATGTTCGCCTGGATAACCTGGATAGCTGCAGGGCCTGTGACTACTTGGAGCATCTCATTGCATCTTGCTAGTAACTAGGATTGTGATAACCCTAGTTAGTTAATGTAGAAAGTCGTAGGCAATGATTGGCCGTGATTGCTTGGATGGAGTCTAGTCCATTATAGTATTGTCTAGAAGTGATTGATTGAAAGATTGTACCAGAATGATTGAATGATTGTCACTCTAGATTGTTATTATAACGATTGTACTCTATTATCACTCTAGCGTATTGTACTCTTCATTGTCATTTTTATCATTGTACTCTCTCCTTTTCACCTTAATGATTGGCACCTTTAGCAATAAATGATCAGAGACTAAGTTCTGTTCAGGCGAAGGGTTACAATCTCGGTCCTTGTTTGGTTTAAGGATTGTAACCTGGCTTCCGGAATAGTACCTTCGTCTTCTCTTCATATATTGTCCAGCTATATTTTATTTAGCATGATTCTCCAGTTCTTTTATGTCAATAATGCTTCTCTTAATTATTTTCTCTGATTGGGGCAAGTGCATTGGTAGTGCACAAACCTCAATCTGTGTTACTTATTGTTGTTTTCTTATATATTGAATGATAATGATTTGTTGGTTTTAGTTCTTAAGTGAAGCCTCCTTTGTGGCACTTGCTCTTTCTGGGGTCTGACCCAGCTGGTTTTGTATGGCCAGATACCGGAGCAGCACCAAAGGATCTCCCTGCTTTTCAGCCCGATGGTGGTCACCAGGCATAACCAGGGCATCGAGTGGGTTTCTTTTGTTCTCCCACTGTAATATTGTAAAATTATTCTTTTGAGGCGTTTAGCCGACGAGTAAGTGTTTGCTCGATTGTACTTACTTACTGTCCGCCTACGGGCTGTAACATGATTGACAAGCCCTGGGGGTTGATCATGTATGACTGAACTCTTGCTAGTCCTCACATTTTGTAACGACTAGCTTCATGATCATTCCGAATATATAATGTATGGGACGCCTTACTATTGTGTATTTGGTGGTCTGCCATCTTGTAACTATTATTAGTTGGTTGAGATTGAGACAATAGGCTATTTTATGACCTTAAGAGACTGATGGATTGTAGTGAAACCCTCACATATCTAGACAGCCGTGACCGTATAGCGGTGTGGATTCCATTCCGTTATACGTAGCTGGCTATGTCTGCCCCCGCTCTCCAGTATTCTGGTTCTGGGGCGTGACACGCTGGCAAGCGTGAGCGTATGAGCGTGAAAAAGCATGATAAGAAATTCACGCACGCACAGCTTGAGCGTGATAAGAAATTCACGCACCACGGCGTGAGCGTGAAAAATAATACACGCACGCACAGAGTGAGCGTGAAAAATAATACACGCACGCACAAAGTGAGCGTGAAAAATAATACACGCACGCACAAAGTGAGCGTGAAAAATAATACACGCACGCACAGAGTGAGCGTAACTCAAAAGTCACGCACGCACAAAGTGAGCATGAAAAATAATACACGCACGCACAGAGTGAGCGTAACTCAAAAGTCACGCACGCACGTAAGGACGTGAGCGTGACTCAAGATTCACGCTAAACACGTAAAGACGTGTGCGTTACTGAAAATTCACGCAGACACGTAAAGACGTGTGCGTGACTGAAAATTCATGCAGACACGTAAAGACGTGTGCGTGACTGAAACTCACGCTGGCACGTAAGAACGTGAGTGTGACTCAAAATTCACGCAGACATGTAAAGACGTGTGCGTGACTAACGAGCAGTTCTACCACATGAACTATCTATCTCCGAAAGCACGCCAGGTTGGGAGATCAAGAACCCATGGACAACCAAAAATACAAACTTAGATCTGTAAGAAACGAGCCACAGAAATCAAAAATGCTAAGTAGTAAACTCTCTTAGAATCTCAAGGGGAAGACAAATGAACCATAAAAACATGGTTCTCAAGTGGAAGCAAGAATGCACTTGCCTACTGCTACTGCTGGTAGGTGGAGAAGTGATGAGAGGAAGAAGAAGAAGTAATGGAGAAGAATGAGAGTTATGAGGAGAGAGAAGGAGATGGGGGCTTTAAATATGGAAGGGGTGGTAGGTGGGGGTTATTGGGTCGGGTTGTATTCGGATCCATCCAAGGCCAACCCGAAAGTAAGGCAGAGAGGTTAAAAGCAAAAATAAAATACAGGAATAAAATTGCAGGAAATAAAATTACAGAAAATTAATTAACATAAAAATTAAAGAGCAGATAATTAATTAACATAAAATTATAGGAATTTAAATACAGGATAATACATGATAAATATTAAATAAATATATATGAGTTGTACATGTATAAAAATACGTATTCTGGGAACGGGGAGTGACAGTTTGTAGATATTTCTCTGTGTATTACCTTTTATTATAATTAATTCTTATTAAGTTTGTATTTCGGAATTAGTACAACGAAACTAAGATCAGTCGATTCCAGTGATCTCACATCGCTAAAATTGACAAGATGGTCATATGGATCACTGTGATAATATTATTAACTTTACCATTGATTATCTTATCTCGATTTACGTGTCGTAGGTTTCGATGTATGAATAACGGGGTGCAACTTGATATTTTAATTCTTAGATTAGAGTTGATCCTGTTTGACCAAGATATATGGTATCTTGGTAGGTAAATATTAGGAATAGTATGCTTAGGCTAGTTTTGACCTCGGTTGACCAAGTTTGACTGCTTAACCAAAAGTCAACTGTTAGTCAACATTAGCCTAGTTTGACCTAGTGTCACTCAGTGTGACCTAGTTTGACTTAGTTGGACTGAGATTGACCTAGATTACATAGCTTATACTATATAATCCTGCCTAATACTGTTGAACCCTAATTAGCTTATATATATGTCATCTTTAGGTTTGTGGCATCACACTGAGCAACGACCCCATTTGACAGCTCAGGACCGCAGGCGAGTACATTCACTGATAGTTTTCATTGTCTTGATATCTGCTATATCCGATTCAGTTGTAGTGTCTTACTTGATTTCCCGACATGATGGTTCACGGACTAGTATACGTCGGATCATGACATGAGATGTTGTTTCTGGATTTTCTTGGTATATTGGTACATTTCTTGTCTTGTTTTCTGTACTTGTATAGACACCGATTCCTGAGAGGGAGTAGCTACCCTCTTAGGGAATCCCGTGTCATGATGTGTCATGTCCGGATCCATTATACTACTCAGGGATGGAGAATTATTAGGGGCTATGTGATTAATACCGCCCTGTCACTATATTCTCGTGCTCGCGCCACTCTCACCTCATGTAGGGTATAGCGAGATCTTATTCCTTGTGCTCGTTATCCAGGTTGGCCGGCATGACCCTTTCCAGTGATTTTCATGTGATTGTCGGGCCAAGTGGATAGCATGTCCTGTACCTTCCCAAGTCGATCACGTAACGCTCTAATAATTCATGGCATATTTTATATTTATTTTATTACATCATATATCCTACCCAGTTCTACATTCAGTACTTTTCTCACCATGTCATGATATTCGTACTCACATGTTCTACATGATCTTATGCTAAACCTTGATTGGAGGCTAAGTTCTGTTCAGGAGAAGGGTTACAACCCCGGTCCTTGTTTGGCTTACGGGTTGTAACTTGGCTTCCGGAATAGCTTCCAAGTTATCTTATCAATTGTTTCTTGTTGATTTTTTCTTGTATTTTATTATACTGTCTCTTATAGAATTTGTCAATTCATATGGAACTGTTGTTAGTGTTTGTACTTGCTCATTTTCCTGACAGGATAACCGTTGATGTTTACAGAGTACATGTTAGCTGATTGCTCTACCTTTTACGGGTATGGCTAGGATAGAGTTTGATGAGACATTACCCCTGGAGCCCGTAGATGATATAGCCCCTGTTTAGACTGTTAGATAGGTTTTCCTAGACTGCGATCCAGCTAGTATTTTCAGACTGTAGATTTTATATTATATTTTAAGTTTTTGTGATGTGTTTATATCTCTGAGCTTGTGTTGGATCTTGAACTCCTTTCCAGTTTTTCTTTCTATCATATTTCCATTTCGTGCTATCTATCCTAGTTTGTCTTGTGATTAAGTTATGCCATATTATACCTTCGTGCGGAGATGACAGGTACCCTTATATTTTGTCTAGTTGTAGTATTTATAGATGACCTATACAGCGTTCTACCACCGATTCTGCGACGTAGGCTGGACGTAACCACGTACTCGTGCCCCTAATCAGGGTGCGGGTCATGATAGGAGTGCACCACGACGGGTCACTATCATGTTAAGAGTACTTGTCAGGGTGCGCCACGACGGGCCACAATCATGTTAAACAAAGAAGTGACACCTGACTTGAGTGCACCGCAACGGGTCACTATCATGTTAAGCAAAGAAGAAAGACATACATTATGAGTGCACCGCAACGGGTCACTATCATGTTAAGCAAAGAAGAAAGACATACATTATGAGTGCACCGCAACGTGTCACTATTATGTTAAGCAAAGAAGAAGGACATACATCATAAGTGCCCCACCACGGGTCACTATCATGTTAAGCAATCATAGACGTAAGAAAGCTTGTAGATAGATCTTGACAAAAGGTGCATCATAACATATGAGAAGGAATAAATAAGGTAACTACTTGGTCTAAAACACCAATTGAATATGTGCTAGTGTTAAGGATATGAGAGGGGTACAATTATTCTCTAATTGTACAATATTATCAAATCATGTTAAAAAATTCATTTATTAAAGAAATATCAAGCTATTAAACAGGGTCATCGTAATTTAGGCCAAGATAGAAAACATGCAGTACAATCATAAGCTCCATATCAAGAATGAAAGAAACTTGTATAAAATAGTTGGTAACATATTCTTGAAGCCAAGAAAAAGATCTACAACTTTTATGTTGGAAGTTGGAAGAAATTATGGCCACAAATCAGCCAAATAGGACATAAAACAGTCAAAAACAGCCAAAATATGCACTATGCGGCACTATGCAAGCCATGCGGCACTATTCATCCATGCGGCACTATGCAAGCCTGCGGCACTATGCAATTCATGCGACACTATGCAAGCCTACGGCACTATTCATCATACCGTACTATGTAAGCCTGTGGCACTATTCATTCCTACGGCACTATTCATTCCATGTGGCACTATGCATCCATGCGGCACTATGCATCCATACGGTACTATTTATTCCTGCGACACTATGCAAACCATGCGGCACTATGCATCCATACGGCACTATTCATCCATGCAACACTATTCATTCCTGCGGCACTATTCATGTGGCACTATTCATCGTTCCTACCAGATTCAGCACAGATGAACTAGAAAATGCTCAAATCTTATTTTGGCCATAACTTCCTCAAAACAAGTCAAAAT
This sequence comes from Iris pallida, assembly GCA_029216955.1. NCBI lineage: Eukaryota > Viridiplantae > Streptophyta > Magnoliopsida > Asparagales > Iridaceae > Iris > Iris pallida. The sequence continues at coordinate 1,389,776 of JANAVB010024800.1, read as the reverse complement.
TTAACTTTTCAAAGGTCCATTTTGGGTAAAATCAAATTCTCTACAACATAGAACAATCAAAACTTGAAAATAATGAAGTTTAGTAGATCAAAACCCAAGAAAACTAAAAATGCTATAAACTTAGATCTACAAAAATTCATCCACCAAAATGAAAAATGTCAAGTTCTAAAGATGCTTAGAATCATGTAAGAAAGCGTTTAGAACAAACAAAATAATATTTGTCCAACATTTGGCAAGATGTACTTGCCTTAGGTTGGAGGAAGATGAAGATGATGAAGATGAAGAGAAATGAAATAATGGAAGAGAGAGAGAGAGGAGTTAGGTTTTTATATAAAACCCTTCTCATCTCAAACCAATCCAAACCAAGTTGAACCAACCCAAATTAAACCAAATCAAGGTCAAACCAAGATTAGCTAGTTAAGACAAGTCACAATATGGGTTAGAATTTCGTACACGTATACTGAAAATACGTAAAACGAAAAACGGGGGTGACAGATAATATTGTCATATTTCTCTAGGAACGTAAGGGAAACTATGAAATATTGGAAGGTGATTCAATCATCTTCCGTCAGGCCATGGAAAGTTCCAACTCTTAAAAGTGGATTGAGGAAATAAATAAGGAGTATAAGTCTGTGCAAGACAATAAAGTTTAGAAACTTGTCACATTACCAAAAGATACGAAGTTCATTGGTTGAAAATGGATATTTAAAACCAAGAAAGATTTGAAAGGATAATGTGGAGAGGTATAAAGTACGTCTTGCAGCTAGTGACTTTACTCAAAAGTTAACGATTAATTTTAAAGAGACTTTCTCTTCGGTATCTTTGAAAGACTCTTTTAAAAGAATCACAGCACTTATTGCACATTTTGATCTTGAGTTACATTAAATGGATGTCAAAATTGTGTTTCTCAATGGTAACATCGACGAAACAATTTATGGTGCATGCAAAAAATTTTGTGTTGAAAGACCCAAAGAATATGGTTTGCATATTGACAAAATCTATTCATGGACTCAAGCAGGATTCTCGTCAAAGGTACTTAAAGTTTTACCAGTGATTATCTCGTTTGGTTTTTGAGATAAACACTATTAAAGATTGTGTATGTCACAAGTTCAGTGGGAGTAAACAATTTTCTTTAGTTATATATGTTGATGACATACTGCTTGCCAAAAATGATATAGGTATATTGTATGACACTAAAAATTTCTACCAAATAACTTTTTGAAGAAATATCTTGGTGTCGTTTCTTTTGTATTAGGAATCCAGATATACCGTGATCATTCTCGGGATATTCTTGGATTATCACAAAAGATTTATATCAATAAAGTACTTAAAAGATTTGGCATGCAGAAATGCAAACAAGGTGACAACCCTTTCGTTAAAGGAGACAAGTTCAGTCTCAGTCAAGTGTCCTAAGGTTAGCCTTAAAATTAAGAAAATACAATAGATTTTTATTTCATGATCAGTTGTAGGGAGTCTAATGTATGCTCAAACTACTTAAGTAATTAAAAGAGAACAAGAAATATATGCTCTTTGTAGGAGATCGAATAATTCTGGAGATCATAAGATATTCCGACTCTGATTTTGTTGGATGCCAATACAGCAGGAGATCCACATCAGGTTATGCTGACTAATGGAGATATATTTTGGATGAGTGTCAAACATGCACTCATAATTTCTTTCACCATGGCAGCAAGGTTTATAACATATTGTGGGGCATATATTCAGGAAATATGGTTGCAAAATTTTGTCGCAAGGCTGCGCCTACAGTACGGTATTGAAATACCACATAAAATTATGGTGTGACAATAAATCAGCAGTACTGTATTCTAATAACAACAAAAACTTGTATAAGTCATGGATATTGACATAAAGTTTCTAGTTGTGAAGGAAAGAATTTAGAATGATTAAATTGTCCATATAGCACATTAGGACAAACTCCATGTTAGCGGATCCGCTCACAAAAGTATTATCATCCAAGGTCTTTCATGAGCATACTGCTCATATGGATGTTAATTAAGAATATGGCAATATAGTAGGAGTTTGTATTTTATGTATTTTGGTGCTATTTGGTTTTGAACACATTTGTATATTAAAGTATTTTGGATATTTATCTGATCAGATATATGAAAATTCTGTTTATTCTATTTTAATTATGTTAAAGTATTGATCTCACTAAAGTTAAGGAGGACCAGTTGGAAATAGACATGTATTGATCACACCGCGTGTAATTTTTATGCTACGCATCCATGATTGATCTATGTCGTTTAGCTATATTGGTATATGTGACCATTGATAGTTTAGTTATGCTATATGTGACGAAGGCCGCTTTGATCCTATGTTTATATGGTTAATGGACGAGATTGACCGGATATATCCTAAGGATTAAGATAGCAATTTATGAGCTCACTAAGGTTAACACAATTATAAGGTTACATATGTGGTCCAGTGGAAGATTGTTGGAATTATTCAATAATTAAGGGGTCACACATGTAAAATTTATTATGTTTGGGCTATCTAAATAATTAAGCCAAATTAAAGTGGTCTATTTGAAAATTGGCTTAAGGGTATAATTGTCATAGAATTAATGTATAGATACCGGAGATAATTCTAATTTGATGAGAGGCCAAATTAGAAATATCAAAACATATAAATATATGTATTCATTAGGGTTATGGTCCCCAACTTATACGGCCATCAAAAGAGAGATTTTCTTCTTCTTTTTTTCTTCTGCATCCCCATCAACAGAAAGAGAGGGACAAAGGATTCGGATTCTTCTTTGTCATTAAGGGTCGTAGCAAGTTGGAAGATCGAACCCCATAAAAGGACGACCGTTTCAAGATCCATCAAGCCTAGCAATGGATTCCGGTACGCTTCTGCAATTTAATTTATGTTCTTCATCTCATGAATCGACAGGGTCCAATAAAATCTAACAGTTTGTTATTAAAAAATCCTCTCTCTCTCTCTCTCCGTACACAGTAGCACATATATTGTAGGAGTTATAGCTCTGTCAATGATATAATCAACAGTGAAGCTTGTTTAATCTAATCAACTGCAACAAGCTAATCAAATAGGAACACAAGCCAAGTCAATGACTCAATGATGATCCCGATTTCGTGCAAGTCTTCGAGCTGAACCATGACACGTCGATACCAACCATATCAGAAAACGTTGTGTCGTATCTGCTGCCGTCCGCTACAGTGACTGCTGGCCACCTTGATATTTTTTGTCCTCATGTGTCTGTCGTGTATTTAACAATACTCGAACAAAGTTTATTTAGTATTTCTCATAAATATTTTATACATATAATTACTTGCACATAATCCTTGTTAGGCCTCATAGTTAGATAAATTAAACTGAGATCACACCTAAACTTACATGTCAAGTTCATCCTCCAACCACGTCTTGGGATGGTCAAGGTGGTTATTTAGGTTTTTTCACTTATAAATAAACTTTATTTATTTTGTGTGAGCCGCACTTATAAGTGAATTTAATCTCAATAAATATTTTCATTTTTCGTACCTATAAATAATTTTTACTTTTTTTAGCGAAAAAGGCCTTTATTAGAAAACTTCAAACTGGAATGTTAACAACCGAAGAACAGTCCTCATATAGGACCTGGTCAATACAAGGAGGGGGAGAAAGGAACCTAGCAGTAGACTTATTCAAGATAGCTTGCCCAGCTAATTCATGGGCAACTTTGTTACCTGATCTTCTAACAAATAGTAAGCTGATTTGTTGATATGCAGATAACTCGCGTTTGATAGAGTTGATCAAGTCCGAGAGTCTCCAAAGAATGAGTTGAGAGTCCCTTTTGAAGATCCTGAAGGCTATCAATGAATCTCCTTCAATACTGATATTACTGGTTTTCAAGCTTCGAGCAAGTCCAACCCCAACTTTTATAGCTTCTAACTCAGCTTGGAGGCTTTGATCAGGAGAGTTCAAGCAGTCAAAATATTTAGTTTCAGCTGCTATAAAGCACCCAAGTGCATCCCTTGCGACCGCTGCAACTACACAGGCTGAGGAGGAGGTCGCCTCGTCAACATTAATCTTGATGTTCCCATAGGATGGGGGCTGCCAAGTGGTTTCACTGGTGGCCATTCGTCGCAGCTCACATATCTCTTCCATACTACTGTGGTGTTCTCTTTCTTGTATTGGGATGAAGCTCAAGGCATGGTTGATAATGCGTTGTGGACATGGGGCCTTGTGACGAAAAACACAATCGCCTCTGGATTTCCATATAGCCCATAAGATTGCTGCATTCATCCGGAGGACTTCATGGGCATGTTGATCATTGATCCAACTATGCAATAAAGTATGGATATTGCTACAGTCGTCTGTTCGCAGCCCCAGCGGACTAGAGAACCATGCCTCCCTAGCCACATTATAATGAAGGAACAGATGGTTTTCATTTCCTCATGAAGGAAGCAAAATGGGCACATTGGGCTAATCTGATCGTTCCTCTTGTTGATAACAGACAATAGAGGAAGCCCATGGTGCCATAATCTCCAGATGAACATCAGTATCCGTGGGGGAATGTTTGGAAACTTCCAAAATCTATCCCACTTAATATGGGAGGCACTGGCAGTCGAACTGGAAGGGCTGTTAGTACGAATGGACTCATATAGAGATTTGGATGAGAATTCCCCCGATCTAGAACATGTCCAGATGAGTTTATCAACACCATCGCCCTCTTGAAGATTTATATCAGTGATTGCCTTCGCTTCCCAGGAAGAAAATAGCGTGTGAATAAGAAGAGTATTCCAGCTTTTACCTGAGGGATCCATCAGTTCTCCAACAAGCTTTGGCATGGTCAAAACGCTGTGACAGGCGCTGACTCTGAATCCTGGAATACCAGGAACCCAGGGATCATTGTTGATGTCAATCCATCCACCTCCGACCTTCCAACATACCTTCCCTTCCAGGTGGCGACGGACATCGAGTATGCTGGCCCAGGTAGGAGATGCACGTCTACATTTGGAAATATGCCATATGGATCTATTTTGAAGATATGTACCAATAAGTACCCGAGCCCAGAGTTGGTGTGGATTTGTGATAAGCCTCCAAATTAAGAAGCTTGCCAATAAGCGCCTCGTTAACCCAGAGAAGATTTCTGAGTCCTAATTCGCCTTCTCTTTTGGGCATCATAAATTTTTTCCAAGCTATATGATGCAGCTTCCTTTCTGAAATATCATGTCCCCACCAAAAATCTCAGTATTGGCAGTCCATGATGTTGCAAATGGCTTGAGGGATCTTGTAAGTCGACATGGAGTAGATTGGAATGGAACCCAAAGTGGATTTGATCAGGACAGTACGCCCCGCATGAGAGAGCATATTTGCTTTCCAACCCTTAAGGCGAGATGAGATCTTCTCAACTAAATCCTTGTACGTGTTGATCCTTGCTTTGGGAGAAGGAGTGGATGCCCCAAGTACTTGTCAGTGCTGCGCATAGGAGATAACTGAAGCATGTTGGAAAGCGAGGTCCTTTCTTGTGGGGAGACATGGTTACTGAAATGAATACTCGACTTCTCAAAGTTGATCAATTGCCAGGACCAAGAGGAGAATCTGTCGAGGATCCTTTGCACAGTCGAGATGGAATTGGAGGAAGCATGTCCAAATACTAGAATGTCATCTGCAAAAAGAAGATGTGATATAGAGGGACTATATCTGTTGATACGAATACCTCTATAAAGATCTTCTTGTTCGTAGCGGTAGAATAGTTGGGAGAGCACCTCTGAGCATAGGATGAAGATATATGGTGAGAGCGGGCAGCCTTGTCTAATCCCTCTCTTAGACGTAAAGTGACCCTCCGGAGAGCCATTGATAAAAACAGAGAAAGAGGGTGTTGTAATGCACTTCATAATAAGCTCGTTTGTGTGATCTCGAATCCCCAACCCATTCAAAACAGATTTAATGAACGTCCAAGCGAGACGATCATACGCCTTCGCCATATCAATCTTCATTGCAAATGAGTTCCTCTTCTTGGAGCGATTGTTCATGGCATGACATATTTCGTGTGCAATGATACAATTGTCTGATATCTGTCTGCCAGGCACAAACGCATTCTGGAAAGGAGAAATTAACTTGTCCATTAAAGGACAAAGTCTAGAAGCAAGGATTTTTGAGATAATTTTGTAAGAAACATTGCATAGTGCGATTGAGCGAAAATTTGCCGCTATTTTTGGGACTACACACTTGGGAATGAGAGCTAGATGAGTATGGTTCATAGCTTTGTAGAGCTCGCCACTGGAGAAAAATGTTGGATTGTGTTGATAAGAGCAGCCCCAACCACTTGCCAACCTCTTTGATAAAATAGTGCAGGGAAACCATCGGGGCCAGGGGCCTTTAGTGCCCCCATACTTCTGACAACTTGCTCAATCTCTGAAGGCTCAGGGATCGATCCCAGAAGCATTTTTTCATCCCCTGTTAAAGGGCTTGTAGAAAATATAAAATCTGGGTCCATAGGATGAGAGTCATCTATGCCAAGGAGATTAGAGAAATGGCTAATGATAGAAGAAGAGATTACCTCTAGATCCGAAGTCCATGTTCCGTTTGGAAGTTGGAGCGAGCGGATTTCATTCCTTCTTTTCCTGATAGAGGCCTTGATGTGAAAATATTTAGTGCATCTGTCGCCTTCCTTGATCCATTGACATCTAGCCCGTTGGCACCAGTAAGCCTCTTCAATCATGAGAAGACCATTGATCTCCTTTGCAATATCCCTCTCTATTCTCATAGAGGTCGAAGATGGGGTTCCTTCTTGAATAGCCAGCAGCTGATCTTGAAGGGGCTGAATGCGGGTTTTAAGGAAACCAAAGGAAGAACGACTCCATTTATGGAGTTTCCTCATGGTGTAGTTTAATTTTTCCAGGAAGGAGGCTTCTGGAATGGAGTTAGTCTCAAGCCAAGAAGAAGACAGAGTATCTGTAAAATTATCATTTTTGAGTCAGAAACTTTCGAAGCGAAGGGGCCGCTTTCTCCGTTGGGTATGATTGTTGGTATTAAGGAGGATAGGTGCATGGTCACTATTGTACCTGGGGAGAGTGTGGACAGTTGAGTCGGGATACTTGCTGCACCATTCACCATTTGCAAACGCTCGATCCAATCTTTCTTTAATAAGTTGAGGTATACTGCGGCCATTGGACCAAGTGTAGGCCGGTCCAACCCATCCAAGATCGATGAGTCCGCAATGGTCGATCATCTGCAGAAAAGAGGAGTTCGATTTCCTATCGTAGCCTCGACCTCCGAACTTATTATTGGAACTCTTGTTTTAGTTCCACTTTGTAAATATTTCAAATACACCATAGAAAAAAGGAAAGAGACTTTTGTTTAGTCCCACGTCGCTTAAAACCCACACTTGTGAGTGGGTATATATATGTTTACACCTTCTACATGGTTGTGATGAGTGGGTAGTAAGAGGGGTGCTCGCGCGCCCGGGGGGCATTGGGCTAGAATGTACCCGGTTTGGAGGGAAGCTCTAGAAAACCTTAATGTGCATGTGCGGGCACGTCGCACGCGCAGGGGGGTGCAAATCCGGGCCGTTTAGCCTCGCGCGCAGGCGGGACACGACCCGACTTTTTGCATTTTCTCTTGGTAGTGAGCCCGTAATTTATGAGGTCCATTATTTAACCGCTACTACTCATTCAACATGTCACGACCCGATCCCAAATAATTGGGTCGAACCGGATCATGCCCAGCCTGCACCGTTGTTGAGACGGCGGCAGTAAGCTGTTCCATTAGCAGGTAACCACAACAACATCTATATTTGTCATAACTCAATATTCAGAAATTTAAAATTTTATTAAACCTTTAAATAAATACAACTGGAAAGTAAAAGAACTGAATTAAAAGCTGAAATCAAATTACAAAATTCTAAAACAACAAATCTAGAAACAGAAAATCTAGCTAAGCGTTCGGCTCGCCGGCCTCAGGTCCTGCGTCCTCCAAAGGGGACTCTGGCAGCACCACGGGGTACAGAACCGGGTCGTAATAGCTGTTGATTAACAGCTCAGCATCCTCAATATCCCCTAAAAATGTATCTCCAGTCAGGAGGGAGCAAAGTACAATTCATGCTAATTTGACAATTAAAATAATAATAGAATCATGCACTTTTAAACAATTTGGAATAAATTCCAGCAGTTACAGTATAGTGATATGAATAGGCAATGAATATGACCGGCTTGGGTTGTACAGTAAAAGATATGGCTTATCCCCGTGTGTAAGAGGGGTAAGCTCGCACAGTTACAGTAGTTACAGTAGTTTGGATGTGGTCATACTCATTACACTACTCCCCCAGTCCCCAAACAGTTACAGTAGTTACATTCAATGCTCTCAGAGAGAGTTCCGTGTTGCATCGTGGTTTAAACTTGCATTAAAACGATTACTAAATAACTGTAAACTAACACAAAATGTACTTGCCTCAAAATGGACTGGACTTGAAGGGATGAAGACTTCGAGATGGGATTTAGACTCGTCCTCGAAATCCTACATTCGAGAAGTTGACTCAGAATCCAGGGTTACCAAGCTAACTATGCTAGTTGAAATCTCTAATTGTGTCCTAATCAGTTTTAATCTTTATTTACTAAACATGAACCAAAATGCGTTTATCGGTGCGTTATAATTACTAACGAGGGAAAGATCATTTAAATTTGTATTTTGGAAAAACTCGTAGTTACCAAATTAATTTGATTAAAACTTTGTATTTTCAAAATTATACATATAAAACTAAATTTCTTATTTTAATGAGAAAACATGATCGTTGTTAAAATATTAAAACTTGTAAATTTTAATGTGAGAAAACTTCATTAATTTTCTATTCAAAATAATATTTATTCTTGATTTACGCGTACGCTAAAAATCAGCAAAAACCAGAAAATGACAGAAAACCTACGCTACAAAATTACAGGCCACAGAGAAAAATAGAAAAACTGGGCTTATGCCCATTACAATTTATTTTACATAAATTGAAATAAGAGAAACAGTTGTTAGTTCTAAAATTATCCTACAAATTAATTATGAATAAATTTAATAATTAAAATAAATTAAATTAATAATGAGTCTCAGATACTGGTCCAATCGTCATATGGGCTAATGCCTCAACGTCCGGGCGAAGTCGGTTTCGTTTGCACTTAGCCAGGGCCCATTGACCAATAAGTTCGTCGCCCAAAATCTAAAATATTAATATTTTTCCGAAAACCATTTTAAAATCATTTTAAAATATAATTAAATTTTATAGAAAATCCGGTAGCATTTCCTCTATTTTCGGTCAACCCAAAAACTGGAAAAGTGTGCCAATATTTTCCTGCAAGTATTCCAAACCAGGGAAATCCAAAATATATATATATAACCACAATCATTCCCAATATTAATTCGAAATGACCCGAAACGAATTCGGGAATTCGAAACCAACCCAAAATCATCACAGCACAATTTGGAAAACCAAATACCCCGAAATCCATTTCGAAAAACACAAAGCCAACAAACAGAGGCTTTCCCGAAGATTCTTGAAAAATCCCGAAAATGACGTTAACCCAAAAATCGAATTTCACCAAGGAAATTCGTGGACCAATTCATCATTGACACGGGGAGGGACGAACTACTGTGATTAACCAGGGATTACCCAAAACGACAGAATTCGAAGGGTTGCCTCGGACTCGGAATGCGCAAATCCACAGAACGGACTCGAAATCCTGCGAAGAGCGCTGGACAGGGGCTGTCCCGAACAGCAGGGCACGTGATCGGGGCGACGCCGGGAAGAACAGCGCTGGGCGGCCGGGAAGTCGCTGGCGGAGGTGCGCGCAGGGTCAGCGCTGGGGCCGGCCGGGTCGCGCGGATCGGCGCCACTGGGGGTCGGGCGCGGAGGTGCCGCGGTCGGCGGATCGGGGTCCGGGGCGCGGGGGTGCTCGGGCCGTTCGGTGGCCGGCGAAGCACGGGGAAGAGGGGAGCGGGGCTGGGCGCTGGAGGCGCCACGGGCGGCCGAGAAGGCGTTGGCCGGAGACGTACGGGAGGCCGGGGGTCGGGAGGAGCTCGAGGCTATGGAGTTCGGTCGAGAGGGTTTGAGAGTTAGAAAGGGGAAGGATGAAGTGGAGGTGGTGGGAATTTTGCTTCTGGGAAAAGAGGGAAGCTGCTGTTCTCTTAAGATGGAAAAGAGAGTGAGTTAGGTGGGGAGTTATAAGGAGTGGGAGGTGCTGGAGTGTTTGTAGGTAGAGTGAATTAAGGAGAGAGGGGGAAAACGTGAAGTGCTGGTCCAACTTGGACCAGCTCCTGGAAAATCTTTTATATATATATATATATATATATATATATATATATATATATATATGAGATACTTATTAGAAGTTAAATATAAGCAGAAATTTAAAAAGAAGAGATTGGGTTAGGAAATCGGGATCCGGGCTCGGGTCAGGTCGACAAACAAAAGCCATATTTATTATTTTCGAAATTGATTTCAAAAACCCAAAAAATGATACTAATAATAATAATAATAATATCATGCTAATAATAATAATTCATAAAACAAAACTGGGTTTCACACAACATGTCTCATACACGTTCCTGATTCTCCTCCTGAGATTTGGTTCACGATCTAACAGTTTTAGAGTTTTGTAACTCTATTTATTCATTCGTTCTTCACAGAAAGAACACACCGCTGAGATCCAAAACCACCAAATAGAGAGAGATCAGAAACGCTGCCGTTCGTCTTCTTCCCTGTTCGATTGTAGGTTGCAGATAGGTACTGCTATCTGTAACTCGTTGTTGTATCCTGGAGAAAAGTTGCCGTTCGAGCCTTACAGTTATGATAAGGGGCGAATCTTTTCTTGAGGACAGTGATTCACACGCCTCAACGATCCTAACTTATGTTCTACGAAGCTATTACTCCAACTTTCTCAAGAAAAGATGTCTTCTCAGAACAATGATCTCGCTGCTGTTGGATCCTCTCAATCTCGTTCAAGGCTACCTGAAGTATCGAAGATTGAAGTTTTCAACGGTACCCACTTAAAATACTGGAGGGAGAGGATCTACGTCTGCCTAGACATGCTGAACTATGCGAAGTACCTAACTGAACCTGAACCAGAAAAATCGGCGGCTATGGAGTTCGATTCAACTAACATAGAAGATGCTGCCAACGCTTACGATGATTTCCAAAAACTTTACAATGAGTGGCAGCAAAGAAACAAGGTATATCGATACACTATTCTAAACACCTTGTCGAATGAGATCTTAGATATATACTATTCATATAAATCAGCTTACGAAATCTGGGAAAATATGAATAAGAAGTATATAATCGAAGATGCTGGTGTAGAAGCATGGAATTTCACAACCAGAAAGCCCATGCGCCAGACACTACATACACCAGAACTCTAACAGAACACTTCACAGCAAAGTCAATAACCGTAGACATTTGAAGAAGGACTTTTTATTTATATATAAAAGTCTATTACATGTCTAGAAAAGGTTGTACAAAGGAGAATTTCTATAAAGGAAAGATCCTAAGTCTACAGCCAGCGACCACCATGCGCCTCCAGATAGGCGCAGCAGTCATCATGCGCTGCCAGTTAGGCGCAGCAGATGTCATGCGCCTCCAACCAGGCGCATCCTGCTATCTCTTCAGCAGCTCAGTTATGTGCATCCAGCTCAGTTATGTGCCACTCTTCCAACCAGGCTCGCCTGGCCGAGCAGAAGCCCAGTTATGTACCGCTCTTCCAGCCAGGGTCACCTGATAAATGCTTCGATTACACAAAGCATTTAACCCTCTGGCTGGAACCAAGGAAGAGAAGAGCACCGTAAATCTGTGGCCAGGGGAGGCTTCGAAAGAGCCTCCAAAGACCAAGGAAGACCGTGATCGAAATCACGGCGAAAGGAGCAGCTTTCAACACAATCAGAGTGGACAGCACCCACTTTGAAGGAAGAGAGAGCCGAGCACCGCCATTCCGATCTACGGCTCTTCCGGAACAACGGAGACGAGGCCCGAGCATCCCTATCTTTGGATGCAACAGGCACCTTCCGCCTGCCTCAGAAGCCCTCGACTCCGTCTTTTGGATGTAACAGTCACCTTCAAGTGCATCAACGACGACAAGGCGTCTCATCTTCACCCTCGGGAACACTTCGTCAACAGAATGCACCCGAATACCCAAGTTCATGTTGGAGGTACGTGAGGGAATGAGAAGCAAACCTTCTCTCCATGCCACTATTTATAGGCCGGGCAGATCAAACCTATGCGCCAAGTGGATGGCTCTCCGAATTCCGTACAATGAACTCACATTAAATGGATGAACCGGACGCCTCGACTTCAGCCAAACGGCTATTTAAAGGCACTCGAGAAGCGAAACAGCCGCATCATTAAAGACGTGTCGGATGTGCCGGCTGGACAGCGCATCACACCCCTTCAAACATCAAGCGCCTCCAACAGATGCGCCCTGAACCGAGCGCATCACAGGGGATGCACCCCCATACGTCCCCATACGCTTAGTGGAACGTCAACCGGCGCCCACTCAACTGTCCATCGAATGTCACAAATATTAAATACTGGACTGACAGAGTTGGCAGCACGCCTTCCCAAGTCTGGACGGTGGACAGCTTTTGCAGAAAATGAAGCATCCACAACGTCAGCATCATCATGACTTTACCCCGACGGCTACTGCCACGTGGCCACCCAACTATCCGTATGCGCCTCAAAAGCCATGCGCCTCAGACCCTTCACTGATCCCTAAAGACAGAAGGAGAGTCTCCAATCGAAGCTTTGCATGCGCCTCAAAAGCCATGCGCCCCAGACTGATCTCTAATCCCGAAAGACAGAAGGAAAGTCGCTTGCATGCGCCTCAAAAGCCATGCGCCCAGAACCGCTCGTGACTCCTAAAGGTCACGAGCCAAAGTCTCATCATGCGCCCAATCCAAGGCGCATCCCACCAAATCATCCCCCCATCAGATCCGAGATCTCCGAGCCATGAGTCGACGACACGTGTCCTTTGACTCAACCCATCCAAGATTTCAGCAACAGAAAGATCTTCTCCTCTGCTACGTGCCGGCTCACAACAGCAGCATGAAGAATTCAACCCCTTGAGTAGGGCGCATCATCCATGCGCCTCCATCAGCAGTCTCCACGTGGCGTCCCCACGTACCGGCGCATCCTACATATGCGCGCATGAGCAGCCAACCTGCCCAGATATAAATAGAGGAATCATTTCCTTCTTCCACACACACAGACCTACACATACGGACAATACAGAGAGATATCACCAGAGAGGCAGATACAGACACTCAACGTCTTCCTCCTCTCAGCGAGCTCCAGCACCCAGAGCAATCTACACCTTCAGAAAACCGATAACCGTCGTCAGCCCGTCAACGGAGTCAACGCATTACCACTCGCTCCATTGGCACTTAGGACCCAGATTAAACAAAAGTGTACTCCTAGGACTACATCCAAGTCCTATATTGTAACACTGTTCTGTTTGTATTAAGATTTGCAATCAAACAATTTTAATGGCAAACAGCTGGTACTCAAAAGTACGCTATTGGAAATTATCTTAAATTCCAGTTTGTTGACTCTAGAGATATCTTTTCTCAAATCATTGAATTTCAAGTTCTTTTAAATGATTTGAAAACTGAGGATATTGAACTCCCTGATGCTTTCATCTCTGGTTGTTTGGTTGAGAAACTACCTGAATCATGGAAAGACTACAAGGACAAGGTGAAGCACAAAAGGAGGCAGATGAGTCTGGAAGACGTGATTATTCATGTTCGGATTGAAAAGAAAAATAGGAAACTTGACGCAAGATTAGCTACGGAGTTTGACTCTAAGGCTAATATTGTGGAAGGTAATCCCAGTTCTAGTTCTAATCGGTTTAGGAGAAATTCTAAGAAAATCGATAAGAAATCTTCTATTTCGAAGACTAACAATTCCCGTCCTTTTAAGAAGAATAAAGGAAATTGTTATGTTTGTGGAAAACCCGGACATCATGCTTTTCAGTGCAGACACAAGAAGGATGGAGACAACAAAGATGTCACTCCGAAAGCTAATATAGTGAAGGATGATGTCTTTGCTGCTGTTGTCTCTGTTGTGAACATGGTGGCTGAGAAAAAAGACATGATTATTGATTCTGGAGCAACCCGTCACATCTGTGGTGACATAAAGTCTTTCTCAGAGTACACCCAAGTGAAAGATGGAGAAGAACGAGTCTATATGGGTGACTCTAGGCCTGTACCCGTCCTGGGAAAAGGCACAGTTCTTCTCAACTTGACTTGTGGAAAAAAACCCTTTTACTGGGTAATGTACTGCATGTTCCTGACATTCGCTGCAATCTGATCTCTGTGTCACTTTTGGTTCAAGCTGGAATCAAAGTGAACATGGAATGCAACAAAGTAGTGCTTTCTAAGAATAAGACATTCATAGGGAAAGGGTATTGTAACCAGGGTTTATTTCTTTTGAATGTACTCAAAACTGTTATTAATGAAAATTCTGCTTCTTCTGCTTACATGGTTGACTCTTTTGATTTGTGGCATGGTAGATTAGGACATGTTTCTGTACCTTATAATAAGGAAATGAGAAAAACTGGTTTATTGCCTAACATCACTAAACCAACGAATGATAAGTGCGAAGTATGTGCTGAAGTTAAAGCCATCAAAAAGGGTTGTTTACCTGTTATTTTTAGAGATAATACTGATTTGCTTTCCTTAGTTCACACCGATCTTGCTGAATTTAGAAGCTTAATGTCTAGAGGAGGGAAATATTATAATATTACCTTTATAGATGATTTCTCTAGATACACGAAAGTATATCTCCTTAGAAACAAGCATGAAGCAGGTGAGATGTTTCTGAAATATAAAGCTGAAGTTAAGAATCAACTAGATAGAAAAATTAAAAGGCTTAGGTCAGATAGGGGAGGTGAATATGAGTCTAATCCTTTTGCTGACCATTGTGAACAACTTGGCATAATTCATGAGACTACCCCTCCATATTCACCTGAATCGAATGGGGTAGCTGAAAGAAAGAATAGAACCTATAAAGAGATGATGAATGTTATGCTGGTTAATTCAGGTGCACCCCTGAACTTGTAGGGGGAAGCCATCCTATCTGCTTGTTTTGTTCAGAACAGAATACCTTATAAAGCAACTGGCAAGACACCCTATGAGTTATGGAAAGGCTATACGCCTAACCTAAAATATCTCAGAATGTGGGGGTGCCTCGCCAAAGTTCTGTTAGTAGGACCTAAAAAGACAAAATTAGGTTCTAGAACTGTTGATTGTGCGTTCATTGGTTATGCTAATAACAGTGCTGCTTATAGATTTTTGGTGGTTAAGAGTGACTCTGACCAGGTTGCTGTCAATACTACTCTGGAAACCAAAAATGCTGATTTCTTCGAAACTATTTTTTTCTTGGAAGACTAGTCTCGAAAGAACTGTTAACCATACCGAACGTATCTCTGAGACTCCTGAAAATTTAGAATTTGAATTGAGAAGGAGTAAAAGAGCGAAGATATCCACCAATTTTTGTGATGATTTTCACATGTTTCATGTGGATGATGATCCGATAACCTATGATAATATTATGCATTCTAGAGACGCACCTTTCTGGATAGAAGCAATCAACAGTGAGTTAACCTCAATTATGTCTAATCATACTTGGGAAGTTGTTGATTTATCTCCTGGTGCTAGAGCTATAGGTTGCAAATGGATCTTCAAGAAGAAACTAAGAGCAGATGGCTCTATTGAGAAATACAAGGCTAGGTTGGTTGCGAAGGGATTCTCCCAGAAGAAAGACATAGACTATTTTGACACTTTCGCCCCTGTGACACGAATCTCTTCTATTAGGATCTTAGTTGCATTGGCAGCAGTTCATAAGTTAATTATCCATCAAATGGATGTGAAAACTGCTTTCTTAAATGGTGATTTAGAGGAGGAGATTTATATGTCACAGCCAGAAGGTACTATTGTACCGGGTAGTGAGAAGAAAGTATGCAAACTAGTTAAGTCTTTATATGGGTTGAAACAGGCACCTAAACAATGGCATGAGAAATTTGATTCTGTGATGGTGTCTAATGGATACCTGATCAATGATGCAGACAAATGCGTATACTATAAGTCTTTTAATAATTCTTATATTATGCTTTGTCTCTATGTGGATGACATGCTTATTTTGGGACCTAACCTTGATATTATAAATGAGACCAAAAGATTTTACTTCAAATTTTGATATGAAAGATCTTGGTGAAGCTGGTGTAATCTTAGGTATTAAAGTTGTAAAGACAAAAGATGGTCTTACATTGTGTCAAGAATACTATGTCGAGAAGTTTTTGAAAAGATTTGGATATTATGACTGTAAGAGGGTGTCGACGCCATAAGATGCTAATATCCATCTTAAGAAAAACAAAGGACATAGTGTCTCTCAGAAAGAATATGCTCAAATTATTGGTAGCTTAATATACTTGATCATGAACTGCACGAGGCCTGACATAGCTTATGCTGTTGGCAGACTGAGCAGATATACTCAGAGTCCTAGTAAGGAACACTGGGTTGCCATTGAGAGATTAGCCAAGTACTTAAAAGGTACCATTAATCATGGGATATCTTTCAAAGGGTCCCCACCTGTGCTAGAGGGTTATTGTGATGCTAACTGGATCTCAGATTCAGATGAGATCAAATCCACTAGTGGTTATGTGTTTACACTCGGTGGGGGTGCAGTGTCTTGGAAATCTACCAAGCAAACATGTATAGCTCGTTCAACCATGGAGTCCGAGCTAATCGCCTTAGAGAAGGCATGTTCTGAGGCTGAGTTGCTTAGAAACCTCTTAGCGGATCTTCCCATTAGTGTAAATGCTCTTCCTCCTGTGCCTATGCATTGTGATTGTCAAGCTGCTATTGAAAAGGCAAAAAGCAATATTTACAATGGAAAAAGTAGACATATACGTCTAAGACATACAGTGGTAAAACAGCTGTTAAAATCCGGAGTTATATCCTTGGATTATGTGAGGTCAGAGTTGAATTTGGCCGATCCTCTGACCAAATCACTTAATAGGAGGCAAGTGGAAGATACGTCGAGGGGAATGGGACTTATGCCTAAAACTGAAGACAAGAGTGATGGTAACCCCACCTATTTGATTGGTGATCCCATGACTTAGGTTCATAGGGGTAAGAACAAGTCACTGGTTGTTTTTGTGTACTATCGACTATTGTATTTGAGATGTCCTATTCTTATGACGAGATAGTACTGTATTTATGAATACAACTACTGCAGTGAGAAGGTTGAGCTTTGCTCTTATTAGAATCCATATCCCAAATCTTGAGGTTGTGTGTCTAAACTGCAGTACACACTTGATGGAAATCTACCTATACGAGTGAGGAACTAGGTCGGTTCCTAGAGCACTCATGAAAAACCAGGAATCAGCGCAGGACCAAAAAGCGCAAAACTGCAGAATAGTGAAGTACTAAGAATTACAATGTGGATGCAAGTCCTCTGTTCACATTTAAGGTTGTTGGTTCATAGAAAATTGTTTCACCAACCTCCTGTGAACAAGTCTTGCTATCCTAATGGCTGGTTCATAGCTGAAAGGCACCAGTACTTAGGCATTGTGTTCGTGCTATGGCTAGCAGATGAGACAACCACATATTTCAAAATATGTGGGGGAGGTGTAGTCGGTATAGACATAGCATGTGTGGTGTATTTTGAAATAGTGGAGGATTGTTGGAACTCTTGTTTTAGTTCCACTTTGTAAGTATTTCAAATACACCATAGACAAAAGGAAAGAGACTTTTGTTTAGTCCCACATCGCTTAAAACCCACACTTGTGAGTGGGTATATATATGTTTACACCTTCTACATGGTTGTGATGGGTGGGTAGTAAGAGGGGTGCTCGCGCGCCCGGGAGGGGCATTGGGCTAGAATGCACCCGGTTTGGAGGAAAGCTCCAAAAAATCTTAATGCGCATGTGCGGGCACGTCGCACGCGCAGGCGGGGTACAAATTCGGGCCGTTTAGCCTCGCGCGTAGGCGGGACACGACCCTACTTTTTGCATTTTCTCTTGGTAGTGAGCTCGCAATTTATGCGGTCCATTATTTAACCGCTACTACTCATTCAACACGTCTCATACACGTTCCTGATTCTCCTCATGAGATTTGGTTCACGATCTAACAGTTTTAGAGTTTTACAACTCTATTTATTCATTCGTTCTTCACAGAAAGAACACACCGCTGAGATCCAAAACCACCAAATAGAGAGAGATCAGAAACGCTGTCGTTCGTCTTCTTTTCTGTTCGATTGTAGGTTGCAGATAGGTACTGCTATCTGTAACTCGTTGTTGTATCCTGGAGGAAAGTCGCCGTTCGAGCCTTACAGTTACGATAAGGGGCGAATCTTTTCTTGAGGACAGTGATTCACACGCCTCAACGATCCTAACTTCTGTTCTACGAAGCTATTACTCCAACACTTATCTTCAGCTATGGTGATGGCATTAAAATCACCAATGCAGCACCAAGGGACATTAAATGAATCAGAGAGAGTCTTAATAGACTCTCAGAGTAATGGCCGTTCTTTCTTCCTTGGGCACCCATAAACACAAAGGAGATTCCAGCTCGGGGTATCATCATCTTTTTAATGGAAAGAATAATAAGATTGGGAGAGGAATGAGAGACTGGAGCATGGATATCATCAGCCCAGCCTTGCCAGAGTCCTTCCGATCGGCCTGTCGGGAGAACAAAGTGAGTATTGGGGAATCCTAAAGAAGGCAGAATTTGGGAGGAGTATTGTGGTGGTGAGAGGGTTTCAGAGAGAAAGAAAACAGAGGGGTGGGTTGCGGAGAGGAATGAGCGGAGGGTTTGGACTGTCGTGGCATTCCTCAGCCCACGACAGTTCCAGGAAAATACTAACATTTGTTTAGCGGCTGGTGGAGATCAGCCGCCATAACCGTTGTATGTTGGGGATTGGAGAAGGGCCACATAACGCCTCTGCCACATGCTGGTTTGATGTAGAGGACAGCATCTCCCTGACTAGAGAATGAGAGGGGGCATCACCTCCGGATCCACTCGAATTATCTTCACAGGATATGGGTGCAGTAGCATCTCCCCGATCCTCCATATGGCGGCGATCCACTGGGCGGTGTTGAATTGCCTTGTACTCTCCTTCTTTAATTCTAGGTTGCGCAAGACCGCAATCCTATCTCTTTCCGCAGCAGTCCAGTCTTCCCCAATAAGTGATTTAAAAGTCTCTCTTTCTTTGCATGCATTTATGGAGTGGCCGACTTTAGCGCAGAAAATGCACATCCGAGGTAGACGTTCATATTTGATAATGGTCGTCCCCATCGATTGCCCATCGATCAAGGTGGAAATTGATTTCTTTAAAGGCTTAGTGATGTCAATGATAATTTTAACCCTAGCAAAAGTTTTCCACTTAGAATTTTATTCTAAGTGAAAATAAATAATTTTCAGTTAGAAGTAGCTCCAAATTTATAAGTAAATTTTGTTTACTTATTGGATTGCTTAAGGATTTATTGCATCGGAAAAGTCTAATATGCTCATGTACAAATTGAAAAAAAATCACTTATCCAAATTTTAACAGAAACTAGTTTTTCTATTAAGCTGTGTTTGATTAGGCTTTTTTTCCATGGAAAATATTTCCACCTTAAATTTTCCACCAATTGTAGTGTTTGATTGTCACGCCCCAGAACCAGAATACTGGAGAGCGGGGGCAGACATAGCCAGCTACGTATAACGGAATGGAATCCACCCCGCTATACGGTCACGGCTGTCTAGATATGTGAGGGTTTCACTACAATCCATCAGTCTCTTAAGGTCATAAAATAGCCTATTGTCTCAATCTCAACCAACTAATAATAATCACAAGATATCAGATCACCAAATATACAATTGTAAGGCGTCCCAAACATTACATATCCAGATGATCATGAAGCTAGTCGTACAAAATGTAAGGACTAGCAAGAGTTTAAGTCATACATGATCAACCTCGAGTTGCCAATCATGCTTACAGCCCGTAGGCAGACAGTAAATAAAGTTGCAAACGAGCTAACACTTGCTCGGCGGCTAAACGCCTCAAAAGAATAATTTTACAATAGAGTGGGAGAGCAAAAATAAACTCACTCGTTGTCCTGGTTACGCCTGGTGACCACCATCGGGCTGAAAAGCAGGGAGATCCTTTGGTGCTGCTCCGGTATCTGGCCATACAAAACCAGCTGGGTCAGACCCCAGAAAGAGCAAGTGCCACAAAGGAGGCTTCACTTAGGAACTAAAACCAGCAAATTAGCACAAGAATACAATTACATAAAAAGGCAGTAGTTTAAGAAAAAACATGATTGGGTAATCATAAGAGACAATCTTGCATAGAATCACTAAAAGACATGACATATGGAAAAGCATGTCAGGATGATATACGATGAGATAACCATGGGACTATTCAGATAGCTAGGTTACAACCCGTAAACCAAACAAGGACCGGGGTTGTAACCCTTCGTCTGAACGGAACTTGGTTTCTCTCACCATTTATCGGCAAGATAAATATAAGAAATCAGGTCAAGTGACATTCTGGAGTGACAATCATTATGGTGACAATCTGGAGAGTACAAGGCATTAAAGTGACAATCATTATAGTGACAATCTGGAGAGTACAAGGCATTAGAGTGACAATCTGGAGTGACAATCATTATAGTGACAATCTGGAGAGTACAAGGCATTAGAGTGACAATCTGGAGTGACAATCATTCAATCATTCTGGTACAATCTTATAATTAATCAATTCTAGACAATACTATACTGGACTAGACTCCATCCAATCAATCACGGCCAATCATTGCCTACGGCTTTCTACATTAACTAACTAGGGTTATCACAATCCTAGTTACTAGCAAGATGCAATGAGATGCTCCAAGTAGTCACAGGCCCTGCAGCTATCCAGGTTATCCAGGCAATCATTATAGTGACAATTCAGAGAGTACAATGCATTAGAGTGACAATAGAGTTCAATTATTTAAGTGACAATCAAGAGTGCCCCACATAACAGTGGGCTGGAAATGTGCCCTACTCGTCGGCAGGCTACAAGTCCAAACATTTGCGGCCGGGATAACGGGATTGCCTGTAACTGGGGAACATCTCTTCATGTCTAGTGAATTATACTAGTCATTAACCTTAGTCCATTTCAGTAGGTACTCCTGACCGTGGTACTCAGGAGTTTCCTCCTAGACATGATACAAGACAGGACTGGATTATTTGTACAAGCACAATCGCCCACGGTGTCAGGATCAATTATACAGGTCATGTCATGTCAGGTAGCCGTCGCAACAGCTATTCGAGAAATCATGTCAAGTTATCATGTCAGGTGTACTTCGTCAGGAGTGCGCCACGACGGGCCACTATCAGTTCATGTTAGGTTATCATGTCAGGAGTGCACCACTACGGGTCACTATCAGGTCGTGTTCAATTATCAATTCCAAACATACAAATGAATTCATGATTTTCAAGTTCAGGACAAAAGGCGTAAGGATATAAAATGGACGTAAAATATCTAATAGAGGTAAAGCGTACTCATGTTGTACTGAAGTTACAAGATACATGATAATAATAAAAGAACAATAGTAACAATAGTAGCAATAATAATGTAACAGGGCACGACAGGGAAGTCCATGCGGCTGGGTCCAGGCAGAATTCTATGCGGCTGAGACAACAGGGTCTTATGCGGCCAGGGATAACGATTCTTATGCGGCTGGGAATAATTTCCCATGCGGCTCAACTGATATGGGTTCATGCGGTCAGGTTGGACGAAATCCCATGCGGCCCAATTTAGATGAGTCACATGCGGCTCGGGGGGGGGAGTGAGCTCCATGCGGCTCAGAGAGTTAGTCATATGCGGCTGAGGCAAATTAAGTCTCATGCGGCCAAGGGAGAATGTTCCCATGCGGCTGGACAGGGCAGGGTCTTATGCGGCCAGTCTGAGCAAGGCTATGCGGCTCGATCCAAGTCAAGTCCCATGCGGCCAGGGGATATGGAATCCTATGCGGCTCAACGATCCAGATATGCGGCTGGCGGAAAACCGAATCCATGCGGCTCAAAATGAATACTTGCCGCATGAACTTGTCATGCGGTCAAGTGCTGCCATGCGGCTCAGGACTGTGCTTCTTCTCCAAATTTTCGAGAAGAAGCACACCAAGAAACCATGGCTGCCATGAAGCATAAAACCCTCATCCGGAGTCCAAATCCGGACTTCCTTAGGTCAAAATGGGGTAGAACGAGCTACTCTACAACATGGAACCAACAAAACTTGAAAGCAACAATGTTAAATAGATCAAAATCCAGAAAATCCGAAATTAAAATAAACTTAGATCTACAAGAATCTAGCCATGGAAACGGAAAATGTCAAGTACTAAAGAGTGTTAAAATGCTACAAGGAAGAGAATGAAACAATAATATTTGGGTTCCTCCATGAAGCAAGATGCACTTGCCTAGCTCTCTCTCTCTCTCCCTCTCACTCACAGGTTGGTGAGAAATTTAATGGTGAAGGAAGATGATGATGAATGAAGAGAGAGAAATGAGATAGTGCATTAATAAAGGGGTTGGTGGTGGTAGGTAGGAGTGGTTCTCATATAAAACCAAACCAAGCCAAGCCAACCGAACCGAACCAAGCCAATGCAATTACCATAGGGAACCACAAGCCAATTAAACAAATTAAACAATATTAATCAAAATTAACTAATCATGATTAAGCAAAATACGGGTCCAAAACACGTATACGTATACTAAATACGTATCACGGATTTGGGACACTACATTGATAGCTTATGTTTTCCATGGAATTATTTTCCAAAAAACTATCATTTTCCATATTTTCTTCTAAAATGGTGGAAAATGAAACTTGTCCAACCCATAGGAAAATATCATTTTCCATGGAAAATAATTATTTTTCGTGGAAAATAATGACAATCAAACACCCAAATTAAATTTTCCATGGAAAATTTTAAAATTCCATGGAAATTTTTTTCTAGGAAAATGATTCCATGGAATTAATTTCTTTTCCACGTATTTTCCACCATGCAATCAAACACACACTTATAAACATAATTACTCATTCCTCTTTTATTTTACTTCCTAACAACCAATAATTTTTTTCTCTTTCCGTCCAAAACAGTTCCAAAATTCGTCCCCAAAACATCATCATTTTTTCAGCATCTATTCCGACTTTGCGGGATAATAGCTCCCGACTCAGACGTCCGAATCGCTTCTTTCTTTCTTTTTTGAATCGTCTCTTGGTAACATTTCTGAATCTATAATTTAAATTTTGGATTGTCATCTAGCTAGTATCCACGTTTTATATAAGGGGGCATAATAGTAAAATAGTACTTATAAATGACAAAAAAATAGCAAAAATCACTTATAAGTGGAAAAAAAAATCACTACAGGTGAAAAAAAAAACATATTTTATAAGTGCACTTAGAAGTGAAATAGAGTAAGTGAGAGTCATTTTTTATTTATTTCGCAAACGCTATTGTTCGTGCGAGACGACATCCTCTTTAAAGAAGACAATTTATAAAGGCACTGCAAAAATTATTCGGGGTTGTCCAAGTATTTATACGTTTGTCATTCAAATTTTATATTAAGGGACCGTCCATTGCGGATATAGGACTGTGAAATTTTATGAAAACGCATTGTACAAGGGAGGACCTTGAGCCCACCCTAAATTTTTTTTGTTTTTTTTTTTTTATATATATTTTTTGTTGAATTTTTTTTTGAGTTTGTACTTTTCTTCGGATTGAAAGCAACGTCAATGGAGGATTCGAACCCACGAAACCCTTCCCCCAGGATACCCAATGGCCTACACCTCCATTGACAATTTTTTTGGTTCTTTTTATGTGAGTCAGACTATTTTTATAAGGTTTATTAAGTTTTAGGGTTACACAAGTCCTTCCAAACTTGAGTTTCTGGTTCGGTCTTTACTGACATGTTAGCAATACAGAGCTCCTACGTTGTCTGCAGTTTGTAATCGCGGACGTGAGTGTTGGCCGACGTTGCGGCCGGCCATTGGTCCCCTGTTCCGGATGGGATCTGAAGATAACATGAGAGTAATGGCCGGTGGTCAAGTCTGCAGTTATAAACTGCAAAAAAAAATATAACTACGGGCAAAATATCATATTTTCGCTAGCAATAAGCAAAGAAAGAGCTTCAATCAAATGATCCACATGTAAATTATTACGATGACGATGACGACGACCACGACGACGACGACGACGAAAGAATTCCATAGGTAGCGTCCACGTACGAGCAGTATACCAAAAGGCAATCATAAGGAAGAAAAAGAAAACGAGAATCGAGCTTAGCGATCGAGCTCAGCTGACCAATTCCTTCGCCAGCTAGCTTTCATGGTCGGATCGGCGCCATGCGATCCCTCGTCGACAAATACTTTAAGAAGAAGAACAAGAAGGCCATCGAGTCGAAATTAGAGGAGGAGAAGGAAGAAGCACCAGCAGCACATATATTGCAGGAGCTATAGCTCTGTCAATGACATAATCAGCAGGTGAAGCTTGTTTAATCTAATCAACTGCAGCAAGCTATAATCAAATAGGAACACAAGCCAAGTCAATGACTCAATGACGATCCCCATTTCGTGCAAGTCTTCGAGCTGAACCATGACACGTCGATACCAACCATATCAGAAAACGTTGTGTGTCGTATCTGCTGCCGTCCGCTACAGCGACTGCTGGCCACCTTGATATTTCTTGTCCTCATGTGTCTGTCGTGTATTTAACAATACTCGAACAAAGTTTATTTAGTATTTCTCATAAATATTTTATACATATAATTACTTGCACACAATCCTTGTTAGGCCTCATAGTTAGATAAATTAAACGGAGATCACACCTAAACTTACATGTTAAGTTCATCCTCCAACCACGTCTTGGATGGTCAAGGTGGTTATTTAGGGTTTTTTTTCCACTTATAAATAAATTTTATTTATTTTGTGTGAGCCGCACTTATAAGTGAATTTAATCTCAATAAATGTTTTCATTTTCGTACCAATAAATAATTTTCACTTAGAAGTAGCTCCAAATTCATAGGTAAATTTTGTTTACTTATTGGATTACTTAAGTATTTATTGCATCGAAAAAGTCTAATATATTCATGTACAAATTGAAAAAAAAAAATCACTTATCCAAATTTTAACAGAAACTAGTTTTTCTATTATAAACATAATCACTCATTCCTCTTTTATTTTACTTCCTAACAACCAATAATTTTTTTCTCTTTTCCGTTCAAAATAGTTCCAAAATTCGTCCCCAAAACATCATTTTTTCAGCATCTATTCCGATTTTGCGGGATAATAGCTCCCGACTCAGACGTCCGAATCGCTTCTTTTTTTTTGTGGATCGTCTCTTGGTAACATTTGTGAATCTATAATTTAAATTTTGGATTGTCATCTAGTATCCACGTTTTATATAAGGGGGCATAATGATAAAATAGTACTTATAAATGACAAAAAAAAAAAAAAGCAAAATCACTTATAAGTGGAAAAAAATCACTACAAGTGAAAGAAAAAAAAAATTATAAGTGCACTTAGAAGTGAAATGGAGTAAGTGAGAGTCGTTTTTTATTTATTCGCAAACGCTATTTTTCGTGCGAGACGACGTCCTCTTTAAAGAAGACAATTTATATAAAGGCACTGCAAAAGTTATTCGGGACTGTCCAAGTATTTACACGTTTGTCATTCAAATTTTCTATTAAGGGACTGTCCATTGCGGATATAGGACTGTGAAATTTTATGAAAACGCATTGTACAAGGGAGGACCTTGAGCCCACCCTAACAAAATTTTGCTTTTGTTTTTTTAATATATAGTTTGTGTTGAATTTTTTTTTTTTTTTGGCTTAATTGCTACTTGATACCCTCAACTATTACCGTTTTTCAACTTTGTACCCTAAACTTTTTTTCGTAACAATTTGATACCTCAACTATTTTTTTTTTCAACTTAGTACCTAACATTTTAAAAAAACCCAAAATGCCCTTCCCTTCCCTCCCACCCCCTCCCCCACTCCAGCCACCCCCCCTGCTAGCTCCGGCCGAAACCTCCCCCCCCCCTCCTCGCTTTCGGCCAACCTCCCCCCATCCTCGCTTCCGGCCAACCTCCCCCCCCCCCCCCCCTCTTCGCTTCCGGGCCACCCCCTGCCCCGCCTCCCGCCCCGCACCCCCCCTTCCCAGCCTCCCCTCCTTCCGCTGCCGAGCCCTAGGGGAGAGGCGGGAGGGGGCGGACGGCCGGAGCGAGGGGGGGGGATGGCCTGAAGCGAGCAGGGGGGAGCTGCGGCCGGAGCTAGCAGAGGGGGGGGGGGAGCTGCGGTCGGAGCTAGCAGAGGGGGGGGGGGGGGGGCGAAGCGAGCAGGGGGGAGGGGGGTTAAGGGGTAGGGGCATTTTTGTCCAAAATAATATTCGGGTATCAAGTTGTTACAAAAAAAAAGTTTAGGGTACAAAGTTGAAAAACGGTAATAGTTGAGGGTATCAAATAGCAATTAAGCCTCTCTTTTTTTTTGAGTTTGTACTTTTCTCCGGACTGAAAGCAACGCCTCGACTCAGGATACCCAATGGCCTACACCTAGGGATGGCAATATCCCCCCAAACCCGACGGAGACCCGATTTTTTTACCCGATGGGGACGGATTTGGGAATTTTAAAATACGGATGGGGACGGGGATGGGGATTAAAAAAATCCCAGATCGGATTCGGGGACGGGTATGGGTATAGTACTCCCCGCCCCGATAAATTTCCGACCCTGATTACGTATATCCATATGTGCAACCCTTTGGAAATGGTATATTCTCTTGATCTAACTATTAATATATATATTTATTTTATGAAAACCATTATTAATATGCCATGTTTTTTTGAATGAAAATAATTTTTTAAACTTATATAATGTACATGAAAATTTGTTAATCGAATGAGAGACGGAGATGAGAAAATTCGGCCCCGAAAGTGCTAACGGGGCGGGGGACGGGGACGGAGAATGCATTGTTTAACGGGGATGGGGATGGGGGTAAAAAATAAAACCCGACGGGGAATGGGTACGGGGATAGGGATTTAAACACTACTCGGGGATGGGGATGGGGGATATGGTCCCCGACCCCTACCCACCCCATTGCCAACCCTACCTACACCTCCATTGACAATTTTTTTGGTTCTTTTTATATAAGTCAGACTATTTTTATAAGGTTTATTTAGTTTTAGGGTTACACAAGTCCGCCCAAGCTTGAGTTTCTGGTTCGGCCTTTACTAACAGGTATTGTCCGCAATTTGTAATCGCGGACGTGATCGTCGGCTGGCGTTGCGGCCGTCCATTGACCCCCGGTCCGGATGGGACTTGAAGATAGCAGAAGAGCAATGACCGGCCGCGTCACGTCGGCCGATGGTCACGCCCTCAGTTACAAACTTCAAAAAGATATAACCGCTGGCAACATATCATATTTTCGCTAGCAATAAGCAAAGAAAGAGCTTCAATCAAATGATCCACATGTAAATTATTACGATGACGACGACGACAACGAAAGATTCCATAGGTAGCGTCCACACGTACGAGCAGTATACCAAATGGCAATCATAAGGAAGAAAAAGAAAACGAGAATCGAGTTTAGCAATCGAGCTCAGCTGACCAATTCCTTTGCCAGCTAGCTTTCATGGTCGGGTCGGCGCCATGCGATCCCTCGTCGACAAATACTTTAAGAAGAACAAGAAGAAGGCCATCGAGTCGAAATTAGAGGAGGAGAAGGAAGAAGCACCAGCAGCAGCCAGGAGGATGTTGTCTCTTTGCTCGAGGGGGGCTACTACTTCGGCCTCCACTCCCGCCGGGAGCTACAAGCACGAGAGGCCTGCGCCCAAGACCTCCACGATGGCGACGCGCGCAAGCTTCGCTCGCTCCGCCAAGTCCGCCATCTTCCCCAACACCCACTTCACCAACCACGAGTCCCTCCCTTCGCTCGCCGACGCCTCGGCCGCCTTCGCCGCCGCCTTCCCGCCCTACGGGGACACGCAGCAGGCCGACCGCATCCGAGAGGACGAGTACGCCCACCTGGAGGGCCACGCCTGCCTCGACTACACGGGCCTCGGCCTCTTCTCCCACGCGCAGCTCCACTCGTGCTCTAATTCTTCTTCTTTCTTCAACATCTCCTACAGGCCCACCAGCCTGGCGTCCCACGTGCAGTACGGCGCCGACGAGAGCGGGGTCGAGTCCGCGATGAGGCGCAGAATCATGGGCTTCCTCAACGTGCCGGAAGACGACTACAGCATG
The DNA here is from genome assembly GCA_029216955.1 of Iris pallida. NCBI lineage: Eukaryota > Viridiplantae > Streptophyta > Magnoliopsida > Asparagales > Iridaceae > Iris > Iris pallida. Next base: position 1,361,524 of record JANAVB010024800.1, on the reverse strand, counting down.
GTCTGCACCGCCAACAGGACCGCCGCCTTCCGTCTGCTGGCGGAGGCCTATCCGTTCCGGTCGAGCAGGAGGCTGCTGACGGTCTACGACCACGAGAGCGAGGCCGTGAGCGCGATGTCCGAGTGCGCCGCCCGGAGGGGCGCCAAGCCCGCGTCCGCCAGCTTCTCCTGGCCGAGCCTGAGGATCCAGTCGGCCAAGCTGAAGGCCGCGCTGATGAGCGGGAGGGGGAGGAGGGGCCTGCTCGTGTTCCCGCTCCAGTCGCGGGTGACCGGCACCAGGCACCCCTACTTCTGGATGAGGATGGCGCAGGAGAACGGCTGGCACGTGCTGCTCGACGCGTGCGCGCTGGGGGCCAAGGACCTGGACGCCCTCGGCCTGTCCCTCATCCGTCCCGACTTCCTGATATGCTCCTTCTTCAAGCTGGTCGGGGGGGACCCGTCGGGGTTTGCCGGTCTGTTCATCAAGAAGTCGAGCAGCGCGGTCATGGAGGCGTCGGCCGCGAGCGTCGGCATCGTCAGCCTAGTCCCCGCACGAGGCGCAGATATTGATTTCTCAGGCACTGCGAGCTCCGTCGAGTGGGATAGCACGAGCTCTGCACCGGTGCCTACTCCAGTACTACTCTGCGGCGACGACGAGCAATTCAAGAGGTTCGAGCACGGAGAGACGTCCGAGCAGCACGGGCCGGTCGCTGCAGAGGACGGAAAGGGAGGCGAAGCCGAGGAAATAAAATGCAGAGGCCTGGACCACGCGGACGCTCTGGGACTGATGCGCATCAGCTGCAGGCTGAGGTGCCTCAGCAACTGGCTGGTCATCGCGCTGGCGAAGCTCCGGCACCCCAGCTCGGAGAACGGCCACGCTCTGGTGAGGATCTACGGGCCGAGGGTGAGGTTCGACAGGGGCCCGGCGCTGGCGTTCAACGTGTTCGACTGGAAAGGGGAGAAGGTGGAGCCGGCGCTCGTCCAGAAGCTCGCGGACAGGAGCGGCATCTCTCTCGGCTGCGGCTTGCTGCGCAACATATGCTTCCCGGAGGGGTACGAAGAGCCGAGGGATGCCGCCATCATCGTTGGTCAAAAGGAGAGCGCTTGTAGCAGCAGCAGCTCTGCAGGGATCTCCGTGTTGAATGCCTCGCTCGGGTTCTTGTCCAACTTCGGAGATGCCTACAGGCTCTGGTCCTTCGTTGCCAAGTTCCTCGACGCCGATTTTGTCGAGAAGGAGAGATGGAGATACGTGGCTCTCAATCAGAAAATGGTCGAGGTATAATAGACTTATTAAAAATCTGAGTCCGATACGAAGAGATACGATGATACAATTTGCTACTGAATTTTTTGTAACAAAATGTATAATCTTGGCGCTTTGTCCTCCTTATTCCATACTATTTATAGTCGAGACGAACTTAAAAATATTCTTTTGTTGTCGAGGAAGTGTGTGTGATTTATGCGATGACTAAGATTCAACATTATTGGTCATTGTTAGTGCAGTGCGAATTGAGAAAATCAGTTTACAGTAGTGTGACATTGTCTGCAAAATTGAGAAAATCGTTGAGGTGTTCCTGTATTTACTGTTATGTACCATAAGGCCTCGTTTGGTTCGCGGAATGGAAAGGAAAGGAAACTGATTCCTTGATATTTTTTTTCCTTCAGGAAATTATAAATTCTATAAACTTTCCTTTCCGGTGTTTGGAAAGATCGGAATTATAGCCGGAATGTATCTTTAATTTTCATTATAGTGTTTGGTGTTTGTAAGGAAAAGAAACAAAATCAAGTCAATTTTCCAAAAATACCCTCGTGCTAATAAAAATAATTATTACTTAGAAATATTTTTGTCTAAAAAATATTATGGATAAAAATGGTAAATAATATTATGAACATGGATATTTTGGTCAAAATATTTTGTAATAAATGCGGGAAAGTTGGAGGGAAAGTGATTCCTTAGATAAATGGGAGGAACCACTTTCCCCCCTATTTTTCTACCTCTTGGGAATCATTTTCCCTTTCCAACAACTTTCATTTGGCTCCCAAACATAGGAAAGGAATCACTTTCCTTTTCCAAGCTCAAATTCCGGTAACCAAACGAGGCCTAGGCCTCGTTTGGTTCGCGGAATCTCCCGGTTGGGAAAGGAAAGTGATTACTTTTTTTATGTTTGGGTGCTCAAGGAATTGAGGAGGAAAGGAAAGTGATTTCCAATAGAAGGGAAATTAGGAGGAAAAGTGATTCCATCCATCCAAGGAAGGAATCACTTTTCCACATTGAATTATTCATTTTTCTTTCCAAATTCCTTGGCATTGCCAAACATCGGAAAGGAAAATCAATAGAAATTAAAGTTTCCCAAAGGAAAGGAAATGACAAGGAATTGATTTCCTTTCCTTTCCATTCCGCGAACCAAACGAGGCCTAAAAGCATATTTTGGTAGAAACTAGTGTGTCATCTTTCCTCAACTTCAATGTGTTAACTGGGCCGGGAGTGGTTCTGGACCTAGAGTTGATTGGGTTTGATTGGATTTGGTCAAGTCTGTCCGATCTTGAATAAAGGGTCGGTTTGGGCCGAACTGGAGACCAAAATATTAAATTCTCCACGCCCTGAGTCTCTGAGCCGATTCGGATTAGACCGGATTGAGTCCAATTTGGGTGTGGACTGGTTCGATCAGGACCGTTTATTAAAAAATATTTTAAGAAATTATTTTTGGTTTATTAAGGTTTATTAAAAAAAAAATCCGGTTTGAGGGACCAAAATATTGTCATCAAATTATTGTCGGGTGTATTTGATCAAAATAACCCCTCCCCTCCGCACCAACGTTCATAATAGGAGATCAAATGGTATTAAAAAAAAAAAAAATCAAACAGGGCCAGGGGAGAGGAAACTTAATTCGACCAAAAACTAGTAGATAGATTTGTTCTGGACGTTGACTGGACCTGGACCGACCTAGTTTGAGTTTTGATCGAGGCGGACTTCAAGCCGCCCGGTCCAAATCATGATTTTGAACTCAAGTAAAACAACGTCCTAAGAGCATCCACAGTGGCAACACTCCAAATCATACGCCAAATTACTTCAAACCATATTCCAAAAATTAATTTTGAAGTACTTCCTTCATGTTGGTACACAATGGTATACTCCAAATAAACACTCCAATTTGACAAGTGGCAATATTCCATCTTTTTTCTCCTTATTTTTCCTTCATAATTGACAAGTGGCATCACTCCAACAAAAAGAATAAAGGAGAAAAGTAAATATGGTGGGCCCCAAGTAACTATAGCTCCACTAGTGAACTCTCCAAATTTGGAAAGTCATTTGGCTTTCTACTCTTTTTCAAGTGTGGAAAAGAGTCCATTGTAACCCTCACGTGCTACAAAATTTGGCCAAAGATCAAATATAGTACTCGAAAAGAGTCCCATTGTGGATGCTCTAAGCTAAGCCTGTTCAATTAGCATTTGACCACGAAAATATTCAAATACAGAAAATTTTAAAAAGATAATAAAAGATCGTAAAATAATGGCAAAGTTAATAAGTTTGAAAATTTGTGAAGACAAGTTGCCAACAATGTTGGAGAGACGAGTGCATGCACTAATCTTGTCATCTGACTTGGCGGCATGGTTGCATTATTTTTTTTTTTTCCGAAATTTTTTAGGAAAAAAAATCAAATTGCTGCTCTTTCCTCGCCAAGTACGTCGGCGACATACTTATTTAAAAAAAAAAGTAAACACAAATATTTATCAACGACTACTCACCCACTTCCTAAGGAGGTCCCTATTTGTATTTACTTTTTTTGTAAGTATGCACCAAACCTACTTGGCGAGGAGAGAACGGTTTGTGCTCACATCGCCAACCAAGCTGGCAAATTTTTTTTCTTTTTTCCATCTGTCACTAAAGCTCCTCCAGAAAAATTTTGAGGAAAAAAATATATATAACACAACCGACAAGTCTGCTGGCGATGTCGCCAACACTGTTGGTAACATGTATTCTTCAAAAAATTTCCAAATTCTTACATTTTTCATTGTTTTACCATATTTTTATTATCTTTCTAAAAAAATTCTGATCCAGATATAACGTTTTTCTTCTTCTATCACATATTTAAGAGAATGGAGGATATTCTTGTAAGCACAACAATCAGTTCACAAAAATTCTAGTACCGGACATAGTAAGCGCCAGAGCACAACAATCAGTTTACTCTAAACTTATTTGTTTCACTTTAATACCACCAAGTAACAATTGAAGTAAATGTTGCTTGTTATCCTAACAATAATATAAACCATTTCTGCAGGTTTAATAAGAAAACGATTAATATAAATAGTTTTAATTAATTGTTTTCAATCGCATTTGTCCCAATTCACCCTCATAATACATAACCCTAACCTTAAAAAATCCCGTTTATCCAAATCCAAGTATCCACTGCAACGGTGGTGATGGTGGTTTGGACGGATTAGAACGAGGATATGGTTTCTAAGAAAAATATGTATTTTACGTAATTTTGTAGTGAAACAATATTTAGATTTTCTTTTAGGGACAAAAAAAAAAGTTTCTGATTTTGTACATATAGGAGGGAATAACTTAACAAAATTTAGAAAGTTAAAAATATTAACTTATTAAAAAAAGATTAATTTAACTTTGGGTCCTAGAAATATTCAAAAATTTAATGTTTATATCATGAATACGTCCATTTTATGATCCGGATCCTGAAATGACGGTTGACCTATGTTGATAATCCAAAATCTATTATAAATAAATTGAATCAGAATTTAGAATAGCAAAAATATTTTTGGAATCCTATAGGTCCAATTTGTTATATATGCTACTTACCATGGAAATGTGGCATGCCTGGTCCAAACGCTCTCTCATTGGTGCAGTTTCATTGTGAGGTCTCCAGTGTTGTTCAGTAACGTTGCATGCATCTCATGTCTTGAGTGTGTTTTCGTTCAATCTTTTTGGTATGTTTTCTTTGCAACAGAACTAACAGTGTTGAATCATAACTGTGTTGAACCATAATCGAGTACTCTTCGATTTATTGACAAATTGAATTTGAATTTGTGAACAAATTCGAATCGATAAAGAATTCGAACTCAAACTTTGTTTCTACACTCAGCAAGATCGAACTCGCGAGCTGCTTTGCTCGTTAGCTGACCTAATCCAAAAGTTGATTCAGCAGAGCCGAGCTCTTTAGTGTGTTCAGACTTTGACTCCTTAAAAAAAAGGCAAGTAAGTAGCGTTTTAAAATCAGAAATTTACATACAGGGTAAAAAATTTTACCAAAATTTTAAAAAAAGTGAGAAGTTTAACAAAATTATAATTTGGGTAATGGAACGACAAGTCCCATGGCGCGTACTCAACCGTGGGTAGAACAAAGAGGGGACGCGCCATCACCGATGGCGCGTTTTGTGCACTCCATTCTGGGGCTGCAAATAACGCGCACTCTGGGGTTGCAAATAACGCGCCATCATTTATTGCCCCTCCACGCAGCGCGTCATCATTGATGGCTCCCTCCTGGAGCGCGCCATCAATGATGGCTCCCTCTTGGAACGCGCCATCAACCATGGCTCCCTCTCCATCTTGTCATGTCACGCACATGGGGTAACATCACCCCATGTGCAGGCACGTCACCCCATGTGCAGCGCAACGCGCCATCAACCATGACTTCCCTCTCCATCTTGTCATGTCTCGCACATCACCCCATGTGCAGGCACGTCACCCCATGTGCAGCGCGCCATTGGTGATGGCCTCCTCTAGTAGCGCGACATGAATGGTGGCGCGCCATCATCTCTCTCCTTCCAGGTTCACCAGAGTGCCATTGGACATGTCGCTTCGTTACCCAAAATACAATATTATCAAACTTCTTACTTTTTTTAAAATTTCGGTAAATTTTTTTACCCTATATGAAAATTTCTGTTTTAAAATTCGTACCGGACCGATCGGTTCAGCCGATTGACCCGTAAATCAAAAACTTTTTTATTCATATCAGACCCATTATATTTTTCAAAATTCGGTTGTAAATAACTTTTTTATATAAAAATCAATGTCCATATAAGAAACTGAACTTTGATCATTTATGGTAAACTAACTGATTGAACCGATTTGTTCCAATCCAGTGTCTTATCCGGATCGATCATTGGTCTAGCTAAGTTTGTAAGTAAAAAAAAAAAAAAAAAAATTGTCCCAATCCGGTGGTGGTGCAGAAAGATGAAGAGGAATACATTCTTAAAATAAAAAATCTATTTTTTTCGCACAACAAAACTATTACTTTTATCGAGTGACCGTGTCAACATCCAAATAGTTTTGATTTTGTATGATGGGTGAAAAAAAAAATAGAATTAAAAAAAAATTATATAAAAAAAAAAACAGATTAGAAGGGTCCCGCAATGGAGGCACGTGGATGGATAAGCAAGTGGATCATTTGGCACCAAACCCAAGACCAGTCCCCCAACAAAAACACACCACCGGTGGGGCCCACGGCCACCTCCTTCCGGCTTTGTCACGCCCTCACCTCAGCTCAGCTGCAGGTGGGCCCCACCACGAGGGACAGTTAATGCGAGGTGGGTGGCTTCCCCCATCTTCACCCACCACCACCACAACAACTTCGTTTCCGCACGCGATACGAAACAGGGCGGGCCCCACCGTAAAAAGCGTCTAATGCGGGATCTATCCTGACGCTGCCACGTAGCAGATACACAACGAAAAGAGCTTTGCTATGTCTACAACCAAATTTTACAACTTCTCTACAACCGGACACGTGTCGGACTTTGATTGGAGGAGGAAAAAAAATGGTGGGACCAGATGGAGTCCATGTAGCAGAGGGGATAAGAGTGGTGGTGGGACCCGGTGGGACCCATGTGTAAAGGGTGGAAGAGAATAGTTGTAAGACGGTTGTAAAAATTTGGTAGTAAACTTAGCATTTTTCCAACGAAAATGGATCATCTTTCACGATGGAAAAGATGAGGATAAAAAAACAGCCGAAATTAGACTCTCACTATTTAAAAGGAGTGTCTTCTTTTTAATAGAATCATACGTCATTTTAAAAGTGTCACGTTAATTTACTTTTAAAAATATTCTTATCAAATAATATAACTATTAAGATTTAAATTTTGGATTTATAAACGTCAGAAGTACAATTCATTTAGAAATATCGGAGGCAGGAAGATTTCTAGGAATCATAAACTCAATAGTCATCTAAATACATAAATTTATTCACAATTTCAGATATCTAAAATATATAGGGAAGATTTATACGGTAAAATAGAACAGAATATTTCACAAAGTGTAAACGACCCATAACTTAATATTCATATAAATACATAAATTCTATTCACATATAATACATATTCTATTCACATGTATACATGAAAAACAAATGAGATATAAACACTGACTCATATAACCAAAAATTAAAATAAAAAATAACATCGTCATATTAAAAATTATTGATCATTCGATATAAATTAGCCTATTTTGATATAATTTATTTTAGGAAAGTAAAATTTTTTTTTTTATCTATCTCATGCTTATCCTCATTAGAACATCTCCAACCATATATCCTATAATATGTTGTAATTTCTATATGACACGAGGTACAAGATAATATTTTTCCTAGATGACAGCTATATTTAAAAAAGACAATAAGTAGAAAAGTCTTCTCCAACACAAAAGTATTAAAAAAAATCAACTTCTAAGACAAATTCTTTTCTTCCTACTTTTTTCTAAATATTTTTAGGCTAACTTTAACTTGATACCTTCAACTATTCCAATGTCTCAACTTGATATGCATCAACTTAATACCATCAACTATTGTCAATTTCACATTGACATCTTAGTTAGTCAACTGTTAATTTTTTTCATAAAAATTTTAAAAAAAAAAAATCTTAACAACCCCTCCTAAGTCATGATAGAATTGAATATGCTCTCAGAGGCAACAATTTCGAATTTTGTTAACATGCGACCTAAAAGCACATAAATATATTAATAAATATTATTTTATATTATTTTTACTAGTACATTTATCAATTCTTATTTTATATTTATCAACACATTTTAAGTAAATATGTATTAATAAATGTGTTCGCAGAAGTACTCATATAAATTATATAGGCACATGCCTTTAATTTCAAATGTTCACCGATACAACTATACAACTTTAATATGGCACATGGTACTCATAATCAATGTTTTAACAATAATGCTAAGTTTACATAGGAAAACAGAAGGTTGTAAAAGATTACAAGCAAGTGGTTGTAGTCCTAGTGTTGTCCACGTTTTAATTGTTTTAGTAAACAAAAATCTTTTTTTTTGGGAAATCAAAATAAACAAATAAACGAATAAATAAATAAAAATCTATTTGGTTAAAGATATACTAGTGGGAAAAGAGTGAAATATGTTGCATGGCTTACCATAAAGCTCCACATAAAATATTTTTATTCTTTCTCATTCCTATTTTGTTTTTCTTACTTTTATTTTAAAACAAGATTATAGAAATGTAATAGGGTTATTTAATTTTGGGATCTCACACACACACACACACACACACACACACACACACACAATTTTAGGATCTTTCTCTCTCTCTCTCTCACACACATATACTATATATATATTATATATATATATATAATATTAGGGTTATTTAATTTAGGATCTCTCTCTCTCTCCTTCTCTCACACACACACACACACACACACACACACACATATATATAGATATATATATATTATATATATAATATATATATATTTATTAGGGTTATTTAATTTTAGGATCTCTCTCTCTCTCACACACACACACACACACACACCACACACACACACACACACATATATTATATATATATATATATATATATATATATATATATATATATATATTATATTAGGGTTATTTAATTTTAGGATCTCTCTCTCTCTCACACACACACACACACACACACACACACACACATATATATATATATATATATATATAGATATATATATATATATATATATATTATATATATATATTATATTAGGGTTTTTAATTAGATCTCTCTCTCTCACACACAACACACACACACACACACACACACACATATATATATATATATATATATATTATATATATATATATATATATATATATATTAGGGTTATTTAATTTTAGGATCTCTCTCTCTCACACACACACACACACACACACACACACACATATATATATATATATATATATATATATATATATATATATATCTATATATATATATATATTAGTTATATATATATTAGGGTTATTAATTTTAGGATCTTCTCTCTCTCTCTCTCTCACACACACACACACACACACACCACATATATATATATATATATATATATATATATATATAATATTATATATATATATATATTATATATTAGGGTTATTTAATTTTAGGATCTCTCTGACACACACACACTATATATCACTATTGGTTTACGGTGATTTTGAGACCCAAACTCTAACATCGATCAATTTCAAGATCCAAATTCTAATAGCCATATATATATTATATTATATATAATATATATATTATATTATATATATATGAGACCTTAAAACTAGATATCCCAATATAATAGTAGTTGTTATAATATCCATTATTGGGCTACTATCCCTATGTATAAATACATTAATTTCAAGAATATTATAGGGAACTAAGGGTCCGACTATACACACCCCAAGACTTGTTAAGGACACCCCGCATAACTTAAATGTCATGTTAAAAGACCAATATACCTCCAAGGCTAGAACACCCCACCAAAAAAAAATTCTGCGACAAGCACGACAAATACTTGTCGAACGGACAATGGTCTGTTCGACAAGTATTGGTCGAACATGTCTTCTTCTGTTCGACAAATACTGGTCGAGCGTGTCTTGTGTTCGACAACACTGGTCGAACATATTCTAATCGAACATGCCATCTTCTGTTCGACATTCTGGTCGAACGTACACACTATAGTTCGACTGTCGTGGGTCGAACATTCCTCTGTGAGTTCGACAAACCAGGGTCGAACCTACCCGTGAATACACCCAAAAAAATTTCTAATTTTTTTGTTTTAACAACAGTTTATGGTCAACGGGGGGGGATCGAAAAGGGGGGGGGGGGGGGAGGGGGAGGAGGAAAAAGGAGGAGCGGGTCCCGGGGGAGGGGGGGGGGGTAGCGGAGGGGGAGAGGGTCAGAGGAGGAGGCGGCGGCGGGTCGGGGGAAAAGGAGGGTCGACGGAGGGGGCAAGGGGAGGGGAGTATGGGGTGTGCTCGACAGCAAGGGTAGAATAGAATTTTCTTTTTCTTTTTTTGAAATGGAATGTCCTTAACAAGTTGGGGTGTGTATAGTCGGACCCTAAAACTAAGGGTCTGCTTGGCAATTGTAGGGGTAGCGGTTATGGGGTGTTTTTAGAGTACCGGTTATAAGCGGTTATGAGGGGTCCGGTTTTGGGTGGTTTTTAAGTAGCGGCTTTTAAACCAGTCCAATCCATGCTTGGTAATTCACTAACGAGCGGTTCTGAATTTTTTTTACATGAATAGATTAAATAGGGAAGGGTATCAGTAGTTATAATTATATATATTTTGAGGAGATAAATGGAATAAAAAAAAATAGAGCCGCTCAAAACCCACCGATTTGGGGTGTTTATAAAGCCACCCAAAAATACATTACACCGATTTTGGGAGGTTTTTGAGCCGACCAAAACCAGTGTCTCAAAAAAATTAACAAGCAGAGGTTTTCATAAACGGTCGGTTCAAAAACACCCCAAAACCGGTGAAAACACCGTTACCAAGCAGACCCTAAAACTAATTACATGGACTGTTCTTCTCTTCTAGGAGGAAAAAAAAAAATTATGTATAGATAGTGTTATAACTTACTTTCCATAAATAAAAAAAAAGAGTACGAATGGTTGGTGTAAAACATAAGAATAGTTAAACCTAAAATGTCCTATATATATAAAGACATAAGGCAAGAAAGTAACATGAACTAATTCTTCTGCATTTGATTCCAGAAAATACACAATTTTGACCTTTTTGCTATCAAACCCAACAACACTAAAATCTTATATCTGGCCCTACTTTCTTCTCACACAATCTTGCTGGAGAAAAAGAAAAAAGGAAAACTAAATAGAGTTAAATTTCCAGTACCAATTAGCAAAAAAAATGTAACCCTCAGGAGTCCCCACTCCCATCCGTGTCCTCCTCGGACATCCTGCTCCGCCAACACGCCCATCGTCTGCAGCTCCTCCTTCCCCTCCGCCGGTTCCGCCGCCGTCGCTTCCGTCAGTGCCCCCCCGCCGCTGGACGCGGGCGGCGCCACCATCCCCGAGTAGAAACCCGCGAACTGCGTCCCAGCCGGCGCGAACGCCGGCAGCATCCACACCGCCCCAGGCGGCGCCGCCCCCCTCCGATCGTCCAGACAGGCACCGCCCCGATCGGCGCGGACACTGTCGTCATCGTCTCCTGGTACTGGACCCCGCCGCCCCCCGCGCGCGTCGGCTGCAGCTTCTTCCTCTTGTTGGGGGCGGCGTAGAAGGAGGTGGAGTACTCCTCGGGGGCGGAGAGGGTAGTGGAGGTGGTGGGGATCTTGATGGATCCGTCGGCGGAGACGGTGGCGATGGCGGGGACGGTGCCGGTGCCCGTGGCGGCGATGATGGAGGGCTCGGCGTGGTGGAGGAGCCACTGGATGGTCTCCCCGTCGGACTTGTGGCCGAGCTCGCGGGTCAGCTGGAAGATCCTGGCGGCGCACACCGCCGGCATGCGGATGCGCCGGCCGCGGCCCTCCACCTTCGCGTGCCGGTCCTTGGTGCGCCGGCCGGCCTTCGGATCAGCCCCATCATCTCGGAGGACGACGGCTCCGGCTTCGGCACGACGAACTGCGGCGGCGGAGGAAGCTGAAGCATCGCCGGCGGAGGAGTGGCGGCAGCGGTGGAGGTGGTGGTGTTTTCTTCGATTTGGGAATCCATGGAATTTTTTAGGTTTGTTTCTTGCAAGTCCTTCTCTCTATCACACAGCAATAATAATAAGCAAACTTAGTTGATTTGGGAGGGGAGTGGTGACGTGTCGATAGATTGGCTGTTGATTCAATTAGGATCTGGGAAATTGGACGGCGATTTGGTTTGTACCGGGCCGAGAGTGGGGTGGACTGGAAGGTTTTATTTGAGCGAATGGCCCACGGCATTAGTGGGCTGTATTGTTATGTTGGGACCCACACGTGAGATGTTGTAGGCCCAGTGCCCAGTGGCTGCTAGAGACAAAAGAGAGTTAGGATTTAAAGTTTGTCATATTTATCGTCTTCTGTTAAACGTTTCACGTGTTGACATATGGTAAGGCCGGCGGATCGGTGTACCAAATATCATATAGCATTTGGAGTCGGTCGTGTTAAACGTAACGTTAGTGTTTTTGTTTCAAGTTTTGGAGGACTAAGAATAGGTTTTGGATTTTTTTTTATTAAATTTGGGACTAAAAATTGGAAAGAATATATATATATATATATATATATATATATATATATATATATATATATATATATATCATCTAAAAAATTAGCCGTCCAATCCGTTTGTATATTTTTTATTAATTAATTTTTTTAAATGTTATAATTAACTACTACCATATGTGCCGCATATCTTTACGTAATTAATATATTTTTCTTAAATTGTTTTATAATTAACTGTTACCTTATGTATCTCTTTCCCAAAAAAAAAACTTAAATTTTTATACATGACTAGTGTAAAAATAAAATCCAAGGTCCTCTAGGAATAATTTTGCTTTTCTGCATTAATTACAATTTTTTTTGTATGGTAATACCTTCAATGACACCATCATCAAAAATTAATAAAATGGTATTTGTAGAAACTTAAGAAAATTAAGGTCCTCATTCATATCTTACCAACCATGGAAATGAAAAAGAAAAAAAAAAAATTGGCTTCATATTTTTAACCTAACCAAACAAATGTTGAATTTATTTTTCATGAAAAAGGAATAAAAAATGGATTCATAGACAAACCTTCCTCCAAACGACACATAAATATTAGTAGAAAAACACAATAACTTATTTTATCATGGTGGACGTCAAGAGAGGTTCAAGTCAGATTGAGCATTCCAGTTTCATGAATACAATGCCAGTGAGACGCTATAACTTACAGGGCTGTACACAATTAAGTTAAATCGACCAAATCGAACCAAGCCAAACCGAATCGATTGGTTTTAAACCGAATCGATGGTTCAGTTGGTTTGGTTCGGCTTCAATTTTTTCAAAACCGACCGATTCGGTTCGGTTCACGGTTTGGTTATGCAAAAAATCGACTAAACCGAACCGAACCGAACCAAATCCTTGTTAAATAATTAGGGTTGGCCGGTTGGGTATGGGTTCATTGGGTTGTATTATACGGTTTGGATCATTTATTCACATCACAGCCATTTATCAAGTTGAAGTTGAAAACTTGAAAGAGCTCTCTCTCTCTAGTCTCAAAGAGGAGTACTTGCGGCTCCTATTATTTTTTAATTGCTTCTGTGCACATGGAAGGGACTTTTGGTTGAATGTATATTTTTTTTATATGTATAATTGGCATTTTTCTCCACCTGCAAAGCACAAGTTGAATTGAAGCTGCTGAATTGTATTTACTGTTGCAAAGTACAAGTTGACTGAGGTTTCACACAAAAAAAAGAACATACGGTCCATTTTTTATGTGATCAAAATCGACCAAGTCGAACCAATCCAAACCGAACCAAGTCGGTCGATTTCAAAACCGAACCAACCATTTGGTTGGTTTGGTTCGGTTTTGTTTATTTTCAAACCGATTAACTTCGGTTTGACTTCGGTTGGGACCAAATAGGTCGACCGCAGACCGATGCACCCCTAATAACTTAACCTCAACTTCGGTGTTCACATTGAACCGATCCATTATCAAGTTTCTTCTTTCCGCCTAATTTAAAACATACTGTAGGACCTGATATTAGCAAATGCTTACTGGCCTTTCCGGTGCTGAATAATATGAAAAAACCAAGTGATCACGAAGATGTGGAACATAAATGATTTTGGTAGTAGGATGCCAGTCTCAGGTACTCTGCAAGTTACTGCACGTCGAATGCAGCCAATCGATGCGCACCGAACAGTCACAGTTTCGAGCACAGGCCATCGAATTTGGAGTCTCGTTGCTGACAGGACTGTCACAGGCAACGAACATCGTGCAGATCGCGCCACCCCGCCTCTTTGTCAGGACGGTTGTCCATACAATGTGCAAACATAGTTGATGAGCCAGATTTAAGGCTAACACAAGGCTATCAGACTCAACCTAAACCTGACCTTCAGATTGGGATTTCTTAGTAGAAGGGGCCTTAATGTCAATCTATAGGCTGTCTTGAATATCTTCTGTGCGAGTCTCACAATCTTTAGGACCCTTGACCTCCGTTCGTCGATGATCTTCTTAGCTGCCTTCTTCATTTGTTACCTTAGAGTGGATCAATCACAAGATCGAGTGATCTTTCTGTCCAAATAGGAAAGTGGATTTCTCTGCCCAAGATGGAATGAGCAAAAGATTAAGACAAATGTTAAAGGCCACCCTCAAATTACTAAGGGCAACCATCCTACTAAGGACAACCATGACCATTTTCAATTTTTACTAAGGACAACCTAATATTAAGTGATTTACTAAGGGCCACCAAGAGGAGTAAGCTGACAGCCTCCCTCTCCCGCCGCCGCCGATCCGAAGTCCCCGCGCAGCACCCTCTCCCCGCCGCCGCCGACCCGAAGCCCCCGCGCAGCACCCTCTTCCCGCCACCGCCGACCCGAAGCCCCCGCGCAGCACCCTCTCCCCCAACTCCCCGCAGCCCTCTGATCTCCCCTCCCCCCCCCCCCCCCAGCCGCTGACGTGGCCCTCCTTGCAGAGCGCGTTGAGGAGGAGGTCGAGTGGCGGGGGTTCGTCGTCGGTGGAGACGAAGGAGTTGGGGTTGCGGAGGAGGAAGCTGAAGGAGCGGATGGCGGAGGTGGGCATGTTGCGGCGGGAGTAGCGGCGGAAGAGGACGGAGAAGGCCGGGAGGGGGCCGAGAGGGAGGAGAGGAGGAGGGACCACGCCGAGTCGAAGGAGCCGGACCTGCACAGGGAGTCGACGGCGGAGGAGAGGTCGTCGGGTCACCCACTTTGGACTGCAGGCCTTAGCCTGCAGTCCTGTCTTCAATTTGGACTGCATGCAAGGCCTGCAGTCCTCGATTGACAGGTGGCCCTTAGTGTTTTCAAAATGGTAAACTTGTAATTTTTTGAAAATTTTAAGTTGGTGGCCCTTAGTAATTTGAGGGTGGCCTTTAACATTTGCCAAGATTAAACATCAATTTGAGTTCAAAAGTGCAGCAATTTCCGCCAATGAGCATATCACTCTCAACTGGATTAGGTTTTCATCCAAAAATGCACGCTAGGTCAATAGGCAAGGATGGAACGTCAATCAGAAATCAAAACTGCAGCAATGTTGGCCAATAAGCATATTGCTCTCTGGGAACCCTAAAGGTATCACCCCTTCAAACTATTAAATGTCTTCGAGTAACGGATTCAAAACCGAAAACTGAGACCAATTATCTACTCAAACTAATGTATACTCCTATACCAGCAACAACTAGGAGTAGGCATATAATTTTCAGCAGAAGACCTCATTCAGGCCAAACTTTTCAATGAGACTGCAAGAGGACTAAATCATACAATAGTAGTAACATCTCAGCCAGTAAACATTGAAAGAGGAATGGGGCTAGAATTGATCCATCAAACAGTTTAATATTTCTAATGGTCATAACTCTTTCAACTTGAATCAAAATTGAGCAGCTAACAATAAGCAAAACACAGTATAACTTAACATCTTCATCCGTACCAACGACGAAAATTACAGAGCTTGGCTCTACTACATCTCTCACTGGTCACCAGGAAGGGTCTTAATGATATCAGAATCACCTGAAGTACAAAAATATAATTTAATATCATTGGATCAAGAAACTAATATGAAATTGGAAAAAGAAGAGCCTGATTACTGATTAAAAACCTTACCTGGATCGATAATACTAAGGCAGCAAACTCGGTAATACTTGCCACAGGCTGTTCCCAGATCCACATTATCTGAATTTTAAGGATGAAGAACTCAATGAACCAGCAATAAGTTTAAAAAAAAAGGAGTTTGAAATCTCAGCTGAAGCAAGACTATGAAATAAAACAAAGAGCAAAAGTAAAGCAGTCACTATTGAGAAGATGATTGTCATGAAGAGGGACAAACTTACTTCCATTAAAATGATGGACTCCGACCTTTGCAAGCATTGCATAGTACTCGATTAGAGACTTGCGGAGAGGAGGGCAGTTGTTAGCAATGATAATCAATTTCCCTAGTCAAAAGATGGTAAAGAAATGAGCTATAAGTAAATTTAGAGTTATAATGTGATTCTCAATCTAATAATAGCATTGGAAGACAAAACTAAGCAAATAGAGTTTAACAGAGGAAACAACAGACAGATCTACATAAAACAAGGGAATTGCAGTGGGTTGATGGCCTACAAGAAAAGAGGACTGCACATTGCAAACAACCCCCTCCATAAACTAATTAAAAAAAATGCAAATAGAAATCAAAGAAATAACAAGGTCTGACATTAAAAAAAATGGCATGGAGGTAGAGTTAGCAATAATACAAAGAAGTATTTTCATATAGACAAGTCAGAGAGCAAGAGTGAGACTTTACAAAAGATCATGCAAGCTGTGAGTTAACCATTTAACTTGAAAGTTGAAAGAGCGCATACCCAAAACAATCAGCAGAATTTAACCAGGATCTAAGAATCAATAACCAGTTTTTCAATTGTAATCTTAGAAAGAAGTCTTTGAATGTTGAGACTAATAGCCGCCAGTACTTGCAACTGCTAACACTCTCAACTCTATATTGGGCTCTGCTCGCATTTAGTAATTCTCCAATTATCCTTCTTCACTTGTGCCACTTTCCTAATATATTTTCCAGTGTCTCTTCAACTATCATCCAATAACAGCAGTCAACTCCATACCCTCTGAAATTTAAAATGTAAACCAATTGTAACAACAAGCCTAACCCTTACTCAAACAGAAAATAGTTTACTTCCAGGTTCTTCTATATAATAAAAGTTGCTCCTAAATAAGAACGAATCCTGCATTCCATTCTGTCATTTGTGGAATAGTATAAATTAGCAGCACATTAATGGCAAGAAAAGCTGTGTGCCACAAGCTAAACTTCATGTCTCAAACTTCTAATTAGATTCCTTTTTATGAGCTTGGTTAACACAACTTCAGCAGTTCGAAGGACACAACAAAAACATGTATTCAGGTTTCAAGGCAATAGCAATACAACAGAGATGATTCCAAAGCATAAGGTGCAGCAAAAAAAGAGTTTTTTTAGAAACAAAATGCCCACAGGTTAGTTTAAATCTCTCATGTGAAACTTTGTGAACAAAATGCTCGCCGGTAAGTTTGAAACTCTCATGTGAAACTTTGTGACTGTCTTTGGCAGTTGTTTACCCATCATTTCAACATCCTATTACTAGGAAAATGGTATTCCTTAGTTTGCTGTACAGGATACGTTACTTATCTGACAGGATAATTCGATGGGGGTAGGTTCAGTTGGATCATCATTTCGGATCGTGCTATGTGTACTTGGCTCATTGATAATATTTAGTAATTTTGATTATTGAGTCAACTGAAAAAATTAAAGGCAAAAACTCATATACTACTACCAAATATAAATTTTGTTCAAATGCAATTAGTTTAAATTGTGATGATCAATCTTGTTTACAGTTCTGAATCCTAATGACTCCTCGTGAAGAAAACTTTCTTGTGTTATTCTAGTATTAGAATTACACTGACCGATCTTGTTTATAATCACGTCTTACAGTGTTTGCTCAGAAGCTAGCCTAAAACTGAGATAATTACAGTGTTTATGTTACATCTTTATGGATCATTATATGTACCATTGCAGATCGAGCACCAATCAATCCCGGGTTGGAAAAGAACCGTGATCCAAAACTTGGTTCCTAGAGGGTATGAGCGACCCTGGTAACTATCGCCTCCAGAAATCATTGCAGCCTTCCCTTTACAACAGATGTTATATTCAGATATCAGCACCTCAACTCTTAGCAAATTCTAGTATCAAAATCTCTTGATGTCTAGACTCTAACTCACATTTTTGTCCTATTTTAAATGTTTTCCATCTCATGTTTATAGCTAATGAGATCTTTGTCTTGCATTTCCTCGAGCTCCTTGTACTTAAACGTAATAGGCATTCCTTTTCAACAACTACCTTTACCAAATAGCAAATGCAGAAATTAGGCTGAGTTATGTAGCTACTAGCTAGCCGTACTACCTCTAAATCTAAATGAGAAGCCAAAACTTTCGTGGGATGAGGAAAGCCAGTTCAGTGACGAAGAATGGCAAATGTACATTGCTTGCCATAAGAGAGCAAGTTCTGTCCAAATAATAAATAGACAAGAGGCTTGTCTTTTCGATGTTACTGTATGATAGTTTTGGAACAATTCCCAATAAAACCATTAGAAATATCCGAAGGCGAAAAAGAGTGTGTATTATAACTTCATACTAATGATTTTAGCTAAGAGATGTACTAAGAAAATACAAACAAGTTCTTAAGGAGCTTTTTTTGTAAGACAAATGAAATGCTTCTATTCAATAATGAAAATTCTGTCAAATGACCCAAATCATACATATCTCAGAAATCAAACAAGAAAAACTTTAATTGTTTCTTACATACAAAATTCACCCAGCACATAAAGATTATCGTGTCACAAAATCCTGAATCATTGATTCACATGTAGATTAGGGTATCAAATCTTGTAAACTATGGATGTCTTCAAGGCATCATCCTGCAGACTCCAGGTCATGCCACCCAAATCCATCAAGGCCTACTTGTTCAGCATAAGACAATGGTCAGGGTCTATTTGGAATCTTAGATTCTTCTACTTATTTCTCGAATCATGAAGACTTCTATGGGGCCATCATCATAATTCAAGCGTTCTCCCATCATAGTATGGTCATCTATAGAACATAGGAAAACTCCATTTGCGAAAACTTTTAAAGACCGGCTTGACCTGGCATCTATGTTGTATGGGGCAAGGCATATGCAGGAAAGGGTCAAGGCGCTCTAACAGTAATAAGTATAAAGTTTCCAGGTACCAATGTAATGGATATAAAGTTTCAATACGTGATTACTCATCCTAATTGTAAAATTATCTATTCATTATTTCTGCAAACTGCATAGTACCAAGATGAAATGTTGTCATTTATTACCCATACTAATTGTAGAGTTATTTATTCATTGTTTCTGCAAAGTATCAAGATGAAAGCTGTCATTACTCATACTAATCATAAAATTATTATTCAATATTTCAAGATAGTAGCAAGATGAAAGCACCGTCACTTATTACTCATACTCATTGTAAAGTTATCTATTCATTTTTTTCGGCATAGTACCAAGATGAAAGCACTGTCATTTATTAGAAATAGTAAATAATTGTCTCTTTAATTCCTTTGACACGTGTAGCTTCCTCTTTGATTTCTTTCACTGCCAAAGACATTTTGGGATGCCAAAACAATGGGCGGAGCACCCTATTTTTTTAAAATGTCATTTTGGCTCCCCGACGACGCTTTTAACAACAAAGCCTGACATTAACTCTGTACTTTGGCATCCAATCCCTAGCAATGTAGTTACAAACAAGAGGGGGTTATGCCCTAAGCTGTACGGGCACGAAAAAATGGTAGCCCGAATCCGTATCGGTCCATATCCGTATCTTTGTACATCTACGTTGCAACATAGGCTATTAGATTGTACATACTTAAAAATGCCCATATCACGATCGTGTGTATCGTATCCTTATCCATATCCGTGTATGTATTCGTACAACATAAGTTATGACATAAAATCTAGACGGCTAGAGTAGGCGGGTAGGTAGACCAGCCCTTTTCCCTTTGCCCGCCCGCCGCCATAGGCCATGAGTAGGCGTCCACTCCCTCATAGTTTAGGATTTCCTTATATGCAGTTTTGTTTGTCCTTTTTGCTTTCTAAACGATATTTAATGTCCCTTCAAATTTGAAATTTACGTAATTTGCTCCCCGGGGATCAAAGAATTGCATTCATCTCATATTAACACAAATCATCTCACTTAAACCAAAAGATCAGTGATCTTTGGAGAAATGTAAGCATTCGTCTCGTTGGCACGAACCAACAGAAAAATATAACCAGTAATAATAATATAATAATAAAATAATAATAATAATAATAATAATAATAATAATACCTTTCGAAGTCCTGAGAGATCTGAGGACGGTTTTGAATCCAAGTGTGTACTTCCCGCTCTTCATCACCAGAGCCAGCCTGTTGTTGATGCTCTCCGTAGTCTTCTTCTGTTAGCAAATAATAGTAATAATAATATTCCAACAACAACAAAATATTAGAAAAATTAATATATAGAAATGGGTTGTGATTAAATGGACAAAAAGAAAAGTTTATTTCTGAGAAGAAAGAGTGGGAGTACAGTTTTCTTGGTCGGCGCCATGGATGCTGCTGCTGCTGCGGCTGCGGAGAGAAGGGGGGAGGAGGAGGAGTTGTCTCAGTTTGTGGGCGCAGAGAGAAGCCCTAAAAAATGGGGATGGATCACAATTATAGAAGCCATCTCTGGGCCGGGTTTCGGCTTTTCTGATGGGCCTGTAGACTACGATGAGAAGTGAGAACAACTATGGAAGAATAAAAAATCAAATTTTCGTATAAAGGGAAAATTTTAGTAAAATTGCCACCAAACGAAATAAGGTTGCGTTTGGTTCATTGTAATGTAATCGTAATCGTAATGGAATTGGATTTGTAATGTAATTGAGTTTGTAATGTAATGGAATTACAATTACATTACTATGTTTGGTTGAAGCATGTAATCAAACCATGTAATGTAATGTCAATTGCATTCATATGTTTGGTTTACCATGTAATGTAATTAAGTTTCTAATTTAATATTTTTTTAAATACAACATAAAATTTAAAAAGTGGATCACTAAATTTTTTAAAAAATTTAAAAAAAAAAACTAAAATAAATAATAAATAAATAAGGGGAAAATGGTTTGTTTTCTGCTAATAAAAGACCAAAAACGAAAAAAACGACAAAAAATGACAAACGAACAAAACAGAAGGAAAAAAACCAAAAATGAAAAAGCGATAAAAAGAAAAACGACAAAAAAAAAATCAAAAATGTGAAACCATAAAAAGTGACCAATAATGATAAAAAAAAAGACTAAAAACAAAAAAATTGACAAAAAACAACAACAAATGAAAGGAAAACGATAGAAGACGATAAAAACGTGAAAAATGCGAAAACGATAGAAGACGATAAAAACGTAAAAAATGGTAAAAAAACGTACAAGATCGACAAAAATCGATAAATAACATGCAGAAATGGCAAAAAATGTGCAAAATCGACAAAAAACGATAAAAAACGTAAAAAATTGACCAAAAACGATAAAAAAAACTAAAAAAAACGAACAAAAACGATAAAAAAGGGCAAAAACAACAAAAAAAATGACAAAAACGACAAAAAAATAAACAAAAACGAACAAAAATGACAAAAAATGAACAAAAACGAAAAAAACGGACAAAACAACAAAAAAAGACAAAAACGACACAAAAAAAACAAACAAAAAAAATAACAAAAAACGATCAAAAATGACAAAAAACGAACAAAACGACAAAAAAGGAAAAAAGGGACAAAAAATCGAACAAAAATTACAAAAAAACGAACAAAACGACAAAAAACTAACAAAAATCGACCAAAAACAACAAAAAAAGGACAAAAACGATAAAAACGACCAAAAACGAACAAAAATGACAAAAACGAACAAAAACGACAAAAAAGTACAAAAACAACAAAAAAAGGACAAAAATGATAAAAAAAACAAACAAAAACAACCAAAAACGAACAAAAACGAAAAAAAACGGACAAAAACAACAAAAAAGGACCAAAACGACAAAACAAAACAAAAACAACCAAAAATGAAAAAAATGACAAAAACGAACAAAACGACAAAAAAGACCAAAAACGAACAAAAACGGCCAAAAATGACAAAAAACAAACAAAAAACAAAAATGACCAAAAACAAACAAAAATGACAAAAAACGAACAAAAACGAACCAAAATGACCAAAAACGACAAAAAACAAACAAAAACAACAAAAAATGACCAAAACGAACAAAAAGACCAAATTATAGCATACCAACATTCCGCTTAAGTTGTAATGTAATTGCGATTACATAGGTTTTATGATGTAATTGAGTTTAGAAGAAACTGATGTAATGTAATCAAACTTGTAATCGCGATTATATTACATCTAATTTTTTTGGTCCAACCAAACACCCGAGTTAGATTGACAACGTAATGCCAATTACATTACGTTGTCCAATCCTGCAAACCAAACAGGCCCTAAGTTTTAGGAAATTGCAACTAAAAGGATGGCACGCCATGAGTGATGGCGGTGTCGGCCAAAATATGGAGGTGAGAGGTGCGACCGCCATCAGTGATGGCGAGGTGGGAGATGACCGCCATCACTGAAGGCGCGATTGGGAGAGAGGCGGAGGAAGTGAGAGAGAGAGGAGACCGCCAACAGTTATGACGGTGGGGAGAGGGGCCCACCATCACTGATGGCGAGGTGGGGGCTAAGGCATCTCCTGGAACAAGAGCAACCTGCCAATAGAAACCCATTAAATTGTACATGTTTTCTTATTTACAAACATCTATTCCTCTTAACCATATGTCATCTGCTATAACCAATTCCTCCTTAAACATAGAAAGCAAATGTTTGGATTTAAAATGGAAACAATAGAAAATACTTAATTGTAAATTGCAATGTCACCTTAAAAAGTTAATTCTATGCATGAATTTAGAAGCAACAATGTAAGAAATATCATGAGTTTAGAAGCAACAATGTAAGTTAAAATTTTAACTACTCTTCCCCCCCCCCAACACACACACACATCCCCACATCACCATCAGTGATGACGGGCCTTTCTCCCCACCGCAATCATTGTTGGCGGTCTCCTCTCTCTCTTCTCTCTCTCACTTCCTCCCAATCGCGCCATCAGTGATGACGGTCACTGTCCACCTCGCCATCACTGATGGCGACCGCACCTCCCTGCTCCATATACACCGTCATCACTCATGGCGAGCTATCCCTTTAGTTGCAATTTCCTAAAACATCTTCTGTCTGGCGGCAATTTTACTAAAATGATCCCTTTATACGAAATCTGTAAAAAAAACTAAAAAACTCTCTTTGATTTTTTTTTAAACTAGCCCTTTTTTTTGAACTTTTTGAAAAGTTCAAAAAATACTAAACTATAGTAGATCTGTTGTCCACAAAATAAATATCCAAATTATATCCCCTCTTTTGTGCATGTAAATTTTGGTATCAATTTGGTATCAATAATTATTTAGTTTTCAAAATAAAAAAATATATGTGTTGCATGCATAGTGTCACGCCTGTAGTGCCCCGTCCCGCTCAGTCAATCGGAGGAATCGGAACGCCAAACGGCGTTCGAACTTAGCCATGCAATGGCGAATCAAAGACATCGCTCGATCGGTCGAGGCGACCGCTCGCTCAGGTCCGCGAGGCAGTGATATGGTTAAGTCACACTGAGTTACGAGGTACGTCACGATGGATTTGTAGCACGGTCACAAGAAAGTTGGGTACTATCGCGTAGTCGCGTCTCTGATTTTGGGCCGTAAGGCAAACACGACTTGATAGGTTAACGTTGTTGTTGCAAGCACGGGATGGCCTAGAGACACAAAATAGGCCAAGGAGTCGGTCCTAAAACTGATCCTAAGATAGGAGTAGAAAGACAATCATAAAGGAACTAAGTTGCACAAATTAAATGAACGTGTCAGTTTTGTATGGGTGGGCGAGGAGCTCATTCCACCAGTACAGTTGAGTACTAACACCCACATAGTTTTCATGTGCAGGCACAGGTAGAAGTTCGTGGTGCGGAGCTCGCTTGAATGCGTCAAGGCATGGAGTTCCTTGGCGATTCGTAGCGTGCGGCCGCGTGGAGTCAAGACTTATACGGGACATAATGTATGAACGTCGTCTTCCAAAGCATCCGCTGGCTCAAGACATGTATCGAGAGATGAGAGAGAGCTGAGTGACTTGTAATGTGAGAAGAGTGAGCTTGAGTGATTGTAATCTTGGCCTTGCGCCCCATTGTAACCTTTGTTTCAATATCAATAAAGAGCTTCTTTTGAACAACTTGTGTTTGTTCTAAATTTTCGCTGCATATTCAATGTCTCTGCTTGGGACTTCTGTGCGGCGACCCCGTCGCAGCCGCTAAAATCGGCCATTATGGAACCCGTCTTGTACGAGTGCAATCTAAGCTCGTGCGGTATCACGCCTTAGCGAGGACGATCGCTCCTATGGGAGCGGGGCGTGACATAATGGTATCAGAGCACGGCTTTACGTCCTTGGACTATCGAATTCTTTAACTCCGATGTTTCCGTAAACTTTGAATTGTTGCTTCCGCAAGTTGATATCGTTGGTGCGCTCTCTCTCAAATGTCCCACGGGATGTCCATACAATAAGTCTAAATAATTTGCACAACGCAGGAAAACAGTTTTTGACAAAAAAACAAAAAGATGGTTCACGTAAGCACGGTTGGCTAAGTCGGGCTGGGCATATACACCAAAGTTGCGTCGACCTTAGAAGAGTCGAGTACGAGATTCGACCCGTATCGGATGACAATGAGTTGGAATCGATTGAGTAAAGTGAGATGACTATTGATATGGGTGCTATCGAGCGACGATAACGTCGATGCGATATAGATGAGCGTGCTTAAAATTCGAGGAATTGTTAGAACAGAAAATTTGAAGAAGTCGATTGTGAATCGAATGATAAGTTGAGGATTTTTGAATGACTTCATCCCTGAGTGGTGTATGCGATAGTCTCGGGGATGTCGATCGATCGATTGAGGATGCGGGGTGTCGATGAGTCTATCAGCAAGCATCGCGTTATGCAAAGTCGTAGATTGAATATAGTTGAATAAGTTGTAGTCTTGAGATTTGACAAGTTGATTCGAACAACCTAGAAATTGACGCGCATGGAACGTGCATGGGATTGAGGATTACGCAAGTATGAAACGCAAAGACGATTGAGTAGATAAATCAAATCGAGAAAAAGTTAAAGTGTAGCGAACGGATGACTTGATAAAAGAAATCGATAGGTGGATCGTATAGAAAAAGTTAGCACGATGGGAAGATAGCGTGTATGAAAAGTTGAATTTTGAAGTTACGCAATGACTCTAAGGATTGGATTGAATGTTGCTCGATGATTTGAGTTGGCAAGGAATGATGCAAATTGAGGAAATACGTTGGTCGATGACTTAAGATAAACGGATGAACAATACATGAAATCTGTTTGAGGAAATTGATGTTGTGAATGATACGAGGGATGATGATCGAACTTGAATTTGAATGTCGAGAAGATTATTCAGTCGGGCGATAACATCATTCGCACGACTCAAAATTGGTTGCAAAGGAAGATCGTTAGGTTACGCATATCGTCGATGGTATTGAGGCGTATCAAAGATCGATATGCGATAACTCGAGGGTACTCTGACTCGCGAATGACGATCGTACAAGTGTTATTGTTCGGTTGCTATACTTAGGATTTTGATTGAGATGAATGTTGGATGAAAATGATTGTGTCTTGAGGGTTACGCGGATAACCACAGCGTCGACATTCTTGTCTTGCGCGAGCGCAACTCCTGCCTCGCACATGCGTCGTATCAGATTTGGAGCGATCGTTTCGCGTGAGCGCTGACAAGGTGATTCATGTCGCGGGAATGATCGAACTTGAAAAATTATGACGCGGCAACTTTGATTGTCTCGACTTGTTGGTTTGAAGCGAAAGAAAATTCGAGGATGTTTGGACTTACGATTGATGATTGAGTAAACTTGATGTAACACCCCTAAATTTTTGAATTATTTTTTTCTTATTTAATTTATTTAAAATAGGATTTTATGGATATTTTAATATTTAGTTATTATTATAGATGACCTTAGCCATGGTTAACTTTTGGAGTACAAGATGACTAGGAATTGTGGCACGGAAAGTATAGTCGAGTGCTTTGACTAGTGTTTTAGCCACGGTAGGGAAGGCCGAGCCATAGGTGTGTTCTAATTAGGAAAACCAGGCCAAGTTGTGAAAAGACTCATTTAAATTATTTATTAGTTATTAATTAATATATTGATTTTTAGATGACCCGGTTGTACCCAATCAGCCCGAACAGGACCCAAACCAATTCCAAGCCTATGTAGGCATGTAGTGGACCAAAGACGACCATGTAGGCATATTTTATGTGTGCGAATATTTCTTAAATTATTTTAGAATTTGATATTGTATTTCTAATTATTAAATACTGTACAATATTGGTAATTGTATTATTAAATAGGTGTTTGACAATATTGTACGATTTTCCGGAGCCAAATGAGGAGTGCATAGGTTATGTTCACCCAACACTACCATTGGTTTATTTTAGGGTTACTAAGATCATTATTATTATTATTATTATTGTTGTTGTTGTTATTGTTAATATTAAATAAAATCATTATTATTAGGTTGTTTTATTGTATCATTATTAAAGGAATATATCTATATGTAAATATTTCCAAATAGGCCTACACTAGGAATAGATATATTAAAAATTTTATTGATTTATGGAGTATATATATGAAGATATATGTTTATATTTAGTTAATATATAAATATTTATATGGGTTTAAAAAAAAATATAAATTAGTGAACAGTGCAATGCACTGTTCACGCACCCCTCCCCGATCCTCTGTAAAACCCGAGAGTAGCAGTTTGAGTTTTTTTGTCATTTTGATTTGATCAAACATTGATCAAATCTTGGTCATTTGAATTCAAATCTCTTCTAACCTAATCCATACTAGATTCTCTACCATATTAGCTTAAATCCAAACAAAATCTGGGTTTAAATCTTTAGGGAATTCAAATCAAAATCGGAAATTGGATATATATATATATACTCGATAGAACTCCAAAAGAAAATCGAAAACCGCTTGCCATCCTCTCGAACCCCGACCCCTGCCTCCACGCGCACCCTCATCGACACCAAGCATGCCTCCCTGACACACGCGCAACCACCGAGCGTCGACGGTCGTCCACGACGGCGACAACAAGCACCCGCGCGCGAACAGACCCATCAGCCGCAACAGAGCAACAGCAGCTGCGGGGCACTCATTCCAGGTTTAAATTCTTTCTCATATGGCCCTCGTTTCTCGAACTACTTTATTCTTTGCGTACACAACCTAACCGATTATGAAACCCAACAACTAGTTTGGAATTAAATCGACTAGATTTCTTGAGAAATCGATCGATTTTTGGAGAAAAACACAGTTCTATGTAGCCCAAAACAGAACCAAACTATTCCAAACAAGCTGTTTGGAAGGCCATTTTCGAAAAACCCATTAGAAATTTAAGAAACCTACTTGAACAGATTTATAGATGATATAAGCAGGATTAAAACCCAATTTTTAGATTGAATTTTTGTTCATTATGCAGTACAAAAACCCCATGTGAAAATCAGGAAAAAAAAACTTAGAAAACAGTTTTCAAAACTTTAAAATTCTCCCGAGCCAACGTGCGTCCCGCCAATCCGGGCGACGTGGTCGCGAACCGAAAGCATCGAAAGGTGCGTATCGACTTCGTAGATGTGTTGGCTTTGACGGAATTCAAATTGGTCGCGTGTGCGCGACGAATTTGATGCGTATCCGTCGAAAATCACCATATCGGCCTTTTCGAAATTCTTCAATTACTTTGTGTACGTTCGTCAGATCGAGACAAAACTTACGCCAACATGACCGTATCATTTTTTGGTCCTGTATGCCAAGTTTGGTCCAATCCTAAGACAGTTGATCGGATCGCCGTTTTGCGGGCCTCACGATCTAACTCAACGGGCGAATTTGTGCACGGCTCATCGGAATCCAAAATTGGACATACCGTTGGGTTCGTATCATCAAAATAAATTCGTAGACATATAGTTTGACAACTTTAGAGACCATTGACTTGGACACGCTTTTCGGTGCAAAACGGGTCCAACAGCGGACACCGTTTTGACCCGAAATTACCATTTTATCCCTGTGTCCAGAATTGGACTTATGGGTAGGCTGTTCTAGCTATTTTGCTTATTCTGGGACTGTTGGAAATGTTTGTTTCAGCATCCGGAGGTATTTGTGGGAGTTCAGGTTTTGTGGCTCTTTAATTGCAGGACTTTTGCTACCACCAGGCAAGTACACCTTGTCAAGCTTTACAGTACTTACATTTTTTCATATTACTATTTTTCATGTCTTACTTAGTTCCATATTGTTCATGTTCCATGTCTTGGCTATTCTAGTTTTACGTGCACGTAGTTTTTGCTTATTTTTGTATTACTTTTCTGTCTTTATTATCTTGATCATGTCTAGTGATAGTACTGCTATGCCTGTGCCATGTTTTCCTGAACTGTTTGACCTGTACTTGACTTGGACATGACTAGATAGACTTGGCTTCCTAGTACCTTAGGAGAGAATGTTTTATTAGCCGTGGCTACTCTATTGTTAGTGCCTCCCCGGGCTACGATAGAGAACCTATTTATAGGACTGTTAGTGCCTCCCCGGGCTACGGTTTTAGCTACGATTAATATTATATTCTCATGACATGTCACCATCTGTAGAGTTCTTTTTTTTGTGTTATTCTTTCCTCGATTTGGTTATTCCTATATTTCTTGCATGAGATTTAATGTACAGTAGGCATGTATATTATGTGTCTTGCTAGTCCTCTGTGTCACGTCCCGACCCGGAATCACCCGAATCTTCGTCCTAGCATGGGGCGTGATGCCGCACGAGCCTGGAGTTACGCTCGTGCAAGGTAAGATGATAAGTTCTCAAATGGTTATCTTTGAGTTGATATTCACAACGAAAGGAAAACAGAGTATACGAAACAAATCTCTTTATTGATATTCGAAATCATATTACAAAGGCTTTCGATAGCCCAACGAAATTTGCCAGATTGGCTACAACACTCAAGTTCTCTCTTGCCCACAAAGGATTTTACCGTTCCATACATCATGCTATATTTCGGCCGCATCAATCATGTCGCGAGTCCGAGCGTCAATGCGATCGCACGCTTCAATACGCTTCGGCATTCCAAGCCTCAACACGTTCAAGCGAAGCTCCGCTACGAGCAGATCAATCCCTGAACCTGCTAGCAAACTAGTGGGAGATTAGTACTTTCGTCCTTGCTGTACTGATCAAAAACCCACTTAACAAACCGACATTTAGTATTGTATTGATTCATGCAAACATACAATTTAGTTCTCTTTCTATGTTCTCCTTAGGATGAGTTCATGGCATATTCGAAGACTGTAAAGCATGGCAAACATGTTATTCAATTCGCATAAGTAAACAAGCAAGCAATCTCGTGTTTGATTCGTGGCGTAGCTTAGCAATATCGACGCACTCGCCCTTGCACCGACGCAAGGTGAATACGCCTATCCGTTTTCCCTGTCATGTTATAAGTGCCCTCTATTCGGATCCATCCATACAGGATATACGTATACCTTGCACTTCCAAACCCATCGCCCTTAACTATATGAAGGTCACTAGCTTTTCGGGCTAGAATGGACTTATATTTATCGAATCGAAACATAAGACGATGTTAACTCTGTGCGGTTGCTAACCAACATCAGAGGCCATCGAAATAATCGCAGCAAGTGGTTTATCACATTCACCAGACGGTCGCTACCCATCTAAATGAAGTGCACCAACAATACCAAAAACGAATCCCTCCTAGGCCAAACGGTCTCAGCGCCCTGGCGCGCCGCGTTCGAGGGAATACCCATGTACGGGCTTTTATATCTTTAAGTCCATTTGACCATGCAACGAATCTTATCTTTCATACAACCAAGCAAGTCCGCTTATCTCTATTTCAATTGGTACAACGCCCGAATGTCCTCAACGAACGCCCAAAGGCCGCGAACATTTCGAAGGTACCATGCCGCATTATCATCTTGTATTTCTTTCGTTAACTTTCTATGTTCTTACGTTTCATACTTCATTTCAATGTTTCAATGGCATCATGCCTCAACTCAATGCTCGTCAACCGAACGACCCGAAGGTCCCGAACACCTTTCGAGGCATTATGTCATATCCGACAGTTCCGCCACATTCATGCCACAACTGTATTCTTTCGCAACGAAGCCACCTTTTATTATCTCGTGCATATAGGCACGTTTCGACACATTCATCACCTATCCTTCACGTCGTGCACTTGCTGCACACGTCGAAGCCATATTTCTATGCTTTAGTATTCAATGTCTGTGGCTTGCGCGCTAGGGCGCTCGCCTATTGTCTTTCAATGCTCTAGCCGTTCTAACTCGTACGCGAAGGCACGATATGGTTCGTGCACTAAGGCACTCGCCGAGTACAGTTATCCAATGTTCTTGCGGCTTGCGTACCGAGGCGCTCGCCTTTGCGATATCCAATGTTCCATAGCGACTCCTACGTCTGCCGTACGATTCATTTCAATTGTTCTATCTAGTGTTCGACACGCACTACGTTTATCTCTCTATCGAGCCACGTCCGTGGCATTGATAGGTTAACTCAGCAAACAATGATATGTTTTTAGTTAAGCATGACAGAGTAGGAAAGAGAGTTAATGTCCCCCCACCTTGATTCGATACGCCTTTGTTGTTTCGCCGAGCCGTTGCGGCTCGATTTCATAACTTCGTTGCACGGGCAACTCTCCTGACTTAGCCATTCGAGCACTTCGTGCTTATTGAATTATACGTCTGATTTGGGCTTACCGTGCCAACGCCTCAGTCCGTCGCAAGGCGACGATTTGCTTTCGCGGACCCCTTACTGAATAAGCAAAAGATCGACCTCTAACATTTCAGCGTAAACGTATAGCCTGCACACGAAACCAACTAAAATCAATACTTGTATCGATTCGAACTTGCGCCTTGGTCGATTCAATTTCTTAGAATCTTCGAGCCGTCTCAACGCACTTATCCTTCGAGGCAACGCAGCGCTTCGCATCGATTCACTCGATGCATTCTCTGGGACAAGGCAGCTCTTCGCATCGACTTAGTTCGATGCATTGCT
The DNA here is from genome assembly GCA_029216955.1 of Iris pallida. NCBI lineage: Eukaryota > Viridiplantae > Streptophyta > Magnoliopsida > Asparagales > Iridaceae > Iris > Iris pallida. The sequence continues at coordinate 1,330,375 of JANAVB010024800.1, read as the reverse complement.
CGGGACAACTTAACACTTTGTATCGATTCGCATCGATACGTAATCGGATCAATACAACTCTTCGAGTCAATGACTCAGCATAATGCACCGTGCGGAGCGGGGCATTACATAATATACCACTCAAAACAAGGTTCGTCCCGAACCGAAACCAATACTAAATTTCCAAGGGTTTCATAGATCGTTCCACGATCTCGTCTCACTATCGTGTGGATCGTACAACTTAGTTTGGAATCATACACATATTTTAGGCGTCCCACCAATATATGCATTTCAGCCAAGCTCAGTTGTAAGATATCGAAACAACGCTAACATGTAACTTCCTATTCTCATTTACTTGCCATCTCGTACTCTCGATTCGGACTTGGCTCTATTACTTGTTTTCGTAATTCTAGCGCACATGTATATTGATACATACGTGATCGTCCAACAAAAATAAGGCACACGATGCGATTCAAAAATCGCATTTCTTACTTTGTATGTTTCATCGGGTCTATCAATTCTTACGCATTGCGTCAAGCCGTCGCGCATCCGATCACAACGAGTCTTCCCAACGCCTTGCGTTCGAAATCGTCACCCAACTATTTCCGAAGTCTTGCTATGCAACTTATCTCGATACGACTTCCTTTGTTGACTTGCAAAAACATCAATATTCAGGATTACGTACGTCCGCTAGGTGACTTACCTAGACACCGTGCTCAGCTTCTCCCGACGCAAGTTTAAATTGACATTGCACAAAGGCCACAATCTATCCGACTCAAAAGTTTACATCAAGGCGACGGTGCTCAAGACAACGATCGCCTTGACACGAAGGTCTTTACGATACGCCTTACGTTCGATTCCTAACGAGTAGGAATTCACTAGCCAAATTCTTGACTTATCCGTCTCTCGCAACATCGAACATAATTTCGATTCACGCAAGCTCAATTTCAAGGTGAATCAAATCTACCGACATAACTCGCAAGTCATTCCCTTATCGTTCTCTCTCGTGCATAGCACGATTCTCGCAATCGTCTATTCGAATCACCAAGTTCGTTGGTGAATTTTTCTAGTTTGTTCATCGACCAACATAACCATTCAAGTATCCATCCGACGAATACTCAAAATCTATTTATATCATTCTCAATCGAAAGTTGTTCCAACAATTCTCGATCGCCTAGACTTATCGTCAACATGCATCGTGTTATATTTGTTATCGGTGCAATCTCACATGCGATATCGCAAGGGTCATCTTACGGTCTGCAACATTCAATTTGATTTGGCGGTCAAGTCTTCTAGGGTTAGCTGCCCCGAAGCTACGCTCGATAATTGTGGATCATCACGAAGGACAGTTTACTACGAACCATGCCATATCTTATTTCGGAGCCAAATCATGTTCCGACGATTCTATGCGACTACCCAAATCTGTACATAACCATTTCTATTGGCGCAACTGATGCGCAACTATCCTCCGAGTAAAGTCATACACGGCCGTCGATGATTCCGTAATTTACGGAACATCTACTCGTATCGAGTTCGAGTCTATCTTATTTCGCGGTCGACACACGAGATGCTATACGCATCGAGAAATCGTCGATGACTTATAGTCTCGTCTTTGATCAATCACCAAGTTCATGATCAACCAGTTCGCTCATTCTCGCATCGTTACTTACAAAATTTCATAGCACGAGGCACACTCTATTTGTATTCTCACGTCATTTACATTTCCTTACGTATCGATCTCGATACGCCGTATCCATTTCGATAACGTAAGGGTCAACTTTGAATCCATTTCAACGTAAACTTAACTCGCATCGCATACATCCAAGTTCGCAACGAACTTTTCCATACGCATCGACTCGTTCACCGATTTGCTACATCCCGCCATACTTCGATCGCGTAACTGAGTTACCGATTATCCAACATCGAACCCTCAAGTCATACGATCTCGCCCTCTAAGTTTCGCGTGTTTTCAGTCGTACTCAAATGAGTTTCGTCGTAACGTAACCAACTATTTCTTAGACATGATTACTCACGTCAACCAACTCTCTTACCGAAATCGTACATCGTGCGATTCGATTACAATTTGTATCGCCCAACATTCTTATCGAAATCGCAAGTCGTACGATTTGATTCGCCTAGCCAAACATTTCTATCGAGATCGCAAGTCGTACGATTCGATTATAATTTGTATCGCCCAACATTTTCATCGAGCTCGTAAGTCATGCGATTCGATTCGCCTCGCCCAACATTTAAATCAGGATCGCAAGTCGTGCGGTTCGATTTCAACGTTTCGAGTTTCATATCCCGTCGATCCGAATGTTGCCTCAAGGCATAACCGTTTTGCTAGTTCCCGTCATTCGACCGACACATAATTTTCAATCGACGTATCATTCAATGTTACAAGTCCCGCCTTATCGTTCTAACCGAACATCGAATAACACTTGCATCAATATGCCGTTATATAAATTCTCAATCGAGTCTCGGTGCTATCCCGTCCGTTGCGGACAAACCTTTCGCAATTCTCACAATACGTCGATGCAATTCATCGCACAAATAGTATTACATATACCACTCGAAATCGAGCCATTCATTGCATCGGTGGTATGCCATATACCACCCAGAAATCAAGTTACTTCCGTCACAACGTACTCCTTACAAACCAACGATCTCTTCCACTCACGATTTCCGCAGTGATCGTGCTTGATCACAACCGTAACTCTGATTAATCAAAATCCGACACAACTCGGCCAATGCATTCATTTGCCAACACAAGCTCGGTGCGCAACCGAACCGATTTCGTTTCTCGATTTATAACTTTTGTTTTCTTTTCGTTGCATCTTGTGCAAAAATTTATTTTCAATATCCGTCGCACTTCGTGCAGCGATCTCACTTTGATATGCATTGCACCACGTGCAATAATTTTACTTTCGACACGCGTGCACCACGTGCAACATTTTACTTTCAATACGCATTGCACATCATGCAACAATTTATTTTCGATATTCAAAGTCAATGCTCAAATTCGTTCAACACATTCGATATTGACTTATCGCTTTTCATCACAACGCACATTCGAAATCGATATGTGAATCCGTTCGACACATTCAATATCAACTTTCATTTTTCTTTTTAACGCATCATTTACAATCAACGCGTGGCAATTGCTGCAGCAGCATTCCACGACTTTCATTGTATCGATGCAACCAACATTTCTTGTATCGTTCGTTGCAAACAACAAATATCTCAAATTACAATTCACGACGTGTTGCATCCGTGGCAACAAATCCTTGAATTCATATCTCGTAACTCGTTGTACTTGCAGCAACAAACCTTTCTCGATTTTTTTCCCAGCACCATGTAATTTCCAAACAACACGCGGCAAATTATATGATTTGTATTAGACTTATTGTATGGAACATCCAGTGCGGCATCGAGTAGAGTCAAGAGTGATTTCGATTGGTGGTGGGCAACGTTTTCGAATTGTAATGAAGCAAGCGTCCAGGAAATTGAGCCTAGAGCTTTGATACCAATTTGTCACGCCCCGACCCGGAATCACCCGAATCTTCGTCCTCGCATGGGGCATGATGCCGCACGAGCCTGGAGTTGCGCTCGTGCAAGGCAAGATGACAAGTTCTCAAATGGTTATCTTTGAGTTGATATTCACAACGAAAGGAAAACAGAGTATACGAAACAAATCTCTTTATTGATATTCGAAATCAGATTACAAAGGCTTTCGATAGCCCAACGGAATTTGCCAGATTGGCTACAACACTCAAGTTCTCTTTTGCCCACAAAGGATTTCACCATTCCATACATCATGCCTTCTATATCTCGGCCGCATCAATCATGTCGCGAGTCCGAGCGTCAATGCGATCGCACGCTTCAATACGCTTCGGCATTCCAAGCCTCAACGCGTTCAAGCGAAGCTCCGCTGCGAGCAGACCAATCCCTGAACCTGCTAGCAAACTAGTAGGGGATTAGTACTTTCGTCCTCGCTGTACTGATCAAAATCCCACTTAACAAACCGACATTTAGTATTGTATTGATTCATGCAAACATACAATTTAGTTCTCTTTCTATGTTCTCCTTAGGATGAGTTCATGGCATATTCTAAGACTGTAAAGCATGGCAAGCATGTTATTCAATTCGCATAAGTAAACAAGCAAGCAATCTCGTGTTTGATTCGTGGCGTAGCTTAGCAATATCGACGCACTCGCCCTTGCACCGACGCAAGGTGAATACGCCTATCCTTTTCTCTGTCATGTTATAAGTGCCCTCTATTCGGATCCATCCATGCAGGATATACGTATACCTTGCACTTCCAAATCCATCGCCCTTAACTATATGAAGGTCACTAGCTTTTCGGGCTAGAATGGACTTATATTTATCGAATCGAAACATAAGACGATGTTAACTCTGTGCGGTTGCTAACCAACATCAGAGGCCATCGAAATAATCGCAGCAAGTGGCTTATCACATTCACCAGACGGTCGCTACCCATCTAAATGAAGTGCACCAACAATACCGAAAACGAATCCCTCCTAGGCCGAACGGTCCCTGCGCCCTGGCGCGCCGCGTTCGAGGGAATACCCATGCACGGGCTTTTATCTTTAAGTCCATTTGACCATGCAACAAATCTTATCTTTCAAACAACCAAGCAAGTCCGCTTATCTCTATTTCAATTGGCACAACGCCCGAATGTCCTCAACGAACGCCCGAAGGCCGCGAACATTTCGAAGGCACCATGCCGCATTATCATCTCGTATTTCTTTCGTTAACTTTCTATGTTCTTACGTTTCATACTTCGTTTCAATGTTTCAATGGCATCATGCCTCAACTCAATGCTCGTCAACCGAACGACCCGAAGGTCCCGAACACCTTTCGAGGCATTATGTCATATCCGACAGTTCTGCCACATTCATGCCACAACTGTATTCTTTCGCAACGAAGCCACCTTTTATTATCTCGTGCATATAGGCACGTTTCGATATATTCATCACCTATCCTTCGCGTCGTGCACTTGCTGCACGCGTCGAAGCCATATTTCTATGCTTTAGTATTCAATGTCCGTGGCTTGCGCGCTAGGGCGCTCGCCTATTGTCTTTCAATGTTCTAGCTGTTCTAACTCGTGCGCGAAGGCACGATATGGTTCGTGCACTAAGGCACTCGCCGAGTACAGTTATCCCATGTTCTTGCGGCTTGCGCACCGAGGCGCTGCCTTTGCGATATCCAATGTTCCATAGCGACTCGTACGTCTGCCGTACGATTCATTTCAATTGTTCTATCTAGTGTTCGACACGCACTACGTTTATCTCTCTATCGAGCCACGCCCGTGGCATTGATAGGTTAACTCAGCAAACAATGATATGTATTTTTAGTTAAGCATGACGGAGTAGGAAAGAGAGTTAATGTCCCCCCACCTTGATTCGATACGCCTTTGTTGTTTCGCCGAGCCATTACGGCTCGATTTCATAACTTCGTTGCACGGGCAACTCTTCTGACTTAGCCATTCGAGCACTTCGTGCTTATTGAATTATACGTCTGATTTGGGCTTACCGTGCCAACGCCTCAGTCCGTCGCAAGACGACGATTTGCTTTCGCGGACCCCTTACTGAATAAGGCAAAAGATCGACCTCTAACATTTCAGCGTAAACGTATAGCCTGCACACGAAACCAACTAAAATCAATACTTGCATCGATTCGGACTTGTGCCTTGGTCGATTCGATTTCTTAGAATTTTCGAGCCGTCTCAACGCACTTATCCTTCGAGGCAACGCAGCGCTTCGCATCGATTCACTCGATGCATTCTTTGGGACAAGACAACTCCGTATCGACTTAGTTCGATGCATTGCTCGGGACAACTTAACACTTTGTATCGATTCGCATCGATACGTAATCGGGTCAACGCAACTCTTCGAGTCAACGACTCAGCATAATGCACCGTACGGAGCGGGGCATTACACTCTGAGGACCTGGTGATCTCTCCAGGCTTAGTTAGAGACGAGGACTACCCGGAGGTATACGGTTCTGGAGTCGAGGTGGGTGATGTACCTTCGTAGGAGGACGAGATAGTGGCTGAAGACTTCTCTTGAGACATGTCTCTTTTAGACTTGATACTTTATTTTCTTCCTTTTTTAGTGGACATGTAGTTGATTATTTATTTCTTTATACTGTGGTTTCGGGATGTCTTACCCGCACAATTATTATTTCTATTTCATGTTGGACAGATCTTTCTCTTTAGTATTATTTATTGGACTTGATATATCGTGTCATATTTTATGTGTGGATGAGATTAGCTGTGACCTGTGACTTGTATTGTATTGCTGGGTTGTTATCATGATTTACAGCTTAAGCATTTCGCTAATGGACTTACTTTGAGATTTGGCCCATTGGTGAAGTGTTGCTGTCATGTATCGTATCATGGTCCTATACGTATTTTGGGACTGTGGCGTTACACTTGAGGATTTAATAGATCCAATCTATGTATCGAGAATGAATTAGTCTAGACACAAAATTGGTGAGAATATAAAAATCATGTGTGTATGCTTTTATTTTACAATGCCAATAGATTCAAAGTACAAATTTTGTTCTTTTTATAACCTATTGAAAATAATAAGCTTTGAAAATTGGTGAGAATATAAAAATTAATTACCATTGGAATATGAAGAGTTGTATGAAAAAAAGAAAATTTTATAGCATGCAAATTTTATTGTTTTGACTCTTAAACATAAATGACATGCAAGTTGACATAATATATCATATTTATAAAACACTTGAAGATTTTAGGAATTCAAAAGTTCCACCACCAAAATTTTCTATTATATACTAGAATAGATAAGAAATTTTCATTATCATACATGAAAATAAGGGTATAATGAAAAAAAAGTTCTAAACTCTCCAATTGAAGATGTCATGACTTAAACTCTAAATTGGTATTAAATTCAAGATCTAAACACTAATTAGTCCTTTATAAAACTGGACCGGATCAGCTGTCCCTGATCCGATGTTCCAACCATATCCTTCCTCTATAACATGTGGACTTCTATTGAATTTTTTATCTGTAAGACCCATATGCCATAGAGGAGGGGACATTGTTGAAATACCGAATCAGCTGTCCTTGAGCCGGTCTCTTATAAACCATGGATTCCATAAAGTTTTGTATTCCGGTTTAATACCGGATTCCGGTCCAAATATCGGTCCAACTCACACACCTCAGCTACACTCTTCAATCCACTTGTCACTCCACCACTCTCCCTCCACCACCATATAAACCAGCACTCCTCCATCCATCCGTCACCACTATTCATTTCGTCTCCTCCTCCCATGGCCGACCAAGAGAAAGTCGTCGTCGCCGACGGCGCCAAGCACGGCTCCCGCCGCCCCTTCTACCACCGCTACTACTCCGGCGGCAGCTCCGTCCGCAACTTCTTCTCCGCCCTCCTCCTCCTCCTCATCGTCGGCACGGTCTTCTTCGTCCTCTACCTCGTCTACCGCCCCTCCCCCCCGCTTCTCCGTCACCGGCGCCTCCGTCCTCTCCCTCCGCCCCTCCCCCAACTCCCGCCCCGCCGTCGTCTCCGCCTCCCTCCAGTTCACCCTCGTCGCCCGCAACCCGAGCGACCGCTCCACCGTCCTCTACGACCGCCTCTCCGCGTACGTCGCCTACCGCGGCGAGCCCATAACCCCGCCCGTCCCGCTCCCGCCGGGTCCAGGGGGGGACGCCACGGTGGTGATGTCGCCCGTGGTGGGGGGAGGGCAGGAGTACGTGGCGGTGTCCGGCGACGCGGCGGCGGGGCTCGAGAGGGACCGGGCGTACGGGGTCATGGGGCTGAGGCTGGTGCTGATGGGGAGGGTCAAGTACAGATACGGTCCGTTCAGGAGCGGCTGGAACGTGCTGTACGTCGGCTGCAACGTGCTGCTCGGGGTCAAGAACGGCATGGTCGGGCCGGTGCCGCTGATCGGCGAGCCCCAGTGCAGCGTCGATGCGTGAAGAAGTGTGCATGCATGTCTCTGTGTGTTCTTAATTTCTTATGTTCTGTTGTGTTCATTCTCTCTCTCTGTTGTGTGTGAAAATTAAAGAACTTGGCTTGAGCTATGAAGTGTATGTATGGAGTGATGTTCAGTGACCATTGTTGACAAAATGATATTTTCTGCTGTGAAGTTTAAAGTTTTCATGGGTTGGTAGCTGCAGTGGATCAGCGAGGATAAGCATAGAAGTCGCGGATGCGTTCGAGTGGAGAGAGAGAGAGAGCACGCAGAGGGAGACGCGTGCGGACGAGGACAAAAGCCCAGGTGTTTGAACGCCAAGTGAGAACCACATGACATGGTGCGGGTGACATTAGTGGGTGCGTGAAATTAATGGTTGGCACAGGCGTTTCATATTGAGAACAGAAAGAAAAAAAAGATTACGTCGGTGGAGGTTGGTAGAGAATGTCGTGTGGTAGCTGCTCAAAGGAAGAGAATAGGGTCGGACAAATTTGTTCTCAATGGATAATTGTTCGACGACACTAGGACGAATGCCATTAAGGGGTGTTGGGTAGGTGCGAAGTGTGGTTTTTCCTCGAGGTGTGAACTAGGCTGGGCGGCCCGGAATCCGGCCCTAAATTGGTCCGGTCAACCTCGGTCTAGTTCGATCAGCATTCGGTCAACGAACTGATCCAGTCCGGTCCACTAAAATTCGGATCCATGTTGGGTCCGAGAAAACAATCCGATAGTTCGAACCGGCTCGGTTCAGGTCCAATCCAGGTCCAAGAAAATTTGGTCAGCACCACTCGCGGGATGTCGTTATTGGCACTCCTATAATGTTATTTTACACTTCTATTAATTTTCTATTATTCAAATGTCAATATGTTCCTACATCAACATTATTGATATTTCTAAAATGTTATCCTACACTTCTCTCTCAATGCATGCACAAATTAATGTCAAATTTAATGCATAAATAAAGATTTAAAATTTGAATGATATAAAACTAAAAAGGATTGCATGATGATATTTTAGGAGTGTCATTAACAGCACCACATACACACACACACAATATATATATATATATATATATATATATATATATTATATATATACGACAATAATACCTCCTAGTATAACCGTATGAAGGAACATTAGAGGGGTATATTTTGGTAAATTACCCTCCAACTGTCATATTTGTCTTGAGAGTATTTTTTACCAAAATACCTCCCTATGGTAGGGGTGCAACTCGGACGGTTTGGGTCGGACTTGAGGTCAATCCGTGTCCAGCCCAATATTGAATCATATGCCTAGTCCGAGCCTAAGCCTGACCCAATCTCGGGTTCAACATATGAAGTCCAAGACCAAGTCCGGAGGATCAGGTTGAGCTCGGGTTCATCGGATTTATCGGGCTCTATAATATTTAAAATAATTTTAAATAAAAATAATATTAAACACATAATCAAATAGCAATCAAGCCTTGATCATTACAAAATACAAACTAAAATAAGATTTAGGATAATGAGTTTAAGAGTTTGTGTGAATAAATTTAGGATTTAAACTTTTTACTTAAGAAATAAAAACTATAACTGTAACTATATATATAATATATATATATATATATATATATATATATATTATATATATATATATTATATAATATATATATATATAAAAGTCGGGTTTCAGGTTCTTCAAGTAATACGGCACATGAACCCGAGCCCGAATCCGGACTCAAATCCGAGTATCTTCAACCCTAACCCAACCCATGAACTGGTTTACCTGATCGAGCTCGGGTCCACCGAGTTGCACCCTTACCGTATGGCTATTTTACAACCATTTGAAGGGTGATTTTGTTATTTTTGTTGAAAATGACCAAAATATTCTTATAACAACAATATTTTAGCAATATTAGAGACAAAAAAAAATATAAATAGGACATAATTCATCAAAATTAACCACAACAAAATTTCTTCTCTCTTGCAGTATTAAGAAGCAAACAAAATTCTGCATAACAGAGTAACAGCTTCTAGCGACTTAAGTTACAACTTTCTGAAAACTGAAGTGAAATTTTATGGGGTCTAAAGTGTAATTTTTTAGAGGCTTCAACATGTGCAACAAAATTTAGAGGCTTCAAGTTGAGTTAGACTTTATGCTTGTTTATGATTTTTTTTTATCATATATTTATTTCATAATGTTATGTATTTGTGCTTCAATAATAGAGTGATGTTTATCACATAAGCATGCTATATGTCAAAAAATTATTGGTGGTACTGCTAAAATAACACTTACAAAACAATAGTCAATACGACACATATACTCTATGTTCTAGGATTGTTAGGATTTGATAGTCATATTTGTCAGTATTATAAAAATTTTGGAAGTCTTAAGAATTTTTTTTATCTCTCTCTCTGAATTACGACTGTCAAGATTTTGACAGCCGTGATTATTATTAGTACTGCCAGAATCATTGCACCATTATAACATGATTATACAACCTATAACATTCTTTTAAGGATAATTTGGTTATAATTTTTTTTTAAAAAATACGCGATAGCCACTACCACTTCGTGTTGTCCATAGTAATTTCCAAAACATATAACCCTTATTACAATTTACAAAAGGGACTAGTTAGTGTTTAGATCATGAATTTATACCAACTTAGAGTTTAAGTCATGTCCAATTGAAATGTTTGGGCTGATTTTTTATTTTTAGTTTTTATATTCTACCCTCATTCTGGTTCTTGTCCGTATAGTTATGTTCAATGTATAACAAAATAGAAATAAATAAATAAAAATTTAACCAAAATTTCTATAGGTTAGAATTTATAAAATCTAGGCTTAGTTGCAATACCATACCCTCAATTGTTTCATATTTTCAACTCAATATTCTAACCCTTATCCAAAAAAAGAACAAAATTATCCTTGCTCATCCCCTCCACCCCTCCTTTTCCGTCTGCACCGCTCCCCCCCTCCGGCTGCACCACCCTGCCTTTTATGCACGGACCGCCGTCGTTGCCGTCACTGGCACTGTCGCTTCTGCACGCGGAGAGAGGGGAGGCGCAGTTGCTGTAGTCGGCGAGGAGGGAGGGGAGAGGGAGGAGTGCAGCCGGCGGAGGGAGGACAGAGGACGAGGAGGGGGTAGAGTTGGGTTGGAAAGAGATGAATAATTTTGTTTTTTTTTTTTTTAAATTTGGGGATCAAGTTAAAAATATTAATAATTGATGGTATAAAGTTGTTGAATAAAAAGTTTAAGGTATCAAATTAGAAAGGGTAAAGTGCAAAAAATCTCTCGTTAGATTTTCGTTTTTTGCACTGAAAGATCTCATGCTCTTAAAATTCATAAAGTATAAAATCTGCTTATTGTCCCCTTTTCGTTAACTGCTGTTAAGTGGGTATGTAATGACCATTTTACCCCTCCTTCCCTCTCTCTCCGGTGGTGCGGGGAGGAGGAGGAGGGGGGAAGGGAGGAGGAGGGGAACGCGGGGAGGGGAGGAGGGGGGCGGGGAGGAGGGAGGCTGGCCTGCGAGGAGGAGGAGGAGCGGGGCGGGGAGGAGGGGGCTGGCCGGCGTGGAGGAGGAGGCCGGCGGGAAGGAGGGGGGGTCGGCCTGCGGGGAGGAGGAGGGGGCTGGCCGACGGGGAGGAGGAGGAAGGCTGGCGGCGGGAGGGGGAGGAGGGGGGGCTGGCCTGCGGGGAGGAGAAGGGGGCTGGTCGGCAGGGAGGAGGAGGAAGGGGGGGGGGGAGGATGGAGGGCTGGCTGGAGGGAGGAGGAGGGGCTGGCCGGAGGGAGGAGGGAGGAGGAGAGAGGTTAGGGAAGGGGGGGGGGGGGGGTAGGGAAGGGGAGAGGGTAGTTTAGGTATTATTTTTATTTTTTATTTTTTAAATGGCATTAACGGCCATTTCTAACGGTCAACAGACGGTAGGGGACTTTTCAAACAAGTCATAGATTGGGGGGTCTTTATTTGCTAAATTTGTGTAAAAAATTTTTTTATGCAAAATGTGCAAATTTAACGAGAAATTTTTTACACTTTACCCACAAAAAAGAAATGAATAGTTGAGACTATAAAGTTAAAATTAAGCCTAAATTTTATGGTTTAAACGTTATACCCCCTTCAAAATAGTCTGAAATAGAAGAGTTGAGTCAAACTATTTATACCAGACAAGGATAGATGCGAACGTAACCCATAGATACTTCCGGAAAGCGACTTCTTCCTCCATCTCCCTCCTCCCTTCGTCTTAGTCCTCTCACCCACAAACTTCCCTTTCCCGAAACTGCCCCTCCCCACGAGTCACCACACCAGGGGCATCTCCGTCATTCCTCGCAGTTGCCACTACTTGACTCGCAATTCATTATCTCCGTCCTCAAATTACTTTTTTTCCTTATTGATTCAGTATTTATACATAAAGCTCCCTCCTTTCTTTCTCCATTGTTCTCTGGAGTATAATTCTTCGTTGCCCAGGTGAGCAATTTCTGATATTTTTGGTGAATTTAATTGATTTTAGTTATATTGTTAAATTTCCAGAATCATTGGGAAAGAATCCCAAAAATCGATTTTGTTGGATTTATTAATCATTCAAGGAAAGCCCAGATGCTCAAATTTTTTCCGGGATGTTTAGGTTGTTTTAGTTGAGGTTTGATAACGTAAAGAAGAAAAGATCGGATATTTTGATTGCTGATGCGAAATTAGGTGATTTTTTTTGCAAATTCACATCTTCATTGTCGGTTTAAGTATGGATTAGAATAATTATAGTTGGGGTGGTAGTTCTTTTTTCTTTTATAAAAAAGTTAGATTTTTTATTAATTTTTGCAGATCTGTGACTTGGGGATACTTTGGGGAGCATACGATGTCCTCGGCCATTGTGAACGCGACCACGGAGTCTCTGAACTGGCTGTCGATGGCGTTCGACGCTCCTCTCGCCTGGGCGGTTGTCTTCGGGATCCCTATCGGCGGTAGGCACCCTTTGTTTTTGTTTCGTACCGGTAGGGAGTATCACGGAAAGACATTGAATTGTTGTTGTTGTTGTTGTTTTTCTTGCTGAAGGACATCTGGTTGTGGAAGTGCTTCTGGTTCTGGTCATACTTTTCCAGCTCTCCAGGAAGAGTTACAAGCCACCCAAAAAGCCGTTGACAGAAAAGGTCCGAACTTTTGCTTGTTGAATGATCGGCAAGGGTCTTTAAGGCTAATTATATGGGCACAGCCAAAAGTGATCGGGGCTAGCCCATTTTTCAATTTTTCTGGACTGCCCAGTTTCTAACAAGGACTGTCTAACAAGGACTGCCCACTTTTCTGGACTGCCCACTTTTCTGGCAGTCCAGTCTGTAGACTGGACTGTCAGAAAAGTGGACAGTCCTAGGACTGCCACAATGGGATAGCCCCGATCACTTTTGGCTGTGCCCATATAATTAGCCGTCTTTAAACTTTCCCAAGAAACAATCATAATGTTGTTATTTTAGGTGCTGTTTGTTTGCACCTCCGAAGTCTGAATAGGAGACAGTTTTAGATTTCAGAGACATTACATGTTGTTTGGGTTGTCAACAAATTCAGAGGCAATGTCTGAATTTTGTCTCAAACATTCAGAGGTAAAACAACCTCTGAAGTCTGAATTCTGAATCTGAACAAAAATTTCAGACTTTAAGACTTCAGATTCAGATGACAAAACAAACAGCACCTTAATCAAATATGTAAAATAGTAGCCACCTATGTTGCACGCACGCGAACATAGATGTGGGTACAGACACGATACGGATTTAAAAACCCTTTTTGTGTCCGTGCAACATAGATTCTAACTCAATGAAGTTTTACAAAGAACTGAGAATCAATTTCCATTCCATTGCAGATGATCTGGACCCCGATAGAAACTGATCAGGAATTATTTATTTTAATCCGTGTCCGTGCAACATAGATTCTAACCCAATGAAGTTTTACATATAATTGAGAATCAGTTTCCATTGCAGATGATCTGGCCCAGGATAGAAACTGATCAGGAATTCTTTAATTTAATCCTCGTTCGCAGTTCAAGAAAAGCGCTATCTAGTGGTTGATGGTTAAGTCATGTTTGTATTGGAAATCTTTTACTCTATGATAGTTTCATAATAGTTCCATATTCTTCTATTTGCTGGAGAGAATTAAGTTATTTATCCATGCATTAAATCTAATTTTTGTAGGTTTGTTGAATAACGTTTAGTGTGGACTCTTCTATTACTTCTTTTAATAGGTATAAAGTGATATTTGTCTGATGATTATATTTTTCTATTGTTAAACATTGTACTCGAAGTGCACAACATTTTATAAATCACATGATGTTTGGACGTTGGCGTTGTATTGTATAATTAACAGTTTGATAATTTTATCGTTGTGATATTTATTCATTCATTATTCATTTTGACACAAGAAACTATATTGATTAGCTTTTGATTCTTACTTGTCCTATTCTATACCAGTTATGCATTATCTTATAAAGTTTTATTGATAAACCTATCCGTTCAGAACTATATCTCCTCAGTTAAACTTTTGTGTGGTTTTTGCAGGAAATAGATGAACTTTGCGATGAGTGGGTCCCAGAATCTCTTCATCCCCCTATTACGGGAGATATGTTGGTTCAACCTCCTACTTTAGAAAGGTGACAAATAATCTACTTTTCCACTTCAACAATATAAAGCCCCAAGTTTCGGTCGGTATATTTTGTTATGACCAGATCCTATTATAGATTGTCTAGAGTTTTGGGTTTCATGTTTGTATTCTCATTTTTTACATCTTTCATTGGTATATAATCTATATCTTGTATTCGCCTTAGAGCATGATATTTGCTGCTCTAATGTTATTAGGAAACATTACTATATTAGTTAAAGGGTTTGTAGTTATTCACCTTAGGGCGATCCATGCTATATAGAAACCAGTGCTAGGCAACAAAAACTTAGTGTAGCTGAGATGAGAATGCTAAACGGACGAGTGATAGTACATCAAAAGATACGGTAAGAAATGATTATATCCATGGGAAGTTGGAGGCATTGCTGATTGAGGACAAGATGAGAGAAAATCATCTTAGATGGTCTAGATATGTTCTATATGGTTCAGTAAATGCACCAATAACAATAAGACAAAGCAATAAGATAGTAGTTTAAGGAGCCGCTATGACTAGGTGTAGGCCTAAACGAGCATGGATTAAGGAAGAATATGGTTTCTGTTTGTGCTACAAAAGAACATGGACCTTACGAGACCTTTGGTACACGGATTGTTATATTTTCCAAAATTTCATATTCCTATGGGCATTTAGTTATCATGTGTTTGGTACAATATACATTTTTTCTGAGAATATAGAATTCCTGTGTTTGGTATCGTAAATAAATTACCAAGAATACTATATTTTTTAACACAACTTTCTGAATTGTCCCTACCTCACAAAATCACATTATAATAATCTAATCGAGTTGGGTCATGTTTGGTTCTAATCAAGTCGAGTCGGATTCAGGTGATGTCAAGTTTTTTTTTGTTTGTGTTTAGTTGAGTTGGGTCAGATTTGGGTCCGATTAAATTTATCCAATCTGGGTCTAGCTAAGTCGGGTTCAGGTTTGATCAAATTTTTGTCGTGTTTGGGTCTAGTTGAGTTGGGTCGGGTTAGGGTCTGATAAAATTTGCATGGTGTTTGGGTCTAATTGAGTCGAGTAAGGTTTCGGTCAATCGGGTTTGGACCGGGTAGAGTCAGATTTTGTCGAGTCAAAATTAGATCGATTTCGGGTGTTGATCGAGGGTAGTTTGGAAACTCCCAAAAATATCAATATTCTAAGTTTGGTGAGGTTAAAAAATACCCGCCTTTCTCCATAGGAACATATGGTGGGAATATGATGCCCAAGTGATAATTACCCTGAAATTTTGATTAGGCTATGCCAAATGCAATAGTATGGATGGGAATCTACTCTCATTTGTAATACCTCATACCAAATGCCCCGTAATAGAGCTAAATGAAAAAGAAGATCCAAACAGTCGATCCAAAATTTTGGGATAGCGGCTTTGTTGCTGTGTGGTGGTTTTGTACTTTACTTATATACCCTCATAGGGTTACGGAAGGAAATGTTTATTGCATTGCAAAGTGGGTTGACCTATTTTAAGATGACAATGAGTAATATAACATCCGAGTAGTCCACCATCTCAAATTCTGGAACCTCCTTAGTCACTAGCCCCCAAAACCATTTGGCCATTCTCTCAAGAATACATTCAATCAACTTTTCTCTTGTATTTCATGCTCTGTTTATAACTACTTACAAATTAACAGTCTTAATAAGGGCTGTCATTTGGTGCAATGGTTAGGCTTGGCACTTGCATCCTGGAGGATGCGTGTTTGAGTCGTGAAAACAACCGTCCCCATATATTGGGGGTTGTCTGTGTACTTTTTGACCAACAGGAGCCTTGTGGCACTGGGATGAGCGTTACAAACTAGCAGTGTCTTGATATTGTAATTTTCTTCTTGTTTCCCTAAGTCATTCAATTTGATAGGTCATGGAATTCGAAAAAGAGAGACATAGATGGAACTTTATCTCAAATATTCCTTTAACATATTTATAACTAATCCATACTTTTTTATATGTTCCTTTTGCCGAGCATTTTGTTTTAATAGTTAAAGATAAAGAACAATATAGATGGTCTTGCATTAGCTCAATGGATGCTTTATTACTTATCAGTTTTTTAACCGTGCAGTGCTGCAGGGCCCCATACTATAGTAGATGGACGAGAAGTTGTGAATTTTGCATCAGCAGATTACCTCGGACTGATAGGGAATGAAAAAATAATTGTGAGGATAAACTTTCTATCTTTATGCTGTAGGCTTGTTATAATTTTATTTTAATATGCATGCATTCCAGGACTCATGTGTTGGTTCGTTAGAGAAATATGGTGTGGGATCTTGTGGTCCTCGTGGCTTTTATGGAACAATAGGTATTATTCTTTGCGATTCAATAAGTCATAATTCTATCAAATAAGCATAGTAATCCTTTTATCTTTTACAGATGTCCATCTTGATTGTGAAACAAAAATTGCACAGTTTTTGGGGACCCCAGATTCAATCCTCTATTCTTACGGGATCTCTACCATTTTCAGTGTCATTCCATGCTTTGCTAAGAAAGGAGATATTATTGTGGCGTGAGTATGATGTTTCTTACTGTTTTTGAGGAAGATTCTTCACTACTTGATGTGTCTGACTGAGGAATATGCTAGAGCTAATGTAGGTCACTGCATCGAAGTAATCGGACCTGCTCTACCGCTAAGCTTATAAAATTTGTTAGGATATTGTGGTACTTGCTTAGACTTCAGTTTGATGATAACAATGACAATAACTATTTTCTTTCACCATTACTCTACACATGGCAACATGTTACAACACGTATGCATACGACAATATGGAATATTGAAAAACTATGATATGATACGACAATGAATAATATAACTATATAAATAGCGTATTAACCTTAGTTTATTTATCTCAAATAGAAGAAAAGTTAATAATGAGAGGTTCAAAACCCAAATTTACTTTTGCATCAGTAGAAATGAAAACAGAGGATACTACAAGGGAAAGGGAACTTTTTTAAATAAAAAGGAAGAGAAGTATGATAAAAAATGCATTCATACTCTACATGTTCCAAGCAAGTATTTGATCTTCTTACTAGCATATTATATTTTGTTCCTTTTAACTCATAGATGCATTGGGAAGTCTATCTGATACATGTCCTTGAAGTATCCGAAGTATCCTAGTATCCTATACTCAGATAAGGGTATGTCACCTTGATCGAAGTACATAGACATTACTTTTGATCCTGAGTGGCTGGTGTGGTCTATCCACCTGGCTGGTGTGGTCTATGCACCAATATTATTAGTTGATTTATTATCTGCACTATTTTGAAGCCAAGCTCTTGAACTACTCACCAAATGCCTTATTGTCATGAATGAATTATGTCTTCTTCCCCTCTATCTACCGGCTACCTTGATTCTTATGCTCACCTGGTTATGCCGAATTAGCTCTATTAATAGAAGAAAGTTAAAAGCTGGCGATTTATCTGACAATTGTCATGCTTGCATCTGATACAACCATTTATACTTAATTATGATGCATTGTTCGTGTCGAACAATAGTAATGATTTACATATGTTTCGTAGGTAAGTGAAAAGTAGTCATGTATTTTTATGACAAGTGTACATATTTATTTACTTTCCAGGGACGAGGGTGTTCATTGGGCCATACAAAATGGCTTATATCTTTCTAGAAGCACTGTTGTTTATTTCAAGCACAACGATATGGCATCATTAGCAAGCACCTTAGAGAGGATCACTAAAGGGAACCGGAGAGCTGAAAAGCTGCGTCGCTACATTGTTGTGGAATCTGTATATCAGGTATATATGACCACTAGATATATTACTTTAAATCAGGCACTACTATAAAGGATGGTATTTATGTCTTGAAATCTCTTACTGTTATTAGAAGTCATCCTCTTTGCAAGTGTTGCTATGAAGATCAAAGTTGTGTTGAGTGGGCTTATATATCCTACACTTTCAAGTGTGCCATTGTTATAGATGGTGTTTATCTTCAGGGTTTTGAAAATTGTTTGGCAAACAATAACCATTCATGTTAGAAGTTAGATATTGTCTCATTCGCTGTAATTATTATATTATGCATAATCATGTAAACCTATATACTTATTTAATCAATTTCAGATGGAAAACATATCTGGTAAAGATGTTAAATACATTGGGATTTATCAAGCATAACGTGTACTGCATACTTCGTACTTACATCAATTTTGATGCCTGACTTAAATATTCATCTGGGTGGTCCATGGTCATAATGTCAAAAGTACTCATTTACTGACAATCTTCATTTTGGTGGCCAATACAAGCCACAATTTCTTTTTACAAGTTGCAGAGATGATCAAGTATTGTGACCTTTCTCCTGCAATGCCTCCAGCACATCCCATAAAGTGTAGCTAGCCAGATATTAACAACTTCTACTTCGATTGAGATCCTAAGTAATAATAAAACCTGAGTTGATTTGGATCCAAAGTCACGACCTTGAATGAAGTTAAATTTAGTAAAGAGAAAGCACTTTCAGAACTAATTTAAGTACCATGCATGTTAAGTAAGTAATATGCTAAAGGTCTTTTCTATTGACTAGCACTTGTGGCTTTGCAAGCGCGCGCGCACACACACACATAAGTGTTCTAAAATCAAATGGATTCTGATCATACGAAGAATGTAATCTCTCCGGATGTTGAGGTAGAGACAGGGAGTCGGAAGAATAGAGGAAATTAGAGTTACTGCAATTGGACCAAGGAAAGAGTGATGCATGCAGCTATCTCACCTGAAGAGAACACACTATCTATGAATTAGGCGGTGAAGGCTGTAGCCTATACATTATTGTTCTAGGGATCAAACTTGGGGCTGTCATATGAGAAGGGATCTGACCTAGTTAGTAAGTGCATCTCATTTTACATGTGAATTGTCAGATTATGACAGTTTTGTGGTAACAACTATAATTTTTCAGCTAGCAACTCCATCCATGGAGTAGTTTTGGTAATATTACATGTAACCTATAAACCCTGTTCATGCAATTCAAAGTTAAAACAGAAGATAGACATATAGTTTCATGATTATGCTAAACCACAACAATTTTTGAAATCATTAAAAGTTTATATGGTTTAGTTTTCGTAAGATCTTTGGAGTTGGTGGATAATACAAGAAAATAGGAATTTTCAAGTTTAGAGATTTTATCTATAAAAACAATTAAGTAATAGGGTAACACCTTATAATCTTTTGTTTGTTTTGCTTGCTAGACTATATTCTACACAAACTTTTTGTAACATTTTTATGCTGCCATAGCGGAAGTGCATCATTCCTCCGTATTATTCCCCTGACTGTAACTCTTTGGCTTGTTGGGCTCTGTGACGGGCGGGGTAGTAGCACTGTTCTAAAAGGCGGTCTAGGCGGCCGCCTAGGCGGTGCCTGGTGCCCGCCCGATGTCAGCCTAGGCGTCCGCCTAGACCCCCCGACGTCCGACTATTCATGTTTAGGGTATGGACTTTTTTGAAAGTTTCAGTAGTTATTTATTTATTTTTGAACCGCCTAGATCTAGGCGGTCGTCTAGACGGGCTAGGCGCTAGGCGGCGGGTGCTCGTCCGACTAGCGCCTACTGCTTTTCACAACCTTGGACGGTAGCTTACATGGCCTATCAGTCGGAAGCTCGAATCTCTAAATCACTATTGGTGCAATATTGTACTATAACTACATGGCCTATCAGTCGGAAGCTTGAATCTCTAAATCACTATTGGTGCAATATTGTATATAACTATATTGTGACATAGAGGCGTATGCAATTCCATATAGTAAATTGTATCATTATATCTCTTTGTCTAGACTCCTTGCATGAGCTTAATTTGCACAGCCAAAACATAGTTCTACTAACCGCCAACTACTTATCTAGGTTTTGTGGCATGGTCCTCTCATGCTCATAGCAACCTTGGCTAGAAACTTTGCACAAATGTACAAGGTTGCTGTTAGGCCGACAGTCATAATTTTTTTAAATTTTTTATGGAGCTAAACGCTTGGCACCAACCTCTCATGCTCCATAGCCGATCATATTCTAATGAGAAGGCTTGGATGATGATGCTCATAGCAACTTTGGCTAGAAACTTTGCATAAATGTACAAGGTTGCTGTTAGGCCGACGGTCATAATTTTTTTAAATTTTTTTATGGAGCTAAACGTTTGGCACCAACCTCTCATGCTCCATAGCCGATCATATTCTAATGAGAAGTCTTGGATGATGATTGATGAGGTACCTCGCCTGGCTTAGGCCCTTTGTCCACGTAGGACTGCTCGAAACGTGGACACATGTATCTTCCATCCTGCCAACCTTGGGTCAAAATGAGGACCAAAACGTCTTACACTCCGACCTGATGTCAGACAAAGTCAGACCTGTACTAGCATACTACCCTTGCCACAGACGCCTAGCAATATGGATCACCATTGGGGACCATTTCGCACACTCCGACGACTGACCCCCAAAAATATTCCCCTTTATGGTTGGTCCTCTAACTACCCAAGGGGGGCAACAATGGTATTTAGCTATGTGGCCTACCGATATAAATAGTGGAATATAACTTAGACATCGAAGGGGAGGTCCAATGGAAAAACCTGCCAAGTATAATACCTTTGTTCAGGGACCAATACAGGGGAGAACTGCCAAGTCTAGGATTACATCAACCGGATCCTTTCTCCGTTAGTAGCTGGTAGAATTGTACCAACAATGATGGATGGTTGTGGAGCTCAGGGCAGGGGTTGTCGACTCCACATGTGCTGTGGGTGCTGTCTTTGTCCAATCGAAAGCGCAAGCGGAGGTCCTCTCATGCTCATAGCAAACTTGGCTAGAAACTTCGCACAAATGTACAAGGTTGCTGTTAGGCTGACGGTCATAATTTTTTTATGGAGCTAAAACGTTTGGCACCAACCTCTCAGGCTCCATAGCCGATCCTATTATAATGAGAAGGCTTGGATGATGATTGATGAGGTACCTCACCTGGCTCAGGCCCCTTGTCCACGTAGGACTGTTCAAAACATGGACACATGTATCTCCCATCCTACCAACCTTGGGTCAAAATGAGGACCAAAAGGTCTTTCACACTCCGACCTGATGTCAGACAAAGTCAGACCTTTGCTAGTAGACTACCCTTGCCACAGACGCTTAGCAATACAGATCGCCATTGGGGGCCATTTCGCACACTCCGGCGACTGACCCCCACAAACATTCTCCTTTATGGTTGGTCCTCTAGCTAACCCAAGGGGGGCAACAACGATATCTAGATATGTAGCCTACCTATATAAATAGTGGAATATGACTTAGCCATCGAAGGGGTGGTCCACTGGGAAAACCTGCCAAATATAATACCTTTGTTCAGGGACCAACACGGAGGAGAACTGCCAAGTCTGGGATTACGTCGACTGGATCCTTTCTCGGTCAGTAGCTGGTGGAATTGTACCAACAATGATGGTGGTTGTGGAGCTCAGGGCAAGGGTCGTCGACTCCCCATGTGTTGTGGGTGTTGTCTCTGTCCAATCGAAAGTGCACGGACTGTTGGGTCGACGAGCGGAGGTGACACGGCAAGATGTTCTGTAAAGGTTGTTTTCGTGGTGTCGGGATGGATCGCAGGGGTTACGGGTTCTGCGGAGTGTTCAGGGGAGGATGGTTTGATGCAGAGATCTAGAGTTAGGGAAAGGATACAAGAGGATGGTTCAGTTATATACGTCATGATTTGATTTGATCGGGATTTGTTGGTTTTATGATTTGGCAGAGGAGATTTCAGTTGCAAGGAGATTATCGAGGGAATTGGGTTTTTGGATCGGGGACTTGACACATAAGACTTTAAGGATTTGCAATTTTGACATTTATATATAATTATATAGTACATATCTATAGATAATAAGTTAGTTTGATTTACTTAGATAACTAAATAGCTAGTTTAGGAATTGAATTGAGATTCTAAAAGAATTTAGATAGGTTTAGTGAATTGAATGTATTTCGATTTAATTGAAATGGATTTGAGATTGCCAGTAAAGGATTTGAATAGGCTCTGTTAGGTAGTGATATCTAGTAATAGCTATTTAGCTATTTAGGCTTAGAGTTAAATTACCTAGGGTTTAGTAATTAGTAAAAGACAATTTAATTCACATCACTGCAAAGAAACTATAGTTAGGTTACAACAATGTTGATCATGATTTACCTCTTCATCCAGACTTTGTTTTCTAGGGGAACTTGAAGGGTGCTCCTTGGTTGCATGAGCTTAAAGAACATAGCTAAAATATAGGTTTACCTATCCCCAACTGGTTGTAGGTTTTATTGTACGTACCTCTCATGCTCATAGTTATCTTAGTGAGGAATTTTGCACCAACGTAGAGGGTTAGTGTCAAGTTGACACTCCGTCATAAAAACCTTTGTCAATTCCATTTTATAGCTTTCTTATTCTCCATGGTTGACCCCATTATAATGGGAGAAGGCTTAGATGATGATGATGTACCTAAAATGGAAATGTAGTGGCAACACAAAGGAAAACATGTTTATTTCCATTTACAACTCGTTCTTAAATGAAGGTAGCTAAACTTTCTATTTATTAAAATAAGATGATGATAGATTTAAGTAGATTTATTAAATAAATAAATAAATGTCTAAGAAAGAGTAAATATTGTTAAACAATTTATAATGTTATGGTAAGTAAGTATGTGTCTATTCAAAGAAACTAATATTGATAAGATTTAACTACATTTGAATAAATACTGTATTCTTTCATATCAAAGGGTAAGAATTTGTCTATCCAACAAAACAAATATCTTTAAGTGGGTGTCCAAAGTGTCACATGAATTTTAAGAAAGGAAAAGAAATTACGTCACTAGTGTCCAGACTTGTCTCCGCTGAGGGAACCATTTAGTATCAAATGGTATACTGATACTCAAAATAAATGTTACGCATTTGCACATCCCTTTTAGAGAATGAGAGGGAGGAGAGCCACTGACGGTGCTTCTGGTCCTCATGGTTGCTGCTGTTGATCATAATTGGTTCAGCTGCTGGTTGTCTCTCACCACTGTTAGCGGTCCAATCACTGATTGCTTGTGTGTTGTTGTTTGTTGGGAAAGACTTTTGGAGATCAGAAGGGAGAAGGGAGTGGGGAGAAGTAAAATTGGGTTTTTCCAAGTTTTTACAATTTCTGTGTATTTAACCCATAGGAGGATATTACAAAGGAGTAAAAAAATTGGTTGATGCCTAATGGACGTGGGTAAGTGAAAACAGTATGAGCTTTTCATAGATCTGGTATAACTTGATATAGTTGGTTGTGATTGTCCCTGCAAAGTTGTCCTACATCAACTACAGTACTGCTTCTAACTAATAATTTATGAACCCTTATAATATAGGGTCTAAATTTTGCCTTTGTTTGCTTACTTCAGTTTGAATGTCAGTCCGTAATATTGATTTATTCTCTTTAGAAATCCATTCTTCATTCGGAGCGATACATTTGTGAATGTGTGCAGAATTCAGGAAAAGTAGCGCCCTTGGATGAGATTGTCATATTGAAAGAGAAGTACCGTTTTCGAGTTGTATTGGACGAGAGCAATTCATTTGGTGTAATTGGGAACTCGGGACGAGGGCTTTCTGAACATTATGGTATTCCGGTAGGTTTTATGTTTTTTCGTCTACAGCGTATTTTACTTCTCAAGTGATTTTCTTACAGTCTGTAATTTGCTTTGCAGATTGAAAAAATTGATATAATAACTGCTGGTATGGGGAATGCATTGGCAACTGATGGAGGATTTTGCACTGGGAGTACCAGAGTTGTCGATCACCAAGTAGGATTTCTTTTATGTTACCGAAACTTATCTATGCGATATTCAGTCTTGGCTAATTGCAAGTAGTAATGTATGGTTCAGTTGCTCAGATGATTGGTCTTTCTACCTGTGCAGCGGCTCAGTAGCGCAGGCTATGTATTTTCTGCATCTTTGCCACCCTATCTTGCAACTGCTGCAGTTGCTGCAGTCAATTACTTGGAGGAAAATCCTGCTGTGCTTACATCTCTCAGAAACAACATTGACCTCTTACGGGAAGGTGTGTATTACTGAAGCGACAAGTTAAAAGGGATGTGGTTTGTTGCATACATTACAATCTTCTTTAATTGGATCTCTGTTTAGAAGATTTTTTAAAAGCGTTCTGATAATTATCCGGTGTCTAGTTCATCTCGTCTTAGAATATTCTTGATTCTGGTAATCCTTGAGATCAAGCCATAACCTGATCTACATTGGAGCTGTCTCCGGAATTAAATTATTTTCCTATTTTGTCTATTTTCTTTTCCACACCATATATTTCTTATGTTTCCATCAACCTTTTAAGCTGTAAAGTGGATGTTAAACTCTTTTCTAGATAATTACCTATCTGCTAAGGAAATGAAAAGCGTACTTTTGATACTTGATTTTGAAGGATTCTAGAAAAATGTTTAGACCCGAAGTGTCCTTAATTGCTTATTCAAATCTACTTGTTGCAAGTTGAGATGGTAAAATATAAGAGAGAGCTCCCGTTAGTAGTTTGCATTATTCTGCTACCAAGTAGTAACCAAAATATGTAGGCCAGATCTTTCTCCTAACTTCTTCTGCCATAAAATTCAGGCCTGTCAGATGTGCCAGGAATGACAGTAGCAAGCGACCCTCGATCTCCAATTGTCTTCCTACAACTTAAAAAGTCAACTGGCTCCCCTATGAGTGATACACAGCTTCTTCAGAAAATTGTTGACAGGGTAAGCTAATAGCTAAAGTACCATTTATCCATAGGATGTGCTTCAATGAGAAAACCTGTATAAAATGCTATCTTTTTTATCTTCCTCTCTTCCAGGTCTTGAAGGAAGATTCAGTTTTCATTGTGACATCAAAGAGGTCTACTCTGGACAAGTGCCCTCTCCCAGTGGGTATCCGGATGTTCGTTTCTGCAGGTCATTCCGAGGCCGACTTGTTGAAAGCTTCGAAATCATTGAAGAGAGTTGCATGGTCTCTTCTTTCCGATGTTGCTTGATATTCAATTCTTCTTTCTGATCTTGCTTGATATTCAATTTGCCGACACATGAACAGAAGTGGCTACAGGGATGTCAGTTGTAGGATATATCTCCCTTAGATGAATAGCCATCTTTTTTCACAAGGTCCTTGGCATGTTTTGTAACTAGTATTTCTATTCTAATGACACAATATGTACTATAAGTTGTAGCACGGAATCTTTTCCATGTTTTTACAGAAGGTTCTCAGGGAACAGATAAATAATAGTGTTCGGTAGAAATCTTAGGTGGATAATCTGCATAGATTATGTTCCGTATGTGCCATATTTTGCTTTTTTTAGGGTTATTTTTGTGTTCTCCAGCTTTGTGTGATACTTGTGGTCGATAAATTACTTGAGATGCTCCAAACTACTTGGTTAATGATTAACTTAGTCTTGTGTGTACCCACATGTACAATCCTTACATAGATATATGTTAGTACACGAATGCAGACACATACACGCATTCACCACAGGTACATGTACATGCATAAATGAATGCACCTTTTAATCATTGATGATGGTTTAAATTCCTGACTATTTCTTAGATTTCTTGTTGCGTCAGCATTAGTTTTAACTCTCTTTTTTGAGGTGTCCTCTACATAGATATATCTAGCATATTTTGTTTTCCATATGTATATACCATATGACGTACTCCTTGCTTTGAGTTTTTTTATTCTCCAGTTTGTTTGGTATACCAATGGGTGAATTACGAGTTACTATCATTTGTTTTCATTTTTTCAGGAGATGTAAGGGTATATAGGTGACTAAAGTTATTGCTTGATGAGAAGTGGAAAAGATGTAAACTTATATTTGTATTATAGGATGCATCTATTCCTATATATTTCATGACAAAGTGATGAATCATGAAAGGAAGGAATGCGAGGTGGGTTCATTTTCCATCTTATGATCTTCAGTTTGGATGATACAATGTGGATTGATATTGGCAAGTTATATTTTTTTAGTGGACATGAAAGTTTTGATGTCCTGGGAATAAGCTCCCTCGTCTTTCATTGAAAAAAAAAAATTGAAAGATGAAAAAAAAAGTATAGTTCTCACCAAGGTGCCGAGGTTGAGAGACCCACTACGGATATTGACGACCAGTTCATCCTTTTGGACGTTAGGTCTTATATGAACAAAAGATACAAAAATAGAAAGTCGTACAAGAATTAGAAACTACTTAGTAATAAATAAATAAACCTATAAACTTTTTAAATGTAATATGATCATATGTAGAAACCCATAGATATTATGAGATTTCTGTAAGGATTTTTACCTCTTCAATTATTTTGAGATCTTGTAGAGGATTTTTGACCGCCCTCAGCTCCCACGTCATACTTCCCTTGTTGAACTGGACTTGCCCTTGAGATCTCTGAATTTGATCCGTCCAAATTACAAGTACTTAGACAATAACCCTCAATCTGCACTATAGGCCGATTGCATAACTCGTCATTTTATTTAAGAATCGTCCATATGTAGATTTTGGATGGTCAACGCTTATTCTTCGAATCTCCAAATCCAACTCAATTTTAATCTTCAACCAAACAAATGGAGGTAGGGATCATAGGTGACCATATCTCGGAACACATCAATGTTATCTCGGAACACAGCAATGTGAACATGACACTTTCTCTATCTCATAAGGTGCCTCGGGTAATGCAAAAGGTAGTGCCGGTACGAAAAAAAAAAAACCTTATTCTTAAATAAAATTTTGTCACTCCTACGTGGCAGCAACTTTTTTTTTTCAAAGTCACAATAGGGTTGGAGATGCTCTTAAGACTTTTCACAAAATAATTTGACTACTGCTATTTTGTCGCTCCGAACAGACACAAATCAAAAGTCGTCTAAACTTTTCCGCGTACCTTTATTAAGACTTTCCACAAAACAAATACTTTTCACGATGCAATCAATGACACATAACAAGAGTAACGTATTAGCTAGCCGCAGTTCTAAAATTATTCGCTAAATGTTGCCATGGCGACATATATGTATCTTTGCAGATACGTTGCTCTATTGGTGACGTATTACATACTATGTCGTTGTATTGGTGATGTTTGTGATGTTTTAGCGACAATATATCGACTCTACTAATGACATGGTGAATCTGTTACGTCAGCACTAGGCAAATTAGCGACGTAATGGTACGTCGCTAATAATGGAAAATACGTCGCTAATCGTAAATAGCGACGACTTTAGCGACGGAAATTAAGGTCGCTTTTAAGCAAGTCGCAGATGGCACATGCGTCGCTCTACGTCGCTATTTGCGACGTCAAGGTCGTGTCGCTGAGGCGTCGCAAATTTAGCGATGTAGAGCGACAAAAGTGTTACGTCGCAAACTTAGCGACGTCGGGCGACTACGTAGCGACGTCCTGTTCTATTTACGTGATGACGTGGCATGCCTGCCACGTCAGCAATTTGGCGACGTACAGCGACGTAACGCCGCTAATCAGCGACGTCCCAATACGTCGCAGAATAATAAAAAATATATTTAAAAAATAAAATGTGTATTTTTGTTATACTGTGTGTCTGTGTTTACAGTGTGTGTGAAGTGCAGTGTTCGAACCATCGACAGTTTCGCTTACTGTTCTATGTTTTATCTTGGATAAAAAGAGCAACAGTTCAGGATGCACTTCTCAGAGCTTCCTCTTCACGTCCTTCACCTTCTCGGGATCCTGTACGACGTCCCGAGAGAGTGAAGGATGTGAAAATGAAGCTCTCAGAAGTACACCCTGAACAGTTGCTCTTTCTGTCCAAGATAAAACATACAACAGTAATCGAAACTATCGATGGTTCCGAACACTGCATTTCACATACACTGTAAACACATACACACATCATCACAAAAATACACATTATTTTTTAAAATTTCGACAACACCTCCTTTGTATATCAGATCATCGCTTATAACCAAACGTAGGTATATTGTTATCCCCGTCGCAGATATCACAAAGTAAATATCACAATGAAAATACCAACAAAGTAAATATCACAAAGTAAATATCCAACAAACTACACTTCACAGACACACATCATCACAAACATCCAATAGAGTCAAATAAAAATGGAAGATGATAAAAAGTCTCCCACCAAGTGTATAAACAAATGTGTACCAATAAATAATTTGCCCATAGGGCCAATACATACAACTCATAAAAAAATCAATAAAATCACTGCGGACCCCTGCCATGCATCTAGGATAGTATGTACTCATACTGCTCCTGTGTGAGCTGCACCGTAGGGGCAGTAGGAGGCAGTGCAACGTCTGGAGTCGGCTCCGTCGATGGACCGGGAGGACGTATCTGCTCCAGCTCTCGCAATCGGTCACCATGCACAGCAAGGGTACTCACCATCCTCTGAGTACTCTCCTCAAGAGAAGTAAGCAGCTGGGTGAGTGAGGCAGCCACGGTCCTCTGCGATCCCTCCAGCTCGACCTGTCTACGCCCTGTGCGCTGCATAGACTCGGTAAACGTGTGCAAGCTGGCAGCTGTAGCTGTAGCCTGCTGCAGACTCATCAGCTCCTGTATACTGCGCTCGACCGCATCAAATCGTCCGGTGATCATCGGATCGTCGCTCTGCCCCAGCTGCCTCAGAAATCTGCTGCTGCAACTCGCGACGCAGCTCGTGGAGCTGTCTGCACACATCCTGCGCTCGTAATGACGCCTGCGAAGCTGGAGACTGCGCACTGACAGAAGGGGTCCGGGATGACTCTGAAGCCAAATAGGCGCCGTAGGATCCCGTACCGTAGTACGTACCCTTCTGAAGACCGCCAACGGCGGTCATCCAGAGCTCGTCCGGCGATGGAGCTGTAGGCGGCTGGGAGGAAGTATCAGCCCCTCCCTCTGCTGGCGCACTAGAAGCAGCAGCCGCCTCCTCTTGTAGCCGAACAAACTCGACCTAGAACAATGTTTGCTAACGTATAAGTGTTTGCTAAAGTCTATATTGATATCTACTTTCCTCTTTTCTAAATTATAGTAAATTAATATAAAGAAAAGAACGTATATATGCCTGCGTTGCTGTAGCACCCATATTCTGAATGCGTATTTTTGGTTAAGCCTGTATGTATCATGGACCTGTATTTTATTTTCTCAGATTCTGGCCTGTAATTGTATTTCTGGCTCGACTTGCAGATTTTGGGTTTTCTCGTAAAATGGGTTTTGACTTGGCTTGGTTTTATATTGTGGAGAGGGTTTGGTTTGGTTTGGTTTATCATGAGAGGAGCACTTTAACCTACACTCCACCCTCAACACAACACACCCACCTCCATTAAATCCCACCTAACTTTTCTCTCCTCTTTATTTTTCATTTACTTCTCCATCTCCTTCTTCTTCCTTCCTCTACACAACTCACCAACACCATAGGCAAGTGCACCTTGCCACCACATGAGAACCACTTTTATTTGTCCATTAGCTAGATTAGGCCATGAAGATTAACTTTAGAACTTGGCATTTTGTGATTTGGAGTCTCCATTGTTCTAGATCTAAGTTTCTCTATTTCGGATTTACATGGTTTTGATCTATTTTAGTTGAGATTTTGTGGGTTTTGATGCTTCCATGTGGAAGAGAATTCAATTTTACTCAAGTTAGAACTTTGAAAATCTAGATTTGGCTTTGATTTGACAAAGATATGAAAATTTGAATTTCTTGGTGTTCTTCTCGGCCTGGAGTAGCAGCCTGCAGCCTGCGCTCTTTAGCGCAGTGCTGGACTGCGCAGCCCCTCTCGGCCTGCGCTCTTTAGCGCAGTGCCGACCGCGCAGCTTGCCCTATGTTGAACTGCGCTCAGCCCCATGCGCCAACCATTCCTGCGCACTTCACCCTGCGCAGTTCACTCCTGCGCAGTCGGCTCCTGCGCAATCGACCCCTTGCGCAGTTCACTACTGTGCAGTCGGCTCCTGCGCAATTTGCCCCTGCGCAGTCTGCTCCTGCGCAATTCACCCCTGCGCAGTTCACTCCTGCGCAGTCTGTTCATGCGCAATCTGCCCCTGCGCCCTGTGTCCCTGCGCACTTGGCACCCTGCGCAGCTGACACCTGCGCAATCCAACTCCATGACCCCTTGCACAATCCATTGGCTCTTGGAGTTTTGGTTTTATTTCTCTAAGCTTGGCTCTTCTATAAGCCCTGTATATTGATATTTTATTAGATATTTTACGCCCATTTTATATCCTTACGCCTTTTGTTATGAACTTGATTTTACTTAATATGTTTGGAATGACTATTGTACATGGTCTGGTATGACAAGGAACTAGCATAACACGACAGTGACCCGTAGTGGTGCACTCTTGACATGACCAACCTGACCTGATAGTGGCCCGTCGTGGTGCACTCCTGACAAGTACCCTGACATGAATTATCTTGATAACTTGATAGTGGCCCGTGGCGGCGCACTCTTGACTTGTACCTGACTTGACTTGTAACTTGTAACTTGTTACATGACTTGACTTGATGCTGTTGCGACGGCTAACTTGACTCGTATAATCAACTTGACACCGTGGGCGTTCCTGCTTGCTTGCTTGTGCAATCCACTTGTCTTGTCTTGCATCATGTCTAGGACGTGACTCCCTGGTTTTCCACGGTCAGGGATTCATACTGAATATGGATTAGGCTAATGACTAGATCAAACTATAGTTCATGGAGAATTTCCAGTCACAGACAATCTTGTTATCTGGGCGCTCTTAATTGGACTTGTAGCTTGCCGACGAGTAGAGCACATTTCCAGCACACCGTCGCGTGTTGCACCCTCTAAGTCACCTAAGGGTACATTTGTCTCCCGGGCGATGTGCCCACCTATACTCTCAACCTGCGGAAGGATAACTGGATAGTCTGCAGGGCTTGGGACTGAGAAATTCTCACTTGCATCTTGTTAGTAATTAGGCTTGTGATAACCCTAGTTAGTTAAGTAGTAAGCCGTAGTACTTGCTTGGCCGTGATTGATTGGATGGAGTCTAGTCCCGCTTGTCCTGTCCTGATCCTGTACAAGGTTATGATATGACATGACTACTTGTGTTACCTTAATCATGATTAATTGCAGGTCATGATTTCTTGTATTTTATCTTGCCGATAAATGGTGGGAGAAACCAAGTTCCGTTCAGACGAAGGGTTACAACCCCGGTCCTTGTTTGGTTTACGGGTTGTAACCTGGTTATCTGAAGAGTTCCATGGTTATCTCATCGTATATCACCTGCCAGGTTTCTCTTAATAATTGTCTTTATTATGTAATTATTTTCTTATGTTCTGATATGCTGGCTTTTGTTCTTATTTTGTGGCCTCCTTTGTGGCACTTGCTCTTTCTGGGGTTTGACCCAGCTGGTTTTGTGTGGCCAGATTTCGGAGCAGCACCCGAGGATCTACCGAACCTCCAGCCCGATGGTGGCAACTAGAAGGAACCCGGGCTACGAGTGGGTTTTCTATTTTGTTTCGCTCACTCTGTTGCAAAAATTATTCTTTGAGGCGTTTAGCCGACGAGCACCTGTTAGCTCGATGCACTTTTACTTATTGTCTGCCTACGGGCTGTAAACATGATTAACAAATCCTAGGGTTGATCATGTATGACTTAACTCTTGCTAGTCCTAGCATTTTGTACGACTAGCTTCATGATCAGCTGATATGTATATTTGGGACGCCTTTTATTGTATTTGGTGGTCAAACATCTTGTGATTATATTAGTTGGTTGAGATTGAGACAATAGGATAATTTATGACCTTAAGAGACTGATGGCTTGTAGATAAACCCTCACATATCTAGACAGCCGTGACCGTATGGTGAGATGGATTCCATTTCATTATACGTAGCTGGCTATGTCTGCCCCCGCTCTCCAGTATTCTGGTTCTGGGGCGTGACAGTTGCCCTCTCGAATGAATTCCCCAGCCCTCCGATGGGTGAACAGAAAGACGGTCACCATGTTGGGGTCCTCACCCTTTTTTACCTGTTAAAATATATTATCTATTATTAGTATTAAACATTCTATCCAACTATATATAAAATGATGTCCGTCATAGGAAACGTACCAGACGACGAAAATGCTCCGTTATCGGAATGGAGCCACCACACTACTTACCGGCGCTCGACCGCGCCACCTTGGCCTTGTCAGACCACTCCTGGTACATGGCCTCGCCGAATCCAGCCTTCATCGCAGTCCACTGCTCTGGCGTGATCCAACCGTGGATCGGCTTTCCGGAGCGATCACGAGACTTCTGGTCATGGATCGCATCACGGATGAGCTTGCCCGCGACGGCAGAAAATTGACCCTCGATCTTCGCCGCCCGGTGTGGTGGATAGAAATAGGTCATCTACAAGAAATAAAATAGAAAAATTGTATAATATACACAAATGATTATTAAAATTTAAAAATAAACAAATTTTTTATCTTGAAGTGGGCGAACCAGAAGGCCTTCCTATCTGCGGGAGCATCTGAGTAGTTAATCCAAGGCCCACCATAGTTCTGCCTCAAAAATACCCCCACCTGTCTCTGTACTGCAGGAGGCCGATATCTATACAATAATAATTCTCATGAATATATAGTACATATAATCATTTGAGAAATATATATTAACTAATACTTCGCAGGCCCGTCCGTCCAAATCTCCATACGCGTCTCGCCCGGGGGAGCGCATGGAGGGTCGCTCTCACCTCCTGCCTGGGCAGGATCAGTCTGATCGCCGTCCTCCATATGCTCGGCGTCGGCTCCCCCATGGAGCCGTCAGTAGGAGGAATGCTGGACGCGGGATCAGGAATGCTGGATGCGGGATCAGGAACGTTGGACGACGATGGAGGAGTCGCCAACCTGCTGGAACTGCCCTGTCCCGATAATGGACCGGGAACACAACGGTACAATAGCGTACTCGGAGATGAGGATGAGGGTACGGAATCTCCATCCCCAGTCCGAGGCAGACGGGACTGCCTAATATAAAATCCTCCGCGTCGTCCAGATGGTCTAGTCATACCTGATAATAACATATGACAATAAAACAAAAATACATATTTATATGATAGACATCACAGATTTTTGAAAAATATCATAGTCACAGATAAAAGTGTCACTAAAGTGTCACAGATTTATATGATAAAAGTGTCACTAAAGTGTCAAATATGATGATAAAACAAACGTACAGATTTAATCCTCTTCTGAAAATTCATCTAGTTCATTTAGCTCATCTTCTTCTTCTTTCTTCTTCTTCTTCCTTCTACATCTTCACATTCATCTGCATCTTCCTCTTCAGATAATTCTACTTCTTCTACACAATTAGATGTGTAATGAGGAACTTCCGTCGTATCCACTTCTATAATATTTGTTACAAGAGGTAGTTCATCCTCTTGATAAGCTATATCGTCAACCTCAAAGGTATTTTTAGCTTTGGTCTTGCATACTGCCCACCAGTCCGACCTTGTTGTTCCCGTTTAGGATAACTTGTGAAGTACACGAGCTGAGCCTGACTTGATAGGACAAATGGTTCGTAGACTTGATATCGATGCCGATAGTTTATATCCACAAGACCGTGCTTGTCTACTTTCCAACCTTGACCTTCAATCGGATCGAACCAATCACACCTGAATAACACAATCTTAACATGCTCTATTCCATAACTATATGTCAGCTCCACGATCTCCCGTAGCACGTCATAGAAATCGTTGTCCGCATCAACATCTTTGTAGTTCGAAGATATCTGATACACAAACAGCTGTTTTGGTGGAGTCGAGATCCACAAAGTTGTCTGATCGGGCAAGTTGTTGA